>OY101450.1:97416961-98142635 GCA_956483635.1 Panzeria rudis | reverse complement strand
TAATGTTATTACAATAAGCTCTTCAATTGTTTTTTAAAATCAGTATTTCATTGGCTTTTAGTTTGCTTTTTTTTAGTTTTTTTTAAACTCGGATCAAAAATCGATGTAGTCCATACTAAGGAAGATGTTCTGATCTTTTAAGATTTCATTGATGTATTCCAAATTATCTGTTTTATAAATTTAATTTAAAATAAAGATTTTAAAAATTTTACAACATTATTGTTTGCATCCTTCGAGCAATTTTTCGGAAGTATGTAGCTTTTTCGATATCAAATAAGCCTAAAGAATCCATTAATAGCACAATAGCACAACAAAATAGAAGCTTTTTTATGTTGTTTAAATAAAAATAGCTAATGCTTATTTAATTTTATCTCCTGATTATGATGGCGTCATTAGTTTTTCCCCAGCAGCTCACGAATGGTCCTCCAAACCTTAAAATACTTTCTGGATTATTAATCTACACAAAAGTCTCTTTCATGTGGGTAGAGTCACATTGATGAGTATGTCAGGATATCTTACTGTTATTGCAAGGATACTTTTTTATTTTATTTTTTTTTAATTAAAATAACTGATCCTTATGTATTTTCGTCTCATGATTGCGTAAATAGCTTTATTATCTCTCAGAGATATTTTGCATTATGTAAAAAAAACACTAAAAATTTTTCCTATCTAACGCCATCCAGAAAAAATAGTTTTTTATAATATGAGGTCGCTGATTTTAAATCTAGCCTCTATTTCTTGATACGTTGTGATTATATTCTAATAATTTTGTATTAAAAATATCATTTTTTTTATTGTTTTTTTTTTATTTCGCAAAAGCTGCAAACTTCAAATATATGATTTTCTGGACTCTTCATATAAAATCTTTTACACGTTACTATTGCATTAATGACTTGTAAATCAACAAATATGATAGAAAAAATTTTTTGATAGCGCGAGAGAAGAAATATTTTAAGTATTATTTTTATATAATGCACAATATCTCTGAAACTGGAGGTGCTAGAAAAATAATAAAGCTTTTTTCGTAATCAGAGGACAAAAATACATCAATTATTTTAAATTAAAAAAAATGAAAATAAAAAATTTTTTGGGTTTGGTATAAGTTTCTAATTCTACTACGCTTATTCTAATGTGATTTCAAAAAATCATTTATAAACTCTCAAATGGTTTTTAAAAGTCTGTCCGTAAGATAAGAGGTTTAAAACTTTTCAAAATTCTATTTGAAGTCTACTGATGATTTGGTAAAGCACCAATGAAATGCATAAAGACATTGCTTAACACTCAACAAAATAAATCTTTTTTGAAGTAAAAGTAAATAGCTAAAAACAGACGCTTTCTTTGTCGGTTTGGCTTTATAAACTAATAGAAAAATCATTCATTCATCTAATGAAGCGAATTCATTGATATTTCTTCGTCTCTTGAATGAAATGTTGCATTAATAGAATGATAACTTTCATATATTGAATTAAATTGCTCTCTTTGTGAATTTTTTCATTTGTTAGCTTTCATTGCATTTATAATAATGTTTTCGTTGAATTTATGAAGTGGAATTTTTTCTAAATTTTAGGAAGACTAAAAGTTTATCTAATTAGATTTGAGTATTTATTGCAAAAGCACTTTATAATACATGATATAAAATAAATTTTGATACAAAAAATACCATTCAATCGATTTTTTTCATTTCTCTCAAAGTCTAAGAATATGTTTCATACATACAATAAAATATATCTTACCTACAATGAAACAGTTTTCATAGAAAACATTTTTTATAGAAAAATCTTTAAAAGCTACAAATGTGATGATGAAATTCATCATCGAGTTCGATACTGTTAGCGGTTGTAAGTGTTGTAGCATTCACAGAAAAAATTATCACCAACAAATTTTCAAACAAAAGTTTGTCTAAAAATAAATTTCATTTTCGGTAAATAATGTTTACATAATCAATGAATTGTTTGTTTGACTCGTATTGAGGACGCAAACACCAAAAACAACAAGATAAACTGTGGCATAAAAAAACAACCCCGATGACGATACACACACAAATAATAATAACAACAATGATAGCAAAAGGAATGCGATTGTACCGAGTTCGTTTACTGAAGATTTTGATTGAATTAATTCGTTACTGTCGTTGCATTAATTCTCATTCATTTTTTTAGATTCTTTAGATAAACATTCAGACTTGAACACATTTAACAAAGTGAAATTTCATAAACGGGTAATAGATGATGATGATTATGAGATGGATAAAAATTTTGTTTGATACGTTACAAAAAATCCAGTAAATATTTTTGTTTAAGTTATCTATTTTGTTTAATATTTGTTAGCATTTTTAGACTATTTCTTTTATAAATTCAGACAAAAATATTGTTTGATATTTTTCAGAAAATCCAGTAAATCTTTTTGTTTGATTTAGTAAATTGTTTTGTTTACAATTTGTAAATATTTTAGAAAAATTGTTTTATAGATTTAAACATTTTGTTCACTGAAAAAAACACGTTTTATTCCAATATTTTCAAATTTGTTTGTAGGTCCGTTCCTAGACAAAATATTTACTATATCATTGATTTCCTTTACAGAAAAGGAAATTTATTTTTTTCTGTATTGGATCGCAATCGAGATAAAATGTTGGTATACAGTTTCAATTAATGTAATTAATTAACAACATTTACAAAATTTGCAATCTATGATTTAAATTCATATTCACAATGAAACTATTTTATTTTTGGAATAAAAATGTTTCAGGAAATCAATGAAATGTTTTATATGAAACTTTATGAAATATTCTTTATTAATACACAGAAAAAAAGTATCACCAAAAAGTTTTCAAACAAAAGTTTGTCTAAAAATAAATTTACGCTTCAGTAAATGTTCTTTACTGAATTGATGAATTTGTTGTTTGACTTTTAATTAGGACAACAAGAAAACCCAGTTTTCTGTGTCGTAAAATCAACCCAGATGACGACATACACTCAAATAACAACAACAAAAATGATAGCAACAGGAATGCGATTGTACCAAGTTTGTTTACTGAAGATTTTTGAGTGAATCAATTCGTTAATGTAGTTGTGTTAATTCTCATTCATTTTTTAGAGCCTTTAGATAAACATTCACTCTTGAACACATTTAACAAAAAGTTAAATTTCATAAATGCTTAATGGATGATCATGCTGACCCAGACAAAAGTTGTGTGAATATTTTTGTTTGATTAAATAAAATATTTTGTTTAGTATTTGCTAGTATTTTTAGACAAATTATTTTATAAATTCGGTCAAAAATATTGCTCGAAAATACAGTAAATCATTTTGTTTGCTTTAGTAAATTGTTTTGTTTACAATTTTTAAATATTTTTAGACAAACTGTTTTATAGATGTAAACAATTTGTTCACTGAAAAAACTCGTTTTTTTCAATGAAATTGTTGAGATATTTTTGTCTATATTTACAAATTTGTTTGTAGGTCCGTTCCTAGACAAAATATTTACTATATGATTGAAAACCTTTACTGAAAATTATATTTAATTTTTTCGGTGTAAATGTGAATTTTACGCTAGCTCGTTAGTAATGACAAATTTCATTGATCCAATGAAGAAATTTATAGCTGTCACGAACATTTTTCTTTCGGTGTATGCGCATGAAGAACCGCGGTTTGAGTTTCGGTTTAAGCCGAACATCAATCCCTACCACGTGTGTTTATTAGGTAGAAGAATTTATCTTTTCAAAATATGTTAATAATAAAAACGGTAATGTAAGAATAATTGCTTCCAAATGGTACAATGAAATATTTTAGCAAATTTATAACAAAAACTCTTGTTTTCATGCTATTTTATTATCATTTATTTTTATCAAGGACCTGTTTACATGTGGAAATCTTATTTTCCTGTATCCAAATTAAATCCGATATTGAAGACAGGTTTACGTTTTGGGGGTTTGCCTTCAGGATGTCCATGCTCGTGGTGGTGATGATGATGATGAGGATGTTCATTTTCATCGGGTTGTGGGTCTTCAGCTGGTTGTGCCGGCTCTGAATCAGATTCGGATGACGGAGCTTCAACGGCTTCGTCCTGTGAAAACGTATAAATTTATAAAAAAAAAACACGTTAAGGTTCTTAATAAATAAATAGAATTACCTCAGCATAAGCTAAAGCCAAGATGGCTAAAAGTCCTACAAATACTAAAATACACTTCATGATTATTGAAGCTTTTGTTTTTCATAAAATTTTATTCGAAACAACTATTTATATACAAGTTTGATAAGTATGAATACATGTATGTTTAGATATTTTTATTTGATACAATAATTTAATTGTTATTTGTTTTTTATAAATATTTGTAAATAAACTAATTAATTTATAATGAAGAGCATACTGATATTTATTATGCAATTGTTTCTTTATTAACTTTTTGTTTTATAAAGAAAATAACTAAATCAATAAAAATTCAACAACAAAATTATCTTTAAGCCGGGCGAACATTGTTCATATTTATGGGTGTAGATATTCGACAAAAAAAAATTAGCTTCTTACCCACCTTTGTCTACTGTTTTACTAATGGGAAGTCAAATCTTATCCGATTTTCACAAAAGTTAATTCGTATTGTGGTTTAGTATCTCATAAGCTACTTAGAGCTGGCGGAAAGTGAAATTTTGTTGAACATTTTGTGTTTTTTTTACACTTAAACCAACATAACTTAGCCATTTAATAACTGATTTTCAAAATCATATCTTATTTGAAAGACGAGGATCATATCTTTCAAATTTGAGAAGAATTATAGATATCTGTTTTGAAACAAAGAAGTTATGGCTGTTTAAATTTCAAACTTTAAGAAACCCGTTTATTCACTACATTTATCGTTATAAAATCACTTTACGAAGTGACCTAGAAAAATCATAGGTATTTTCTTTCTCTTTGGGCACCAACCAAATAAAATTGGTGCATGAGAACCCCTGCATAATATTTTTCTCAACTTTTGTAGCATAGTGTAATGCTTCCATTCGTGTATTTTAAATCATATATAGTAAATTACAGATATGATATTTTAAGCTCTAAAAAATATGAAACTAAAAAAAGTCTGAAAAAATTTTGCTATTAGTGGATTTAATTTCTCTAAATCGAGCTTTTATAAATCGACTCGATTTATGGAACAGACAGGAAAAATTATTATACAATTCGTCTTTTTAACAAAACGAAAACTAAGAAAATGAGTATAACAAACTGACTTATTGAATAATATCTGCATCATTATGACTATTTATGGATTGCAAGAAATTGTGAAATGTATGATAAATCAGTGGAATATATTCATTAAATGAGCTTTTTGAAAATTAATTTCGTGTACTCTGCCTTAAAGTGGAAAGTATATATACCGCAGAAATGTATGTTATGTAGATCAGAAGTTATTGAATTTTTATTAACGCCATCCAAAATTGGTCCAAAATATAAAAAAGCGTTTTATGTAACAAACATTACTACAAACGGATCTTGATGATGATTATTCATGTTCAAATAATTTTAGAAAATTTTTTACAGCAAACAAATCAAAAGCCATATGTATTTATTTACTAGTTATTTTTATGCAATAACATCATTAACCGCCAAAATGAAAAAAAATCATAACTCGCGGGTTTTTTTAGATTTATTCATCATTCCTTTACAAATCGTCTTTGTATACCCACATACACATTCATGCTTGATTAAAAAACTTCATGACACTCTTATATATAACTGCTTCGAAAATAAAAATTTGGGTTTAAGCTATAAAAAATTGGTATGACTTATGATTAGGGTATTCATTTTAATCGACTTTTCAATTGTTCGATTAATCAATTAATCGAAATTGAGGTTTTTATATTACTCGAGCAATCGAGTAAAACTTTTATTTCGTTCGAGTTATTCGAGTAAGCTTTACTGCTAAAAATTATTCGAGTTAATCGGAAAAGTTTGAATTTAATCGGTTTTTTGTACATTTTTGTGGACAAAAATAAAACGAAACAATTTTTTTCGCGTTTTTATATATTTTAATAATGAACACAAAAGAAATTCTTTAAAATAGTTTTTTAGAAAATTTTGCACTAGGAAATATTTAATAACATTCCGACCTGTCCTGTATTCAATGGAGAATAAAAATAATCAGAATTGGCATAGCACTGTTGTTGTTATATATATTAACTTGTAACACTTGGAAAATATTTGCTTAAAAAACGTAACCACTACTTTTGCTCAAAGTTAGTTTGATTAAACTTGTTTTTTCATATCACAAACTAAGGTTAATTATGCTGCAAAAAGCAATTTTTATATTATTTTAATAAATGCGAACGCATATTTAAAAAAATATTGTAATTAATGGAAATACAATTTTAACTTGTCTGTAGGTTACGTTTTTTTCGGCAAATATTTGCCAAATGTGACCGACCCTACCTTAAAGCTTTTATAATTCCGAACATTACATTCTATATTTTAATACGAAACATCTAGTTAACTAGTTGCTCTCGAAATATCTTCTTTATTTCAAATAATTTTTGTTTGATGTTTATATTTCCGAATTTTTTTAAAAGATATTTGAAGTTGGTTTCTTTCTCCCTATTCTTGTTACTACATTATTTACTTAACGTTTTGATCATGCGGACTATTAGTATGAAATAACGTTCGAATTCAATGGCAAATTTCATATAAATAAAAAAAAATCCACTTTTTATTAAGAAATCTACAAAAACTCATTAAGAAAAAGAAAATTTACATAAAATATTTTAGTCGAGTTATTCGATTAATCGACCAAAATTACTCGAATAAATTTTTACTCGCAATAAAATTTTTTTGTTTGATCGAACATTATTTGACTTTAATTATTCCATTAATCGAGCAAACATTATTCGAGTGAATACCCTACTTATGATGTTATTACGAAAAAAAAATTCGACAAAAATATTGAAATATAAAAAGTCCATTATCGTCTAAATAAGAAGCTAATTGGAAAATAGCTTAAATCTCTTGAGGGGTTGTTGGGATGGTAATAATCAGTAGGAAAAACTCATAAAACTTGTTTTTCAATTCGGGTGTATTATAATGTTATTACAATAAGCTCTTCAATTGTTTTCTAAAATCAGTATTTCATTGGCTTTTAGTTTGCAGTTTTTTAGTTTTTGTTTAAACTCGGATCAAAAATCGATGTAGTCCATACTAAGGAAGATGTTCTGATCTTTTAAGATTTCATTGATGTATTCCAAATCTGTTTTATATATTTAATTTAAAATAAAGATTTTGCAACTTTTCGGAAGTATGTTGTAGCCTTTTCGACAGCAAATAAGCCTAAAGAATCCATTAATAGCACAACAGCACAACAAAATAGAGGCTTTTTATGTTGTTTAAATAAAAATAACTAATGCTTATTTAATTTTGTCTCCTGATTACGATGGCGTCATTAGTTTTTCCCTAGCAGCTCTAGTTTTAAAGATATATTAACATTTAGCATTTTCATAATTTGCACCACTTTTTGTATTAATCGCTTAATATTTCACGAATGGTCCTCCAAACTTTACAGTACTTTCTGGATTATTAATCTACACGAGTATGTCAGGATATCTTACTGTTATTGCAAGGATGCTGAAAATCGTGTGTTTTTGGCTTAGTTCTTAAAACTTGTTTTTATTTTAATTTTTTTAAATTAAAATAACTGATCCCTATGTATTTTCGTCCCTTTAGAAATATTTTGCATTATGTAAAAAAATACTACAAATTTTTCTTTTCTAACGCCATCCAGGAAAAATAGTTTTTTATAATATGAGGTCGCTGATTTTAAAATTTAAATCTAGCCTCTACTTTTTTGATTATATTCTAATAATTTTGTATTAAAAATATAATTTTTTTAAATTGTTTTTTTTATTTCGCAAAAGCTGCAAACTTCAAATATATGATTTTCTGGACTGTTCATATAAAATCTGTTACACGTTAACATTGCATTAATGACTTGTAAATCAACAAATGGGATAGAAAAAAAAAATTTTTTTTTGATAGCGTGAGAGAAGAAATATTTTAAGTATTATTTTTATATAATGCACAATATCTCTGAAACTGCAGGTCCTAGAAAAATAAAAAAACTATTTTCGTAATCAGCGGACAAAAATACATCAATTACTTTAAATTAAAAAAAAAATTAAAATAAAAAATTTTTTGGGTTTGGTATAAGTTTCTAATTCTACTACGCTTATTCTAATGTGATTTCAAAAAATCATTTATAAACTCTCAAATGGTTTTTAAAAGTCTGTCCGTAAGATAAGAGGTTTAAAACTTTTCAAAATTCTATTTGAAGTCTACTGATGATTTGGTAAAGCACCAATGAAATGCATAAAGACATTGCTTAACACTCAACAAAATAAATCTTTTTTGAAGTAAAAGTAAATAGCTAAAAACAGACGCTTTCTTTGTCGGTTTCGCTTTATAAACTAATAGAAAAATCATTCATTCATCTAATGAAGCGAATTCATTGATATTTCTTCGTCTCTGGAATGAAATGTTGCATTAATAGAATGATAACTTTCATATATTGAATTAAATTGCTCTCTTTGTGAATTTTTTCATTTGTTAGCTTTCATTGCATTTATGATAATGTTTTCGTTGAATTTATGAAGTGGAATTTTTTCTAAATTTTAAGAAGACTAAAAGTTTATCTAATTAGATTTGAGTATTTATCGCAAAAGCACTTTGTAATACATGATATAAAATAAATTTTTATACAAAAAATATCATTCAATCGATTTTTTTAATTAAAAGTCTAAGGGCCATTATTACAACTCAGCAGTAAAGTGGAAGATAGTTACTGGCATGATTAGCAGAAGTGATCGGTAAACAGACCTGCAACAATTTTTCATTATTACAACTTGCCTGTAATATAAAAATTATCTATTTCAAAGTATGGCTATACCAGGACACAAGTGGCAAGGTCATACATATGTATTTACAATGACACAGATAACAGGTCTTCAACAAGAATACGTTTGTTGTAGAAACTACACCATAGTTGTCAAAAATTTTAAAAGATGGGTGGAACTATCAGCGCAGGTAGCTCTATAATGAAATGTCCAATACCGTAAAGAAGCGAAGCTCCATATACTGACGAAATTGTGATAATTTTATCACTCCACTAAGTTTGCCGAGTAAGGTTTTGTGTTCTAGTGAGTTCACCTGTTAGATACGTCTTGGTGTTTACTTGATAAAGAAGCAAGTATGGCACCCTACGAAAATGTGTGCCGATAAAAGTTAGAGGAGAAATGAACTTGCCAGTAAGTTATCCCACACTTTTAGGTTAAATTAACGTTGTAATAATAAAAAAATATTTATCCGTCCGATAAAATGCTAATTATAACTAAAGCCGAGTTGTAATAATGGCCCTAAAAGTCTAAGAATATGTTTCATACACACAATTAAAATATTTCTTACCTACAATGAAACAGTTTTCATAGAACACATTTTTTATAGAAACAGCTTTAAAAGCGTTGAATGCACGTTGTTTTTATAGAGCTGAAGTTAAGGCGTTGACTACAAATGTTCGATACTGTTAGCGGTTGTAAATGTTGTAGCATTCACAGAAAAAATTATCACCAACAAAAGTTTGTCTAAAAATAAATTTCATTTTCGGTAATTAATGTTTATATAATCAATGAATTGTTTGTTGACTCGTATTTAGGACGCAAACGCCAAAAACAACGAGATAAACTGTGGCATAAAAGAACAACCCCGATGACGACACACACACAAATAACAATAACAACAATGATAGCAAAAGAAATGCGATTGTACCGAGTTTGTTTACTAAAGATTTTGATTGAATTAATTCGTTACTGTTGCATTAATTCTCATTAATTTTTTTAGATTCTTTAGATAAACATTCAGACTTGAACACATTTAACAACGTGGAATGATGAGCCGGACAAAAATTTTGTTTGATACGTTACAAAAAATCCAGTAAATATTTTTGTTTAAGTTAACTATTTTGCTTTATATTTGTTAGTATTTTTAGACTATTTCTTTTATGAATTCAGACAAAAATATTGTTTGATATTTTCCAGAAAATCCAGTAAACCTTTTTGTTTGATTTAGTAAGTTGTTTTGTTTACAATTTGTAAATATTTTAGAAAAATTGTTTTATAGATTCAAACATTTTGTTCATTGAAAAAAACACGTTTTATTCCAATATTTACAAATTTGTTTGTAGGTCCGTTCCTAGACATTGAATTCCTTTACAGAAAACGAAATTTATTTTTTTCTGTATTGGATCGCAATCGAGATAATATGTTGGTATACAGTTTCAATTAATGTAATTAATTAACAACATTTACAAAATTTGCAATTTGCTTAATTTCATATTCACAATGAAATTATTTCATTTTTGGAATAAAAAATGTTTCAGGAAATCAATGAAGTGTTTTATATGAAACTTTATGAAATATTCTTTATTAATACACAGAAAAAAAATTATCACCAAAAAGTTGTCAAACAAAAGTTTGTCTAAAAATAAATTTAAGCTTCAGTAAATGTTCTTTACTGAATCGATGAATTTGTTGTTTGACTTTTATTTAGGACAACAAGAAAACCCCGTTTTATGTGTCATAAAATCAACCCCGATGACGACATACACACAAATAACAACAACAAAAATTATAGCAAAAGGAATGCGATTGTACCAAGTTTGTTTACTGAAATTTTTGAGTGAATCAATTCGTTAATGTCGTTGTGATAATTCTCATTCATTTTTTTAGAGTCTTTAGATAAACATTCAGACTTGAACACATTTAACAAAAAGTAAAATTTCATAAATGCTTAATGGATGATGATGACACCCAGACAAAAGTTGTGTGAATATATTTATTTGAATAAATAAACTATTTTATTTAATATTTGTTAGTATTTTTAAATTAATTGTTTTATAAATTTGGACAAAAATATTGTTGGAAAATACCTTAAATCTTTTTGTTTGATTAGTAAATTGTTTTGTTTACAATTTGTAAATATTTTTAGACAAATTGCTTTATAGATTTAAAAAATTTGTTCACTGAAAAAACTCGTTTTTTTCAATGAAATTATTGAGATATTTTTGAATATATTTACAAATTTTTTTGTAGGTCCGTTTCTACACAAAATATTTACTACTTCATTGAATTCCTTTACTGAAAATTTTATTTAATTTTTGCTGTGTGCAATGAAAAGAGTTAGTAATGACAAATTTCATTGATCCAATGAAGAAATTTATAGCTGTCACGAACATTTTTCTTTCGGTGTATGCGCATGAAGAACCGCGGTTTGAGTTTCGGTTTAAGCCGAACATCAATCCCTACCACGTGTGTTTATTAGGTAGAAGAATTTATCTTTTCAAAATATGTTAATAATAAAAACGGTAATGTAAGAATAATTGCTTCCAAATGGTACAATGAAATATTTTAGCAAATTTATAACAAAAACTCTTGTTTTCATACTATTTTATTATCATTTATTTTTATCAAGGACCTGTTTACATGTGGAAATCTTATTTTCCTGTATCCAAATTAAATCCGATATTGAAGACAGGTTTACGTTTTGGGGGTTTGCCTTCAGGATGTCCATGCTCGTGGTGGTGATGATGATGATGAGGATGTTCATTTTCATCGGGTTGTGGGTCTTCAGCTGGTTGTGCCGGCTCTGAATCAGATTCGGATGATGGAGCTTCAACGGCTTCGTCCTGTGAAAACGTACAAATTTATAAAAAAAAACACGTTAAGGTTCTTAATAAATAAATAGAATTACCTCAGCATGAGCTAAAGCCAAGATGGCTAAAAGTCCTACAAATACTAAAATACACTTCATGATTATTGAAGTTTTTGTTTTTCATAAAATTTTATTCGAGACAACTATTTATATACAAGTTTGATAAGTATGAATATATGTATCTTTAGATATTTTTATTTGATACAATAATTTAATTGTTGTTTGTTTTTTACAAATATTTGTAAATAAACTAATTAATTTATAATGAAGAGCATACTGATATTTTTTATGCAATTGTTTCTTTATTAACTTTTTGTTTTATAAAGAAAATAACTAAATCAATAAAAATTCAACAACAAAATTATCTTTAAGCCGGGCGAACATTGTTCATATTTATGGGTGTAGATATTCGACAAAAGAAAAATTAACTTCTTACCCACCTTTGTCTACTGTTTTACTAATGGGAAGTCAAATCTTATCCGATTTTCAAAAACTTTTCTTTTAGATGTATAAAAAGTGTTAAATATATAAACTATAAACAAGTTTTGTAACACAACCTACCTCATATTTCTGTGCCCACAAGGAATAACAGCTAAAGTCGAGTTAGGGCAAACTTGAGTTATTAGTGCACTCAAATGCACTACCATTTAAAATTTCCTCATTATTGCTCCAAAAATTATTATTTTATACCTAAAAATATAAACAGCCAAATTCGATATTTCGCTTTTACGATTTTGGAATAACAGCCTATGTCACGTTTGATCAAAACAATTTTTTTAAATAGTCTCTTAAGTAGAACTAGGATTTTATTCCAAAACGTGTCGTGACTGTATTCATGCGTGAAAGTTCTGTCAAACTCGAGCTTAGTCATTATTCCGTTTGATAAATTTATATATTTTTTTAATTGGGTTTGGTTGCTGAGCTCGAATTTAGTCATTAGTGAGTTATTTTTGAAGTTAAAGTCAATTAATCAAATTTGGCGTAACAACTAAAGTAGAGATAGGATCCAGAAATTTCAAAAAGCCGAAAGGAAAAACCTAAACTGTGTGTTTTGTTTACTTCTCTTAAGTTAACTATTTTTTCATTATAAATTAAATTACAACGATTTTAAATTTAAAATTGCTCTCCTGAAAACTTGCCAAAATCGAGTTAGTTGTTATTCATTGTAAGAAAAAATTTATACCTTTTTGAAATATAATATATATGTACTATGAGATATGCCACAGCAAATTTTTTTTTTAATTTTCGTTATTGAAGGAACCATTGCTTTTCAAAATAGTCCTATTTTATTTTAAGTGTCAGTTTTATGGCGTGTTTCCTCAAATCGCCAAATTGCAATCAAAAGGTTTATCAAGCCAGCTGGCGCTTAAATATATCCAAACAAAATATTTGCGCCTAGCGAAAAATAAGAAAAGTTTAGCGAAAATACTGAAAATCCCATTTTTGGGGATTTTCTGGAATTTCTTTGGGCATTGCAGGGCTCCCAGAAAAAATTTCAGTTTAATTTCATTTCTTGGTATTTAGTACATACATATTACATTCGTACATAACTACAAAATTTCTTTCCAAAATATTAATAATCAACGATTTTATAGCATTAAGAAAAAAATTTGGCCTTTTGTAAATTAAAGTACCGATATGTGCCTTTATGATCGATCACCCAGCAAAACTTGATTATGAGTTGTCATTACCGAACAACATACTTTTCAACCACAAACTACATACCGTCTGAATTACTTTACAGTGGCTGAACAATTACTTACTAGTAATTAAACAACACATTTATTCTCTTATTGGCAGAGTTGTATTGCATCTGCTTATCACACAGATGATAAACAGTTCAACCCCTGGGAAAGCAAAATATATACATTTTTAATTGTGGTCATGTTTGTGAAAACAAGTTTTAAGCCCGTAATAAAATAGTTGTGCAGTAGCCTAGTGAGTAAAACACTTGGCATAAAATAGCACAATAACTGAAAACAGCATAAGTTCAATGCTTAGCAGAGACATTTAATTTTTATTGTGTTTTGTGTATTTAATGCCTTCTAAATATTGAAATTTATAACTTGTTATTTGTAATCAAATGTGGTAAGTACTTGCCTCCAATGACATCGCCATGTTAAAGTAATTGGTTAAAATGCCAAAGTAGAAGTAGTGAAGGGTATGTTTTTTAACATTTTAACCCATTACTTTGCCATCAAAATTTTTCCTGGGCAGTTAATAAAAATGGTAAATTTTTTGCCATTTTCCATTTTCTATAAATTTTTAAATAATAAAAAAATTTTCCAATTTTGCATAAAAATATATATTTCATCATTGCGGTATGAATAATTCCGAAGTCATTGAGTATATAAAAATATAATGTTAGAATGGCTTAAAAGTAATTTTATTCCAAGTTTTAAAGTGTTTTTGTTAGGAAATTGGATAACCCTTTTCCAAGTTATGATAAAATCGGTGAAGCAACGTCTCCAAAGCCCGAATCAGTGAAATTAACCTTTATTGTGAATAAAATCAACATATATCCATCCATTTTCTTGAAATTAAATCTTATTTTATTTGTAGTACACGTGGCTTTACGATCAGTGAATAAAAATGATAACATTTTGCAATGATCGATTTTTATAAATTTTTTAAATATATAAATATTTCGATTTTGCATAAAAAACATATATTTTTCTTCATTGCGGTCTGAATAATTCTAAAGCCATAGAGTATGTAAAAAAAATAATGTTAGAACGGCTTAAAGGTAAATTTATTATTTAGCTTATTTTAGTGGTTTCTGTAATAAAATTGCACAAACCCTTTATAAGTTATGATTAAATCAGTATTAGCAAAAATATATCAAAATTAATATAAAAAAAATGTATCCATAGAATTTAAAATTTCGACTGTTTTTGTAGTTAGGGGACTATATAACACATCAAAAATAAAAGATAATGATACTCCCCATCATTTTTCTTGTTGCATAATGTTATTAAAACCCATGCAATAAATAAATTGATTTTAAAAATAAAAAGCGGGTGTGTTTTAATTTTTCCAAATAAGAAACACTTATTTGATAAATTTATTATTTACTAATTACTTCATCATCGTTCTAGTCTTCATCATCGTCTTCAACATCACCATCTTCTTCGTCATAGTCATCATCATCATCGTTATAGTCATCATCGACCTCGTATTCATCATCTTCATCGTAGTCATCATCATCGTCATTGTAGTCATTGTCATCATCGTTGTCATCATCATCATCATCATTGTACTCATCATCATCGTACTCATCATCATCGTACTCATCATCATCGTCATCGTAGTTATTGTCATCATCGTTGTCATCATCGTACTCATCATCATCATCATTGTTGTCATCAGCATCATAGTAGCTATCATCATCATCATCGTAGTCGTCATCGCCATCATCGTAGTCTTCATAGTCATCATCATCTTCATCATCATCATCATCATCATCATCATCATCATCATCATCATCATCGTCATCATCATCATCATCATCATCATCATCATCATCATCATCATCATCATCATCATCATCATCATCATCATCATCATCATCGTCATTATCATCATCATCATCATCGTCATCATCATCATCATCATCATCATCATCATCATCATCATCATCATCATCATCATCATCATCATCATCATCATCATCATCATCATCATCATCATCATCATCATCATCATCATAGTCATCAACATCGTAGTCATCATCTTCATCGTAGTCATCATCTTCATCGTAGTCATCATCTTCATCGTAGTCATCATCTTCATCGTAGTCATCATCTTCATCGTAGTCATCATCTTCACCGTAGTCATCGTCTTCATCGTAGTCATCATCTTCATCGTAGTCATCATCATCATCATCGTAGTCATCATCATCATCATCATCATCGTAGATGTCATCATCATCTTCCTCATAGTAATAATCATCATCGTAGTCATCATCTTCATCGTACTCATATTCATCAACATCATCACCTTTGGTTTTTATAACTATAACCTTATGCTTTTCAAGAGTATCATTATGCTCTTCATCTTTATATATCTCCTTTCCTTTAATGTCCTCCTTGTCGTTAGATTTGTCATTATCATTTCCTAGTTTCGGTCTTTCTTTCACAATTGTAGATGCATTTTCAAAAGAAAAACTAGCATTTACTAGTTTGGCTTCGGGTAAAGAATTATTCTCCTCACTTCTGGGAGTAGGATACGATTGACTAAAAGTCACAAGAGCTAAAATACCTATCGCAAGTGAAAAATACTTCATTGTTGTATATTTTTAATAACTATTGAATTAGTTAACATGTATTTATACATTTTTATAATAATAGATATTGTCAGAAGTAAAACAGCTGAAGTCGGATTATGCATTAATTACGCAAACAAAACTCAAGCATTTAATTACATGTAATCTGCTATTACGAAACAATTGTTACACTTGATGTGATCGAATTTTGCTTTTAATACCAGTATACATACATAAACATTTTTTTAAATATTTGCTTTAGTTATGGCAGTCTTTTTTTTCGGGCAATCCGCGCCAAATCAGACGGTTTAAAAATTTTTATTTTATTTTCCAATCCATTTATTATATAAAAATGAGGTGTATGTTTGTTTGTTTGCAAATTTTTGTTACGGCATCACGCATAAACGGTTGAACCGATTTAAATGAAATTTGGTACACAGATAGATACTTGGTCCACAATTAATATAGGCTATTTTTTACCCGGATTTTGGACCAGGAGGGGAAAAATGGGTCAAAACCACCACCTACGCATAAATCTGTAATATGTCAATCGCTTTTGAAAATTCTTTTTTGGTTTGAAAGGGTTTGCTTTCAGTTAGGTCCCACTGTTTTTTTTTCAAAATCGGTGGACATATTTGACCCCCTCCCCCTCAATTCTTAAATATGTCATTTTGGAACCGCAGATTTTTGTTCACGCCTAAACGGCTGAACCGATTTAAATGAAATTTGGTACACAGATAGATATTTGGCCTACAATTAATATAGGTTGCAATGGTTTCCCGGATTTTGGACCAGAAGGGGATAAAATGGGCCAAAACCTCCCCATACTTAAAGCTCTGTCATTTGTCAACCGATTTTGAAAATAATTTATTGGTTTCAAAGGGTTTGCTTGCAATTAGGTCCGATAATTTTTTTGTTGGAAAATTGCTGGGGATATTTGACCCCCCTCCCCTCCCCCAATGCTTAAATCTGTCATTTGTGAGCCGCAGATTTTTGTTATGATATCACGAATAACCCGATGAACCGATTTAAATAAAATTAGGTACACAGATAGATATTTGGCTCACAATTAATACAAGCTGCAGTTGTTTTCCGGATTTTGGACTACGAGGGGATAAAGCGGGTCAGAACCTCTCCCTAAGCATAACTCTGTCACGTGTCAACTGATTTTCAAAATTCTTCCTTTGCAGTTAGGTTCCATATTTTCTTTTTCAAAATAAAACGGGATAAATGATCACTGTCGCTCCCCCTCCAATACTTAACTCTGTCCTTTATGAACCGATTTTCAAAATAATTTTTTTGTTTAAAAAATGTTGCTTGCAACTTGTCCCATAATTTTTTTTCGAAAATGGGTTCGGGGCGGGAAAAATTTGATCCCCCATGCATAACTCTGCCATTTGTCAACCGATTTTTAATTTTTTTTTTCGTTTGAAAAGGTTTGCGTGCACTTAGGTTCCATAATGTTTTTTTTCAAAATTTGTGCGGAAACTGCCCCACCCCCCTTCCATTCCTTAACTCTGTCATTTGTGAACCGATTTTTAAAATTCGTTTTTTTTTGCTTGAAAGGTTTTGCTTGCAGTTTGGTCACATAATTTTTTTTTTGGAAGTGGTGAGGGAGATGGGAAAAGTTTGTTCCCCCACGAATAACTGTCATTTGTCACCCGATTCTTAAAATTGTTTTTTGATTTGAAAGGGTTTCCTTGCGGCTTATTCCCATAATTTTTTTCCAAAATCGATGGGAAAATTCAAAATTCTTTTTTTGGTTTGTAATGTTTTGCTTGCAGTTTGGTCGCATAATTTTTTTTTTTTCGAAAATCGGTGTGGAGATAATGGGGGAGGGGGAGGGGTACGGGGAATTTGCTCTTCCACGCATAACTCTGTCATTTGGCAACAGATTTATAAAGTCTTTTTTGGTTTGAAAGGGTTTGCTTGCAGTTAGGTTCCATAATTTTTTCCAAAAACGGTGGGGAAATTCCTCTCCCCCTCAACTTCCTTAACTCTGTTATTTGTTAACCGATTTTCAAAAATTTTTTTTTGTTTGAAAAGTTTTGCTTGCAGTTGAGTCCCATAATTATTTTTAAATGGGTTTGGAGATTGGTGGGGGGAGTTTGGTCTCCGACGTATAACTCTGTCATTTTTCAACCGATTTTTGAAATTCGTTTTTGGTTTGAAAGGGTCTGCTTGCAGTTAGGTTTCATAATTTTTTTCCAAAATCGGTGGGGAAAAGTGCACCTCTCCCCACTTTCCTTAACTCTGCCATTTGTGAAACGGTTTTCAAAATTCGTTTTTTGCTTAAAAAGTTTTGCTTGCAGTTTGGTTACATAATTTTTTTGGAAAAGGGGTGAGGGGGATGAGGGAAGTCTGGTCATCCACGCATAATTCTGTCATTTGTCAACCGGTTTTTAAAATTCTTTTTTGGCTTGAAAGGGTTTGCTTGCGGCTTATTCCCATAATTTTATTTTCGAAAATCGGAGGGGAAATTTGCTCCACCCCAATTCTTAACTCTGACAGATGTGAACCGATTTTCAAAAATCTGGTTTTTTTAAGGGTTTGCCTGAAGCTTAACCCACAATTTTTTTCGAAAATCGGTGGGGAAATTTGTTCCCCCCGTGATTAACGCTGTCATATATTAATTGATTTTCAAAAAAAAAAAAAATTCTCAAAGGGTTTCCCTCTAGTTTGATTCTGTAATATTTTTTCCAAAATCGATGGGGAAATTTGCTTCCTCATGATTAACTCTGTCTTTTGTGAACTGAATTTAAAATAATTTTTTTGGTTGAAAGGGTTTGCTTGAAGTTTGGTCCCATAGGAGTGGAAATGGGGCGGAAAAAGTGGTAGCCCGATGTATTGATTATCGCATAACTCCACCATTTCTGGACCGATTTCAAAATTTTTTTATTTGAAAGGACATAAAAGGTTTGGTACTACAAAAAATTGCGGACGAACACACAATTAGTAGAAGTATGCACCATTTGACCTAACGCCAAACAGGGCTGTCAGACTTTTTCTGACGTATTTCGCCAAATTGATTTTAAAAATCGCCAAAAGTCGCCAAAATCTGTTTTATGTAGTTTTTCTTAATATATATTCTGAAGTAAATTTGTTTTTATTTAATAGGTTTTTAATATAAGTTTTTATAAAATAATCGCATAAAAATTGAGCAAAAAGTCGCCAAAAGTAGAAATAAAATCGCCAATAACTATTTCTTGTCAATTTTTCTTTTCAAAATTCAAAATCCATTAATGATTGCAATTAATATAAGAAAAAGCATCAAAATCACTTTATTTTAATATCTTCCAGACAACTTTTGGTGAGAGCTATTTTCAAAAATACTCTTTCAACAAAGTAATTTTCCTGAATTATAAACATTTTTAAGTCTAATTTTGTTCAAAAATAGCCATAAAAATCGCCAAATTAAAATTTTTGACGCCAATCAAGTTGTGAAATCGCCAGTTTTGGCGAGAAATCGCCATATCTGACAACCCTGACGCCAAATAGTGTCCGTTTTGCAATCTGTTCCATGCGATCTTTTCATTGAAGTCTGTTTTTCTTTTGCAGAGTTGTTTCGTCCATATTGCTAGACGAGATAGACGATAAATAACGGAATAAGGACTTCTTCTCAATATGTTTAAAGCCCGTGCATCGCCGGGTCGAAAAAAGCTAGTTCTGTAATAATTTTTAGTACCCCTCAAAAGAGTCTTCCTGGTAAATTTTGAGATTTTTCTTGATTTCTCAATTGATTTCTCAATAAATTTTCAAAAAATGACTTTTTGAGCTTTTTGTCCAAGTTGGACTATATTTTTTAACTTTTGTTTTTACATATTTTTAAAGAAAAAAATTTAATAAAAATATTTATATGTTGTTTCTACAATGCAAACAAGCACTGCTTGTTTAAAATTTATATGAAAAGCACTCAGTTTTTTAAGTGATTTCCATACAAACTTTTTACTCAAGTCGCTTGTTTGCGTTGTGGAAACAGCACATTAAACTTTTTTTTTATTATAAGTCGGAAGTTTTCCGGCTTAATGTGCTGTTTCTACAATGCAAACAAGCACTGCTTGTCTAAAATTTGTATGGAAATCAATCAAAAAACTGAGTGCTTTTCATATAAATTTTAGACAAGCAGTGCTTGTTTGCATTGTGGAAACAACACATAAAATCAATAATTGAATTAATGTAAATTCAAATTAATTTTAAGAGTGGAATATTAGAATTAGGGAGTAACGAATACCGATACCGATACCGATATATCGGCGATACTTCAGATTTTCCGATACATCGGTATCGGCGATATTTTACTGTCGATTTAAAAGTTTTTTTAGAGTTTTTTTAACAAATAATTTATTTTTGTTCGATTTTACCATGAATTAAATTCACTTCGTTATTTTTTAAATCTTATTAATATTAATTTTAAAAATTAATAATATTTTATGCTGTTATTTTGTAAAAATATTACTTTTTTTTTGTTAATTTTACCATGAATTCAAATTCAAGTTGTTGTTTTTTAATGTGTTGTTTCCACAATGCAAACAAGCACTGATTGTCTAAAATTTGTATGGAAATCACTCAAAAAACTGAGTGCCTTTCATATAAATTTCAGACAAGCAGTGTTTCTTTGCATTGTAGAAACAACACATAAATCTTATTCCAGCAAAAAAAAAGATACTCCATAGAAGTCATGAAAATGTAGAATTCACGATCTGGAAGTATTCCAAATTTGGATAATTTCTAATTAGTTTTACATATCCTTGCCATTGCAAGAAGTTCTGTTCTTCGATTACCAATCACCGAATTGGAAGCGATGCTAGGACAAATTTCTTTTTCGGTAATCTATAATGATTTTTCCTCAAGGAAAAATGATAAAAATTACCCATTTTCACAATTTTTTTTTATTCGAATTTAAACTCAGTAAATAAAATCGAATTTTCATGTAAATTTAAGTGAATAAATATAAACTTATTTAGAAGAATATTAGTTGATAAATGTCCTTTAAAAAAATCGATTTTTTATAAAGCATGCTTTTCTACTAATTATCTGCATTTTTTTAATATAGATTTTTTGGAAGCAAAGAAAATGTAGCTCCTTAAAAATTACTTCCAATGTTTTATCAATTTTAAATATTCTCTCTTATAATGTAATTTTGTATAATAAAAAAAAATGCACTTGAGTTTTGTTAATCTAAACTTGAACTCAATTTCAATATTCGTATCGGTATCGGAATCGGTATCGGCGATATTTATTTTTATATATCGGTATCGGATCGGCAAAACGGCGTATCGTTACATCCCTAATTTAGAATATCTAATCAGACTAGCAGAACGGTTTAGTACTTACTAATTTCGACAGCCGCTACGCCATCATCATCAGCGTCCTTTGTTCGCTTTTACCACGTTTGATTGTGGGTACTAGTATTAATGAAACATCAGCAAATGCAAAGCCGATGAACCACATTCTTACATTTTTCTTACAATCTCTATACAATTAGCCAACCTTTGGTGGACAATAAATGCATTTACAAAGCAAAACAAAAAATAAACCTACACAGAAAAAATTATGACCAAAAATTTTTCAATCAAAGGTTTGTCTAAAAATAAATTTAATTTTCAGTAAACGTTCTTTCCATAATCTATGAATTGTTTGTTTGACTTTTATTTAGAACGCAATCACTTAAAACAACAAGAAAAACTCTGGTGTAAAAAAAACAACCTCGATGACGACATACACACAAATAACAACAACAACAACAAAAATGATAGCAAAAGGAATGCGATTGTACCAAGTTTGTTTACTGAAGATTTTTGAGTGAATCAATTCGTTAATGTCGTTCTTAAATTCTTATTCATTCTTTTAGAATCTTTAGATAAACATTCAGACTTGAACACATTTAACAAAGTGAAATTTCATAAATGTTTAATGCATGATGACCCAGACACAAATTTTGATTGATATATTTAAAAAAACTACTTGTTTAGTATTTGTTAGTATTTTTAGACTAATTGTTTTATAAATTCAGACAAAAATATTGTCTGATATTTTTCAGAAAATCGAGTAAATCTTTTTGTTTGATTTAGTAAATTGTTTTGTTTACAATTTGTAAATATTTTTAGACAAATTGTTTTATAAATTTAAACAATTTGTTCACTAAAAAAAACAAATTTTTTTCAATGAAAATTTTGAAATATTAATAATATATTTACAAATTTGTTTGTAGGTCCGTTCCTAGACAAATTATTTACTATATCATTGAATTCCTTTACAGAAAATGAAATTTAGTTTTTTCTGTATTGGATCGCAATCCAGATAAAATGTTGGTATACAGTTTCAATTAATGTAATTAACAACATTTACAAAATTTGCAATCTATGACTTAATTTCATATTCACAATGAAATTATTTCATTTTTGGAATAAAAAATGTTTCAGGAAATCAATGAAGTCTTTTACAAGATATTCTCAAGAATTTATGTGAAAAAACTTAAATTGATTTGCTGTGGTTAGCTAATCTATATGCCAGCATTTCGTTGCTTGCTAATTTCAACTCATCAGCAGATCTTAAAACAAAGAGATTCATAATATAAACAGATTCATATCGAATAAGAATTTTTTGTTGTGTTGTTCATTTGTAAACGTTTTGTGTTTTCTAATAAAGCTATTATGCTTGTGTATTGTGACTCTCATTTCTATTTTGAGAGTCTAACTATAAGCATACGAGTTTTGAAAACTTTTCGAATGTGGTTCATCGGCTTAGCATATGCTAGTTCCTTCATTGGAGGACGACATATGTGGAACTGATTTTGAGACATACGGCTTAGCTGCGTAATTTAGGAAATTTACGCAATTAAGGCCTTAATTGAGCTCAATTTACCATACAAGGTTTCAATTAATAAATTAAGCAGTTAGTACTTAATTGTTTCATAAATTGAGTAAAGTTCGAAATGCAACCCTTTGTGACAAGTATGCTTACTGCGAAGAATGTTCACTGAGAAGCAAAATTGTATACAGTGGCAAGCCCTTGGTGTAATAAGTATACAGATGGCAGTATAACGCTAGATGATCATTTTTTGCTCTGGTAATTTTGTGCATAAGCTACGTCAAACACGTGTATTTTTTTGACACACATTCCCCCCTATAATGAAGGCGACGTCGACGTCACATCAACACGACAGTAAGCAATTTTCACTTGTCTACTCATTGTCGACAAGAATTGACTGCTATTGACTCTCTCCTACTATTTTCTAAAGCTTATGAAATTAGTTCAGCATGTTAATATTAATCAATTGTTGGCGACAAAGAGTAAACAAGTGAGAATTTTTTGATGTCGTGTTGATGTGATGTCGACGTCGCCTTTCACAATAGAGGGGAGTATCTAGTTTTTGTTTTATTGTTGTATTCGTTGCCCTTATGCGGCCACCTGTATACTTATTACTCCATTGGCAAGTCAAATGCTAATTGAGTAAGCTTAATTTACTATGTGTGAACACTAAACTTAATTGCTCAATTAAATTGTCTCAATTAAAAATCCATGTATGAATAGGGTATTAGCCACAAGCGAAATGCCGGCATATCAATTTAACTTTTTTTGCACGTAAAACATTTATAATTTCATAAAAAAGTTTAAAAATAATTATTTGTTTATTTATCATACTTTTTTATTAACTTTTAAAAAAATTTGAGCGCCCGGCATTAGTTTAAATAATATAACTCTTTTTTATAAATTCCGCTAGCTAAAAAATTTCCACCTTTTTCCTATAACCTCAAAAAAGAGATGTTTTCTAAGTTAATTTGAGGTTGTTGATCACGAATATGGCACTCATTTATTTTTCTTAAGAAGCGTTTCGAGATATTCGCGAAAAAACGTGTTTTTCTGCAGTTGTTTTTAGCTGTTTCCTAAAATCTTGAGAGTTGTTCTTCCTAATTATACAAATTTTGCACTATTGCATAGATATATGTTTTCTTTTTCAGTCAATATATAAACAGTGATGATCTGATCAAAATTCATTGAGTTACAGACCTTAAGATTAAAAAAAATAGAATTTTTTACCATTTTTAAAAATTCACCATTCACATCGCTCTATTAATGCAACAAAAAAAACTTCTAAACTTTTTTTAGACCTACATCTTAAAAAAAATTATTTCAAATGTAGTAAGCGTAAAATTGTTATCATTAGAGTTATTTCTACAAATTGTCAAGGTTCTCCCTTTATTAGTTTTCAAGATATCTCAAAATAAATATTTTTTCTTTATGGGAGGTGAAACATGCACATGTCCAATACGGACATTTTTGTAGGGCAACGCACATAATAATAAGCTTTACTTATACAAAATTTCAAATTTCTTGCTACATCAGCTCCACAGATATTCTAAAATAAAAAATTTTTATGTGGGAGGTGTCACGCCCACTCATTTTATTCTGACTATTATTTATTTATTATTTTTTTTTGTTAAAGAGTAGTAACACACTCTGGAAATTAATGCCTGCCAGTTAATTAATTAATGTGCTTCTTTGGGAAAGGGATAGAGTGGAGAGCACAGATGGTGAGATAGAGGTACGTAATTCTTTTACAACTCTGCTATTGCGCCTTATGTCAATTCTACAGCAGTAATCGCAGCGCCTCTGATGTTAAGTAGACGCATTAACTTTCTTTAGCTTTTTATTTGTAACCATCTTATTAAATGTTTTACTTCGCCGACGATTTTGATAAGTGCCTTTTCGCACTGTGCCTTTTTATCTAGCCTTTTTTTGACAATTTTCTTTTAAAACCCCTACGAAAAGCCACGAACATTTACATTACAGACTTTTTCTCCATGATTTTTTGACGATTATACACATGCTTAATGCTGAGAGTACGAAAATGATAAAGAGAAATATCAAAAACCCCTTAAATTTCAATTCGTGCTATTTTTCTTACACGCTATATACATTACGCCTTTCTTGCCTGGCTTTAAAGGCAGGCTTTTTCAGTTTGATAGAGAGAGGTGGTGAGAAGACAGCGGGGTAAGAAAAAAGGCACGAATTGAAATTTGAGGGATTTTTTCATATTCCTCTTTGTCATTTTCGTACTCCTTAAGCATATGTATAATCGTCAAAAAAAAGGCATGGAGAAAAATTTTGCAATGTAAATGTGCTTGACTTTTCGTAGGGTCTTGAAAAAAATTTTAAAAAAAAGGCAGGCTAAAAAGGCACTTACCCCGCTAGCTTCTCACCACCTCTCTCACAAATTAATGTGCGATCATTGTGAAGACTCTCTTCAAGCAACTAACATCTGCATTGAAGCTTTCCATCAAACACTGGTGATTTAATCAATTTACTCTCCTCCCAGGTACTCTATTACAGAAAATCAATACAGTAGATTTTTTAATTCACTAGGCCCATGCTTTTTGGCCGCCGGTGACTACAACGCTAAGCACACGTTCTGAAGATCTCGCCTCATCATACCAAAAGGTCGCGTATTGTTTGGCAGAGTTTCTAAAATGCGTTTGAATTTTATATCAAGTGGGCAGCCAACTTACTGGCCAACAGATCGCCGAAAAACATGAAAAAAATATTTGCGTGCTCGCTGCACAGAAAATATTCCATTAAAAACGCCTGCTGACATAAATGGCTCTATGTATTAGAATATTTGAGGCAAACCTTAAGGAAGCTGCTCTAAATCCTGCAACTACAAATCTTCAGGTGAGATATAATAAAATTTTTTCAGCAGATGTATAACGGCTTTTATCTGAAAAAAGAAGAGTTCGTAGAGAATGGCAACGCTGCAGATCCCTTCAGCCAAAATTTAGGCTGAACGAATGTAGTAAACAGCTTAAAACTTTACTGGAACATCAAAAAATCGCTTCTCTTCAAAAATTTCTGAATGGGCTCGACGCAACAGCTTAAACAGAATATTCGCTATGGAGAGCAGCCCGAGGCCTCAAAAGACCAGTGATATATAAGCATCCATTGCGAGCTTCGAATGGAGACTGGGCAAGAACTGACGCTGGATTAGGTGCCCTGTTTGTAAGCCACTTGCAGCAAGTATTTACTCCAAGTGTGATAATTCGTAAGCCATATAAAAAACTGTTGAATAAACCGGCATTTAAGTTTAAACAAAATTTGAAATATCTAAAGAAATTTAATCATTTAATTTTTCAATTAAATTATATTTTTATTTAGAGATAAATGTGAAGCATGTAGACGAAGAAAAATTTGACTGCACGCAGGGTTGAACTGACATGTTTCGATAGCTCCCGCTAATCTCATCAGAATTCTTTTCCGCTTAGGCCACTCGACCAAAGTCGCGGGGTTTGCAGTCAAGAGTTGAATATCATCTACTTTTAATCAATTCATACTGTTACTCTTAGAGCTGTATTTCATTTGATAGTTATTGATATTCACTTTTTTCTTACCTCTATTCTAGTATGAAATTTGATTGATAATTACAAGTACAGGGCCGATGGCCCTGGTAGCTAGTGCTTTCACTTCCTTATATTGATCTTATATTTAGCTATAAGTATATTATTAAATAAATATATAAATAAAAATAAAAAAATTTAATTTCTTTGGATATAAACCAATAGAGTTCGAATAAAACTCATAACTTAATTGCAAAATTTAAAATTGTAGGGTTTTTGGAAATTTCTACTAGAATTTATCTAAACTTTTCTCGAGGATACAAAGCAATGGAATGAGCACATAAGAACAATTTTTTTATGTGGCTTACAGAGTTATTCCACTAAGCCCTTCATATATTTTTTTTAAGATTATAAAAAGAACTGTTTTTAGAGATATAGGCCTTTTGGATCAATACTTCCACAAATGACTTTTGCACTTTTGTACCTTAGAAGTAAAGACACTTTACTCATATTTCGACTGTTTGTTCAATTTTCGTGACGACCTATTTCGGAATCCTAATGACTTTAGTGTCTATCTATGGTGAATTTTATTGAAATCGGAAAATATATATTTTTCTGAAAAAAAAAATACAAAAATTTTTGTGGCTAAAATCGGCTCAATCGGTTAATTTTGTAAATGCGGCTGGTGAAAATAAGTCGATTCATGCCGCTCCTCATCAATAAGTATAGTGCCGGCGGCGGCTACCAGCCGGCTGTGAGCCACTAGATAGCAATGTCAAATGCATTAAAATGGAGCATAAAAAATTGTTTTGGTTGAAAGTGGTCGGCTGAACACCATAGTGCACCGGCACACAATAAAAAGTGAACTGTACATTTGACCAGACCCAAATACCTATATATATATATATATATATATATATATATATATATATATATATATATATATATATATATATATATATATATATATATATATATATATATATATATATATATATATATATATATATATATATATATATATTTCGACGCGCTGAATCCGAATATGAGGTCCAGTCAAATGTACAGCAGTCCACTTTTTATGTGTTCCAGTGTAATAATTGCAATAATAGTTTCACTTTTAGAAATAGTTAGAAATTAATAGTTTAGTTTCTATTTTAGAAAAAAGCAAGTTTAATTAAAAGTACATATTGGAGAAATAAATATAAACTTTACAATTTTAATATAGTCAAGAAACACTTGTAAAAACACTGCAAAAAAATATTTATTTCAACAATTGTACCTACATACATAGTTATTAAAACAAATGCCATTAGCAACTATATCACAAGATGAGTTAAATAGGTATAAAAGCGGTGTCAAATTGCATTCAAACTATAATTGCAATCATGAAATTTTTAGTTGCAATTACAGTGGTGTTGGCTCTATTGGCCCTAACGCGAGCTGAAGTAAGAATTTTTTTAAAATTCAAGCTGCTTTCTATCTGAAAAACTTTTCTTTTAATAACGCAGGATGAATCGAATCAAATAGACCAATCTGAATCAGCAGTTTCACCATCATCGCAGTCTGAAGAATTAAATGAAGGAGATTCATCTGATCCAGAATCGCCCGAAGATCCACCTGCTGAAGAATCTAAGCCCCCACAACATGAAGGACCACAAAGGCCTCCAAGGCCTGAAGGACCACAAAGACCTCCAAGACCTGAAGGACCTGAAAGACCCCCAAGGCGTGGAAGACCTGGTAGACGTCCTTTGGAAAATCATTTCTCTAGAGATCAATCAAATAAAGGACAACAAGCCGACAATGAAAATCTGGAAAATAATCCACGCCAAGGACAGCCACCACGCCGACAGGTATTCTTCGATACAAGCTTTCATATGGGACAAGGAAATACAATAAGTGAAAAATAATAATAAGAAGCTTACTGTCACTATCTGTTTAAGCAAACAGTTTTAAACTTTTATTTGACTTTTAAATTAAAATTATAATCATGTGCATTATACAAGTAAAAACTCTCTGTTGCAAATAAATTTGAAATATATACATATTATAAAATTTTGAGTTGAAAAGCATGAAACTTGAATATACAACGATTGGAACGGCTCCATAAAAAATCGTCCAAAACCAAATCGACCAAAAATAGAAATGAAAAATCGCCCAAAAACACGAAAAATCGCTCAAAATTTAAAAAGAAAAATCACCCAAAAAACATGTAAAATCGCCCAAAATAAATGAAATATCGCCCAAAATTAAAAAACACAAAAAAAATTAAAAATTTTAGTAATTTAATTTTTATATTCAGCCCAATCACAAACAAAAATTCCGTGAGAGTTTTTTCACTTTTCCCTTTTCTCCTATTATTAATAAAAGTTCCGTCGGGAAAAATTCGATGGGGGAAAAAAGTATGTAGCTATTCTCAATGTATTTTAACTTCGTTTTTCCCCCGGAATTTTTCACTTGCAAAACAGAAGGGAGTTTGCATAAAAATCGATGTAATATTTCAATAAAACAGAATTTCTATCAATAAAAAATATTTTATTGCTCTTGTAGGTCGAATACCACAAATAAAGCACAAAGAAAAAATTTTTTTTAACTTTAATCGATAAATTGCTTTTGGTTTCCATAAATGCAGCAAAGAGTAACTTGCACGATTTTTTTTCTTCTACAGCTATGTTATTACTTTTTTAATCACTTTTTTTAATTAATTTTACTTTAAATTTAATTAAAACATAAATTTTATTTATTTTTGGACATAAAACACTGAATAAATAAATGTCAATAGGCAAAACAGCCGCCATTGTTATTCAATGATGCCACTGTTTCATATTTTTGTTCCCGAAAAGCTTATGATTCGAGGAATTTTTTCTCGAGAAAAGTGTTTTCCGGGAGAAAGAAACTCCTAGGGAATATTCATGATTGGGCTGATTGGAAAAAATAAAACTTACCGGAAAGCAGAAATAGTCTTCGCTTCTAACTGAATGCAATAAAAGTATGAATAAAAGGCAATATTTTCCATCGGCCAAAAATTATAGTATGGCTCGCCAAGGGTAATTTAGATAATTATCATAGATACAACAAAAATTTATAAACATATAATACAGTAATGATCATTTATCGAAGGCCGAACACTTAAGACGTCAAGGAAACCGCAGCTCAAAATTTTACATATCACATAGAGTCTAAAGTCCTTCCGTCCGCCAAAAGCGTGTTTCAAATTAAATATTCCAAAGGCAAGTAATCTAAAAAATTGTCGTAAGCGAAGCCGAGATTTGATATACTATGGAGTTTAAAATCCTTCCGCCCTGCCGAACGCCGGCTACACGGAAAGTCATCGAAAGCACGTACCAAATTAAGCATTCCGAAGGCTCTTAATATTGAAAATTGTCGTAAGTTTTTATATTAGTGAACCTTAGAATGGTTAACTTGATAAACGCTATCGACGATCTTCCGTATAGACGCCCTTCGGCCAGGCGGAAGGATTTTAAACTCTATGGTATATTAAATCTCGGCTTCGCTTACGACAATTTTCAATATTAGTAGCCTTCGGAATGCTTAATTTGGTATGTGCTTTCGACGACTTTCCGTGGTATGTCAAATATCGCCTTCTCTTACGACAATTTTCTAAACCACTTTTACTGCTATAGAAACCAAATAATGGTGGAGATGGAACACATTGGAGAAACTTTCAATTCTTTTCAACAATATATATTTTAAATTCTATATTCGATTTTTATGATTGCCAGAATTTTTGGGTGTAAAATTTTGAGCGATTTTTCATATGAAAGAAAAATAACTTAAAATTTGTATGAAAAAATTTGTGGCGGATTTTTCATTTTTATTTTTGGGCGATTTTTCATGGAAACATTTTCCATATGAAAAATCGGCCAAAATTTCAAAATGAAAAATCACTCAAAATTTTTATGGAAAATTTTTGGGCGATTTTGCATTTTTATTTTTGGGCGATTTCGTTTTGGGCGATTTTTTATGGCGCCCATTGGAACACATAAATTCATAGAAAAATTAAAGCAATTTAAAAAATATTTGTCTCTTCTTCTTCTAAGTTCGTTCCCTTGTAATCAGTGTGACCAGATTTGGAAATTATGTAAAGCTAAATTAGATTTTGAAATGGTACAGCTAAAAATTTTAATTCAACGTCAGAATATGAAGAAAAATTTTTATAGCTGTACTATTAATGGCTCACTATCGACAACATTACAGCTATAAATTTCTATTTGTTTTGATTCGTTTGTACCCACTGTTGGCAAAAAATTTTCTTCTAAATCTGTAAGATTGGGCTAAAAAAACTGCATAATATTTTTTAAATCTGCAAAAAATCAAATAAACTAAAAACACGTGCAATTTAACTGGTTTTTGGCTTCATTTGCCTAATTTTTTTTAATAATATGGAGAATTTATAGAAAAAATCCATAAATTTTTTTTTCTATTAACAAAATTTTTAAAAGCAATTAATTTAATCTCATTTCAGACAGCCTTATTCATAGTACATATCAAAGGATATTTATTTTATAAACGTTTGACAAATTTTTATGAATATGGCTCATAAATGATCATTACTGCCCTATAAAACAAAGCATGAATCGTTTCAATATCTTTTCTACTTAAAAAGCTAGAGCAATTATAAAAATTTATGAAATTGGTAAAAAAAATTTACTTCGGGTGGCCACTAATCAGAAGTTATGCAACAATAAATAAAAAAGATGTCGGTTATGTGTTTCTAGTACCTAGAAGATTGTCCTCAATTTTTTCTTATTAAAATTAGAACTATTTTATATTAAAACGGGTATCATTCAGCATGTATTTGAAAATAATGTTTAGTTTTCTCTTGTCGTTTTTCATTTCGAATGACCATTTAGGATCTGTAACGGTTTAAAGTTGATTAACAACCAAAAAAACCCAGTTGCGTAAAAAATGAACGTCTAATAAAAAATTTTAAAACCAAACTGTGTACGAAAATTAAAAAGAAAACAAATAAAAAATAAATTTTAAAAATCAAAAAACCCGACTGCGTAAAATAACTAGCAGAACAAATTGCTATTGGGCGGTAATTTTCAGGGTTAGTAGCCTCTCCTTTTTTGGGGATTCGCGTTACATTAGCAACCTTCCAACACAATGGAAATTCACCCGCATGGTACAAAGTGCTCAAGAGTGTTGCCAATGGGCGCGCTAGCGTCGAAGAGCACTGCTTCAAGACCAGTGCTGGAATGCCATCCGGCCCAGGAGACTTGTTTATGCTGAGGTTCGTTAAAACCCTTTTAACCGTCTGCGCTCGAAAGAATATCGTTGGCATAGTTACAGATACTCTTTGGAGTATGGGGAGTGGCTGATTGCACTCCGGCAAGTGAGAATTACTTGCAAATAATTCAGCCAGAAGGTTAGCTTTATCAACCGGGTCAGTGAATACTTGGTCATCCTTTAAAAGAGTCGGAATTGAAGAACTAGCATTATCCTTTACTCTTTTAACGAATGACTAAAAGCTCTTGCTACCCCGAGGGGTAGCAAGCACTTTAGCACGAAGACGCTGCTCGTGCAAAGCTTTTTCGCGCCTTAGTACTCTGGCGCACGAAGATCTTGCCCTTTTGCACAGCGAATCAGTATCTGCGTTTTTGTTACTACGCCAGATATTGAATGCTTCCTCTCTGGATCTGACTGCATTTTTGCATGCCTGATTAAACCACGACTTCGCTCTGGGCTTAATCTGGATTTGCTTGGATGGAATGAAAGTTTTCATTCCTAGCAAAATGGTGTTTTCAATAATTTTCGCCATGGCATTGACATTATTGTCTAGGAAACACAGTTTCCAGTTAAAATGCCGGAAAAAGTCGTTGAGCTCAGACCAACGAGCCTCTTCGTATATATATTTTAAGCGTCTCGTAGCTGTTTGTGAGACGTTACGAAGACTTGAGAACGAAAAGGAGGCGGAAATGGTGCAATGATCCGAGTTGCCGAGAGGCGAATTAGCACTCACTTCATACTTTTCAGGGTGTGAAGTTAGAAAAAGGTCAAGAGTATTGTGTTGGTGCCCTACAACACACGAGATATGTGTTGGCTCATTCACTAGTTGCTCTAGGTGGTTGTGCGCAGCGAACAGCTCAGCATATTGGCCTTCTGAAGTCGTATGGCTCGAATGGCGAAGCCAGGATGAATTGTGAATATTAAAATCACCAGCAACAACAATTTCACTATTCGGACAACTATCCAGTATCTTCGATATGGAGTCGGAAAGCGCATCGAAATCAGAAATGGTAATATCCCTTTCCGCGTTTGGACTACTATAAAGAAACCCGAAATGTAAATAGTGTGCACTGATTTTGAACTTGACCCATAGACAGCTAAATTCAGCATCAGACATGCCTAACGGTTGCTGGCACTGGTACACAACTTCATTACGTATGTAAATTACAAGGCACCGATGGAAATGAAAAAGCGATAGTAGTTGATATCGAGGTAAGTGAAAATCCTGTGGATCAGCATTCTCAGATACCTGAGTCTCACATAAGGCGAAAACATCCGGCCGATGGAGACAAGTGTGAGCATATACGGAGAAAAAATTCGATCTTAGGCCGCGTATGTTGCAAAAATCTATTGTGTTTTACAGTCGGGAAGCATTAAAAATCGAATCTTCAAATCTTCGCAATAATGGTTATCGAATGTAAAAGTCGGTATGTTCCGCACGCTGGACTTGTATTTTTTTCCTCTTACTTTTTTACGCAGTCGGCTTTTTTGATTTTTTTAAATTATTTTTTATTGTTTTAATTTTTCCATTTCATTTGTAATTGTTGTTCTTTGATAGAAATGTTTATATTACCATTGTTGTTGTTTTTAGCGTTTAATATTTTGAGTGCAGCGTTGTCATTTTAGCCTTTTGGCTGCTAGATTTATCATTTCTCTTAGGCTTTGCAGAAAATATGGTAAATGCTGTTTTAGCATAATTCAGTTGTAGAAAACTTTGTATATCAATTTCTTTAAGTATAATAATTTGTTACCCTTTTTAAAAAAAAATTTAAGGCCCATAGTGCAAATGGCATTTCTGTATTTAAAATTGCTACATGATTAAAATCGGGATTATGATTTGTATCAAAACAAAGCCTAAACAATAAAATTTATGAATTTAGATTGGTGTTTGAAAATTCCAACACTGATATTGTCTGCGTTTCCGAAACCTGGCTTTCGTCTGGGACTTCGAATAGATTAATTTGCCTTAGTGGTTATAAAGTGTTTAGAGAGGATTGCGAGGGTAATGCTGGCGGTGTAGCTATTTTTGTGAAGAACGATATATCTTGTAAACTTTGTTTAAAGTCTTCAACCAATTTACCATTAAATGATAAATATGTTGAATTTATCTTTATTGAAATAGTCTCTGACAGTAAGAAGATGTTGGTAGGGTGTGTTTACAGGCCGAATAAAAGAATATCTTTTTCAAATTTTTTCTGTGCGATGGAAACTCTTGCCGCTGCTTATGACGATATAATTATTGCAGGCGATTTTAATTCTAACCTACTTTTGGAATCAGAATTAACTGACAATATGCTATCCTTTGGACTAACTCCCACGAACTCAGTTAACCCAACTCATCATACAGCAACTAACAGAACATTGCTTCACGTTGTTTTTGTTGCGAATACCGTAAATGTAATGTTGTATGAACAATTGTCAGCCCCGTGTTTTTCAAAGCATGATTTAACTTACAATTTTAGAATTCCTTTGTCAGAACATACAGTCTATTACCGTGACTTCAAAAGCTTGAACTACAATGTGCTCCGCGAAAGCGTCTCTAGTATTGATTGGTCTCATATGTACTACATGCCCTCAGTCGATAAGCAAGTAGCATTTTTTTAAAACAATATTCAACGTCAATTTGATGAAACAGTTCCAGTAAAATCTAAAACAATATCTGGTAGGGAAAAGCCTTGGTTTTCTGCCAATATAAAACTTCTAATAGCTAAGAGAGACTGTGCTTACTCAAGGTGGAAGCGATTTAGAACCTCAGAGTTGAAAGCTGAATTTAAAACTGCAAGATGAAACGTTAATATTGGAATAAGAATTGCAAAAACTGAGTATTATTGTAGACGCTTATGCTCTGCAATAGCCTCTAGGGAAACTTGGAAATACATTCGTGAGATTGGGGTTGGTAGATCTGAGAGTTCAAGCAGTTGTCATGTCGATGTCGAAGAGCTTAATAGAACTTTCACAAGTATGCCTCTACTACCTACAGATGATACTTTTTATAACTTTTCTAGTATAATTTCTAATCCTTACGAAGTCAATAGTAATGTGTTCCAATTCAATTGTATAAGCCAATCTGAAGTCTATTTAAGCTTCAACCTAATTAAGTCAAATGCAATGGGCTCTAATAACATTCACCCTAAATTTGTAAAGATATTGTTGCCGGTCCTCTTACCATATATAACACATTTATTCAATACCATTATAATGACTAGCACTTTTCCGTTGAAGTGGAAATACGCAAAAATAGTGCCAATACCGAAAAACGACTCAGAGTTCAGGCCAATTGCCATACTGTGCTATCTATCTAAGGCTCTTGAAAAAATTCTTTATAATCAAATGTCGCTATATATTAAAAATCATAATTTTTTCTCTGATAAGCAATCTGGTTTTCGCCAAAATCATAGCTGTGTTTCTGCCTTACTTAATGTAACTGAAAATATACGACGTAAGCTGGACGAAGGAAAAATCAATTTCTTGGTTCTTCCTGATCATTCTAAAGCCTTTGACACGGTTGACCATAGCATGCTCTGCATGAAACTTCGACACTTCTTTAATTTCTCTTTAACTTCCACACGACTGCTATCTTCATACCTTTCTAGTCGTCGGCAATTTGTGTATTCGAAAAATAATCAATCTTCGGTATTAGATTTATCTAGGGGTGTCCCTCAAGGGTCAATCCTTGGGCCACTCCTTTTTTCCATTTATGCAAATGACTTGCCTAAACAACTTTTACATAGCCAAATTCAAATGTACGCAGATGATGTGCAGTTGTATTTAAGTAGCCCAGTCATTTCCGTTGCTGAAAATATTGCAAGACTTAATGCAGATCTGAATAGAGTTTATTGCTGGGCAAGTGCTAATGGACTTTGTCTAAAACCTTGCAAATCAAAGTGTATCATAATTCGGAAGAAAACAATTACTCATATTGTTGATTTCCATGTTTTAATAAATGGAGAAAAAATCACTATTGTTAATGCTGCCAAAAACCTGGGATTAATTTTTAATAATGGTCTTACTTGGACAAACCATATTAACACACTTGTGGGTCAGACTTACTCTAAGCTGAGGTGTCTTTGGTCGTCACAGTATTATACTCCTTTCAACATAAGACAACTTCTTGCAAAAGCTTATCTTGTTCCTGGTTTAATCTACGGTTGTGAACTTTTTGCAAGCTGTGACTCTGTTAGCAAAAGAAAGCTAAACGTTTTATACAACAATATTATTAGATATGTATACGGATTGAAAAGATATGATCATGTTTCTCAATTTGCCACGAAATTGTATGGCGTTACGTTCAACAACCTTCTTAGCATACGTGTGCTTTTATTTTTGCATAAAATCATTTATTCTGAAATGCCACAATATCTTATTGATAAAATCCGGTTTGCCAGATCAGTCAGGGGAAAAAAGATTATAATTCCTTTACACCGTTTTCTTGTTTCCGAATGGTAGTTTTTCATACATGCAGCGCGTCTCTGGAATGTTCTTCCACAAACTCAACAACTTAATAGCAACGCAACTAGCTTTAAGCACTTCTTATTTAATAATTTTTTAAAATAGGAAAACATACATAATATATAAATAATTTGTAGTTAATTTTGTCTAAATTTGTATACTTATGTTTGCCGCTTTAACTTATGGATACTACTTTCTGTACTCTAAATATAAGATTAACTCTTGTTGTACAGGACTTGAACATACAAATAAAAATAAATAAATAAAAATAAAATAAATAAAACAATGAGATGATAAGGCTGTTTTTTGTGAGCTACAGTGTTCCTGTATTTCTGATCTGGGGCCGAATTACCGCATACGTGATCGAGTAAAAATGTTCGAGAATTTTCTTTTTGGGATTACGGCATACGATAATCGAGTACATGCTGCTTAAATTTTAGTCGTTAGCATTAGAGCGATAGAAAACAATATTTTCTTTTTTAATATGATTATTTCGAACGTATTTGCTTTGTGAATCGAAATTGATTATTAGGCTAAGGCTCGTAACGTTATATTCAGAAAGAATTGGGCATGATTAATATTCCAAGGAACAAGGGAAAAACTAACATCAACTTAATTTTTCAACGTACACAGCACTTTCGGAAGCCGCTACACTTCCATCGTCAGTGCTCACGTGTATTTGCTCTGTTGATATTTTATATAATATTTTCTTTTATTTGTATGTTTTGCAAAAAAGCATGGCACATTACCAATAAACCTTATTACAGTCGTCAAATCGACTTGGTTGTTGAACTAGCTTTAAAAATACAAAATTTTTCTTTAATGTATTACAAAATCTTAGTTGGTATACTTTTTAAAATTTTCAATACGCTAGCTATCGAATGAGGTAATCCATCCATTCGATACGTGACGAAATTTTATTCGATACGAATACTTACTCGATAACGAATGCGGTAATTCGGTGCCTGATCTACATATGTCCAGCTAATCTAGTCTTCAACTTAATTTTAGTTGTACCTACATATACCTCATCGCAATTCTCTGTATTATTACTTACCACTGCATGGAGTTCTATAAACTAAATTAGATCTGTCTAATTTTTGTATTTTATCTTTGGTCTTACTGTATATTTTTGCCTATTTTACTGAACATCTTATGTGCAATTCTATACTTATTATTGTCAAATACTACACGGCTGATGCCGGTTATGATGAAATACATATGACATGATAATGACTTCGACCTTTCTAAATAGTTTCACTTTTTTCATGTGTTCAGTATTAAATAATATAAAATAAGTATTATAAATCTATAATATATAATATAGCATATAAAAATGAATCTGTGTTTGTATGTTTGTTAGATTATTTGTTTCTTTGTTCCTTTCTGCAAGACCGATATTTTTGAAATTTTGGTACTGTTTTACCGGGAAATTCAAATAGTGTGACTCTCTAAATTTAATTTGGGTTGCTCTTAGAATAAAGTGTAGTTACAAACTAAATATTGGTGGAATACGAGATAATATTTCTATATCTGCAACAATGGTGTAGCGAAGCACACAAGGTGTGGCTAGAAAATAAATAAATATCAAAATATATAAGAAAAATAACTTTTTCTGCGATGGGGTGGAGGGTGAAAAACAACACGTACCCACCAAAAATCTGCCACTAGATTTTTTATATCAAATTAAACTTAAAACTATCAAAAAACTCAAAATTTTAATTCAAAAAACACGTTTAATGATTTTGGGCAGCTTTAAGTTATGGTAGGCTTGTTTTTTCCTTTGAGTGTAGCAAACACAAATTTAATTACAAGTAAATATTGGAGAAGTAAATATAAAAATATATATAAACAATATTAACATATCCACGAAACACTTGTAAAAACATTGCAAAAAAATATTTATTTTAACAAGATATATAGCTACTTATTTATTTATTAAAACAAATGCCATTCATAATTACATAACAAGATGAGTTATACGAGTATAAAAACGGTTTCAAATTGTATTCATAACTACAATTACAACCATGAAGTTTTTAGTTACAATTGCAGTCGTGTTTGCTCTATTGGCCCTAACCCGAGCTGAAGTAAGAATTTTTTAATACTCGTAATTCAAATTTTCTATTTAAAAAACTTTTCTTTTATTAACACAGGATGAATCGAATCAAGTAGACCAATCTGAATCAGAAGTTTCACCATTATCGCCGTCTGAAGAATTAAGTAAAGGAGATTCTAATGATTCAGAATCGCCTGAAAATCCACCTGCTGATGAGTCCAAGCCTCCACAGCCTGAGGGACCACAAAGACCTCCAAGACCTGAAAGGCCCCCAAGGCCAGGAAGACCTGGTAGACGTCCTTTGGGAATTCATTTCTCTAGACCGCAATCAAATGAAGAACGTCAAGGACACCCACCACGCCAACCGGTATTCTTCGATACGGCCATTGATTTTGGAAAGGGAAATACAATATCTTCTTCAGATGCATCATAACTGTTAACTGTCAGTATGTTTTTAAGCAAACAGTTTGAAACTATTATTTGCATTTTAAAATAAATCTAAAACTACGTGCATTATACAAGCAAAACCCCTCTTTTGGAAACAAATTTGAAATATATGAATGTCTATACATTAGAATTTCGAGTTAAAAAGCAAACAATTTGAATATGTATTAGGTATGGGATAGTGTTGTATGGATAGTAGGATGAGGGCAAGTAATGTCTAACCGAGTTCAAAGTGGGTGCAAAAAGGAACAAATTGACAAAAAAAATCCACAGAGTTACTCCTAGAGAGGCAAAATTTAAGACCGACCTCTCTTAAATTTTCTTTTCCGACGTTCTTCCTGAAGATATTTACCACCATTAATTAAGGGTTCTCCCACACAAAGTTTAGAATATTATGAATTTGTAGAAACTTAGTCCCACTGCTCATATGATGCCAAAAATGGTAAGGGTATATATAGGTTTGTCATTCGGTTTGTAATTTCTACAATAATCACTTGCGACCCCATGAAGAATATATTAGGGTATTTATTTAATGGCTCGATTAATTAATCGAGGTTTTCTTTTTCATAAATTAAATAATTTCAACAATTAAAATTACCAAATATTGAGAAATTATCAAGTGTAGATAAAATTCAAAGGCGACAAAATAAAATTCTGCGTTTGATTACTGTGGCACCTTGGTATGTCAGCAACCAGCGCATCCATAAAGATTTAGATGTTCCATTAGTAAAAACTGTGATTTCAAAACATATGACAATATATATAAAAAAAAATCAAATCGCATCCAAATTTCTTAGCTCGCATTAATGATGAAACAGAACTAAGCCTGCTAAATCGGTGGTAGTAGCTTCAAAATTCTCTCATATTATTGTTTATTTTGTTTTGCTCTTATAAATATTTCGTATAAAAAATGTATGAAATTTTATAAAAACACGGCAACATTGTTGAGAGATTGAGTGGCTAAAACTGAGCGCATGAGAAAAAACGTTCTCAAAATAAAATAGATTCTATCTCATGACTGCTTTTTACGGCGTATGATTACTGTCAATTTGTATGGAAAAACTCGTCTAGCCCTAGTTCTGTTTCATCATTTATCATTAATTTTAGAGGGCACACACGGCTGAGAAGGAGGGACACTCTTGCTCTCAGCCTAACACGAAAGACGCAACGCATATAATCTAATATTTTGTCCAGCAGTGGCTGGACTAATGATTAACAATTTTAGTTTTAAGATTTTAATACTTATTGTTAGTTCAATTTACAATTGAAGATTCAACAAATAAAATTAAAAGTTATAAAAAACAATTGAAATTGCATAAATTACACTATCATACACTAAAATTATTCAGGGTTCTCATAAACCAATTCTGTTTTGTTGGAGCCAATAGAAAAAGGATATGCCTTTATTTTTTCTAAGTCACTTCGAAAAGTGAGGTTATAACGGTATTTGTAGAGGAAAACGGGTTTCTCCAAGTTTGAATTTTAAACAGTTATTACTTCTTTGCTTCAAAACGGATTTCTACGATAATTTTTTAGTTTAAAAGATATGATTCTTATCTTTTAAATAAGGCATGATTTTTGAAAATCGGTTAGTAAATGGCTAAGTGTAAAAAATAAAAAAAATTTCAACAGAATTTCATTTTCCACCGGCTCTAAGTTGCTTATGAGATACTAAAACATGTATTTACCGTTGGGAAACGAAATACTAAAATAGCTTTCTAAAATGCGTATTTAGATTTAAATCGGTTAAAAATAAAACAGTTATGGTATGTTTTGTGTTTTAAAATTAGGGCGGTCATGCTAATATAATTTATCATAATTCGAGAACGATTTAACCGACTTAAAATCAAGCAGCAAAATATGCGGAATAAAAGTATGTACCTTTAAATCACCCATATAAAACTTTTTTGTATTTCCAGCTGTTTCGTAGTTATAAACGGCGAACAATTATTATTTTCATGTAAAATTAAACTTTTTAAGTTTTCAAAAACTTTTAAAATAAATTAAGAGAGCAAACATCTTACATTTTTGTCACTTATATTAGAAATAAAATAAGCCATAAATCATTAAAATTGATCGACAAATGTCGATTTTATTTATAATTAAGTGAAGGAACTTAATTAACAAAAATTTCGATATTCATACAACACAGATAACCACAAACACATTGAAATTTTTCTGTTATATGGAAATTATAATTTGTATCAATTGAGTTCCTTCACTTAATTTTGAATAAAACCGACATTTGTCGCGGTATTCTTTTACTTATTCAGTAAACTATTAATTGTTTATAAAAACACATTGCAATTGAGCACTGAAGGGTATTAGCTAGTTCCTATGCGTATTTCACTGGGGCTAGATGCAGATCGTCAGGGAACCTTTACCAAAAAATCTCATAGAAAAGCTTAAGATATTGTATTTAAATAAATAAGAAGCTTAAACATGAACTCAGTGAGCAATAATGTTTTTAACCAGCACGCAGCTCAAAAACGGCCTCTTGCCAACGCATACACTGGATTCAATTTTGATCGAATTGAGGTTTCAATAGAAAATTTAATACAAACAGTAAAGTTTTTTACAACCAACATGACCTGCATGATGCAAGAAGTGTTGAAAAAATGCAGTCTACATTATTGCAGGCTGCATTAAACAAAACTCGAACTTAAAAATCTGTTTCTGCAACGCAAACAGCACCCGCCAAAATTAAAACGAACTCAACTAATTCATGATGGGTAGACAAATTGATATTATGCTTATCTCTGAGATGAAATCGACGGCTAGAACCTTTAAAATAAACGGATATACTCTCTACGACTCAAGAATCCACAAGGTAGGGCTTGTGGTGGCTCGGCTATACTAATAAAATCGCGGTTAAAACACTACTTAATGGGTGGTCATTGTGAAGACTATCTTAAAGCAACTAACATCTACATTGAAGCTGTTCATCAAACCCTGGTGATTTCATCAATTTACTGTCCTCCCAGGTACTTTATTACTGAAAATCAATATAGTAGATTTTTTAATTGACTAGGCCCACGGTTTTTGCCCGCCGGTGACTACAACGCTAAGCACACGTTCTGGGGATCTCGTCTGATCACACCAAATGGTTGCGTTTTGTTTGACACAATTTCTAAAATGCGTTTGAATGTTATATCAAGTGGACAGCCAACTTACTGGCCAACTGATCACCGAAATATACCTGATGTTATTGATTTTGGAGTGGTAAAGGGTGTGGCCATCGAAATGATCCAAGTTTAAGCATTTTCAGATTTGTCTTCAGATCACTGCCCAAATATTGTCACATACAATTTCATCACCCACTTGTGATTTAACGATTACAACCACACGTATTAATTGGTTGAAATACTAAAAATATTTGAGTGCTCATTGCACAAACCTTAAGCAAGCTGCTCTAAATGCTACTACTACAAACCTTCAACTGAGATATAATAAAATTTATTCAGCAGATGTAGAACAACGCTACAAATCCCGTCAGCTTAGATCTAGGCTGAAGGAATGTACTAAGCAGCTTAAAACTCTACTAGAATATCAAAAAACCTCTTTTCTTCAAAAATTTCTTAATGGGCTCGACGCAACACCTCAAACAGACTATTCGCTATGGAAAGCAACCCGAAGCCTCAAAAGACCAGTGATATCTAAGCCTCCATTGCGAGGTTAGAATGGAGGCTGGGCAAGAGCTGACGCTGAAAAAGGTACTCTATTTGTAAACCACTTGCAGAAAATATTTACTGCGAATACGTCTGATGCTATAGTTGAGCTCTCACCAGTCCTCGCTATACCAGATGTTACCTTGAGGTTCAATATTCATGAGATTGAACACTGTATTGCCGGCTTGAATTCGAGAAAAGCTCCAAGCGCTGATAAAATAAGCAATAAAATGCTCTTAAAGCTACCCTATACTGCAAAAAGGGTAATTCTATTTATTTTTAACGGTATTTTGCACCTCAAATGCTATCCCGCAGAATGGAAGGTTTCGCTGATTACCATGATAGCTAAGCCAGCCAAAGATCATACGAAGGTGGAATCCTATAGGCCTATTGTCTTACATGTCAAAACTATTTTAAAAGCTACTTATGAGAAAGCTAACACACTTTCTGAATAGCACTGAATGCATTCCAGACCACCAATTCGGTTTTAAAAGACAACATAGTACTATCGAACAGACACATAGAAAAATCTTCAAGAAAAAGAAATTTTGTTCTGCGCTGTTAATCGGTGTTTCTCCGGCATTTGATAAAGTACGGCACAAAGGTTTAATACATAAACAAAAGCAAAACCTACCCACAAACACCCTTAAGCTTTGGAAACTACTTAACTGAGCCAAAATTTGTTGTTAAAGAAGGTAATTTTCTGAGCCCCCCGCAACCCATTGAAGCCGGACCTCCTCAAGGCAGCATCCTCAGTCTGGTGTAATATCTGATATATGCCTCTGACTTGCCGGTAAAGCTTTTCTAAGTGTTCACAAAAGTCATCAAGAAGCTTCCCGCAAACTGCTAGATTATATACTCCAGTTGGAACAATGGCTAAAACTATGGCGGATAAAAATTAATGAACAAAAATGTCTACACATTACTTTTACATTGTGCAGAGAAACCTGTCCACCTATACAAATAAATAACCAAACTATATCTCAACACGCTGAAGTTAAATATCTCGTTGTTCATCTTGATCGTCGTCTAACATGAAAGTCCCACATAAATGATAAGGTGACCCAAACGAAATTAAAAGCGGCTTAAATGAATTGGCTCATTGGATGGAACTCTACACTAAGCCCAGATTGTAAACTGCTTCTATACAGCTCCATTCTAAAACCAATATGGTCCTCCGGTATTCAGTTATGGGGCACTGCCTCTGCATACATAAAAAAATTCAGTTGCAGCCAAATCCCCTAGCCCGAAACATCATTAACTTTAGAGGCCACATTCGGCTGAGAAGGAGGGACTCTATTGTTCTCCGCCGAACACGAGAGACGTGGACATCCAAACAACCAACCGCAGAAACAAATATTTTTATCTGGCAATGGCTGGACTTAAAAATAAATATTTTAGTGTTAAGATTTGGTTACTTATTATTAGCTCAATTTTATTCAATATACAATAAATAAATATAGCCGCAAAAAATATTAATAACTGTATATACATAAATTTTTTTCTTCCCTACTTTTAGTGGACTTTTACTTCAACGAGTTTTTGACTAAATTATACATATATTACTAGTATCGCCTACGGACGACACAATCGTCGGTAATATAGATATAGTAAATGATTTCATTAAGGGTCACAAAAAAAATTATCCAAGGTCATCAAAATCTCTTAAAAAACAGCTACACAATACATACATAATGCGTCCATGTGTATAATTAATTAGTGATACATAGTAACTTTCTATTACTAAATTAAGAAATAATAGCAAAATAAAAAACAAAATTCCTTCAAATATGCTAATTCTCAATATATTAAAGTCTCTTCCCTTTTAGTCTTATAGCATTCCAATAACAACACGAAGAAGAGAAAAAAAATTTTATTGTTATTATATTTGCAAAAGCAAAACCAACAAACACACGTAAAGACCGGAAGTAGTGAGCTGTTTGGACAGTCCTATAAAGGAATTGTTTCTAGACACTCCCAAGTGTTTGACCTCTTATGTCCCATATTATTTATGTATGTAGATATTTAAAAATCAAAGTATGTAGGAATAAAATTAATTTTAAAAATATTTAATATATGTAAATAGATTTAATTAAATAAATAAATGTACGCATATTTTTCTTTTGAAATAATGTGATTTTATTTTCAAGGTACTGTGGGGATTTTCGGGGATAAAAAATCTCAAATTGAGGATAAGGTATGAAATAAAACTGGGAACCGTGGTAAAGATACATTTTATATAATAATAAATTCAGTAAAGTGCGACTTTGGCTCGCAGAGGAAAGGTTCCGTACGAATACACATATATCCCTTTTCGCGTTTGCCCTTTTTCATTTTGAAAATTTTTTCGCTTAGATTTTTTGTTTAATTTTAGTTTATTTATTTTTTTAAATTCTTTTTTCGTTGCTTTTCGTTTACTGCAATATTTTTTGTTTTTTTGCCGATTTTTTTCGTTTTGGCGTTTTTGGGTTTGGTGTTTTTCTTTTTTTTTACGTTTTTTCGCTTTTTGACGATATTTTTAGTTTTAGCAATATATTTTAGCTTTGGATATTTTTTCAGTTGGATATTTTTTCAGTCTAGGAGCTGTGACGGAAGTTGGGTCGGTAATACGGTTCATACTTCCGCTTTCGGGCCAGAAATAGTGTCAGTATAATAACATTTTTTTCTGAACTTTTATATTTAGTTTCAAATCGGAAAATATATGTAGAAAAACATATCCCATTTCGTTTGACACAAAATAATACAACATTATCATAATGTTTTAAATAAATGAGCCAACATATTTGATCTGTTGCATTTACACCAATTTTATTATTAGTTATTTTTATGGACGTGTGTTTACAGGCGGAACTTTTATTTTCCTGTATCTAAATTGAATCCAATGGTGAAAACAGGAGTACGTTTTGGAGGTTTGCCTTCAGAATGTCCATGTTCATGGTGCTGATGGTGATGATGATGATGATGAGGATGTTCATTTACATCAGGTTGTGGGTCTTCAGCTGATTGTGCCGGCTCTGAATCAGATTCGGATGATGGAGCTTGAACAGCTTCATCCTGTGCAAATGTACAAATTTATAAAAAAAACATGTTAACTTTCTTAATAAATAAATAGAATTACCTCAGCTTGGGCTAAAGCCAAGATGGCTAAAAGTCCTACAAATATTATGATACACTTCATGGTTATTGATTTTTTTTATTCTGAAAATTTTATTCGCTACAACCATTTATATACATACATATAAGTTTGATAAGTATTAAAATAGTTTTTTGTTTAATAGAACAATATGTCTATTTATTATTTGTCTTAATTTACAAATATTGAAAAATAAACCAACTAATTCATAATGAGCATTCCCTATTCAATTGTTCTTTAATTGACATTTTCTTTTATTAATGAAATAAATAAATAAGTTACAAATAAGTAAATGACGTAAATATTTGTTATTTATTTTACATATTTTTATTTATTCTTTACAAAGCAAAATAATTTTCAACGTTACGATTATTAATATTTATTCAGTTGCACAAAATTGCAGCAACATTTTTTATATTAAGAGTAAAAATAAACAAATATCCTTACCTTACTTAATTGAATAACTATGAACCACGTCAACAAATAATCAAATAGAAAACTCACATCACTGAACATTGAAAAGTTAGAAAAGCAAAGGAAAGCAATCACAAAATTTTAATTTGCAAAAAAAAATCCATTTTTTTAGTTTTGGCGTTTATTTTTTTTTTTTTGTTTTGACGTTTTTTTTCGTTTTTTACGATATTTTTAGTTCTAGCGATATATTTTATCTTTGAACCTTTTATTCAGTTTTGGCGCTTTTTTCGGTTTTAGGTATTTTTTTCAGTTTTTTGTGATTTATTTAGATTTAACGATTTTTTTTGCTTTGGCGTTTTTTTTTCGTTTTGGCACTTTTTTTGGTTTTGGCGTTTTTTTTTCGTTTGGTGATTATTTACCATTTTTAGCGATTTTTTTCGTTTTTTGATGATATTTTTAGTTTTAGTGATTTTTTATGTTGTAGTGCTTTTTTCGTTTTGACGACTTTTTTCGGTTTTTGGCGTCTTTTTTTTAGTTTTTTTGGCGATCTTTTTAGTTTTTGAGATTTTTTGTGTTATAGAGATTTATTTTAATTTTGGTGCTTTTTTCCTTTATCCGATTTCGGTCCATTATAACATTTCTTAAATCGAAATTATAAAACTAAGAATTCTGTTATTATTTCATTATCATTAAAACTTTCATAAAGTATTAAATTTTATCCACTACATGACAGCCATTTTTTATCCGATCAACGCAAATTATCCACTATTCGAAGCAAAATTTAGTAGCCTTTCAAACAAGATGTAATTTATTTTAATCAAATCAGCGGTTGACTCTAGATGGCGCTTTAAAAACAAGTGCAGATTGAAAAACACGAATGGACCGTCGTTATCTGGACAATGGCAGATCTGAAGAAGAAAATATTGTTCCCATGTTCAGCACATCCTAATTGCTTTAAAAAATACATTAAAAATTTTAAGCATTCCAAAAATAAAAAATTGTAAGGCAGTTTTTGCTCTGTACCTCCGAAACTAGAAGCGGCACCACCTTGTAGCTTCCCGAATCTCTAGATTTCCCGCTAATAGCTAAATCATATTTTTCACCGCAAAAGGCTTTCAAAAATCGCTAGATTTGACGAGAAAATAGCTGAATTTCCAACAGTGCCCCTTATCCCTAGTTTCGGAAGGGCAGAAAATAGCCCTTATTCCCACTCGTGGTCCTTTTATTGAAAAATATATATCGTAGATATGTGTCCTTCCAGGCTCAGATCTATCCAAGTTTTAAATTTAATTAAAATTGGTGAGCTAGTTTTAGAGAGGCAGAAATCGCCTTTTAATCACTCCCCCCTCGTGGTCCTATTTTGGAAAAATATATAGCCTATGTGTTCTTCCAGACTCAGATCTATCCATAAATTAAATTTCATTAGAATCGGTCAGATAGTTTCAAAGAGGCAGAAATTGTCCCTTACTTCCCCTCGTGGTCCTATATTTAAAGCAATATATACCCTATGTGGAGCCAGATCTATCTATGTTTGGAATTTCATCAGCATAGGTGAGGTAGTTTCGGAGGCAGAAATTATCCCCTACTCCTGCTCGTGCTCCTATTGTTTGAAAAATGTACCCTCAAAATATTCTATACTTAAAATTAACTGAAATTGCAATATAAAATGACTTAAAACTCAATTAAAACCCGGTCTACTTATTTTTCATTTAAGTTTAACAAAAAGTTTATTCAACTTTATATGTTAAAATATTAACAGACTTAAAATAGTAGCTTCCGTAAAAATAAAAGAGATTTCCTTGTTTCTGCTATTTTACTGTTAAATAATCAAACCCAAGTTACGTAGAAATATGTAATTGATTTTTGCTTTATTTTTAAGTGTTAGAGGCTTATTATTTCGTATCTTTAGTTATTATTTTATTAAATTTATATTTTTACTAACTGACTGTTATGTTAACTCCTACTGGGAATCGCACAAAACGCTCGTTGAGGTTTAAAATTCAACGTACCAACCATGGTAACTAATACAAATGTACATTTGAGGTCCGAAATGTCAAACATTAATAGAGAGTGTATGTGTGTCTTTGTATAACAGAAGCACCACACATACGTGTTGTATTGTGTGTGCAACGTAGTTATTTCACATATACACAACGTTTGATGGTTCGTACCACGAAAAAAAATAATCAGCTGGCGTTCCAGGGCTACCTAGTATATTATTCTACCATGGTACCAACCACTCAGCCAAAGCACAGTGTGTAAATTAGTTGTACGAAGACAACATAAACTTACTCAATTTTATGCATTCAACATTACAAAAAAACACACGCATGGTCTTGGCTGAATTTTGAACATGTGACCTCTCGTTTAATAGTCTAACGTACTAACCACTACACCACTGATTTTAAATGTGTATTTATTAGGGTATTCATTTAATTGGGCTTTCGCTTTAATCGGTTAATCGCTCAATTAATCAATCGACTAACCGATTAATAAAGTTTTACATAAATCAAGTAATTTCAACACACAAAAATTCATGAATTATTTATTATTTTGAGTTTATTAGTTTAAAAAACAAGAACATAACAAACATAACAATTCTTGACCTAATCAAGCAAACAAAAATCAAAAATATGTATTAATTAAAAAATTAACAAGTTTGTGAGATCATTTTATTAGTTATTTTAATATTTTAAGGAGATCTTCTAAAATAATCTTTCAGAAAAATAATTTGGGTAATTGAATTATGAATTTTAAGTCGAACTGAGCACTTTACCTACACTACCAGTGACAGTAGCAACACTGTAGCGAAAATCCTACCAATTTTAGTAAGCTCAATTAACAGACTGTCGCCATCTCGCGGCGAGTCGCACCTATTAAAGAACTTTTTTCTAAATGTTCGGAACTTCACTGACTGTCTTTTCTTGGCAGGTTCAACTATTTTAAGCTTTTTTTCATTTCGGTCTTACCAGCGTTTAATACCATCGATATTTGGGCAAAATAAACATTAAAAAAATCCCAGCAAAAAAGCACATGTATAGAAATAACACACACAAATACTCAAAATATTCTGTACGTAAAACTAGCTGCAATTGCAATGGAAAATATATAAATACTAGGGTACTCATTCGGTTAACCAGTAATCGGTTAACCGGTTAATTACTACCCGATAAACTGATCGGTTAATTTAAAGTTGGCTATATTCGATTAACGGTTAAACCGGTTAATTTCAGTCGATTAACCGATTAACCGACGTAACAAAATATTTCAAAACTTGTATTATAACATTTTTTTGTGTTTAATTATTTATTTCGTCTCATATACAAAAGGTATGTGCTTATAAATTATTGCTCATACAAACAAGGAAATGTGTTCAGTGATCTTAACTTGAGTAAAACTTTAAAACCTTTGGATCTGACTATAAAAGAGCTTAGTAAAGACTCTGCTACTCTAATTGAGCTTGAGAGAAGTATTAAGCTTTTGTTTACCCGTTCTATAAAAGCCAATAATACTATTGCCAACGATTTAATTAAAAATCTAAGGACTAGATTTATTGAGCGACGAATTCAATTAGTTTATACTTCCACTCAGGAATATTTTCTACTAGCAACAGTGTTTTAAAGTACAGTACATAAACGAAAACTAAGGAATTCGGAAATAAACTTTTTTCAGAATGTTCGGTGCTGATGTCTGCCAGTATGAGTCAGATGAACTTCTAGACTCATCTCTATCTATGTTTTGATAATCGGATAGATAGTTTCAAAGAGGAAGAAATTTTCCCCTACTCCTCTTGTAGTTCTACTTTAGAACAAATGTATAGCTTATGTCTTCTTTTAGACTCAGATCTATCTATGTTTTGAATTTCATCAAAATTGGTTAAATAGTTTGAAAGAGGCACTCCTTGTGCTCCTATTTTTAAAGAAATGTATAGCCTTTGTGCTTTTGTAGACTTAGATCAATCTATGTTTTGAGTTTCATCAAAATCGCATAGATGATTTCAAACAGGAAGAAATTTCCCCGTACCTCCCCTCGTTGTCCTATTTTTGAAAAAACGTATAGCTTAAGTCTTCTTTTAGACTCAGATCTATCTATGTTTTGAATTTCATCAAAATCGGTTAGATATTTTCAAAGATGCAGAAATTGTCTCCTACCCCTCCTTTTGCTCCTGTTTTTGAATAAATGTATAGCCTTTGTGCTTTTCTATCTATGTTTTGAATTTTATCAAAATCACAGAGATGGTTTCAAAGAGTAAGAAATTTCCCCCTACCTCCCCTCGTTGTCCGATTATATAGCCTAAGTCTTCTTTTAGACTTCATCAAAATCGGATAGATAGTTTAAAAAGGAAGAAATTTCCCCTACCTCCCTTCGTGGTCCTATTTTTGAAAAAATTTATAGCATATGCCTTCTTTTAGACTCAGAGCTATGTATGTTTTGAATTTCATCAAAATCGGTTAGATAGTTTCTGAGAGCAGAAGTTTCCTCTTACCACCCCTCGTGGTCCTAGTTTTTAAAAAAACATATAACCTATGTGTCCTTCTAGACTTAAGTATCCATGTTCTATCTATTTTCAAAATCTCATCAAAATCGGTTCTATGGTTTAGCTGTTAAAGCGCAACAAACAAACAAGCTTACTTTCACATTTATAATATTAGTTAAGATAGTTAGCATAGACACCTCAAGTCAAAAACCTTTTAGCAAGGACATAAACCATATTGAAGATTTCCAAATACTAGGCCAAAAATCTCAAAAATCCCAGGAGCTCCCCGGCACTTCCCCGAAAAATTACAGCAGCACTGAAAATCCCAAAAATCTGCAGTGGCAACACCATTATGGTATGTAGTTGTTACCAGTATTTGGGACCATTATTCGCGGCCAAAATTGTTTCATCTTCAAAAAAAAATTTTTTTGCCCTCAAGCATTGATTTTTGTTATACAAGCATTGATGTGCATGGTGCGCTATAAGGAATTTACGTTCCAAAAATTATGTTTTAAGATTTTCCTTATTATTTACTTTAGTGTGTCTCTGAGTCACTTAATAGGTACATATATATGTATATACATACATATGTACTAAAATATCCACTTTTTGCACCTTCATTTCTCGGAATGCTTTTACGGTAAAACTTTCAAAGTTCACCTATAAGCTTATGCATAGGTATGAAGAGTCCTTATGTTTCAAGTTTCATTATTTTACGAATAAATGAAGCAAAGTTACGGGTCACTGAATTTGATTTTTACCGAAAATTCTCGCTTTTTTGCTGTTATCTCCGAAATAATTAACTTTACGAAAAAAATCTATATCAAAATTTTTTAGAAACTTAATTTTACACAAAAATAGTAAGGATTTTCACGATGGGTAGTGCAAAGTGTGCAAACGATACAAATGTGTGCAAAAATGCACACATTTGCACGACACAACAACAAAATATACATACGTATTTGCAATTTGCATAATTTTACTTCGTTTGCACTAAAAAACCTTGAGCAAAAATGGTTGTGCATATTTGCTTAGTTGCAAATAACATCAGCCGCCATATTGTTTTTTTTTTAAATGGAAAAAATAAATATTGATGCAATGATTTTTATATTTTATTTAGTTAATTGCAATTAATAATTTTTTTACACATAATTTAATAATTAATTTGTGGTTTGTATTTTAATATACTCAAAAACAGAAATATAACTTTTGTCAACAAAGGTCAATGCTGCCAGATTTATTACAGTAATTTAACAGTTGGTAGTGCACCCAGACTATTATTTTTAGTAAATGGCTAAAATGCAACAGAATTAAAAAGGTCGTTCACAATCCACTATAATATGCATAGCAAATTTGCAAAATGCAAATTTGCACAATAACCATCGTGAAAACCCTTAGTATAATGTTAAATTAATAACATAAAATGATGCCTTAGTTTGTTTAAATAATAAAAATCCAACATGTTTGAACTGTTGCATTCACACCATTTTATTAACAGCTTTTAAGGACTCGTTAATTTACTTGTAAAATTCTTATTTTCCTGTATTGATACTAACTCCGATGCTGAAAACAGGAGTACGCTTTGGTGGTTTGCCTTCAGGATGTCCATGTTCATGGTGGTGATGGAGATGAGGATGTTCATTTTCATCTGGTTGTGGCTTTTCAGCTGAGGGTGCCGGCTCTGAATCCGATTCGGACGATGGTGCTGGGGCAGCCTCATCCTGTGCAAAAGTAGAAAAACTTTATTTTTTCTTTCTTTAAATAGTAAATAGTTACCTCAGCTTGAGCTAAAGCCAAGATGGCTAAAAGTCCTACGAATATGATGATACACTTCATGATTGATTATTGAATGTTTTTTTTTCTGAAAATATGTTAGGAATCTACCATTTATATACAAGTTTGATAAGTATGAACATATATTTATTTTTTTTTTTTGTATTTTACACAACAGTTTAATTACTATTTATTTTAATTAACAAATATGTATTTTCAAATTATGTGATCAATTAATAGTGCAATTGTTTCAATTAACTTATATTGTAAGAGAGCTAATTAAATTACAAAGAATTAAAATATGCAAACAAATTTATTTATATATTTTATTTTTGTGTCTGCACTTGTAAAATAATTTCTAACTCAAATTACAGACCAGATAAACGAAGAACATACTTTCGAACGACTCTGAGTTTCTTTTTAAAACAGCCAAAATAATTATTTTCTACGTTTCTTATAATTCACATATTTGAGAATTAACACAAGTGTATAGAATTTTCCCGAATATGCAGATAATTTGCGAAAGCATTCAGTTAGCCTAAGTGATGAAATTGAACAAGTTTTTTCGTACATTCGACAATAAAAATAGTACTAAGATAGAGCCATGAATAATAACTACGATCTACAGACATCTTTAATGTCAAATTATTTGGAAAAACTCTTGGAGACCCGCTTCTGGACAGCCTTAAAAAATTAGCGGACAAAATTAATAATAATATCGTTGTTTTTGATTTTAAGAGTGTCGGGGGTTTTTGGGGGCGCTGAGTTGATTTCTGGTGCTATTTTGCTTATCGATTGAAGAGCGAAGGGCTGATTTTGGGTAGTGGAAGGGGCGTGAAATAAAATAAAACCGTTTTTAGGTGCTTGGATCTCATTTTTGGCATTGTTTTTTCGATCAGCGCTTCGGTAAGCAACATAAGGGTGAGAAGTAGACTTGTGCGAATCCTGAACGAACTAGTTCAATTGAATCATTCATTCAATTGAGCGAAGTGAAACGCACACTTTACTGAGCGTTTTTAGCTCAGTGAAAGACATAAGGCGAATTTAAGGTGAACGTTTCATCTTTCTTTCTTGTGTCTACTGTTTCATAGTTCACGGCGAACTAAAAATATTGGCGCCATTGCCGAATTTGCCTTGAAAACATCCAGTACAAAAACCACGACCGAAAAATGTCTTAGACACATGCAAAACCTAATTCACAAACTTTTTGAAGAAAATATCTGTGTGTACTAAACACATTATATTTTTTTAGCACAATGGAAACTTTTTCTTGCTCCCATTTCTAAAGTCCATTTTTTTATTTATATAATATTTATTTACTTTCTTTCACAATTTCTTAAACTTTTGAATCACTTCTTGTCATTCTTATTATTTATAATGTATTATTATAAATTATATTATTATTATTTATAATGTTATCAAAACAAACACGCAAATTTTGACTTCCAACTAAATATTATAGATACACAAAAAGTCACCAGCTGCGCACAAACCATATTGTTTGTGGCTGTGCTGTCAATTTTACTTGTTATGAATTCGCCTTGATGAAATGTTTCTTTAGGAATTTGCCTTGTAAACAAGTGAGCTACTGAGCTAACTGAGCTACTGAGCTAACTAAGTGAAATATTTCAGTAAAGTGAGCTGAGCGGAAAAGAGCGCTCACTCAAAAGAGCTGACAAGCACAACTCTAGTGAGAAGGTCGTGGGTAAATGTACATTTTCCCACAAAAAATTAATAGCGTCTGTGTTTTTGGCTTTATACGTCTCACTACTCGAGGGTTTTTCAGAGTGCTGAGTTGATTTCTGGCATTATTTGACCATCGGATGAAGAAATTCTGAGTTATGGTGAGAGAGGTATCGTTTCATATTTTTTTAAGTGCTCCGATCTCATTTTCGGTATTATTTTCTCGACTAAGGAGAAGGTAGCTTTTCCATAAAATATTAATAACCTCGTTATTTTAACTTCAGACATTTCAAAATCAGTACTCGACGGGGTTTTTTAGGGTGCTGAGTTAATTTCTGTCATTATTTTTTCCATTGGGTGAAGAGGAGCTGACTTCAGAAATCACGTTCATTAAGGGGTGCCAAAATTATTATGATCCGCCGATTAAGGACGTGCGCAGTTTTCGGGCGGCCGCCATTTTGAGTTTAGATTGATTCAGTTTTATATTCAGCTCTCTTCTTAGAATCCCCTTTCGTTTCATACCCATATCACAGGGTTCATACCCATATCACATGCTCCACGCAAATTGAGTATACATGGAAAACAATATTTTTTAATTATTTTTTCAATTAAATCGTTAATTGAAAAAAAATCTTATTTTTAATTAAATAATGTAAGTGATATAATTAAATGTTTAATTATTTATAATATTTAGTATCAACACATGATGCCAATAACGGCTGTATGAAATAACGCCCAATGAAATAAGTCCCAATGAAATAACTCCCAATGAAATGGGACTTAAAAAAATGAAATAAGTGCAAACAAATTTAATGAAATAAATCTAAAGAAAAATTAAAATATTCCCAAACCTGAACTGAAATAAGTTCCAATTTGTGGAACTTGCTTCATAATGAAATAACTTCCACACAAAACAATGAAATAAGTCCTAGTGCAATAAAGCCCAAAAAATATGAAATAAGTTCCGAACTCGTTATGGGCTTATGACATACAAAATATTTTTTAGCAAATCTTTAATGACCGTAGACTGTTTTCTAAATACCTCAGAAGACAAATTACTTAAGGCCGGCCAAAGGCGGGCAATTCCAAAAACCTTTAGTAAACGAAGACGGGCTTAAAAGTTTTCTCCTCTGAGCTATTTCCAAAACCTTCTTTGCTTAATGGAGATTTATGTATTCTCCGCCTTTGGCCGGGCTTTAGGGTTTTCTTCTCTGAGGTAATTCCAAAGGCTTCAAAATTTTTTATGGGCTTGTGAGATATAATAAAATACATACCTCAGGACAAACTGCCTAAGCTTGGACGAAAGCCAGCAATGTAAGAAATCCGGGTTTTCTAATTGTCAAAGGCCGGCAATTCACACAGCCCTTTGTAAGCGAAGCCGGACCTCAGAGGAGAAAATGCTTCTTCCCTGAACATAAATATGTTGCCGGCCATCGGTCGGGCGCAAGGATTTGCTGCTTTGAGATATTTAGAAACCCGTGTTCGCTTAGTGAGGATTTTCTGCATTGGCTTCCTTCGGTCTTAAGGATTTTCTCCTCTGAGGTATTTCCAAGACCTGCTTCACTTATTGAGGGATTTCTGCATTACTTAAGGGCTTAAGGATTTTCTCTTCTAAAGTATTTCTGAAGGCGACTTGGTTTAGTTAGGGTTTCATGAATAGCTGGCCTTTGGCCGGGCTTAAGGATTTTCTAGTTATTTCAAAAGGCGGCATCGCTTACTGATGATTCTTTGCATTGCTTAAAGGCTATTTTCTCATCTGATGTATTTCCGAAATCTGCTTCACTTGCTGAGGGTTGTCGGCATTACCGTCCTTCGGCCGGGCTTAAGGGTTTTCTCCTGTGAGGTATTGCAAAAGGCGGCTTCGCTTACTGATGATTCTCTGCATTGCCGGCCTTCGGCGGTCTTAAAGGCTATTTTCTCATCTGATGTATTTCCGAAATCTGCTTCGCTTGCTGAGGGTTTTCGGCATTACCGTCCTTCGGCCGAGCTTAAGGGTTTTCCCCTCTGAGGTATTTCAAAAGGCGGCTTCGCTTACTGATGATTTTCTGCATTGCCGCCCTTCGGACGGTCTTAAAGTCTATTTTCTCCTCTGAGGTATTTTGAAAACCAACTTCACTTGCTGAAGGTTTTTTGCATTACCGGCCTTTGGCCGGGCTTAAGAGTTTTCTCCTCTGGGGTATTTCAAAAGGCAGCTTTGCCCACTGACGATTTTCTGCATTGCCAGCCTTCGGCCGGTCTTAAAGACTTTTTTCTCTGAGGTATTTGCAAAACCAACGTCGCTTACTGACGGTTTTCTGCATTAGCGGCCTTCGGCTGGCCTTAAAAATGTTCTCCTCTGATATGTGAAAATTTTTGGAACCGGAGTGCTAATAACACAGGAAATATTAAAGAAGCAAAGCCGGTTTTGTAAATACCTGCGAAGAAAAAATTCTTAAGCCCGCCCAAAGGCCGGCAATGCAAACAACCTTCTTTAAGCGAAGCCGGTTTAGGAAATGCCTCGGAGGAAATTTTCCTTAAGCCCGGCCAAAGGCCGGCAATGAATACACCGTCAATAAGACGGTGTTCACACACGGCATTTTTTATTGCGCAACTTTTAATTCAGCAGAGAGAAAGACAGAGCATAACTGTGTTGCCTTCTCTGTCTTTCTCGCGGCTTAATTAAAAGTTGCGCAACAAAAATTGCCCTGTGTGAACCCCGTCTAAGCGAAACGGACTTTGGAAATACTTCAGAAAAAAATTCCTAAGCCCGGCCAAAGGCCAGCAATGCAGAAAACCTTCAGTAAGCGGAGCCGATTTAGGAAATACCTTAAAGGAGAAAATCCTTAAGCCCGGCCGAAGGCCGGCAATGCCAAAATCCCTTAGTAATCGCAAGGATTTTCTTCTTTGAAAACAAAAACACATTTACTATTCTTTCATGATGTATATTAATTGTTCAATACAAGCATTATTTAGGAAGTATTCAACTAAATATTTCAGAGAAAATATCGTATGGAAAAAATGAAATAAATCCCGAAAAAAATGATATAAGTCCCAATTTTTTTTCTCAATGAAATAAGACCCTAAGTCCCAGTTTACACTATGCAAGTCTTACTGATCAGCTTCTTATTCAGCTGTGAGAAAAACAGAGAAATGTGTATTCATTTCTCTGTCTTTCTCACAGCTGAATAAGAAGCTGATCAATAAGACTTGCATCGTCTAAACGTTGACTTACATAATTTTTTTCGGTTTTATTTCATTTGCAGTTGTCTCTAAAAAATTAAATAATTCCAAAAAAAGTGAAATTATTTCCAAATAAAATGAAATAAATCCCGAAATTTCGTAATTATTTCATAATACAATAACTCCCAAAATGTATGGAAATTTTTTTGGATTTTTTCATATTTTATTTGGAAGTTATTTCGGTGGGCGTTATTTAATTTTTTCTTTATGAAATATAAAAACTGGGGATATATTTCTTTATACACGCTTGTTTCTTTTAAAATAAGTGACATGGATTTTTTTTCTAACTTTTTTTGGAGCAGTCACTACTTGCCCTATCACTGCAGCTAAATGTACAACTAGTTACGTTTTGGGACAGTTATATTACTAGTTGTAACGTTACTAGTCACCAAAGGACTGTAATTTTACTAGTTGTAATGAGGCTAGTAACGATACTAGTCAAACAACAACGTTTCGGAACAGTCATACAACTAGTTGTAATGAAACTAGTAATTTAAATTATTTTTTATAAATTGACATATTTTCAGCTGTAAATACATAAAACAAAATTTTAGCTCCAAATATAATAAGTAGAAAGTGGCTCAGTGGACAGAGTACATGCCTTAAAATATGAGGACTGTGTGTTCATACCCCGGTTGCGCCAATTGTTTTTTCAATATTTAAAAAACTATAAATAAAGAAACTAGTAAGCGCACTAGCATATAACTATGTACAAATGAACTAGTTGGGCTCCTATGACAACCTAATGTTAAAATGGATAGTTCGATATATGGAAAAAGGACAGTTAGACAACTAGTCTGAATAAAAAACCACATACTATTAATTTTGTCTGCAGGGATCATCCGCTTTCGGCTTGACGTTGATTAATAGGACACCCTGTATACAAAAGAGTAATGGTGCTTAAAAAATGTCGAAAATTAAAAATTTTTTCAAATTTCAATTTAAAAATTAAATATTTTTCAACTCAGACAGCAGAATTTCATGAAATTTTATTTTTCTTTTTATACTCTTTGATATTTTGAAATTTTAAAAATCGGATGATATTTTAGTCCGATTTCTGGAAAATACTGGACCAACATTTTGGAAAAAGAGTACAAAGTTACAGATTTTTCGCAACTTGTTTCTTTTTATACGAATTTAAACGCAAGACGGTGTTTTTATGTAAATTTCTGTAAATAACCGTTAATTTTTAGACGAAAATTAGTTTATAAATTTCTTTAAAAAAAAATCGAATTTTCAAAAAGCATGGTGGGTATTTTTTAAAACTATAAAAGATTTACAAATTTTTATGTGACTAAAATAAATTTTGACTTGCTTTTCTACTAATTATCTGCATTTTGGAATACCGATTCTTTGGAAGCAATGAAAATGTAGTTCCTCAAAAAGGACTTCCAATTTTTTTTACTGGGAGCCAGCAGAAAGTCCATTTTATCGAGAAAAATATCTATCGTATTGAACTCATATAAAAATATAGCCAAAAATATCACCAAGGAGTTCAAATATCGCCAAGTAAATCGCCAACGGCCATTTAAAAATTTTCATCACAATAAAAAAATTTGTATCGCCAAGTTTGGCGACAAATGGCCCTATCTGACAACAATGACAAACCATTCAACCTAACCTAAGTTTCGTATATTTTTAATAAAAGCCCAATAAGTTCAATCTGTGGCATTTACATTACTTTATTTTCAGTTATTTTTAAGGAGCTGTTTACATGATTCTTATTTTCCTGTATTAAAGTTAAATCCGATGCCGAAAACTGGAGTTCGTTTTGGAGGTTTGCCATCAGGATGTCCATGTTCATGGTGGTGATGATTATGATGATGAGGATGCTCATTTTCATCCGGTTGTGGCTGTTCAGCTGAGGGTGCCGGTTCTGAATCGGATTCAGATGATGGAGCTGGAGCAGCATCATCCTGTACAAACATACATATATAATTACATATTTTCTTTATTTTAACTTCCTTTAAAAATAAATTTAAATACCTCAGCTTGAGCTAAAGCGAAGATGGCTAAAAGTCCAACAAATATTACGATACACTTCATGATTATTAGATTTTTTGTTTTTCTGAAAGTTTGATGCTTAACAACCATTTATATACAAAAAATTATTAGTTTCTAAATGTTTTATTTTTTATTATTTGATAGAACCATATTAATTTTATTTGCAATAGTGTGCAAATATTTGGTACATAACTAATTAATTTACAATGAGGAACATAATAATATTCCCTATACATTTACTTTGTAATTAACTTGTAGTTTTATAATTGAAATATTTGCATTGTAAACAGTAAAAGATGTAAGCATTTGTAATTAAATAATTACTCAACTTACAGAGCAGGAAAACATAGATCATGTCTCTAAACAAGTTTGAATTTCTGACAAAAATTATTAAAAGTTCTGAATCTAAATTGATAATTAGGCTAAGGTTCGTAACGTTATATTCAGTTATTTTCCTATTCTTACAAATCTCACGTATCCGAACTAAAATCGCCAATTACTTTTTCAGAATATGTAGATGATTTGCCTTTGTTGAGGTTCCCGACGGGCTAAGCCCCAACAAGGATTAAATTAGTCTTATATAAAAGGAAAATGATTACTTTATTTTCCTATCCTGGAGTGTCCCGTAGGATTCGCACGATATTTTATTTAGTTATATCAACTTATTTCTACTCTTAAATCTGAAGGGTCCCGAGGAAATCGCGGGTATTATTCACTTGGCTATTTTCAAAAAATTCCGGCAGTTATTTTTAAGTCACTATTTATACCTAAAATTACACAAAGTTATACTGACTTGGTAAAATAATAGAACATTTTTGTTGTATTAACCAATAAGAACAATTTTGCTGTCTTAACTAAATAAAATTTTATGTATGCCCGTATTAAGTCTACTTTCACAAATAGCAAGTTTTCTTGCACCAGTTTTAATTCTCCGTCTTTCTCCCAACTGAATTGAAACTTGCGCAAGAAAAAATTGCCCTGTGTGAATCTGGTATAAGAATAATTCAGCAATTCCATGAAAAATCAGTCACTTTTTGATGATAGGCATCCGATTTCCACAAAACTTGGTACGTTTGTTCAGTTCAGTTTGGTGTTATAAGAAAATTTTGATTAATTTTTTTTTATTCGAAATCTACAGATGATAATTGAGGGGCCTAAAAGCAAAGGGGTACAAGTGCAAAAAATAAATTTCTGAGTAATTAAGCTTCAAAGTTTTTGTTCCCACGCATTTCATACATAATACTTTTAGTTTCTAATACATACCGCATTTTAAGGACATCGTACAGATTTGAATTTTTGTAGAGTGATAGATATTGGTATTAACTGTTGATTCCTGCACAGTGTTGACATAAGGTGAAGGAGTAAAAGTGCTAGAATGTTAGACGGTGTTCACACAGGGCAGTTTTTGTTGCGCAATTTTTAATTCAGCTAAGAGAAAAACTGTGTTGCTCTCTCTGTCTTTCTCGCGGCTGAATTAAAAGTTGCGCAACAAAAATTGCCCTATGTGAACACCGTCTTATACAGCACATATAAAAAGTGCTAAAATTATTTGAAATTTTTCACTTTTTTCTTAGATGTGTACATATTTCTTAAATTTTAAATCCAGTGCCCATGTTCTGTAACTTTAGTGAGAAAATGGGAAATGTAAACGGCTGGACCGATTTTTTAAATATAGGTTAGAAGATTTTGGATCAAGTCACTTTTCAAATATAAGAAACTAAATTATAATTGACCCAGCCGTTTGGGAGCTACGGTACCACAGACACAAAGATTCAAGAGAATACCGCTATAAAATATGTGATAACTTTTAAACGGCTGTACCGATTTTCTTCAAACATAGCTAAAAACACTCTCGATCAAGCCACCTTTCAAACACAAAAAAAAACATTTAATCAATTAATTTATTTACTTTACTTAATTTATTTTAATTCTCTTTTAAAGTTGCCACCAAAAACTTTTTGCATTTATACAATGATTTTTCATTTCATGTCTTTTTTGTAAATTACTCTTAAAATTTGCTTTATTTACTCGTTCATAACTACAAAAACCCTAACGCAATCACATAAGAGAGAGAAAATGCAAATGGAACTAAAGAAATATATGAAACAAATCTCGAAAACAGAAATCTTGTCTTTTTTTCTACCCCGCATTCTTCTCTATCCCGCTCACTCTCAAACAAAATAAGACGTGATTTAAAGACAAGTGCAAAAAAATCACCGTATAAATTGCGTGTTAGAAAGGCATTTCAAAAAACAAGTCAAATGGCGGCTTTTACAGAATTTTTACATTGTGAAGTCGAACCTCCAAAATGTACTCCTGTTTTCTCCATTGGATTTAATTTAGATACAGGAAAATAAGAGTTCCGCATGTAATCAGATCCATAGAAATAACTAATAATAAAATTGGTGTAAATGCAATAGATCAAACATGTTGACTCACTTATTTAAAACAATTATGATAATGTTGTATTATTTTGTGGCAAACAAAATGGGCTGTGTTTTCCTCTATACATATTATCCAATTTTAAATTAAATTATATTGCAAAGTAAATGCTTTTTTCCTCGCTGTTTAAATTCTGAAGAATATGTCACAAGAAACACATTTCTCAGAATTGCAAATTTTTTTCCATAACGATTGAGAACAGTATTTAATTTCTAAAGATAGGATCACACGATTGCCGCAATGCACCAAATATTGCTTTGTTTTATGATCCAATCGTGTGATTTCACAAATAATTGGCCCATGCTACAATTGAGGCCAATATTGTTATTATTGTGCCCAATAAAATACAACTCTGATGAGGCAATCGTGTGACAGCTTGATAAGCAACCATGCGGCAATAAAAATATCAAAAATGCACCAATATTTATTGTGTTCTTTAGCGAAAATCGAAGTGGATACGCGCCAATATTTACATTTTGTGTGCCAAAACCATTGCGTAGAAAAGCTACCTATCTTTAGCTTTTAGTACATAACCTGCACTATTATTATCTTTCATTACAATAAAACCGTTTAAATTAAAAAATCTTTTTTACTTTTATTATTTTTACTATTATATTTCATGACTTATGAAATATGCTGCGTGCACCTTTTTTTATTAGCGCAAGTGCGCTTACGCGGGGTAGAAAATATTAATAGAAATTTGCGCATATTCATAGTCAAAACAAAGTATACTTTAACAGTTTAAATTCCTAAAGTATACTTTGTTTATGACTATGAATATGCGCCATTGAATTTAAACGTATTTTTTATGACTGTTTTGTCCTACTACTCTTTGCGCGCACCAAATAACTAAACAGAACTTACAAGCTGGCACAAGACCTGATTCTCAGAGTTGCCGCAAGCTAGAACGATCATGTGACTAGACTGCGGCAGTTATTGTTGCTGTATCATTCTGCGACAACTTGCGGCAATCAAATTTGTAGAAACTGAGGCAATCATGTGACTACAGATTATTTGATTGTGACGATTTCTTTATTTTGCTTCAATTCAGCAAAATAAAAATTGTGTGAGATTGATGCATTTGCGGCAATCGTGTGATCGTAGCGTATGAAGCCGTTACACTTCCATCATCAGTGCTCATGTGTATTTTGCTTATCACCACTTGCCAGGTGTCTCCGTTGAATGTGATATCAATTCTGATATATACAACTTTTTCGTGAAAACTGAATACGAGAATTGAATCACTTCAAGCTGATATTAAACTGCACTGATAATGAAAGTATAGCGGCTTCAGAAAGTAGCGCTGCTATGTTCTGCTGTGTCGTTGAAAAATTAAGTTGATGTTAATTTTTTTCCCTTGTTCCTTAGAATATTAATCATGCCCAATTATTTCTGAATGTAACGTTACGAACCTTAGCCTAATAATCAATTTAGATTCACAAGCAAATACGTTAAAAATAATCATATTAATAAACATCCCAACATTTTATGCCATTTTATTATCATTTATTTTCATTAAGGATCTGTTTAAATATGAAAATTTTATTTTCCTGTATCCAAATTAAATCCGATGCTGATGACAGGATTACGTTTTGGAGGTTTGCCTTCAGAATGTCCATGTTCATGGTGGTGATGATGATGATGATGAGGATGTTCATTTTCATTGGGTTGTGCCTCTTCAGCTGGAGGTGCTTGTTCTGAATCCGATTCAGATGATAAAACTTGGGCAGCGTCATCCTGTGCAAATGAAACTTTTTCTTTAAAATCCTTTACAAATAAAAATATGTAATTACCTCAGCTTGAGCTATAGCCAAGATGGCTAAAAGTCCTACAAATATTACAATACACTTCATGATTAATGGATTTTTTTGTTTTTCTTATAATTTCATTTGAAACGACTATTTATATACAAGTTCGATAAGTATGAATATATCTTTAGATATTTTTATTTGCTACAACAATGTAATTATTATTTGTTTTTTACAAATATTTCTAAATAAAATAATTAATTTGTAATGAAGATTGCTATATGCAATTGTTTCTTTATTAACATTTTCTCTTATAAAGGAAATAATTTAATTAATGATAATGAAATATCCAAGCATTTTTATTTACTTTTTTTGCGTAACAAATTAAATATGTAGTTCCTATTTAGTCTTAATATGTAAAGCGCTTTTTGCCAAATTATTATTTTACTTATTAAGTAAACTATTAACCCCTATATTCATAAAATTTAAAATGATTTTGAAATATATTTTTAGCCCCTGACCAAACAAGACATAAATTTAAAATATCAAAAAAACCCGACCGTGTAAAAAAATAAAAGAAAACTACTTTAAACCGCCACAAATCCTAAATGGTCATTCGAAATTAAAAATCATAAGAGAAACCTCAAGATGACTTTCAAATACCTGTCGAATGATACCCATTTTGATATTGTTCGCCGACTTTTAATTTTTTTCGTATTCACAAAATGTCAACAGACGCCATATTGAATTTTGACTACTGTCATATCTTTAGTGACACTCCCGGGATGAAGACAAATCGATTGACGTAAGAATCATTAAAATCGGCCTAAGCGTTCGGTTTATATAGTGCCGCAAAGGAGCACACATACATACATACATAGACTGATAAACACAATACTCTTCTTTGCGTCGCGCAGCCGGGTAAAAAGAGGGGTGTAGTGTGTATCTGTGTGTGTGTACAAGTCATCGTATAGTACAGCTGTCATACGTCCTGGTTTTAGACAAATTGTCCTGGTGTCCTGGTCAACTCTTAAATTGTCCTGGTTTTTTGATACAGGTCAATGCAGACAAAAATGTAATTTCTGCTGATTTTTGTTTTGCTTTCTGTTATAACGCTGTTTACATGAAGCAATTTTTATTGGTTTGACCCATAAACATAGGAAAAAGCGTTAGAAAGCAGCAAACCAATAATAAGCTGACGATTTGTTGCCTGAGGGCAGGGCTGCCAAATGATTTTGATCGAAAATCTGCACTTATCGTGGAAAAAATCGGAATTTTCAGCACTTCAATTCGAAAAATCGGCAAGAAAATCGGCATAAATAAAACTAATCATTTTTCGTGGTTTTATTAATTTTTATTAATAAGAAAACAAAAAATAGCAATCACCAGTAATTTCATGTGGTTTATAAACATAAATGCATAACAAAAAAATGATTTTACAAGCTTAAATATATACCATGGAATGTAAATGATTTTCAAAATGAATACATGTCCGAAGTACCAAAACAATTGGTTTTATGAGTTTCAAATAATCTGTAGAATAAAGAATTCCTTCTAAAGCTTAATTTTCTAAGGAACATCGAAATTTAATTTAGTTACTCGCGTACTGAAGAGTGTGCTAGACTATTAAATGCGAGGTCGCAGGTTTGATTCCTACCAAGACTCGGGTGTTTGTTTGTCTGATATTTGCAGACAAATGTGGGAGAACCATAATTTTTTTTTTTTAATTACACTAAAACTGGAAAAGCCTTTGTGGAATCGCCTCGCTTTATTTTAGAAATTGTTTGTCAAAAATTATAGAAATTAATTTCAGTCTTTTTGAATAATTGTTCAAATGCAAGAACTTTCAATCTATAAAATTCTGAAATTTCTAATAATATCAAAAATAGTGGTGATTTTTTTCTTCATTACGATATTTGGATTTATTAAACTTAGTGATTTACAGTTACCATCAAAATCAAAGTTTTCGTATGAAAGTGAGCATTTCTATATAAAAATTTACACAAAGCTTACGTATTTCAAGTACTCGATGAAACAAACACAGGTCGCCTCGTCAGCCCATGTATTTATCGCCCCTCGTAATTTTAAATGAATTTTTTATTTTTGTTTATTCTTTTTTATGTATGAATTACATGTTAAGTTTTGTATCTACTGTTTAATTGTTGGACTTCAATTTGAAATATATGGTTGAAACATGTATCAAAATAAAAATTTGTTGCGGTTCATTTTTATATGATTAGTTCTTGGAATATATAAGCTTTTGTTGTACATTCGTTTGTGATATATATTATAAATGTCCTGGTCGACGGGTTCAGACTTCTGGCAGCCCTATCGTACAGCCCAAACGGCTGGACCAGTTTTTTTGTGTTTGAAATGTGACTTGATTGACAGTGTTCTTAGGTATGTTTGAAGAAAATCGGTCCAGTCGTTTAGAAGATATCACATATTTTCTAGATGTATCTTATTGAATATGTGTGTCTTGCGCACCGTAGCTCTCAAACGGATAGCTCGATTTTAATGTAGTAAATTTTGTTTTAAAGGTGACTTGATCCAAAATCTTCTAACCTCTGTTTGAAGAAAATTGGTCCAGCCATTTTGAAGTTATCGACTATTTTCTTCCGGTGTTTATAAAATTTTTTTGATTTAATGTTTTATTTAAAATATTTCATACCGACTACAAAATAGACCCCATATTTTATCAGCATGTACTTTTACGAGAACTAATTGTGTGCGCGATGTCTCATAAGAATCGGATAAGTAGTTAAGTGTTTTTCTTCCGACGGGGTTTTTTTCCGTCATCCCACGTCAAATTTGGTTTGTAAACAGACCGGTTTCGGCTATGTGCCATCTTCAGTGTTCTATTGAATACTAAATCGTTTTTCTGTTGTCCGTTGTTTCTTTTATAATTCGTTTATATACCCAACCTCCTTCCTTGATCCCTTTGTATTCTGCTCCCTATTTCTCTCTCTCTCCCGCCTCTATATGATTTTGTGTGTCTCTAACTACTACCTGTTTCTCTTAATTTCATCTTATGCATTAAACACATTCACCATAGCAGGCTACACGAATACACGACTTCAAATGTCGCTAGCTTCATTTGTCGCCGTGTAGCCAGCTACGTAATTGTTTTGAAAGCGGCAGAGACATCTTACCAGCTGACATTTTGGTGTAGAAGTACATATTTCAGTGGTGCCACTTTGAAATGTTTCACATGTATAAAAGCGCTTATTCAAAATATACATAGATGTCGCAAAATTTTAAAGCAAAGAAATTTATTTGTTTAGTATCTCGTTATTGTTATTGCACTTTTAGTTTTTTCGGGTTAGTGTGATTTAACTTGGTTTTTATATCACAAAATATAGTCAATTATGCCGGAGAATGCTATTTTTATATTATTTTTAATAAATGCCAACCCATATTTAAAAAAATATTGGAATTAAAGAAAATGCAACTGTAGCTTGTCTGTTGGTCACGTTTTTTTAACAAAAAATCATGACCTAGTAGCCTTTTTCAACTAGAGAATTTAAAGGATTTTTTTGGCTCTGGAGTTACGGGGTTCAAAACTTTAATTTTTTATTAGTCATAACTGCTATAATGAAAAACAGATATAAGTGATATGGGTATCACGGTAAAGTTCTGTAAAAGACCTTCCTACTGGTGTATAGATTTCTGAAATCTATTAACCCATTGCGTGTGAAATGCAACTTTAAAATTTTGATATCTGACTTTTCACGCAAAATCATCGTTATCTTAAAAACTAGTCGATACAACGATGTATCCACTTTTATAGAGAACCTTCCATGCTTTTATTTGGTGTATTTTTCAAAGCTGTCACCTATGAAATACGTAAGCTATGGCACTTTAAAAACGATTTATTAGTTAACTTATTTTTAAAATCTCATTTTTATAGTGCCATAACTTACGAAATACATCGAAGACAGCTTCCAATTGCATATCAAATTAAAGCTTGGAAGGTTCTATATTAAACTAAATATGTACACGCTTAAGTACCGTTGTATCGGTCAGTTTTTAAGGTAACGGTGCTTTTACGTTAAAAATCATATAAAAATTATTTTAAATTCCATTTTGCTCGCAATGGGTTAATGGATTTAAAAATGATGGAGACCACTCCAAAGATATTTCATAACTCTTTGTAATGACATCTATATCGTTTATATCTGTTCTATATTGTAGGAATTATGATAAATAAAAAATTCAAGTTTTGAGCCCCGTAACTCCGGAGACAAGAGTGGGCGCCAAAAAAATTATACTAAAATTGTTACGTTAAAAAGTGCTATAACCTCATAATTTTATTTATATTTTTAACTATGTTGGTATTCTTGACTTGTTTCAGAATATTTTTATTAAGCTCCTAATTATTTCATATTTCAAATAATAGCAGCACTAATTTGTTCATTGTAGCTCACAAAAATAGAAATTAATTTTGAGTATGATCGTGGAAAAGGACCTAAACGAGACTTAAGCCGAAAAACATACATGATTCCAGACATGTATATGAACTTAACCCAAGATTATAGATATACAATTATTATTTTGAGATGTGTATAAAACTATAAATTTAATTATTTAAAAACTCAATACATATATATTGTAACATTTAAATTTTGAAAATTTCATTTTTATTTTATAATAAAAAGTATTTCAAAGCACTCATTTGCTTTACATATTTTGTTATATTGTCAACACTGTTTTTGTTTTGTAGCCAACAAAAATAGAAATTAGTTTACTTTGACTACACGACAGAAGTAGCATGGACAACAACCTGCAGCCGTGCAGTCGTCAAAATAATCATTTTCATATACACACATGTACTCTATTTTTGACAGCTTGTAGTCGGTAGCCTGCTGTGGCGAATGTGTTTAATGCATTACTATTATGTTTAATATTTTGTTTATAATCTGCTCTATTAGTTATCAGTTGTTTTATCCCTACGTAGGTAATAATCCGTAATTGTAGGTTTCTGGGTAATCCTTTTGTCTTGTTCATTTTCTACTACGTTGTCTGGAATATGGTTTTCTTTTGTGTAAAAATATTTTAATGGTTCAAATATTATGTCTGAAGCAGTATTTATTTGTTCATTTATTATTCTTCCGTCAAATATTTTTTGTTTGTATATTTCCATGTTCTCTAATACGTTCAGTCGCCGTCCTTTATGTTGTGAATGTAATATTTTAACTGTTTTTCTAATATGTCCTGGGGGTAAATTCCTGTTCTGTGAAACGGCGAAATGAAAAGATTTTTCACATTTTCATAGTAGTTTTGATTCTCGTTTAATGAAACAATGAAAAGTAATGTCAATATTTTTTCATATGAAAAACATTGGAACGAAACTAAAGTTTTTCACAATTACACATTACTGCGATTCTTGTTTTGTGTAGCAGTGAAAATAACTTTCAAAAACTTTTCATATGAAAATTTATTTTACACAGAAAATTTATAAGTGAAAAATAAACTTTTGGAGAATAGTGAGGGCAAACTTACAAGGAAATAAATGTTTTTTTTTATAATTCATTTATTTACTAACTAAGAGATGATTTTGACCTTCCAAATGATAATTAATGATTTAAAAAAATACAAGAAGGATTTTATTTATTTATCATTTGGAAGCCATCTATGTTGCACGTCTAGTTCAATGAACTTGTCCAAAGCGAAGTATTTTCGGCATGTAAAATAAAAGGTTGAACGACCAGCTCAGTTGGTACAGGACGTAGTTCCATACCCCAAATGGACACGTGCAATCATAGCAAATACATGCCTTAACTAAAGTCTAAGAGAAAAAGGGGTTAACTACGAAGCAAGTGTGTACTTGGCAAGAGAGTGGTGTTTTTTCTCTTGAAAGGTGCAAATTTTCCCTTCCCCATCATACACACGGACATACACATGTACACAATTCACACTGCAAACGCTATAATTCACTATATATTCTTTTAAATTTTAATCGTCTAATTTTAAATTATTCAAAACTATTAATAAAACATATTTTTTCTCATAAAAACCATAACATATTAATAGTACAGACAAATATCGCTATTGCATTTCGTTGTAAATATTTCATTTTGATATTGACACTTAATAACATAGTACCAGCATTGTCAACTTGGTGTTTTTCGCACAGTTTTTAGTGATTTTTCAACATTTCGACGCGAAAAACGTTCAAGTTAGCTCTCAGTGGTTTTTGATTTAATTTTTGGTGGTTTTTATTTGGGAAGGTTGCAATAAACACAAAATTCACAAATACGTTCATTTATCTAAAAAAATATTTTTTCAAGTATAAAACTCGTGACTATTTTTTAGATTATCTCGTAAACTATAAAGAATGTGAAAATTTTGTTAAAAGCTTTCTTTTAGATAATGATATTATCTACAACTCCACTAAACACATTTTTGTTGTAAATTGTACAATTAAAAATTTATAGCTATTATGAAAAAATACAGAGAGTGCATCACGCGGAGTGCGTCACAAACGGCTTTGATAAAAAAACGATAATATTTTTTGGATGCAAATTAAAATGATAGATGAAAATTCAGTCAGAGAACACGTTGCTACAAAAAAAGCATTTTATAGAAAATTGCAGATAGCACTATTTGAATATAGACCCTCGTTATATTGAGTAAGTTTGAGATCAAAACAGAATTCCAAGTACAAAAAGCCCAAACAGCAATTAAATATGTGCATATCTTCTAAAGATTTTCTCCTCTCATTTATGCATGTACATTAGGTATGGCATAGTGAACGACTTTTCGATTTCAACATGCAAGAACCCCTCATTTTGTGAGGTTCGGAAAAAAATATTTGAGCCAAAAAATGGTGGCTGTCAGATGAGGGCAAATGAAGCCTCATCGAGCTCAAAGTTGAGGGTAAAAGCAAAAAAAAAATTACAAAAAAAACCATATAAATTTCCCGGCGTCACCGCTAGAAGAGTCAAATGTATGACCAGCCCCCATTAATTTTCTCCGCCCAACATGTTTTCTGAACACACCGACCATTTAACTCCTCTACTTAAGGACGATGCCATACAAACGGAAAATTTTTATAAAATTTATTGGAAGGGCTCTAACTGCCCCTAGGGCGTACCTATCGAAGTCAAATGTATGACTAACCTCCAATATTTTTTCAATACAAAGTTTTTTTCTAAATATACTTATCGTCTATCTTCAACCATTAAGGTGGTTCCCATACAAAAAAAATTGTTTTGTTTAATTTTTTTAAGAAACCTGCTTGTTCTGCTTTTATGGTGCCTCCCATGGGGGTAAAACGTAAGACCGACCCACTGTAATGTTCTATCCTCAACATTTCCTCTGAACATACCTATGCCCTATATCGACTCCACTGGACAACGTAACATTAGTTCTTCTGAAAGGGCTTACTTGATAACGGATACAGTAATGATTTTCTGGCGTCAAGTTTTTATTCCAACGAAACACAGAATCGATGTGAACAAAGTTACATTTTTGGTAGCTGAATAGAAAGCGTCGCAAAAGAATACTTTGAGGGGACGTAACACAAAGAAAAAAAAATAAAAGCTGAGTTCGTCGACACATTGGATGATCTTTTTGATATCGCACATGTTAATGCTCTCGAAATGGTTACCGATCCGGAAGATGCTGCATTTCTGCAATTGCAAAGGCAAAAAGGGCGACCAGGGTGCATGATTGGTGTTGACAAAATTCTAGCCAAAACACAAAAAAGGCGACTGGAGAGAGACGAGCAAGAAGAAGAACGGAGAAAACGCGCAAAGTCAAAAACGTAGTCACAACTGCGGATAAATTAATATTTATATTTTATATAATTATAGAGAACTATTTTGGGAGAACTATATACGAGTATACAAATGTATACCACATAATTTCAGTATCTATTTCAGTATATTTATGTAAAAGCTATCTATTTCAGTATCTTTATGTAAAAGCTTGGTTTAGTGCAACTAAGGTACGTTTACACTTGGCAAATATTTGCCCAAAAAACGTAACCACTACTTTTGCTAAGGGTTCGTGTGATTTAACTTGGTTTTTATATCACAAAATAAAGTTAATTATGCTGCAAAAAGCAATTTTTATATTGTTTTTAATAAATGCGAACCCATATTTAAAAAATATGGGAATTAAAGGAAATACAATTTTAGCTTGTGTGTTGGTCACGTTTTTCGGCAAATATTTGCCAAGTGTGACCGTACCTTAAAGCAATCGAAGCTCCAAATAACGATTTGAGCTTTTTAAAAGCGATTGCTCATTATGATGCAATTGATAACACAGTTTCGCAGCGTGAAGAAATTTTGTGGACATCTCTGGTACCTGTTGCTCTCACATTATTTAACCAGGATGTTACCTGTGACATCAAAATGGCGAATGATATTCGTATTTTTGAAGATAGAGAAAAATAGGAGGAAGAGTTATCCGACGAAGAGGTGGGCGAATCATCAAACGAAGATAGCGATGGCGTAGATGATATTGAGGTAGAAGACGACAAAATAAATAGCGGCGCCAATGGAAAGGAAGGTCGTTCTCGCCCAGTCATTGGCTTCACAGGTGTGAAGCGAATTATTTTAGCTCCCACAGAAGTACACCAAGAAATAATGGAGGATTTGAATAGAGGCTCAAACACCTGGGACAGCAAACTTTTTTCACACTTTGGATTAAATAGCGATCCAGAAACCTGGGAAGAACGTGAAGACTATGGTCAAGCGCTAGAGATATTGCAAAAACTGCATGTTGTCAATGACGCTGCCGAAAGAGGCGTAAAATTAATAGAAGATTACAGCAGTGCGTTATGCCACGCCGAAGAAGAAAAAATATTTTTACTTTAAGTCGTTGCCCAAAATAGAAAGATACATCTAACACATGCCAAATATAAATTAATAATTTAACAAAGAATTCTTCATTTTGTATGGGGAGCACCTTAATGGTTGAAGATAGATGATAAGTATGTTTAGAGAAAATCTTCCTATTAATAAAATTATTGGAGGTTGGTCATACAGCTGACTTCAATATGTATGCCCTAGGGGCAGTTAGAGCCCTGCGAATCAATTTTATAACAATTTCCCTTTGTATGGGAGCCCCTTAAGGAGTCGAGATAGGGTATAGGTATGTTCGGAGGAAATGTTGAGGATAGAAAAATACTCTGGTTCGGTCTTGCATTTTACCCCGCCTGGGAGGCACCATAAAAGCGCAACAAGCGGATTTCTTAAAAAAAGTATTCAAAAAATTCTTTTTTTTTTGTATGGGGAAACCTTAATGGTTGAAGATAGACGATAAGTATGTTTAGAGAAAATCTTCGTATTGAAAACATATTGGAGGTTGGTCATACATTTGACTTCGATAGGTACGCCTAGGGGCAGTTATATCCCGCGAGTAAATTTTATAAAAATTTTACCTTTGCATGGGAGCACCCTTAAGGAGTTAGGCGGTCAGTGTGTTCAGAAAATATGTTGGGCGGAGAAAATTAATAAGGGCTGGTGATACATTTTACCCTTCTAGCGGTGACCCAGCGAAAATTATATGGTTTTTTGTAAATTTTTTGCTTTTACCCTCAACTTTGACCGCCACCATTTTTTGGCTCAAATATTTTTTTACTGAACCTCACAAAATTCGGGGTTCTTACTTATCCAAATCTCGTTACTAAGGACTCTCATATAACACTATGCCATAGCTAATAAACATATGTCTAATTTGATTTGAAAATTTTTTATTTCTTTCTTAAAAACCTGAATTTGATAAGGAAAAGGACGAAACTGAAGTTAAAAACCTATGAGTATATATATGTATGCATTTGTTTTTAGAATGAATAAATTTTCTTGTATTATTTATATTTTGATTAAGAAACAAATTGTATTTTTTCCGGAAATTCCGGGAATTAAAAGTTTTATTTCCGGTTTTCCGGGAATGGGAAAAGTCCGGGAAATTAGAAACCCTAGCTCCCGCTTTTTGTTTAGGAGATATTCGACTAGAAAAAATGAGAGGGAAAATTTTCCCGGGAAGATTTTATTTAGAAAAGGGGAACAGGGAATAAGGAAGAACCTCATAATTGGGCTGATAAACACCAGCCTTAGAATATTCAATTCAGTATCTGTAGTAATTGGCGTGCAATGCAAATGGTAAGCCCTTGCAACAACATCCGACTCTTTTTGCTGGGTAGTTTTATTATTTTTTATCATTAAAAAAAATTTCCAGAAATTAGAACATTTCAGAAATTAGAAACACCCGAGGACTAAAGTACTTCCGATATTCTGCTGTATCTAATAAATTTGTATACTACATGTGCATTAGTGAATGGTAAACGAAGCAAGATATCGATTTTCGACTTTTCGATCAACCATTTTCCATTCCGATTAATTAGCCGCTTAATCGTAGGTAAAAACGGATTATTTTGTAGCCGATTTTTATTTATTTATTTTTTAATTAGACTAAATTTGCACGATGAAATATTTCATGAAATTTGTGGCATGAAACTTTCTTCATTTGCTAATAGAATGGATTGGAAAACAAGTTGGGTGGAAAAAGTGGTAGGAAATAAAATTTCATGTGGTTTTGTAAATGTTCTTCACCTCATTTGCTTTTCCGCGCTTGCAATAAGCAACTAAGAAAAGTTTCATGAAGAAAACTTCATGAAATACATATTTCATAGCGTAAATTTAGTGTTCGTTTTATTTCTAATACTAAATTTACACGATGAAATATTTGTTGAAACTTTTTTATTTGCTTCTTAATTGCAAGTGTGCAAAAGCAAATGGAGTAAAGAAAATTTACTAAACCCATCTAAAAATGGGTTTTTTATTTAGTTTTTCCTTTTTCCTGTAAAATAACTAAAACTTGAGAAACGCCTCTTCTATATTGAACCATAGAAATGTATATGCTTCACAAAACCTTTCTTTCTAAACTTCACTGCTTGCTCGTTTTTCTAATTTCGATTAATCGGCGCCAAAAGTCAATTTCAGTATAAAGTTGACAACTAAAAATCGATTACAAAAAAATCTTTTTTTGGGATTGAAAATCGATTTTCAACTACAATCGAAATCTACTTACTTACTATTCACTAATGTCCATTCTAATAAATTTTTTAATTGTATTTTTCTTTATTTGCATTAAAAATAGTTACATACAGAAATAAGATACATACATATGTATGTACTAATATTTCTGTTTGTAGTTGATAACATGATATTAATTGTAGTCATAGCCAACGGTGCTAGTTTGCCGTTGACGACGAATTGTATTTAAACTTCCAAAATCGAAACCTATATCAAAGAACACTGGTCGTCGTGGTGGATGTCCTTGAGGAGGGTTGCTTCCTGGATTTTCATTGTCATCTGGTTGGTCTTCATTAGGTTTTGGTCTACGAATGCGATGACCTAAGGAATGCCTGCCAGGTCTTCCAGGCCTTGGTGGTATTGGTTCATCAGATGGTGGTGCTTCTGGATCAGATGAGGATTCGGCTGGATCAGATGGTTGAACTTCAGAATCAGATTGTTGTTCTTCTCGGTCAGATACTTCAGGTTGATTAGCATCATCCTGCATAAATTTTTGCATGGTTAATACATTTTATGTATAGTATGGAGGTTAATTGAAAAATGTAAAATGATTATTAATTATCCTTACTTCAGCTTGGGTGAAAGCTAAAAGAGCCAACACAACCGCAATTGTAACCAATAATTTCATGCTAAAAATATTTTTAGATAAATTGAATTTCTTCTGGTTTATATACCAGCGTTACTGAACGTGCTAGAAAATAAATATTAATAAATATTAATTATTGATTAGTGATGTAAGTTAATTACATACACATGATTTTTATTATTTATTCAGTTGCAAACAATTCACTCGATTCATACGTTTCAATCAACATTATTCGTGAAGCGAAAAACAAACAAAAATGTAATTAAAAACCCCTACGGTTAATGATGTACCAATTGTCTTGAAAGTACTTGTCCTATGCAACGTTGCCAAATTAGCATATTTAGTACTAGATCTAGCATTTTTTACCTGGTTTAGCATACAAAAAAAAATCCCATCTGCATTTTTTTGTTATATTACGAATTTAAAATAATTTTAATATTAGAAAGAAAAATATTGGGGGAAATGTTCAGAGGTAAAGACAATACATATTGCCACTGACTTTTATTTATATCGTATATTTAACAAAATAAACAGCAAAATATCGAAAAAGCCCATAACTATTAAAATATGTACCAAAAAAGCCCATCAATTTGCGAATTTCCGTAAACTTTTTCGTTCGCTAGAAATTTAAATTGTTTCTTTGGGTATTTGGGGCTATCCTCTGTGGAAAATAACCAAGTTCGTTCGCCCTTGTGCCGTTTATGCTTGGAAGAGGATGAGACAACGGCACACATTCTCTGTGAATGTAACGTCTTATGCAATAGTAGAAGGAGTGTTTTTATTCTGAGTTTCTGTGCTGACTTAAATAAGGAGTCTTGCAGAGCTTGATTTAATAATGTAGATCTATGGCACAAAAGATCCACTAGGTGTCGCAGTGCCAGATCTTTCCCCTATTATATTCTATTCATGGTTATTTGGGCAGCTGAACGTGAAGCTACCCCCCAATTTTTTGAGTTTTATTTTTCAAGATATACACTGCCGCTCAGTTGAATAGGTTCAAATTTTTTAGCATTCAAATTGAATTTTTTCGGAACATAATAAATTTATTGATTATTTTAGATTTTTTAATGATAAAATATGGCATTATATATGATTAAAAAGGCAAAAATTGCATCAGTAATCAATAACTTTTATTAGTATATTTTTTCTTTTGAAAATAACATGCTTTTAAACATGGAATTTTTGGCTCTCTTAAATAGGTTGAACGCCATTAATTGAAAAAATCAACGAGAAAATTTTTATTATATTATTTTTTTTAATTTTAAATGGTTTTTATAATGTTTTAATAATGAGTATTTCCTCCTTTATTTGATATTACTTCAAAGATACGATTTGGGAGGGAGTTGTAGAGATTCTCAATTACTGATAATGAAATTTCGGCCCAAGCTTTTTTAATTCCTTCAATTAAGGCTTCTTTTGTTTGGTATTGTCTGCCTGACTCGTACACTTTGCGAGAAAGCAGTCCCCACACATTTTCTATAATATTCAAGTCTTGAGAATATGGTGACCACTCCAAAATATTGACATTCTGTCCACGAATCCATTCTTTTACAACCCTTGCAGTGTGGATCGGGACATTATCATGTTGGAACTGCCATGGAACAGGTCCGAATGTGGAAACGCCGTTTCAAGCACTGCTTTATATTTATTTACGTTCATTTTGAAAGAAAGAAACTGGAGCACAATGCTACCATGATATGAGATCGTTCCCCACACATATGTATATATATATATATATATATATATATATATATATATATATATATATATATATATATATATATATATATATATATATATATATATATATATATATATATATATATATATATATATATATATATATATATATATATATATATATATATATATATATATATATATATATATATATATATATATATATATATATATATATATATATATATATATATATATATATATATATATATATATATATATATATATATATATATATATATATATATATATATATATATATATATATATATATATATATATATATATATATATATATATATATATATATATATATATATATATATATATATATATATATATATATATATATATATATATATATATATATATATATATATATATATATATATATATATATATATATATATATATATATATATATATATATATATATATATATATATATATATATATATATATATATATATATATATATATATATATATATATATATATATATATATATATATATATATATATATATATATATATATATATATATATATATATATATATATATATATATATATATATATATATATATATATATATATATATATATATATATATATATATATATATGTATATATATATATATAAAATAAAATTTAAAAATTCACAAAAGTACGTGAACGTTTCAAATTAAACATTGAAAGTAATCGCTATTTTTAAAACCAAAAATTAAAGAGTTTAATATACAATCACTTCTTATTTTTGTTTTTCTTAATATTTTTATACATTTTTGTAAAGAAATATCAAGCTTTTAGTATAACTGACAACTTTATAAAAACGTGTGCTTATGAATTCAAAATTGTTCTTTTGTTTGTCTTTCAAATAGTCAGCTGTTTGACAATAAACACAATTTGCACGAAGAAAATCGGAAACTTAACTTTAAAGCTCATAAGTTGGCACTAATGCAATATTTGGACTTAAAATTGTGGTTTTTGGTGTTTGAGCAACTTTTATAATTTGAGAGCGTAAGTGTTGAGATTACTCTCATTAGTCCTTGTCCGAAGTCATGTGGAACACATCTAAAGTTTGGGCTGTTTCATGCAAGAAGAAGAATATTATTCTCTTAGAACCGCTATCATTTACACAAATTTCAAGTACGGGAACGCTTTTCGTGCGAATTGGGATCCCAAAGTAGCGTAAAGAAACACACCTACTATTTGTAGTTTATTTATTAACAAGGCGAATCCACTACCAGGTGACTTCGTTAGTCCATATGATAATTAGGTGACTTTACGAAACTACAGCATTCCACGGTTAATTACCTCGCCAAAAATTTCAATATTTTTGGGTAATTATGCGGGGAAAGCATATAAATGAATACGCTTAATACCTCATTGAGGTAGCTAAACGAATACGTTTAAATAGCTCTGTGAGATAATTATACGAATATGTGTATGTATAGACAATAATTAGGAAAACATTGTTATTAAATTAAGTTCGATTGGAGTCTATTCATTTTTCTTTACAATCTTCATATATAGTCCACCATTGGTTATTAAATTAACTTAAAAAAAGTTTAAAACTTAAAATACCTGTAATGGAAATCGATTACAAATGAAAATCGACACAAAAACGAAAAAAGTTGTGTATGAAAAAACGTTCAATCATAAGGTACATGGGAATTTGTACATACATATATCAGCTAAATCTAATAGCAGTTGAACAATCTAGAAATTCCACGACATATTTTTGAAGGAAATATCTCATCAAACACACAAATTCATGCCTTTGCTGATGCGTCAGAAAAAGCATATGGTGCAGCTATCAGTGTAGCCAGATGAGGGGATTTGTCCCCGAATTGGGGATTTCAACTTCTATTTGGGGACAGATTTTCGTGGGGAGTGATTCTGGGATATTTTATTATAAGCACTTTTAATAAACATAAATTTTTTCCACTTACATATCATTTGATTGAATGCAAACGTGTGTGCAGACACTAGGCTGAAATTGATGTTGGTATAGGATGTTCAGAGGAATAATACATAGCTGTTATCACTTTCGGATCAAAAGAAATTAAGGGTATTTGCTTACAATATGAATTTAGCTGTACTAGCAAACAAAAAGGCTTAAAAGATTCGATGAAATTTTTTTACATATCTATAGTCATATCGTCCCTAAAATGTCCAACTATTGAATCTAAATATTCGCGTTTTAGATTCGTAACCATGGTCGTCAAATTTGTACGATACGCTTCGCTGCAAAATGCTGAATTTTTCATAGAGGATTGAATTAAATAGACTAATTTTGTATTATTTTTCAGGAAACGCAGAAAATTTTATAATGTAAATCGTTCAAAAAATTCCTATCCTCAAAATAAACAAATTGAAATTAATTAACATTCAGGTAGGTGGTTGAAAACGATCCTTTCCAAAATGATTTCAATACGATTGTTTTGAAAAGGTGTGATGAATTCCGAATTCCGACCGATTTAGACAATTAGATCCGAGCCAAACTCAAACTACTGACTTTTCAAAAGTGCACGAGAAGATAAAATATAACCAATAGAACTGTGAGAAGAAATTTAACAGAAAAGATTCAGAAAACTATTAAAAACAAATTTGGAAATTATCTTTTATCGTTTTCAAATCGTTTTTGTGTCTAAATCATTTTTGTGTCTAAATCGTTTTTCATCACATACCTGGTTATATACTAATTAATTTTCAGTTATTTTATTTCGTGGTTGGTAATGCTTCAGTCTAACTAAGGGGTTGAGAAGCAAAAGCTTAAAAAATTTTTTTTGTTAATATACTTAATTTTTGGCTTTGTAATACATACAGTTTTTTAAGATTACAATACAGGTCTGAATTTTTTTAGAGAGATAAATATCCATATTAAGTGCTGATTCCTGGATCTAACTCATTTTTTTAGTTTTGCACTTCTCAGTTTTTCAATTATAATGTAATATCTTCAACTGAAAAGTTGTAGAAATCAGTTTCGTGTTGTCACCGTATGACCTACGATATATAAACTAACGTTATTCTGCGTGCCTGGCAATGCCGGAAGGAGTGGGCTGACTGTCTAACCAGCAGAGGAGCCCAAAATAGATTAATAGGGCCGGAACCGTTCTTTGGCATCTCACGTGGATACGTCAAAGAGAAGAATAGTTCATGAGATTAGGTGGTGTTTACTCGCCATTTATTGTTAACGAACAAAAATGACCTCAGACCATTAACCGGGAAACAGTGGTCTCAGACGACAGCAAGTTGTTATTGCTAACTCTGAGACTCCATGAAACTCAAGAAAAGATACCGGAACCTGCGCAATTACCCGTTTGTAATTGCTCACAGAATGAAGTTTCTTGAAGGAATACTGATGACTTCAAGTGAAGTATGTAACCTATCATCGAGTGGAATAATTGGCTTTAGCGTAGCCTTAATCTGCTTCAGTACACATCTGGGCTGGGTTTTCCAGAATCGCAAAACTGTAACGGTTTCTTAAAACTTTTTGGCAGAAAAAACGAAAGCATTTATTTTATTTTATATCTCTGAAATTTTATTATTACTTTTAGAAAAAAATGTTTCCTTATCCTAGAGAATTAACGGCCCTTTTCACAATGTATGATTAAAAGTTAACGTGTACTTTAACTCAAGCTCGGCATACAAAACTTCCCGTTAAAGAACACGTTAACTTTTAATCGTATATTGTGAAAAGGGCCATAAATATAACAATTCTCAAAGTATTAAAACTTGTTAGTTTTACTATACAGTGGAATAAAATACTGACAATTTGCTTTTAATTAGAAGTGCAAAATGCATAATATGCTTATTACATGTTATGTAAACTAAACTATTATTTAGCCGTAATAAAATACGCAGAGGACTTGAAAATTACATTTTTATTGAATGATAGTGCTTATTATAAAAAATATTTTTGGGGACAAAATTGGGGATTTTTACTTTTGAAATAAGGATTTTTGGGGACAGCATTATTCTGGCAACACTGGCAGCTAATTTACATAAGATTAGTAATCAAGAACGATCAAGTAATGGTGAGACTACTCTGCACAAAATCACGGGTAGCACCATTAAAGCGCCAGACCCTGCCGTCTCGAACTTTGCACAGCATTATTATGCGCCCAACTAACAGCGAGGGTAAAGAGGGATTTGAAACTCGAGAATACGCTCACATATCTATGGACTGACTCAGAAATCGTTCTAGCCTGGATAAATTCGAAATCATCATCCTACCAAACATTTGTGGCTAATCGAATCGCCGCCATACAGGAATTGTCCATCGCTGAACACTGGAGACATGTTAAATCGAAAGAAAACCCGGCGGATATTATATCACGAGCCCTCTCCCCATCGAAACTAGCAACAAGCACTCTATGGTTCTACGGACTAATGTTTCTACACGGAAAAAATGTTTTGGCCTGAAATATACTCATACACCCGTGTTATAAGCGACGATACCGACATGGCACTGAAAAAGGTATCTGCAGTCACTACATCAAGTAACACTCCAAGTGACATCTCAGATGTAATTTACCAAATACGATACAACGGGTCTTTCAGAACACTACAACGGGTGGTAGGTTACATGCTCAGATTCATCAACAAGGCGAAAAGACGCACAAAACAATACGAATTAATGCTATCAGTTCAAGAACTAGAAAACGCTTTGATGGTATCGTTCAGACAATGCAAAAATCAGACTTCGATGAAGACTTGAAAAGTTTAATAAAATATAAGGAAGTGAGTAAAAACAGTCCATATAAAAATCTTGCTCCGTTTATGGATACTAACGGTATTATAAGAGTCGGAGGCCGGTTACAGTCATCATCACTCCCGTATGACGCCAGGCACCCAATGCTAATTCCATACAATGAACCGATATCGAAAGTACTTCTGCAAGAAGTGGACGAACAAAATCGGCACTGTGGGCCACAAGCAATTTTAGCGCATATGAGGCAAAGATATTGGCAAGTCAAGGCAAAGTCAGCAGCTCGATCAATTGTGAAACATTGCGTAAAATGTACTCGAGCCAAACCACAATTACTTAATCAAATCATGGATAACTTGCCAACTACACGAGTCTCCCCAGCTAGAGCGTTCATAAATTCCGGTGTTGAATTTTGCAAAAAATCAGCTTAATGAACTGTCCGACGCAATTTATACAAACGCAGCTCACAACAACATCACTAAAGAATGTACATCTAAAGGAATCATGTTTCATTTCATACCACCTAGAGCACCTCATTTCGGTGGGCTTTGGGAAGCCGCGGTTGTCAGCAAAACATCTTCTAGTTAGAAGTACTGCTACAGCATCATTGACGTATGAAGAGCTTGAGACTGTAATAATAGAGATAGAAGGCATTCTCGACCAATAAGTCCAATGCCAGACAATCCAAATGACTTGGCTGCCTTAAACACAGGTCACTTTCTCATTGGAGAACCACTGAATGATCAAGTCGACGTGTCACAGAAAAAACAATAAAATTATTGACCAGGTGGAAATTGGTAACACATTTGAAACTTGAATTTTGGAGGCGATGGTCACGAAAATACCTAGGCGAACTCCAATATCGACACAAGTGGAAGATACATAAAAATAACATTAAATCTGGAGACATGGTCATAGTAAACGAAGATAATACAGCTCCTTTAAAGTGGCCATTGGGGAGTTATAAAAGTACATTACGGAGATGATGGCTTGGTCCGAGTGGTTGACATCAAAGCGTCAAACGGTATTTTCAGAAGAGCTATTACTCGCTTAGCACCATTACCAATCGACAATACGGAACCTAATGAAAGACTCCAACGATCCAACTAGTTTATAACCTGAGATCTCTCAAGGTCATCGAGTTGACGAATCTCTTACAGCTCAACATGAGCAAATTGAAATGCCTAAGAAAAAGAGACAGACTTCTCTAAACACTAGTATTTTCAACGTCATTTTTTCTCTTATCTTAATACCATTAGTATTAGGAGCACAAATACACAATAAACGGTTTGGAAGTCATTTGGGCATACATTTTGAAGGAACCGGTTCAGCGGCAATTTCATACACAGAATGGCAACTGGTGATATATCACGATTTACAAGAGTTTTGGTCTGAAGCAGCATTATCCGCACAAGGGACAAGGACATTAGACCGCTTATGTAAAGATATGCTAGATAAATCAACATGTACAAACCTAGTAAAATATTTTTAACACACGGAAGCTGAACTATCCATAGACAGCACTTTACTCTCAGGAAGAATACATAAGAGGGCAGCACTAGACCTGGTTGGGAATATCGCACATTCACTATTTGGAGTATTGGATTCTGAATATGCGAACGAAATGGCACATACAATTTCACAAGTCAAGGGAAATGAAGAACATTTGTTGAATCTTTTAAAAAATCAGACGTCAATCATAGATTAAACAATTAACATTATGAAGGCCGACCAAGAAGCAGTGAAGAAGAAGTTTGACCAAATTGATCTCCAAATAGCAGAAGTAAGACAACATGATACGGGATAATAGAGAAGAGTATCATCAAGAAAGAATTTACCGTATTTTTTTCGTCACTATGTATCCAGTTAAGTATTACGGCAGCAAATTTGCAGCGTACACAGTCGCCAATACTTAATATTTTGACAAACACTCACCACGGCATCATAAGTCCATTATTATTAACTCCTCACCAATTACAGCAAGAAGTAAAAAAATAAGTTTCATTTACCTGAATCGCTAGAATTACCTGTGAAAAATTAAGATACTTTACAACTATACAAACTAATTAGGATAAAGGGAGCACTTACCGCAAACACAGTAATTTTCAGTATTACATTACCACTAATAGAACGCGATCGATTTGAAATATTTAACATTATTCCAGTGCCAAACTGGATCAATAAAACCCTTGTTTCAATAAAGCCGTGTGCAGTTCTTCTGATCATCAACATTGCTCGAAATCCGTATTTTACGGTTAGTAACACTGACTTCAAATCATGCTCACTTCTTACAGAAGACATGTATCTCTGCTCCAAAGGTCAAGTAAGATATGAACAGGGTTCATCAACATGTTCTTGCGAAATGAATTTATTTTATAGCAAAACTCATTAAGATTACCTACTACAGCAAATAAAAGACAAATGGATCTACGCAGTTGCAGGTACATCTCATGCGACGGCCGTATGCAAGCAAGAAATTACATAAATAACACTCGATGGATCTGGTTTGCTTGCTCTGGAACCAGAGTGCATCCTCAAATACAAATTCATGACGATGCAGGCACATCAAGTAATCTCTACTTCACTTACGACTTCATACACTAATCTTTGGGAACCAAGCGAACAGAGCCACAGGGAGCATTTGAAACCATTGCTGAATGAAATACATATAAGCGAGTATGTTTCACAAGCTAAAAATTTAACAACTCTACAAACCTCATTAGCTGCACAAGAAATACTGAAACTACCAAACAAAATTGAAACTAACAATTACAGTATAATTCGTTTATAAGCCACACCGCTTGTACATAGTAGAATTAGCGATATATTCCAAAATGTTAGTTTTTCTGTCATATATAAGCAAAATAACTGCAAAATATTTTTTATTTAGTCCATTAGTCCTATAGTCCATTTTCGCTTATACGCCACCAAGATTTGGTTTGAAATATTTTATATATGCAAGTTATGGAAGATATAAATTTTGTAATCATAATTTTATGAAAATATTACTAATATTGAAGTAAAAACTGGTTTTATTTTAGCAATCTTAATTGCAATATTTTGTGAATTGAGAAAATAAGAAAGTAATTTCTTAACGTTAGTTTTACTTTTCTTTGTTAAAAGAAATAATTACATATATGGGGATTCGCATATAAGCCAAAAATAGGCTTATATAAAAATCAAGATATAGTCCAATTCGCCTTATAGTCCACAAAAAGGGTGCAAATGAGCCAGTGGACTATAAGCGAATTTTACTGTACCATCACATGGCAATTGGTTACACAGCATTGATCATCACGCTTTGCATTTCAATTTACTTACTACTCAAACGAAGATCCCATCAACAACTGGCTAACTCAGCTCCAAGTCCAGCACCTCGTATACAGAAAGCAGATACTGACTTCACCGTACACATATAAGAATCAACACAGCCTCTTTTCATACTACAAAGTGCTGATTTACATTGGGAAACATTGTTTCCCGAAAACTTCGTTTTTCGGTGCAAAAGAGCGAGATAGGAATACAAGTGGTATATATTTCTATTTCATCACTCTCACGCAAAAGAAAATGTTCGACGACAAATGTTTCCCAATGTAAACGGTGTGAAAGAACGCCAGCTCAGCACATTAAAAATAAGAAATCTTATTGTCTTAGGTCTTACTATGTTATTGTAACTTTATATTCCATTTTAATTTTAAGTTTCTTTTTTAGCTTCACTCAACGCGGGGAGCATGTTCATACAAATTGTTGATGTTGATGAGCCTGGGAAGCAAGGTTACAAGATGGAGCAATTTATCAAGTTAGAAAATGATGTACGAAAAGCATTAAGATCCGTTAACAAATACATAACCAACCTCTGGACATAATAATAGCCAGCCCGATTCAATTCCAATACCTGACGGTTCTAATTTCAGAGCATGCAATGTATATAGACAATTTTTCAGTGTTAAAAACAAACAATAAATAAAAACTGGCTAAAATTAGAACTGATGGTGCTAATTTCAAAGCATCCAATTAAAACGTTGATTCTAATTTCCGAAGGATTCCAATTTCCGAGAGTTATAATTTACGAGCGTCTACTGTATCTGATGATGATGGAAACAGAGAAACAAGCCGATCGGCTCAAGGCCGGCTTAAGAGCCACCACCAACTTTCAATATAACTTTAAGCCGCCGCCGATCCATGCGGCTAGCCTCGGCTCAAAATTGTAGCCGGGTCGTCAGGTGTTTGAAAAATTTTATATAAAAATTTGTTTAAAAAACTTATAAAAAGAAAATTTAATAAAATTTCGTAATAAAACAAGTTCAACATTAAAAATTGCAATTGATTATATACATTTTATCGCAAAATCCCCCAAATACAAAACCAGCCGCTGTCAGCCGGCTATGAGCCTCCGCCGCGTATTTTTTCCTAAGCCGCCGCCGCCGACTTTTTAACATGGCTTGTTTCTCTAGATGAAAATCGATTCCGAAAACTAAGTGCTGATTTACACTGGGAAACATTGTTTCCCGAAAACTTTATTTTTCAGTGCAAAAGAAAATGTTCGACGAGAAATGTTTCCCAATGTAAACAGCGTGTATACAATTTTGAATGGTGTTTTTTAATAAAATGTATTTCTTTATTAATAATTCTTGCAAAAAATCCTACTACAAAATAGGCGTGGCACTGCCCATAATTTTTGTCATAATGCTATACTTTCACGAGAATTAATTGTGTGCAAACAATAACTAAATGTTTGTGCAAATTTCACAAGAATCGGTTTAGTAGAAGTTGTTAAAAACAATATTTACTTACTGACTAGAAGTAGACGAAAAGGCATGGGTATTTACGTAGCACCGCCCACTTTTCAACGGGACCAATCTGGAAGTACATCCTTTTAAATAAAGGAAAAAATGAACATCCATATACATGACGAATGATAACCTTTCTCCTTTTTTGAAGTCGGTTAAAAACAATTTTATCACAAATATTAAGAAAAATTTCTATATTACAAAAGAGTTGTATCACAAATATTATAAAAATTTTACGAAAAGTGCGTTGAAAGGGACTTTTAAAAGTGCTTCGTTTTCAAAATCGGTTTCAATCACATACCTGATTACCCATGATTATTTACTTTTAACAGCAGAAATTGTTGGATATGAAAATTGCGTTGAAAGGGACTTTTAAAAGTGCTTCGTTTTCAAAATCGATTTCAATCACATACCTGATTACCCATGATTATTTACTTTTATTTTCTTCACATTTATGCTTTTGTGCGGATTAAATTTATAATAAAATGTATTTCATACAAATTATTTATTGAACATGTAAGTATCTTAAGGCCTATTCAAATATTACGTTACGCTATTTTCGTAACGCTTTTTACAAAATTTCCAGTATAAAGTATCTAGTCCGTAACAAATCTTTAACCCGCCTCCCCCTGGAGCGTTTCGTAATATGTGAATGGCCCCTTAAGTAGATTCATAAAATAAGAACACCAACAAAAAATTTTAAACTGCATATACTATATTTTATACGAAAAAGCAATGTATAAATAAATTAAATAAGTATTTGTATTGTAAAATACAAAATCATGAGCAAATGCATTAAAAAAAATAAATAAATCTTTATTTAATCCTGCTTGTTCTGTTGTTTTAAATCGACTCGATTTAGAAAATTTAAATCCAGTAATAGCAAAAGTTTTTTAGACTTTTGTGTAGCTTTCTATTTTTAGAGCTTAAAATATCATATCCGAAATTAATTTATTATACATGATTTGAAATATGTACATCGGATTACAGAACAGAGCCGAATGAGTTGAAATTATGATTGGAAAATTGCTAAAGAATGAAAGAACACGAAGGCAATGAAAATATACTAATCATAGTTAAACATAAGAAGGCCAATATAAAAAATGTGTCTTAGTTCTAACAAAAACTATGAAATTACTTTTTCTTTTTGCCCTGGGCATTGGTTTCGGTTGTACCAGTTAAAGATGACAATTCCTTTTTAAGCGCTAAAAGAACTTCTACTTCTGGTTTCCAAACGGAAGCATCAGAAGATGCTTTTAAAGTGCGAACTTTTTCGGCTTGTTTTGCAATTTTATTCTCTACTTCCTTAACCTTGTTATTATCTACAGGAGGTATTGTAGAGGGGGCAGCGGATTGAGCTTCCACTAATTGTTTTTTCAAATCTAAAAGTTTGTTAACTTCTGGTTGCCAAACAGTTTTGTCTTTTGTTGATGCCTTCAGTTGACGCACTTTATCGCCTTGAGCATTTATGGCAACTTCAAGTTCTTTGACGCTATTAGACGCACTGCCATTTTGTTTAGTTTCAGTTTTTGTTGTTGCTTGTTTGCTTTGAGCTTCTGCTAGTTGCTTTTTCAAATCCAATAGCTTATTTACCTCCGGTTGCCATATGGCTTTGTCTTTTGTGGAGGCCTTAAGTTCTCTAACTTTATCACCTTGTTCTTGAATAGCCTTTTCTAAATCTGCAGTGCTAACATGGGATTCGGTCGAACTCAAAACCTGCGGACCAGAATATTTTTTTTTTAATTCGTCTATGAAGCTTTGCTCCAATTTAGCGAACAGTGGTGCTGGTTTTCCGATCTTATGACCGGATGGTAACAATATTGAGATAAATGGTTTCCTAAACGATAATAGAGATTATATATAACTTATAATTTAGATCATTTCGATATAATAGAAAATAAAATAATAATGTGAAATATGAACCACTTACTCAGCATTCAAATATGTCTGCTTTGCATTTAATTGTTCAAACATGATCCTGGCTGTTTTTGGCATATATGGAAAGATGAGATTGGCCAACAGACAAGCAATATTACAACATAAACCTATAACTGTAGCAGCTCTAGACTTCTCTTCATCGTTGCCCTTAAGTAAAACCCAAGGTTGTTGGGACTGCATGTAACCATTTCCATGACGTGATATTGAAAGCATATGTCTAATACCATCACGTAAACGCGCCTTCTCCAAAGAGTTTATGTAACCACGCAATTCACGGTTGATAAGAGCCAACAAAATATGTTCATCATTGGTTAGATTCATAGGAGGCACTATACCATTATAGTTCTTTTCACAAAATACTAAGGAACGATTAACAAAATTGCCCAAGTTGTTAAGTAGTTCCGAATTATTACGAGCAGCCAAATCATTCCAGCTAAAACTAGAATCCTGACCCTCTGGACGAGCTGAAGCCAAATAGAAACGCCATACATCGGCTGGAATTCCAGTATCCTAAATAAAAATATATTCTACATAAATCGTATATCCGTTGACAGGTTAGTTATAAATTTACCTGAGCATCATTACCAAATACACCAATACCGCGACTTTTACTGAACTTTCCGTCTTCATAATTCAAATATTCGGTAGCCATAATATGTGACACCAAAGTGTTGCCCTTGTTAATGGCCAGCAAGGCACTAGGCCATACAACCGAATGGAAGGGCACGTTATCTTTAGCCATAAATTGGAAGAGTTCAATTTCTACGCCTTTTTCAGGTTGCCACCATTGTTTAAACTCTTTGGAATAACGTTTGGTCATAGAAACATAACCGAATGGTGCATCGAACCACACATAAAATACTTTATTTTCGAAACCGTTATGTGGTACAGGAATGCCCCACTTCAAGTCACGAGTAATACAACGTGGCTTAAGGCCTTCACGTAGCCAAGCACGTGTTATCACGCGAGCATTATTCGTCCAACCCTGTTCAACAAGATCCACCCATTCACGTAATTTGTTTTCGATTTTTGGTAAGTCTAGGAAAAGTTGATCTGAAGATCTTACAACAGGAGCTGTGTTGCATACTTTACAACGGGGACGTATAAGTTCGGTAGCATTCACTAGCTTGCCACACTTGTCGCATTGATCACCACGAGCATCTTCGTAGCCACAGCCTGGATGAGGACAAGTCCCCTCAACAAAACTTTATGCGAAGTTAAAATAAACATCTAAAACAATTTAAAAATGATTTCTTACCGATCAGCTAAGAAACGATCACACTTTTGACACAATAACTGCTCAACACTTTCAGTTAAAATGTAACCATTATCGTACACATCTTTAAAGGCTTCTTGTACAATTCTAATAAAAATTTACTACTTTACATTATAATTATGGTTTCTTTGCCTTTTTCAACTTACTCTGTTTGTTCTTGGATTGTGGTCCGACCAAAGTAATCAAAACCAATACCAAACCAACGATAAATGCCGTTGTGTAATTCGAAGTACTTGTCACAAATTTCACGTGGCGTTAACTTTTCGGCAAGTGCTTTATTTTCAGTAGCTGTGCCATATTCATCAGTTCCTGATATATAAAGTGTGTTGTAGCCAGCTGCACGTGAGTATCTTTAGAAAAATAAATTTAAAAAATCGGTCAATTTTAAATATTTAGATAAGTTTGATTAAAAAAGAGGGATCGAGAATGAGAGAGAGAGAGAGAGAGAGAGATTAGAACAGTTGCTTATATTTTGTTCGCTCTGTCTATTCCTCGCACGCAAAACCCCGTCTTGCGCAAGGAAACATGCCTGATGTAATATTGGCTTTAAGAAAAATAGAACATGTCCAGAATCCTGTTATTACTCAACACACATAAAGCTAGATATTTCACAAATAAAACTAACGCTAATAAGTTATAAAAATAGCCATAAATGTGTTACCTTATAGCTGTTTTAAAGTTTTAAAAATGCAATAACAACACATAATCAAAATTAATCTTCTAGTGCAGTTATATTACCAAAATTACTCTAATATTTTGAACTTCTTAAAGGAAAGGGGGCTTAGCCAATGGCTTCACTAAGGGCAAACAAAGAACATTCCATATCAATAATAAATGCTTTCCAAAGAATATCTACAAACTAAAGTATTACACGAAAAATTTCCATATAGCGCCTGATACACCCATATGGTAACGGAATCAAAAGTGGGTCAAATATGTATATATTTTGTAATATGTTGATTTATTCCAAAACTAAATATGACTATTCGGTTGTATATTTATAATAAAATATTTTTCGTAAGCGCAACACAGGTAAACAGCACAACACAGGTAAAAATCCATTTTTCACTATTTGTCAACGTTTTTAAAATGTTTTTGAAAAGACCCACTAACTTTGAAACACAAAACACAACTGACCTACACACAATTTGTAAATATTAACAGGTGTCTCTATGATGCAATGCAAGTGATTTTGTATACAATTTTTTTGCATTTGAATTACAGATGAGCGATCCCGTGATTTTTAAAGAACATCGTGAACAGTGAACGTGATTTAAAAATCACTGCTACTTAAAATTGTGGCTGTGATCACTGTTTCCAGTTCTCTTATAGCAATATAATTATCAACAGGGCCCGGATTTTCATGCAAATGCATGTTTTTTGCGGTGATAAAGAGGTATTGACATTATCTATGCGAATCATCAAATTTTAAGCAGTTTGGCATCGATTTGTAGTTGCATGTTTTTGCATATTTTGGTAGTAAGTGCATATTTTGGCAATAAGTGTATAATTTTGGAGTAATACAAATTTTTAATATTTCTAAAATTTTTAAGAAAATATGAATAGGCTGATGGCAACTAAGCCTTAGTTTGGTTGCCAGTTGCTGAAAATGATACTACTTATGGCAACTGGCAACTGAGAGCTGTCAATCTAAGTCGCTATTTAGTGCCTTTCAGGTAACCATTAATTTTCAGTTGCCGACTGGCAGCGCAACTAAAGTTCGGTTCCATTAAATAATAGGCCCAATTATGTTTGTTTTATGTTTTTTTCTCTAATAATAATAAAAAATTATAAAAAATATTTTTATATTTTTTTAGTTTTCGTACATACTTTGTTCGTAGGTAAATGCATATTTTTGCGCATATTTTTCATTTTTAGGTGCATTTGTTAAGCGCTTAAAATCAATTTTTAGTTGCATGAAAGTCCGAGCCCTGATTATCAAGTACGCACATGCATCTCTACAACAAAAACGCCAGTTCTTTTTTTTTTCTTTCTGAAGAAATATACCAAGGCAGATTTAAATACGCCTTAAAATATAATTTGAATTTTAAAAAGAAATACTAATGAGAAAGAATAGAACACAAGAAATAGCAACATTATTCGTTTATTGTTATTGTACGAAAAAAATCGCTAATACCCACACAAACAGTGAAATATCATAATTTTGTGCATGTAACAAATAGAAAAGAACGACTTTGCAAGTAGCAGTTACTTGACAAATTTTGTCACAACTGTGATTCGTGATTTTTTAGTAACAGTGATTAAATCAGTAACAGTGATTAAATCACAGCTTCTAATGTAACGGTATTTTGCGTTACCATATGGGTGCGCCCGGACAGTTTGGATTAATTTCTCTAAATCGAGCATTTTTAAATAGACTCGATTTACAGAACAGGCAGGCATATTTGTGAAAGTTCATAAAAATTTAAATTTTTTTCTCCAAACATATGCCGGAATAAATGGAAAAAATTTCAAAAATATCTTGTCGTTTTTCTCCATATGTGCCAAACCAATAAAAAGCTGACGATATGTAGATCAATATCTCGAAAAGTGGACAAATTAAAAATAAACGGATTAATGCTCCATGTAATTATTTTAAAATTTTTTAGCTGGATTTAACTACGTAAAACTTATGTATAAAATTGTTGACATACAGCCATGAAAATTTTCTTCGCAATCATACCACTTTTAAATTTCAAAGTGGAATTGACAAATACTTTTATACTAACTTCATTTTTAGTAAATACTAAAAAATGTGCATACTTTTAGGAGCGTCAAATAAATATTTGGCCATAAGATTGCCATGTTAATGCGAGCTTCGCTTCTAAAAACAAAGGTAAACAAACGCCTCAAGGTATAAAAACTTTATTATTGTAAAGCACCAAAAATTAACTTTTTCGGAATGACAGCTACGGAATCAAAACGCAATCTGTGACACGGCTGATAGTGACTATAATTTCCCAAAATATTTACATTCAAATTTAAACTACAAATTTTTATTTTTCTCTTTTTACCCCCCGACCTAAAAAGACGGATGTTATAAGCATAGGGCATATAGAGGCCAAACTGAAACTTCAAAACCCTAAGTATGCGTTCAAAAACCTAAGTCTAATACGGCATTTATACGAAGACTTTTTATCTAGGTTTTTTTAAGTTTATGGTCTTAAGTATATGGGTATAAGTTTATGGGTATAAGTACGTTTAGTGGGATACCAAATCCAAAAGAAATTTGTTCTCTTAGGCAATATCTTTTGGACTTGTTACTCTATTAAGCATATTTTTACCTCTTTCGAAAGTCAACTCTAAAAAACATCAAGCTAAAAAGTCTTCGCCTAAATACCGTATAAGAAGGTATTAGTCATAGATAATAGATACATAGATCAAGGATGATAATTTCACCAAACAATAGTTTGTACTCTTCATTTCATTTCTTTTTATACTCTTTATTTAGTCGTTAATGTGAGAGCGATTAGTATACATGCATGGTAGCTGTGTTGGTATTTTGCCACATACAGTGTGCAAAATAAATGATGATGGAAAAGAAAGGGGTTTTTATTAGAAACAAAAAGATATTTTTGGAAAAACTAAGGGGATTGGGGCAAAATGTATTGAAAATTTATTTTTGTTAATATCTAAGCCTAGATTGTAAACTTCTTCTATACAACTCCATTCTAAAACCAATATGGTCCTATGGAATCCAGTTATGGGGCACTGCCTCGGCATCAAATGTAGAAAAAATTCAAAGGCAACAAAATAAAATACTCCGTACGATTACAGCAGCCCATGGTATGTCAGAAACAATCGAATTCATAAAGATCTAGATGCGCCGCTGGTTAAGACAGTTTTCTAAACACGTGACAAGATGCATTAAAAAACTCGAGTTGCACCCAAATCCCCTAGCCCGAAACATCATTAACATTAGAGGCCACACTCCGCTGAGAAGGAGGGACACTCTTGCTCTCAGCCGAACACGAGAGACGTAAACAATCAAAGAACCAACCACTGAAACAAATATTTTTGTCTTGCATTGGCTGGACTTAAAAATTAAAATTTTAGAGTCAAGATTTGATTACTTATTGTTAGTTAAATTTTATTGAAGATACAATAAATAAATATAGCCAAAAAAAATATTTGGGATAAGATTTTCTAGTACCAAATAGAAAAATTGCAACAAAAAAAAATTTAAGCAAATCAATATTTTTTTAGCTCAAATGTACTAAAAAGGATTCTAAATTCATATTTTCATTAATTAATGAAAATTAGTTCTATATAATACCTAAAAATGCATGTTTATATAATAAAAATTGTGTAAAATACTTTTTGTACAACTAAATTCGGGTTTTTGAGATGTGGATTAAGTTTAAACGTAGTTTAACGTAGTTTGAAACTGATTTTTCCGGCGAAATGTGATTTTTTTTATTATTTCATTAAAGAACAACATTTTAAGCAAAACTAAGATGTTCCGTCAAAATTTTGTATGTCTCGGTTCACATATGAAAGTTTTCTTGGTGAGAGGGGAGAGAAGATTGGGAAAGGGTACACGCTTTCGTGTTTTTTGAAATTCTCTTTTGTTTTGTAATTCGTAATGGCCAACCTGATGTTGGCTGCAGCTTAATATTACATTTTCTTTTAAATTTAATTTAAAAAATTTCAGTGTGTAGACATGAATGAAAGTTTAAAAGAGAATCTGAAAAACATTCAGAAAGAAAACTTTCATTTGTGAACCGAGACTATACAAACTTGGTGATGGCGGCACAAATCTGTTTTCAGATTAACTTAACCTAGTGTAACTGAGATCTCAAAAACTCAGCCTAAGTATGGTTCTGTGCTGTTGGGAATTTTTTATTTTAAAGCAATACTAACACAAAATCTTCTACTAACACATTTTGACAGCAGACTTAGGTTTTTGAAGTTTTAGTTGACTATCTACGTACCTATGTCATATTTGCTTTCAACACTACCTAGTAAATTAATCTACCTTGGTCATGAATAAAAAACACTTTCTGCGAAATTTTTTGACAACATTCTGGTATGTGATGGAAATCGATCGATTTCAAATCACGTCGATTTAAAAAAAACAAAACCTCCTGAAAGATGACTTATTAATGTTTTTATTGTTTTTAAAGCCTAGAATATTGTATTCGATCTTAAATTTGATTTCACTGTATCGTGCGATTTACATCACATATTTTGCTATTATTAATTTAATGAAATCGAGCGATTTGAAATAGATCGATTTCCATCACATACCAGATTATCTCGATTGGATAAATCGATTTTCAGTGAAATTTTTAACGGTCGACGTTGTTTTTTGAAGATAGTTTAATAATCTATTTAAAAAAAACATTTTTTGATAATTTTTTAAAAAAACATTTTTTTGATAATTTAAAAAAAAAACATTTTTTTGGTAATTTAAAAAAAATCTTAAAATTCTTTCGAAATGCAAAATCCCAGTTAAAAACATTGCTTTAGGCATATCTCTTTTAAACGACGATTTAAACACAATTTAGCTCTGGGCTAGTGCTAACGGACTCTGTTTGAATCCGCGCAAATCTAAATGTATATGTAAAAATTGAAACTGTTAGCGCAGCGAAAAATCTAGGGACAATTTTCAATAGCAACTTGACATGAACTGATCACACAAACTCTCTGGTTGGTCAAACTTATGTAAAGTTGAGAGCCCTCTGGTCCACGCAGTATTTCACTCCGTTAAGAATAAGATATTTAATAGCCAAGACGTACCTGATTCCTTCCTTACTATATGGGTGTGAATTATTTGCAAGCTGTGACTCAGTTAGCAAAAGAATGCTAAGAATTAGTTTTTGACTGCAAGATTAGGGATTAAGCTGAATTTAATATTTGTATTTACTCTTTGAGTTGACTTATTTTTTAAATTTGTTTGATGGTTTAGGATTTAACCACCAACATTGGCCGCTAAACTAGCAAAAAACAGTTTAAAAAAAGTCAACTCAAACAGTAAATACAGATATTAAATTTAACTTAATATCTAATCTCGCAGTCAAAAATCAACTCTAAATGTTTCATATGACAATATTGTAAGATAAGTGTATGGATTGAGGTTTGATTATGTGTCCTCCATCTCAAGTAATCTTTACATAGTGTCAAAACCTGATGAATTTATATCATGATGAATGTCAAATTGATATCATGATGAAAATTCATCACGTATAGACTCAATTTATTAATGTTATATCAGCGTTATGATATAATCATCAGAGCTGAAGCTCAGATGAATATATTATGATATGAAACGTCATTTCATTTGTTTTTACTTTATGGTTAATTTTATTACAATTAGTGAAAATTATAGGAAATAAATATTTAAATTTTTTCTTGGTAGTTATTGCTGTCCATACAAAGGTCTAAATGTTCGATCTTAGCTGTACGACGAAGAAAAAAATATGATTCATCATGATATAAATTCATCAACGTCTACCCTCCTGTGTACTGATGTGGATGAAAAATTTACAATTTCTCTGCCGGCGTTATATTAGGTATTATGACAAAAATGCATCAGGTGTAGACATTAAGTTACGGAGTCTCTTGAAAGCTTGTTAAAAATTCGCACTCTTATTTTTTTCATAAATCTCATATTCAGCAGGAACTTTTTGGCATCGCGCAGACCAGATGGTCAAACGAGGTCACCTGCTCGATTTCGAGGTTAATATGGCCCCAATATGATTGTAGTAGATCTGCAATCCTGGAGGGGATCCCTCGGGGGCAAATACATACGCACACTTGTGGCGGTAATTACGGGGCACTGTTTTATTGGTGCGCACGCTAGGAGATTGAATCTACCGTATAATGATTTCTGTAGAAGTTGTCATAATGAGGAGGAAGAAAATGTAGAGCACCTCCTCTGTCTATGCCCCGCCCTTTCCGATCAAAGGGTGGTTTCACTGGGCAGCCCGCTGCTTCAGGATCTAGCAGCCTTATCAAACTGCGACATCAGACGGATAAACTCTTTCATTCGATCGTCGGGTTGGTTCAACACTGATCCGAATAGGGAAACGTAGTAAGGGGGTTTCTACTTATTTTTCACGTTCCCGCTTCAGGTAACACAACGGGACCCATAGGGACCCAAGTTGGCTGGTCTTTTAAATCTTTAAAACTTGCAACCTGCACAACATAACCTAACCATACACTCAAACACCCAAATATATATTTCATATAATCCTTGAAAAAAAAACCGACTACAAGATAGGTGTGGCACCGCCCTCATATTTTATCATTATGTACTTTTACGTGCGAAGTCTCATAGAATCGGATAAATAGTAGACAAAATGAATATTTACTTTCCATGGGCGTGGCTCTGTCCACTTTTCTAACCACAATTGTAAGGATGGCTGAATAACTCTGACAAAATAATTATGGATACACGACTTGTTCGTTCAAAAGCATTTACTGAAGTAATTATTATAAGCATATCACATACGAGACAGAGTCGCACCAGTTAGTCCTGGCGCTACCAGATTAATAACATAAGACATAGTGGTATAGTTACAATACAAGACAAAAACATGTTATAACAACTCGGCCATCCTACATGGAACTCGTCCTCGAGTTAGTCATTCATAGACGTTGAGCATGGATCATCATCATAAGCATCATCAATATCTGGGTATAGAGCATACCAGGGCTTCAACTTATCGATACTAGCCACGGTCGAAAATTTCCGCTGAGTGCGTTGAGCGTCTTCGATGTCTTCCACAAGGTATCTGTCATATCTGAGAACCTTTTTAATGACATATGGCCCTCTATATTTCACCTCTAGCTTCTTCGATTCACCAGTACTTGGAATTGCACTTTCAAGTAAAACTAAGTCATCTTCTTCGTATTTATGAGGCGGTTTATGTTTTGAGTCAAACCGTGCTTTCCACAATTTTCTTGCTTCATTGATGTTCTTAATGGCATCATCACGTTTTTTGTTTATCATTGAGTTTTCAATCTCAAAATTAACATCTTGTACTGCCGCCAAGATTTTATTACCAGCTATATCCCTGACTGGAAAATCAAACACAAGTTCTATCGGAGCATATTTTTTTGTTCCGTTGACATTAGTGTTCAGAGTCCATTGCAAATTTCTGATTTCAGCGTCCCAGTCTTTAGCGTCGTTCACCGTTGATTTTAAGTATGATAAAATTGATTTGTTAACCCTCTCGGCGAGACCATTTGCTCTAGGAGGTTTAGTTTTGGTTGACTTTACTGGACACAGTACAACATAACGAGTCAGAGCATCCACGATAACCAACAAGTGTTCGTACCCTTTACGGCTTTTTACAAATGGGCCTAGGTGGTCCATATGCATAATCTCAAACGGAAACCTTGGAATATCCATCCCATATAGCTCGCACTCTTTTTTCATAGGTTCCTTACAGAAACAACATTCGACACATGCCTTCAGATAATTCTTAACAAAATTTCTTGCCCTTGGAAACCAAAAGTATTTCGACAAGCGTTTCAATGTGTTTTCAAGTGCTGGATGTCCAACATCATCATGAACTAATTTAACCACGCGCCATCTTAAGCCCTTCGGAACAACCAACAATAGTTTTCCTTCATCTGCTTTTCTAAACAATCGATTTTTCTTGATAACGAACTGCGTACTGCCTGTGTTGACCTGATTGCTTGCAACCATTTAAGACGTCGAATATTTCCTTTAGATTCTCATCATCGGATTGCATAATATGCACCCAGTCATCAAGAGATGGTTTAACAAACATAATATTACTACTTACATCTTGCACAACTGTTTTGCCTTCAGCAACTTTAATTGGAGCACGGCTCAGGGCATTTACGTGGCACATTCTGCTACCTTCACGATGTATTATTCTGTAGTCGCATTCCATGAGCTTTAAAAACCATCTTGATACTCTGTGAACCATTGGCGTTGACGATTTAAGGTTAGCTACTGCCGAACAATCTGTGACAATTACAAAATGTTTACCCAACAGGTAAGTACATGCGAAATCTTTGGCACGCCTCAACAACAGCTAATACTTCCAGTTCGTATGCAAGATATTTTTGTTCTGCATCGTTGCACAAGCGACTAAAATAGGCTATTGGCTTCAGGCTGCCGTGGTCGTCTCGCTGCAGTAAAATTCCGGCTACGCCTATACCACATGCATCCGTGTGTAATTCATGCTGCTTTGATACATCGTAGATATCCAAAATTGGTTTACTGGTAAGTAGCTGAATCAACTTCTTGTATGACAGCTGACATTCCTCTGACCATCTGAAAACACTGTTTTTCCTTGTTAATCGATTTAACGGAGCGGCAATCAAAGCATAATGTTCAATAAATTTACGAATATACGAAGTAAGGCCAATAAATCTTTTTACTTCTCATACGTTAGTAGGCACAGGCAAATTTGCCACTGCTAATGTTTTTATTCGTCCTGGCATCAGACCATCTTGACGTAGCTCGTGACCCAAAAATGTTACACTGTTCTGCAGAAAAGAGCATTTGGATAATCGAAGTGTTAAATTATTATCCCGAATTACTTTCAATAGTGCTTCCACCTTTGACAGGCCTTCACAAACTGAATCGGATGGTACGATTACCTAATCCACGTAACTGACAACTTGACCCTTTATTTGGTCTAATACTACTGACATCATTTGTTGGAACGTACTCGGGGCATTCTTGAGCCCGAATGGCATCCTGTTATACTCATAGTGGCCGTTATGCGTCACAAAAGCGGTGTAGTGCTTAGAGCCTTCGTTTATTGGTATCTGGTAATAACCAGACATCATGTCCACAATGGTAAAATATTTTTTTCCAGCTAGTGTCTGCAGAACGCCTTCGACAGTTGGCATTGGCCACGGTTGTTTCTCCGTTATCGAGTTCAATTCGCGATAATCAAGGCACATTCGATCTTCAGCATTTTGCTTCGATACGAGTACAATCGGTGACGCGTATAACGATTTAGACGGCCGTATAATTTCTGTTTCTAAAAGCTCGTTAATTATTCTTTCAACTGTACTCTGTTTCGGTATAGGGATGTTATATGGATTCTTTGCTATTGGTTTATCAGAATTCACTTTTATTTTCATTTCGATTACCTCACATTTCCCGATATGTTTTATATCATCCGCGAAAGAACCGGAATATTTGTTCAACAGGGTTTGCAATTGGCATTTATCACTCTCATCTAAGGATTCATTAACATCCACGTTTTGGTTATTCAGGGCAACTACACGACACTGTCCATTTTCCATTATTACGCGACTTTTAGATAAAATGTCTCTCCCGATTATTAAATCATAGTTCATTATTTTATTATCAACAATTAATAGTTCAACATCAATACATAAGTTATCAATTTTCATATTTACCAAGAGCTTCTCGCGACAGACATATTCATCGCCGGCGAAACCATACAATTTTTCATTACAATTCACTATTGAAGCATTATATTTCAACGTCACACCTTTAGCTACTAGTGACTTTGCACTTCCCGAGTCTATAAATGCACTATATTGTTCATTGTTTATTTCGACAGTCTTGAACATTTCTTTGTTTGTTGCAGTGTTTCTATTTTTCTTTATTAAATTGACAGATCGCGAGGAGTGTTTATATGTTTCTTTGTCCTGTGTATTTCCATTAGGACGTTTTAGTTTATTTTTACAATTTTTCGCGATATGACCGCGTTCCCGACAATTAAAGCACACAGGACCTCTTTTCACAGAATCACTATCTTCACTATTACTCATTTTATTGTAACTAGGTTTCTCACTGACTGCATGTTTATTATAATAATATTTCCGACTTTGTTCACTTTGTACACACTTCATTCTGTTTTCTTCCGACACTCTACTCAATGTTTTAAGTAAATCAGTACACGATATAAAGTTCATTGTATTCAGCGTTCTACGTAAATGTTCATCAGTTATACCGCTAACAACATATTTGATTATAGCATTGTCATCGATATTACAGCGACGACCAATCGACAACATTCGGTAATAATATTCTATAATTGATTCACTGTGTTTAATGCGCGATTTCATCATCTCGATGTGAGTATCAGCTGAGTTTGTGATAGATGGAAAATCTAATAACAATGCATTCACAAATTGTGACCATGAACTATATACTGGTTGGGAATCACCCCACATTTTGGCAACACCTTTCAAGTTGCTTTGTACAGCGAATAACAATGCAGCACCATTCCACCCATAAGCATGTTTTAGTTGGTCAATTCGTTCAAGAAATCTTATTGATGTTATTTCCTCTTTACACGGGTCAAATTCTGGCAACATTCTACTAATATCATTAATGCCATAATTATAAAACATGTCTGCTGTCATTCTTTGTGGCATGTACTCTACAGCATCGCCATTTAAATTGTTTAAATTGTTGTTTGTATTATTAAATGCATCTCCTGCGTGTCTGGGGCATCTCCCGAAAACAAAGTATTTGAATTCAACTGGCACTGAGCATGACCAAACGCGTTTGCTGCTGCTGTGTGTACGCAGCGACTGCACACCGTTTGATGTAACACATACATTTACCGGTGAGCATGCGACGCTCGATACAGATGCTAGAGGCTGACTGTTTGTTGTTGCTGTTGTGTTTGTCACTATGTTGCTACATGGAACTGACGACGAAGTTCCAGAGAACTGACTTAATGCTTCTGTATTTGTAGATATTGGCAAACTAGTCCTTCACTATTATTCCTTTCCATAGAATCAATTTTCTTTGTTAAAGCCGCCACTGCATCCATTAAACACGACATACTCTACTGCAACACATTTATTTGTTGAGCACTTTCTTCGAAGCCAAGCAATGTATCGACAGAGCCAGACGCAGTGTCCACGTGGTCTCCATTATCCACATAGTCTGGATTGTCCACATCAAACTGTTGCAACCTGGCCACTAGTTCTGCCTTGTTGCCTGATGTTCTTTCACCACGACGTTGTAGCATTTGCTTCAACTCCACCATTATACACTCTGCATATTCCATTTAGCAACGTTTAAAATAACCCGTACTCACGATTTCTATCAATTCCCCGAAATCACTACTATAGTGTAAGTCCATCAAAATAGTATAAAAAACGTACCAAAACGTAGGTTTGTTAGCCATTTCATGCAGTTTTTTTTTAAATATCAGAGCAAGCTTTATTTCTAGAAGAATTGAGTATCATTTAAAGAGAAAGATGATTTTGATTCTGATTTAATTATGATTGCAATCACTGAATTTGATTGCAGTCAATTAATATAGAAAATAATTTCAAAAAATTGATTGCAATAATTTTTATTGAATTGATTTCAAATTGAAATCATGAAATCAAATTTACGATTTTTATTGCAATCAAAAACAAGCAATCATTAACATGAAATCATGTGATTGCAATCTTTCACAGCTCTGGTCAATACATATAAACCCCGTAGCGCCAAACTATCCTAAACAAAATGTTTTTCAAAATTTATTTTATCATTGAAACGAACATTTTATGGACCTAACTAAAAATTACCAAAATGACAAAAAGTTTCAGTTTAATTATGCAAAGCTTGTTCTTTTTTAAAGAAAAACCAATACTTCTTTATAGAACGCAAGTAGCTATAAACTAAGTAAGAGAAGAAACAAACTACATGGTTCTAAAATATAAGACCATATAGTAAAAAACCTAAACATTTTGTTGCTTGCGATAAATATGGCCTTAGGGCCGATTGATATGGACATAGTATGTATGGATAGATTGATATGTACATATATGCATACTACTTGGAAATAAAATTGTTCCATAAAAATAATTTTTATGCGATAGGACTTTAAGCCGCTTTACCAATTTAGCGCGTTGTCCACTAAATTTTGTGCTCTTAATGTCGCGAAAGTCGAATTTTTTTTAATAAAGAGCAGAAATTCATTCGTAAGCGTGTGTGATCGTGTCTACAAGCAATCTCACGCTTCCTCTATTACAAATCTATCAATCATCCCCACTAACCTTGCAAAAATATCGGCGGATAATACACAACCAATTATGTTTCCCAAATGTGGCACATTATTAACATATGGAAGAGCGGAGGTGATTAACACATTGCGTTCTCCAGCTTTAGGAAGAATTGTACGGGGTTCCTTACGCTCAGAAACTGGTACATAGGCAAAATTGCTCCTTGCCAAATTAATCTCTTCCTCAGTTATAGTAGCGGCTACAGTTGAACCAGTATCAGCCAAAACATTGCCAGCATCAGACAAAGAAGCAGGCATTTTGAGTGGAACATGGTAGAGGCCTCCATACAGGTTTGAGTTTTGTAAGGAATTAAAAGACAAATCTTTTAAAGGCTGTAATTCTAATATTGATTTCACTTCAGGCATAGCACCAATTTTATGATACCACACTAGAAGATTTTCAATTTTTTGGGCGCCTTTTAATGTGCCATCCGGTGCAAGAAGAGCCCATACGGAGAGATCAGCTGCAGTTAATTTGTCGCCAGTTAAAAATGAAGTTTTTGATAATTGCTCTTCTAACTTTTTAACCAAAGCATTAAGAACTGGTACTGCATTGGGATTGGCACGGTGGCCATGTCCCATGTGATGCACCAAAGCAGGAGCCAATAACGTAGAAGACCATTCAAGCCACTATATAAAAAAAATATATAAATAAAATTAAATTCCAATCTGAATAACCTTGTACAAGGTCAATGTTTTAAATTTTCAAGTTGTTATTAAAGCACACAAACCTCATCTCTTGATTGGCCTTCATCGGGAAACAAGTATTTAGCCACAGCATCTGTAGAGAACAATTTCAAACCATTCTCCAATTCTAAAGTTGGTAAAACCAATAAATCTTTACTTTTAATATCTGCAATAGAACGGAATTTTAGATTTTCGGTAAATTGATCATCTTGGAGTATTAAAGAAATTAAAACTGATTGGATGGAACTGCAATTTGCTTACGTTCAATGTATCAATTAGTTACTCACACCAATCACAAGCAACCACTACTTACGCACCATTAAGGTTAACTTTTTCGACAGACACCACACGTTTTGCAAATTTGGCCAAGATTAGTAACTTCAATCCAAGCGGATTGCCCTCGTTAGTATAGATTTTCATTTTTGCTTTAAGTTGGCCTTTGTCTAAAACTAGGAATTTTATTAATTTAATTCAATAACGTGGCAGAAGGGGGTTAAACTATTGGGTAAACCGTGTTAGACTGTGAAACCGTCTTCGTTTTACTATTTTCCACCAACTGCAATTTTCTCCAATTAGAACACAATTCGTTGTTGTCGTTGTCAAAAAATCAAGCTAGCAACAGGGCTGTCAGATTTTTTCCGACCTATTTCGCCTACTTGATGTTAAAAATCCCCAAAGTCAATTATATGTAGTTTTTGGTATTATATATTTGATAATAAATTTGTTTTTATATAATACTTGTTTTAGTATACATTTTTATAAAATAATCGTATAAAAATTCAGTAGAAAATCGCCAAAAGTAGAAATAAAATCGCCAAAAATTATTTCTTGTAAGTTTTCTCATCCAAATTCAAAAGCCCTTGATGACTATAATTAATATAAGAAAAATAGTCAAAATCACATTGTTTTAATTTCTTGCAGACGAGTTTTGGCTGGATGTATTTTTGACAATACTCCTCCAACAAACTAGTTTTCCTGAATTACAAAAATTGTTTATTTTAATTTTGTTAAAAAATAGCCATAAAAATCGCCAACAATTTTATTTATCGCCACAAAAATCGCCATGCCGCCAAATCAAAAATGTTGGCGCCAAGCAAGTTGAAAAGTCGCCACGTTTGTCGAGAAATCGCCATATATGACAGCCCTGGTTAGCAAAGTTAAAAAAAGTAACAAAACAAAATGTCAAATTTGAAGAGAAGAAGAACAGCACAAGTACAGAGCCAGCGATACCAGAATGAAGATTTTACCTTCATTTAGAAGATATTTTAGTCGAAATAAGATTTTAAGATCTTTTTCCCAAAATGAAGATTTTTTGAGCTTAGTTGCGTAACACTTATTCAACGCGAATTCAGTACCAGGTAACCTTATCATCACAGATGATCATCAGCTGATTACAACCCATCAGTCAAACTCTATATAAAAAAGAGAAAAATTTTAACCCGAACTGTCAAAGTGAAAATAAAAATAGTCCTACACCTACTTTGTATGTGTGTAGTTTTAATGATAAGACCACTTGATATTAATTCGCTTTGCAATTATTATTGTCACACGGCTTCTTTAAATATTAAATACATTTACCTATGTATATCAGCTAAACGTTAGCTCAATAAAAGAATAAAGTAGTGTAGAGAATTGCCATTTACTAATTTATAAAGTATATTTATTATGTATGTATGTATGTATGTATATAAAAATGTATCATGGCGTTTTTTAGTACGAAAAAGAAATATCTAAAAAGTCTAATAAAACATTTTCCAAATTTAATTGATGACACTGAGGTTCCAAATCTAATTGATGACACTGAGGCTCAAAATTTAGATGACAAATTCAGATAGCTCGACCACATATTAATAAATATTTTCGAAATTTAGAATAAGTTACTGTGGAAGACTTTTGGCACACAATCTCAAAATACTACAGCAGATAGTGAGTTAGTGCATCCAAATCTGTAGAAATTTGCATTAAATTTAATATGCCTCCTTAATTCATCTGCAAACGTTGAACGGATAGTTTCAAAAGTAAATTTAAATAAAACGCAATACAGAAAGAGATTAACAAATGCAATCCCAATAAGTAAATTAAATAACAGATACGTTTTTTTGTTGTTAGTATTATTGGCCAGTGTAATTCCTTTTGTTAATTTTTATTTCTGAATTTTTCTATTGGCCTACCGTGTTTTATGTAATTAAAATACCAAGTTTTTATTTCGTATCTTCCCGACGTTTCGTGAATTTTTTGTTCACTTTTTCAAGGGATTTCGTCTATTTTATTTAAAAGAGAAAAACATTAACATGAACAATTATGCAGATATTTAAAATTATGACTTACAATATAATATATAAACGTCACATAAATAAAGTTTTAATTTTTAATTTATCACGCTATTTTAATTAAACACAAAAACTTCTTAATAATTATATTTAAAATATCACAGCTGTTTTATCTAATCGGTATTTTGTAGCTCGCGCTCAAATTATCTGTGTCTTCCTTAATGTTCATCGTTTTGTTTATTTTTTGTTGAATTCTTAGACTTTCTGTTATAAACCTCTTTCTTATGTTGTTTACTTTATCCAGTATTTTTATATTGTCAAAGTCTGGTTTGTGTTTGTATGTGTGATGTGTTGTGACAATGCAGTGCTTTCTTCGTTTTTGCTTATATCAGCTTTCTGTTCATTTACTCTTGTTTCCAAACTTCTTTTTGTTGTACCTATGTACACAAGATTACAGCTGTTATTGTTAGTCCCTTTACACGGTATTTCGCATGGTAGAATAATACAGGTAGTGGTGAAGCGTTAACGAACTTTTTTTTTTGGGTTCGACTCTGTCAAAAGTTGTTTATGTTATACCAACCCACACCCACACCAGAGACTTGCGCCGAGGGGTTTTGATCGGCGGCGGCTGGCTGGGAAAAAATAGTCGGCGGCGGCTCAAATTCGGCTGAAAATCGGCTGAAATTGCACATGGACATTTAATAAAAGTGAAAACGTTCATTTTGTTGTTAAATTAGTTTTTCTTTTTCATACCAATTCTTCACCAAACAAAATGCATAGAAATTAAGCATTGCTTTGCCTCTCAAAAATTTTTAAATTGTTATGAAAAATAAAGCAAAGGCTTGATTGTCAAACTTTTTTAAGGCTTGTCCAGATTCAACCTAAAAAGCTATTTGTCAAGCTAAAAATTAATTTCTCTGTTCGCAATTTTATGCATAAACATCAATTATATATTTTACCGTTGGAATCTAATTCATGAATCATGCTAGAATTATTCGGATATATAATACATTATAATTTATGTATATTGAAACAAACGTCTATACCTGATTTATTTGTATCATGATAAATGGCAAATTCTATATAGGAAAAACAGATAAGATAAAGCAGGTTATTTTTCAATATAAAGTTTGACATTTGTCATGATAAAAATTTATCACGTATAGACATAGGCTAAAGCAAGGCGAATTGATACCAGGTGGCCTTATTATTGTAAATGAACTTTACCAAAATAGCAAACTCTATGTAAAAAAACTAAATAAAAACTTTTTATGTATGCATTTCACATGACAGATAGGTGAAGTCGATTTGTTGTCGTACTAATAAGGCCACTTGCTATTAATACGCTTTGGGTTACAATGAAAGTCTTTCTCTAATAAATTTTTAAATGTAATTTTCACTTTTGCAAAAAGCTGTTTGCTGGGAACTATCAATGGAAATTCGTCGAGTCTATAGAAAATAATAAATTATATACAGATTAAGAGCTTCTTCTCAAAGATATTTCTAATGACTAAATATGGTATAATTTAAAAACTGGACGAAGAGGAAATCTTCATAAATTAACTTCGTTTGTATTTTCGATTCCTATTAATAATGCGTTTGTAAAGAAAGAAAAATAATGTAATTTCCCGAATTAATGATAAGAATTAATTTTAATGGAAATTTAATGTTTTCAATATTTTTTTTGCAAACAAATTAAAGTAAAGAAATACCAAATATATGTGGGAAAAATAAAAATTCTTATGAAATAAAAAACAGGACCCATTAGGAAGTAAGTAATATAATCCAAATAAAGAAAAAAATTTTCAACTCGAATCGTATATGGCAGAGCCCTGAAGGAACGCATAAGAAATACAAACGAATTGATAATTTTCTCCTTTTTTAAGTCGGATAATGAATATTTATTCTTTTGAATAGTTTTTGACAGTTTTTGGCAGTTCGTCTTAGTAAATCAAGTTTTTTTTCTCTAAATGTCAAGCTTTTTCACAATTTTGATCTGGCAAGCCTAGGTCGCAGAGTAATGCATACAAAAATATTTTTCGTTATCTTACTCTACGTCTCCACCTAACCATAGACTACTAACTACACCCGTCACTATACAACAACATTACGAAGATTGTATGAGAGGGAACGCAATTCTTATTTTATAATGTGGTTTCTAATTTGACTATGTCCTTCATATTATCTTAGTAAGAGCACTTTGTATGTAAAAATGCACAACACATGACAACAGCCTCTTTTAGCTGTCAGAAGTGAGCATTCTGTTCCTAACTTGATATGCTGTTGTAACTTGGAGTTATTACTGCGCTGTTAAAACAATTGCACTAACAACTATGTTATACCCTGAAAAAAGCATTAACTTGAGCGGTCTACACTTAACATTAACTTGAAGTTAATGTTAAGTTGGGTGTAGACTGCAAATTACTAAAATAATGCTTGCACAAAAATTATGAAAAAAAACATAAAAAAGTAGAAGTGGAAATTAAAAAAAGCAATCGGCGGATTATTTTAAGCCGTTTTTGAGCCGAAAAACGATCGTCGGTGGCGGCTTCCATTAAGCCGATTTTAGCCGCAAGATAAATCGGCGGCGGCTGTGGAAATTAGTCGGCGGCTCGGCTTAGTCGCGGCTCAGCCGTCTTGGCGCAAGCCTCTGGTAAACACACACATGTGAATATATAAATTTTTTTCAAATTTTCTTTTGTGCTTTTTGACAACCTCGAACATAAACAACAATAAAAAGCCGTGTTGTTTTTGCTGTTGTTGGGTTGTTGTAGCTTCGCTACTACCTGTAGTATAATTCTACCATGGTATTTCGTATACTACGTTGTTTTGTTGTAATTTCTCAATTGGTGATTTTGTTTTTGTGGATATCGCATTTAAAGTTTTATTCGGTTTATAACAGAGCGCGAGGCCGGTCGGCTAATAGCCGGCTAAAAGCCGCCGCCGATGATTTTCACAATTACGTAGCCGCCGCCGATTAGTGCGGCTAATATCGGCTAGCGGCTAAGCCGATTTTTTATAATAAAAAGTGGGTATTTACTAACATGCGCATTTAAAAATATTTAATTTAGTTTTGAAACGTATGAAGAAAATTTCTTATGAAAATTATTTTTATAAATAAGGCAGTAAATCGTCTAGAAAGGCAAGTTTATTTATATTTGGGCCGAGTATACCTGTTATAAATATGGCTTGTAAGTAAGTAAACAAGAAATACTCTGTTAGCCGCCGCCGACTATATTTGGTCTTAGCCGCCGCTGACCACCATTTTACATCGGCTTCGCCCTCTGGTTTATAACCAAAATTAATGTCACTATCTATTGTTGTTTTTATGATTTTGTTGTCTGTAAGACCGGGAATGTATTTTATACTAAGGAAACGTTATCTTCGTTAGGGTGGCCATGAGCGTTGTGTATTGTGGGCTTGTAGGATGCTATTAAGGATTTTATTAATCCCCTAGGAAAACTATTATTGGTTAATATATTTGTGATTCTCTGCATGTTTTGCGCGTGAAACTGTTTGCCACTGATGTCCAATACTCTGAATAAAGTTCTTTGCGGTGTTGATTATTTGCGATTTTGGTTGTGTTGAATTAAAGTTCATAATTCTACCTGTTATTGAATCTTTTGTGTACCAGTCAAATACTATTTTATTTTCACCTCTATATAATTTTGTGTCAAGGTATGTTAATTCCCCTTTATTTTCAACTTCGATGGTGAATTTTATTTTCGGGTGGTAATTATTAAGCGTTTTTAGTATCTCCTCCTTGTCGTCAATATTAATAACAGCTAGGATGTCATCTACATATTTTACTATGTATATTATGTTAATGTTTTTGTTTTGTAGTTCAGCTAAAGCCACGTCCAGTAAGTTATCTAACACGATGTCTGCGATTGTGGGATAGAGAGGGTTTCCCATGGGCATACCGAAGATTTCATTGTATACCTTTGTTTTGTATACGAAATAATTGTTGTCATATAAGCAGAATTTTAATATATCTAAAAATTTTGAGCGTGGGATTGCAGTATTTGTTTTTATAATTGACCATTTATCAATTATATTGCTTATGGCAGTATGTATGGGGATGTTGGTGAAGAGCGAGGCTACGTCAAAAGACACTAGTGAGTCTAAAGAACCAATGAAATGCATATAGACAATGCTTAAACATCAGCAAATGTATTTCATCTAATATATTATAATTTTAATATAAGTAACCCATTTGAATTGTATTTTGGGTTTCGATGTTTACATATTAATTTTTATATACATATGACCATAGGTATATGTATATATAATTCGCAATCATGAATTATATTTATATTACACATAAAAATTTTTTGAAGATTTTTTTTTAAATGAAGATTTTTTCGAAGAATGAAGATTTTTCTCCGAAAATTTCTGGCACCACTGTGCAGAGCCATGATCCAATAAGACAGGTCGTGTTGTAAGCACATATGACTATTTCGCCTCGTTGGCTGTATCTGTCAATTGTTTTTTAATCGCGTGTTTTTATATGATTAGTCGGGCATAGACGCTTTTATGTGGTAATAAACAAAAGAAGGTTTTTATTTTAGGCATAGGAATTGTAATCACAGTTGTTAAAAGTACATTTTAAATAAATTTTCGTCTTCTGTTTTTGACAGCTACGGCCAACCAGGCGAATTGATATTGCGTTTGTTGTATTATTACCACCACCTGTAAAATTAGTTCGCCTTGTACAGAGCAAGGTAGATTAATATACCTTGCAAGGCATATTCATTACAGGTACCACCATAACTAAAACAAATACAACACCAAAAACACATGTATTTTGTTGGTAGAAATACCCCAGAAATATGTCAAATCCATTATCTGTGAGTCGCACACATTCATAAGCTCTCTCAAATTTACTAACACATGCCCGTTGTTGATAGAAAAATCCCAGACATGTGTCAAAATCTATTGGCTGTGTGACGCACACATTCTCAAATTTACTAAAACATCTGTTCTTGTAGTGGTACCTGTTCAATCTACCTTGATACCTTGGAACAAAGAAGCAAGTCGTGTCGGCGCGACAAGCCGCGCTGCCGATTAATATTTACAAGTCAAGCCGCCGCCGAATCGATCGGCGTACCGGCGGCTTATTTGCAAGCCGACTTTATCGGCTCTGCCGATTTTATTTGATTTAACGGGGCTCCCACAGGACAATTTCTGTTGTGCAATTACAGTCTAACCAGACTAGACACGAGAGAGAAGATATTGTATGTAGTTCTAACGAAGTACGTTAACATAAGAGAACAACAATTTTTGTATATTAGCTTTCGTACTCATTTTCTGCCGAAATAAAAGTAAAATTTAGATTTCTTAATTAATAAGATATACATTTATTATCTTATGTACAAGAAAATTAAAATTTCACATTTTATAAATATTTTATTAGGTTTTTATGTATTTTCTAGCTTTTTCTGCAACTTTCAATAAATAATTAAACACTTTTTCACATTGAATTACATTTTTATAGTTTTTGTTTTTTCTTGTTTCCCTTGTTCGTACATGATATATCTGCTCCTTTTCAATTATTTACGCTAGGCAAAAAAAGCTGATTTTTTCATTTTGGAAACGTCAAAATTGACCCCTCTGTCCTACTTTGCGGTGCAATTTTAGCATAGAATACAATATTGAGCCAATTACTAGTTTCCTGAAAATTAACTGAAAATATATTCCTCTTACTTACCCATTAACACAGCTAATAAAGTACGTTGAAATTTTATTGCGCTAGAAAGAAAATGTAAAACAAAATCTGACAAAATTCGAGGGCAAGCGAGACAGATAGAAAAACACAATATCTTCCCTCTCGTATCATTTCTGTGTATTCTGTGCTTTTAGTTCAGCCGCGAGAGACAGAGAAAGCAACACAGTTTTCCTCTGTCTTTCTCCCAGCTGAATTAGAACTTGGTTAACAAAAATTTTGCATTTCACACTGGGGACATTTCTTGACGGACAGAAAAAATATATAGGGCGGGGAGGAAAAGGTAAAGAGTGTAGTACACGACTACCTGTACTGGAAATTTTTCGCTTTTGTTTTCTACTTTTCGCAATACATACGCACATCAAGCAAACTAAAGGGCACTATACATTGGTCAAATTCACATCATGCATTATTGTAGTATTTCTTTGGATGTGTGACACCGGCGATGCTTGATGGAAAATCAAAAAATCTTGATTTTTGGCATGCATTACGTGTGATTTTGATGAATGTATAGGTTTTAAGGGCATAATACACAATCAATCAGATTGATGTCAGATTCGTGTACGTGTGCTTGACGAAAAATCAAAACCAAGTAGATTTTCCATCAAGCGTCGTCGGTGTCACTAATACTAATGAAATTTCACACATACTATTACCACGCTTGTCAAGCATGTTGACTGTGTATATTGCCCTTTAAACTTAATGCACGTACACACTTTTAACAAGATTTTAAGCAGAACAGATGCTAAAGATGTCGGATGAAGAAAATGTTTTGGTGGTGAATGTTAGAAAAATAATAATTAATAATAAAAATAATAAATTATTATAAAAAATAATGCGGTAAAAATTAAAAATATATGATAATGATTAACAAATAATAAACGATAAACAAATTATTTTTCTGCGTACAAATGCTACTAATTTTTCTTCCGCAACCAGCATACTTCACAATACAAAATTAAATTTAAAATGAATGCTTGACAAGTGTATGTTCTAACGTCATGCACACGTACATGAGCATGATGTCATGCATTTGACAAATGTATAGTGCTCTTAGCACAAAACACACACATAAGGTTTAGACCAAAGTAAATTTATATATTATATATATATATATATATATATATATATATATATATATATATATATATATATATATATATATATATATATATATATATATATATATATATATATATATATATATATATATATATATATATATATATATATATATATATATATATATATATATATATATATATATATATATATATATATATATATATATATATATATATATATATATATATATATATATATATATATATATATATATATATATATATATATATATATATATATATATATATATATATATATATATATATATATATATATATATATATATATATATATATATATATATATATATATATATATATATATATATATATATTTATATATAAATATACTTTGGTTTGTACCACACGGGCATTTTTAAAACGCGGTGTTTCTGCTTTTTATATTAAATTTGAAAGTTCTCAATTTCTTAAAACTTCAAATTTAGTGCTAAAAAGCAGAAACGCGCGTTTGAAAAACGCATGTGTGTCCTTGCCCTAAAGCAAAAAAAAAATCGGAAATTCTTGACGAAATGTGAAAGCTTTAGGCAAGCTCGAAAACGAAATTCAAATGAATTGAGAATAGCTACGTTTTTCCCCCATCGAATTTTTTGCGAGGGAATTTTTATTCATAATAGGATATAAGTGAAAAACTCGCACGGAATTTTTGTTTGTGATTGGGCTGTATATACATACAATATGACATAATCATTTTTTGATTAATTCTTTTTACTTATTTTTTATCTTAAATTTAATTTTTATGTTATATGCTCTCAGCGCCGGACTAAGGGTGGAGCAAGCCAAATGCTAAAGCGATTTCTAGAGCATTTCTATATTTTTATTATAAAAATTTAGTTTTTCAATACTTTTTTAAATTTTCCATTATTTAGAGCTACAAATATCACATCTAAACGAAAATCGTCGTATACTAAAACTAGGAAGTTAATTAAAATAACAATCGTTTTCATATTTTTAAAATTTTGCCAACATTGACGATAGATAATTGAAAAGAAATAATAAGTCAAGCAAAATTATTCATCAAGCCAAATAAGGTAGATCAACACCATGTAGTCGCAAGAGAACTCGCCGTGGAGAGTTTACATTTGGGCTGTCAAAAAAGCTGATACATTAACGCGCAGTTTACACCGAGATTTTTAAGACATGTCTTTTTTTTTAAGTCTCTTTTAAAGTTGCTACCAAAAACTTTTTCTATAAATGCACACTGATTTTTCATTTCATGTCTTTTTTGTACATTACTCTCAAAATTTTCTTTATTTACTCGTTCATAACAACAAAAAACCTAACACAATCACATAAGAGGGAAAATGCAAATGAAACTAAAGAAATATATGAAAAAATCTTGAAAACAGAAATCTTGTCTTTTTTTCTACCCTCCTCACACTCATACAAAATAAGACGTGATATAAAGACAAGTGAAAAAATCTCCGTATAAATTGCATGTAACAATGCTGACAGATTATATGTGTAAACATTTTCGTAAACATCTGGGCTCTTGCGGCCACCTAGTATGAATTCGCCTTGAAGCCAAATAAAGACAATAATAAAATGTACGTATGTGAACAAATCAAACTCCAACAAACCGTAACAGCTGTTTGTGTGTACATTTTTCATTGTTTTCTTTTATTTGCTGTGGTGAGTTTTAAAAACAAAACAAAATCATGCAAAGACTTAAGAAACGTACAGTACAATTGTACAGTAAAGCTCGGCTATAATAAACACGCCGATATTTTAATACTTACTTGTTATTGATTAATTTCGTTACAATCAAAGTATATAAAATAATGACTGTGCACAAAACAAAGAAATACCAGTATACAGTTAAACTCCTTACAAAACGAACTGCGTTACACCCAAAAAGTATTTTTGCTGTAAAATCTAAAATAATTCTTGTGCAAGATTAAATCAAAAGCCAAAATCAAGCTTAGACCAATAGAAAACAAACTACGTACAGTTTTTTGGGTAAAAAATAAAACTATAAGGCGATAATCCCCAACAAGCTTTTCCATTCCGCAAAAAATGCTCAAAAACACCCAAAAAGTATTTTTGCTGTAAAATCTAAAATAATTCTTGTGCAAGATTAAATCAAAAGCCAAAATCAAGCTTAAACCAATAGAAAACAAACTGCGTACAGTTTTTTGGGTAAAAAATAAAACTATGGGGTGATAATCACCAACAAACTTTTCCATTCCGCAAAAAATGCTCAAAAACACCCAAAAAGTATTTTTGCTGTAAAATCTAAAATAATTCTTGTGCAAGATTAACTCAAAAGCCAAAATCAAGCTTAGACCAATAGAAAACAAACTGCGTACAGTTTTTTGGGTAAAAAATAAAACTATGGGGTGATAATCACCAGCAAACTTTTCCATTCCGCAAAAAATGCTCAAAAACACCCAAAAAGTATTTTTGCTGTAAAATCTAAAATAATTATTGTGCAAGATTAAGTCAAAAGCCAAAATCAAGCTTAGACCAATAGAAAACAAACTGCGTACAGTTTTTTGGGTAAAAAATAAAACTATGGGGTGATAATCACCAACAAACTTTTCCATTCCCCAAAAAATGCTCAAACACACCCAAAAAGTATTTTTGCTGTAAAATCTAAAATAATTCTTGTGCAAGATTACCTCAAAAGCCAAAACCAAGCTTAAGCCAATAGAAAACAAACTGCGTACAGTTTTTTGGGTAAAAAATAAAACTATGGGGTGATAATCACCAACAAACTTTTCCATTCCCCAAAAAATGCTCAAACACACCCAAAAAGTATTTTTGCTGTAAAATCTAAAATAATTCTTGTGCAAGATTTAATCAAAAGCCAAAATCAAGCTTAAGACAATAGAAAACAAACTGCGTACTATTTTTTGGGTAAAAAATAAAACTATGGGGTGATAATCACCAACAAACTTTTCCATTCCGCAAAAAATGCTCAAAAACACCCAAAAAGTATTTTTGCTGTAAGATCTAAAATAATTCTTGTGCAAGATTAAGTCAAAAGCCAAAATCAAGCTTAGACTAATAGAAAACAAACTGCGTACAGTTTTTTGGGTAAAAAATAAAACTATGGGGTGATAATCACCAACAAACTTTTCCATTCCGCAAAAATGCTCAAAAACACCCAAAAAGTATTTTTGCTGTAAAATCTAAAATAGTTCTTGTGCAAGATTGAAACAAAAGCCAAAATCAAGCTTAAGCCAATAGAAAACAAACTGCGTACAGTTTTTTGGGTAAAAAATAAAACTATGGGGTGATAATCACCAACAAACTTTTCCATTCCCCAAAAAATGCTCAAACACACCCAAAAAGTATTTTTGCTGTAAAATCTAAAATAATTCTTGTGCAAGATTAACTCAAAAGCCAAAATCAAGCTTAAGCCAATAGAAAACAAACTGCGTACAGTTTTTTGGGTAAAAAATAAAACTATGGGGTGATAATCACCAACAAACTTTTCCATTCCGCAAAAAATGCTCAAAAACACCCAAAAAGTATTTTTACTGTAAAATCTAAAATAATTCTTGTGCAAGATTAAGTCAAAAGCCAAAATCAAGCTTAGACCAATAGAAAACAAACTGCGTACAGTTTTTTGGGTAAAAAATAAAACTATGGGGTGATAATCACCAACAAACTTTTCCATTCCGCAAAAAATGCTCAAAAACACCCAAAAAGTATTTTTGCTGTAAAATCTAAAATAATTCTTGCGCAAGATTAAGTCAAAAGCCAAAATCAAGCTTAGACTAATAGAAAACAAACTGCGTACAGTTTTTTGGGTAAAAAATAAAACTATGGGGTGATAATCACCAACAAACTTTTCCATTCCGCAAAAATGCTCATAAACACCCAAAAAGTATTTTTGCTGTAAAATCTAAAATAATTCTTGTGCCAGACTGAAACAAAAGCCAAAATTAAGCTTAGACCAATAGAAAACAAACTGCGTACAGTTTTTTGGGTAAAAAATAAAACTATGGGGTGATAATCACCAACAAACTTTTCCATTCCCCAAAAAATGCTCAAAAACACCCAAAAAGTATTTTTGCTGTCAAATCTAAAATAATTATTGTGCAAGATTAAATCAAAAGCGAAAAGCAAGCTTAAACTAATAGAAAACAAACTGCGTACAGTTTTTTGGGTAAAAAATAAAACTATGGGGTGATAATCACCAACAAACTTTTCCATTCAACAAAAATGCTCAAAAACACCCAAAAAGTATTTTTGCTGTAAAATCTAAAATAATTCTTGTGCAAGATTGAATTTAAAGCCAAAATTTAGCTTAGACCAATAGAAAACAAACTGCGTACAGCTTTTTGGGTAAAAAATAAAACTATGGGGTGATAATCACCAACAAACTTTTCCATTCCGCAAAAAATGCTCAAAAACACCCAAAAAGTATTTTTGCTGTAAAATCTAAAATAATTCTTGTGCAAGATTAAATGAAAAGCCAAAATCAAGTTTAGACCAATAGAAAACAAACTGCGTACAGTTTCTTTGGTAAAAAATAAAACTATGGGGTGATAATCACCAACAAACTTTTCCATTCCGCAAAAAATGCTCAAAAACACCCAAAAAGTATTTTTGCTGTAAAATCTAAAATAATTCTTGTGCAAGATTGAAACAAAATTTAAAATTAAGCTTAGGCCAATAGAAAACAAACTGCGTACAGTTTTTGGGTAAAAAATAAAACTATGGGGTGATAATCACCAACAAACTTTTCCATTCCACAAAAAATGCTCAAAAACACCCAAAAAGTATTTTTGCTGTAAAATCTAAAATAATTCTTGTGCAAGATTGAAACAAAATTTAAAATTAAGCTTAGGCCAATAGAAAACAAACTGCGTACAGTTTTTGGGTAAAAAATAAAACTATGGGGTGATAATCACCAACAAACTTTTCCATTCCACAAAAAATGCTCAAAAACACCCAAAAAGTATTTTTGCTGTAAAATCTAAAATAATTCTTGTGCAAGATTAAATCAAAAGCCAAAATCAAGCTTAGACCAATAGAAAACAAACTGCGTACAGTTTTTGAGGTAAAAAATAAAACTATGGGGTGATAATCACCAACAAACTTTTCCATTCCGCAAAAAATGCTCAAAAACACCCAAAAAGTATTTTTGCTGTAAAATCTAAAATAATTCTTGTGCAAGATTAAATCAAAAGCCAAAATCAAGCTTAGACCAATAGAAAAAAAACTGCGTACAGTTTTTTGGGTAAAAAATAAAACTATGGGGTGATAATCACCAACAAACTTTTCCATTCCACAAAAAAGGCTCAAAAACACCCAAAAAGTATTTTTGCTGTAAAATCTAAAATAATTCTTGTGCAAGATTGAAACAAAAGCCAAAATTTAGCTTAGACCAATAGAAAACAAACTGCGTACAGCTTTTTGGGTAAAAAATAAAACTATGGGGTGATAATCACCAACAAACTTTTCCATTCCGCAAAAAATGCTCAAAAACACCCAAAAAGTATTTTTGCTGTAAAATCTAAAATAATTCTTGTGCAAGATTAAATCAAAAGCCAAAATCAAGCTTAGACGAATAGAAAAAAAACTGCGTACAGTTTTTTGGGTAAAAAATAAAACTATGGGGTGATAATCACCAACAAACTTTTCCATTCCACAAAAAAGGCTCAAAAACACCCAAAAAGTATTTTTGCTGTAAAATCTAAAATAATTCTTGTGCAAGATTGAAACAAAAGCCAAAATTTAGCTTAGACCAATAGAAAACAAACTGCGTACAGTTTTTTGGGTAAAAAATAAAACTATGGGGTGATAATCACCAACAAACTTTTCCATTCCCCAAAAAATGCTCAAACACACCCAAAAAGTATTTTTGCTGTAAAATCTAAAATAATTCTTGTGCAAGATTACCTCAAAAGCCAAAACCAAGCTTAAGCCAATAGAAAACAAACTGCGTACAGTTTTTTGGGTAAAAAATAAAACTATGGGGTGATAATCACCAACAAACTTTTCCATTCCCCAAAAAATGCTCAAACACACCCAAAAAGTATTTTTGCTGTAAAATCTAAAATAATTCTTGTGCAAGATTAAATCAAAAGCCAAAATCAAGCTTAAGACAATAGAAAACAAACTGCGTACAGTTTTTTGGGTAAAAAATAAAACTATGGGGTGATAATCACCAACAAACTTTTCCATTCCGCAAAAAATGCTCAAAAACACCCAAAAAGTATTTTTGCTGTAAGATCTAAAATAATTCTTGTGCAAGATTAAGTCAAAAGCCAAAATCAAGCTTAGACTAATAGAAAACAAACTGCGTACAGTTTTTTGGGTAAAATATAAAACTATGGGGTGATAATCACCAACAAACTTTTCCATTCCGCAAAAATGCTCAAAAACACCCAAAAAGTATTTTTGCTGTAAAATCTAAAATAGTTCTTGTGCAAGATTGAAACAAAAGCCAAAATCAAGCTTAAGCCAATAGAAAACAAACTGCGTACAGTTTTTTGGGTAAAAAATAAAACTATGGGGTGATAATCACCAACAAACTTTTCCATTCCCCAAAAAATGCTCAAACACACCCAAAAAGTATTTTTGCTGTAAAATCTAAAATAATTCTTGTGCAAGATTAACTCAAAAGCCAAAATCAAGCTTAAGCCAATAGAAAACAAACTGCGTACAGTTTTTTGGGTAAAAAATAAAACTATGGGGTGATAATCACCAACAAACTTTTCCATTCCGCAAAAAATGCTCAAAAACACCCAAAAAGTATTTTTGCTGTAAAATCTAAAATAATTCTTGCGCAAGATTAAGTCAAAAGCCAAAATCAAGCTTAGACTAATAGAAAACAAACTGCGTACAGTTTTTTGGGTAAAAAATAAAACTATGGGGTGATAATCACCAACAAACTTTTCCATTCCGCAAAAATGCTCATAAACACCCAAAAAGTATTTTTGCTGTAAAATCTAAAATAATTCTTGTGCCAGACTGAAACAAAAGCCAAAATTAAGCTTAGACCAATAGAAAACAAACTGCGTACAGTTTTTTGGGTAAAAAATAAAACTATGGGGTGATAATCACCAACAAACTTTTCCATTCCCCAAAAAATGCTCAAAAACACCCAAAAAGTATTTTTGCTGTCAAATCTAAAATAATTATTGTGCAAGATTAAATCAAAAGCGAAAAGCAAGCTTAAACCAATAGAAAACAAACTGCGTACAGTTTTTTGGGTAAAAAATAAAACTATGGGGTGATAATCACCAACAAACTTTTCCATTCCACAAAAAAGGCTCAAAAACACCCAAAAAGTATTTTTGCTGTAAAATCTAAAATAATTCTTGTGCAAGATTGAAACAAAAGCCAAAATTTAGCTTAGACCAATAGAAAACAAACTGCGTACAGCTTTTTGGGTAAAAAATAAAACTATGGGGTGATAATCACCAACAAACTTTTCCATTCCGCAAAAAATGCTCAAAAACACCCAAAAAGTATTTTTGCTGTAAAATCTAAAATAATTCTTGTGCAAGATTAAATCAAAAGCCAAAATCAAGCTTAGACGAATAGAAAAAAAACTGCGTACAGTTTTTTGGGTAAAAAATAAAACTATGGGGTGATAATCACCAACAAACTTTTCCATTCCACAAAAAAGGCTCAAAAACACCCAAAAAGTATTTTTGCTGTAAAATCTAAAATAATTCTTGTGCAAGATTGAAACAAAAGCCAAAATTTAGCTTAGACCAATAGAAAACAAACTGCGTACAGTTTTTTGGGTAAAAAATAAAACTATGGGGTGATAATCACCAACAAACTTTTCCATTCCCCAAAAAATGCTCAAACACACCCAAAAAGTATTTTTGCTGTAAAATCTAAAATAATTCTTGTGCAAGATTACCTCAAAAGCCAAAACCAAGCTTAAGCCAATAGAAAACAAACTGCGTACAGTTTTTTGGGTAAAAAATAAAACTATGGGGTGATAATCACCAACAAACTTTTCCATTCCCCAAAAAATGCTCAAACACACCCAAAAAGTATTTTTGCTGTAAAATCTAAAATAATTCTTGTGCAAGATTAAATCAAAAGCCAAAATCAAGCTTAAGACAATAGAAAACAAACTGCGTACAGTTTTTTGGGTAAAAAATAAAACTATGGGGTGATAATCACCAACAAACTTTTCCATTCCGCAAAAAATGCTCAAAAACACCCAAAAAGTATTTTTGCTGTAAGATCTAAAATAATTCTTGTGCAAGATTAAGTCAAAAGCCAAAATCAAGCTTAGACTAATAGAAAACAAACTGCGTACAGTTTTTTGGGTAAAAAATAAAACTATGGGGTGATAATCACCAACAAACTTTTCCATTCCGCAAAAATGCTCAAAAACACCCAAAAAGTATTTTTGCTGTAAAATCTAAAATAGTTCTTGTGCAAGATTGAAACAAAAGCCAAAATCAAGCTTAAGCCAATAGAAAACAAACTGCGTACAGTTTTTTGGGTAAAAAATAAAACTATGGGGTGATAATCACCAACAAACTTTTCCATTCCCCAAAAAATGCTCAAACACACCCAAAAAGTATTTTTGCTGTAAAATCTAAAATAATTTTTGTGCAAGATTAACTCAAAAGCCAAAATCAAGCTTAAGCCAATAGAAAACAAACTGCGTACAGTTTTTTGGGTAAAAAATAAAACTATGGGGTGATAATCACCAACAAACTTTTCCATTCCGCAAAAAATGCTCAAAAACACCCAAAAAGTATTTTTACTGTAAAATCTAAAATAATTCTTGTGCAAGATTAAGTCAAAAGCCAAAATCAAGCTTAGACCAATAGAAAACAAACTGCGTACAGTTTTTTGGGTAAAAAATAAAACTATGGGGTGATAATCACCAACAAACTTTTCCATTCCGCAAAAAATGCTCAAAAACACCCAAAAAGTATTTTTGCTGTAAAATCTAAAATAATTCTTGCGCAAGATTAAGTCAAAAGCCAAAATCAAGCTTAGACTAATAGAAAACAAACTGCGTACAGTTTTTTGGGTAAAAAATAAAACTATGGGGTGATAATCACCAACAAACTTTTCCATTCCGCAAAAATGCTCATAAACACCCAAAAAGTATTTTTGCTGTAAAATCTAAAATAATTCTTGTGCCAGACTGAAACAAAAGCCAAAATTAAGCTTAGACCAATAGAAAACAAACTGCGTACAGTTTTTTGGGTAAAAAATAAAACTATGGGGTGATAATCACCAACAAACTTTTCCATTCCCCAAAAAATGCTCAAAAACACCCAAAAAGTATTTTTGCTGTCAAATCTAAAATAATTATTGTGCAAGATTAAATCAAAAGCGAAAAGCAAGCTTAAACCAATAGAAAACAAACTGCGTACAGTTTTTTGGGTAAAAAATAAAACTATGGGGTGATAATCACCAACAAACTTTTCCATTCCACAAAAAATGCTCAAAAACACCCAAAAAGTATTTTTGCTGTAAAATCTAAAATAATTCTTGTGCAAGATTGAATTAAAAGCCAAAATTTAGCTTAGACCAATAGAAAACAAACTGCGTACAGTTTTTTGGGTAAAAAATAAAACTATGGGGTGATAATCACCAACAAACTTTTCCATTCCGCAAAAAATGCTCAAAAACACCCAAAAAGTATTTTTGCTGTAAAATCTAAAATAATTCTTGTGCAAGATTAAATGAAAAGCCAAAATCAAGTTTAGACCAATAGAAAACAAACTGCGTACAGTTTTTTGGGTAAAAAATAAAACTATGGGGTGATAATCACCAACAAACTTTTCCATTCCGCAAAAAATGCTCAAAAACACCCAAAAAGTATTTTTGCTGTAAAATCTAAAATAATTCTTGTGCAAGATTGAAACAAAATTTAAAATTAAGCTTAGGCCAATAGAAAACAAACTGCGTACAGTTTTTGGGTAAAAAATAAAACTATGGGGTGATAATCACCAACAAACTTTTCCATTCCACAAAAAATGCTCAAAAACACCCAAAAAGTATTTTTGCTGTAAAATCTAAAATAATTCTTGTGCAAGATTGAAACAAAATTTAAAATTAAGCTTAGGCCAATAGAAAACAAACTGCGTACAGTTTTTTTGGTAAAAAAATAGAACTATGGGGTGATAATCACCAACAAACTTTTCCATTCCACAAAAAATGCTCAAAAACACCCAAAAAGTATTTTTGCTGTAAAATCTAAAATAATTCTTGTGCAAGATTAAATCAAAAGCCAAAATCAAGCTTAGACCAATAGAAAAGAAACTGCGTACAGTTTTTGAGGTAAAAAATAAAACTATGGGGTGATAATCACCAACAAACTTTTCCATTCCGCAAAAATGCTCAAAAACACCCAAAAAGTATTTTTGCTGTAAAATCTAAAATAATTCTTGTGCAAGATTAAATCAAAAGCCAAAATCAAGCTTAGACCAATAGAAAACAAACTGCGTACAGTTATTTGGGTAAAAAATAAAACTATGGGGTGATAATCACCAACAAACTTTTCAATTCCACAAAAAATGCTCAAAAACACCCAAAAAGTATTTTTGCTGTAAAATCTAAACTAATACTTGTGCAAGATTAAAAGAAAAGCCAAAATCATACTTAGACTAATAGAAAACAAACTGCGTACAGCTTTTTGGGTAGAAAATAAAACTATGGGATGATAATCACCAACAAACTTTTCCATTCCGCAAAAAATGCTCAAAAACACCCAAAAAGTATTTTTGCTGTAAAATCTAAAATAATTCTTGTGCAAGATTTAAACAAAAGCCAAAATTAAGCTTAGACCAATAGAAAACAAACTGCGTAAGTTTTTTGGGTAAAAAATAAAAGTATGGGGTGATAAACACCAACAAACTTTTCCATTCCACAAAAAATGCTCAAAAACACCCAAAAAGTATTTTTGCTGTAAAATCTAAAATAATTCTTGTGCAAGATTAAATCAAAAGCCAAACTTAAGCTTAGACCAATAGAAAATTAACTGCGTACAATTTTTTGGGTAAAAAATAAAACTATGGAGTGATAATCACCAACAAACTTTTCCATTCCGCAAAAAATGCTCAAAACCACGCAAAAAGTATTTTTGCTGTAAAATCTAAAATAATTCTTGTGCAAGATTTAATCAAAAGCCAAAATCAAGCTTAGGGCAATAGAAAACAAACTGCGTGCAGTTTTTTGGGTCAAAAATAAAACTTTGGAGTGATAATCACCAAAAAACTTTTCCATTCCACAAAAAATGCTCAAAAACACCCAAAAAGTATTTTTGCTGTAAAATCTAAAATAATTCTTGTGCAAGATTTAGTTAAAAGCCAAAATCAAGCTTAGGGCAATAGAAAACAAACTGCGTACAGTTTTTTGGGTAAAAAATAAAACTATGGGGTATTAATCACCAACAAACTTTTACATTCCGCAAAAAATGCTCAAAAACACCCAAAAAGTATTTTTGCTGTAAAATCTAAAATAATTCTTGTGCAAGATTAAAACAAAAGCCAAAATCAAGCTTAGGGCAATAAAAAACAAACTGCGTACAATTTTTTGGTAAAAAATAAAACTATGGGGTGATAATCACCAACAAACTTTTACATTCCGCAAAAAATGCTCAAAAACACCCAAAAAGTATTTTTGCTGTAAAATCTAAAATAATTCTTGTGCAAGATTGAAACAAAAGCCAAAATTAAGCTTAGACCAATAGAAAACAAACTGCGTACAGTTTTTTGGGTAAAAAATAAAACTATGGGGTGATAATCACCAACAAACTTTTCCATTCCACAAAAAATGCTCAAAAACACCCAAAAAGTATTTTTGCTGTAAAATCTAAAATAATTCTTGTGCAAGATTTAGTTAAAAGCCAAAATCAAGCTTAGGGCAATAAAAAACAAACTGCGTACAGTTTTTTGGGTAAAAAATAAAACTATGGGGTGATAATCACCAACAAACTTTTACATTCCGCAAAAAATGCTCAAAAACACCCAAAAAGTATTTTTGCTGTAAAATCTAAAATAATTCTTGTGCAAGATTAACTCAAAAGCCAAAACCAAGCTTAAGCCAATAGAAAACAAACTGCGTACAGTTATTTGGGTAAAAAATAAAACTATGGGGTGATAATCACCAACAAACTTTTCCATTCCGCAAAAAATGCTCAAAAACAGCCAAAAAGTATTTTTGCTGTAAAATCTAAAATAATTCTTGTGCAAGATTAAATCAAAAGCCACAATCAAGCTTAGGGCAATAGAAAACAAATTGCGTACAGTTTTTTGGGTAAAAAATAAAACTATGGGGTGATAATCACCAACAAACTTTTCCATTCCACAAAAAATGCTCAAAAACACCCAAAAAGTATTTTTGCTGTAAAATCTAAAATAATTCTTGTACAAGATTAAAACAAAAGCCAAATTGAAGCTTAGATCAATAGAAAACAAACTGCGTACAGTGTTTTTGGTAAAAAATAAAACTATAGGGTGATAATCACCAACAAACTTTTCCATTCCGCAAAAAATGCTCAAAAACACCCAAAAAGTATTTTTGCTGTAAAATCTAAAATAATTCTTGTGCAAGATTAAATCAAAAGCCAAACTTAAGCTTAGACCAATAGAAAATTAACTGCGTACAATTTTTTGGGTAAAAAATAAAACTATGGAGTGATAATCACCAACAAACTTTTCCATTCCGCAAAAAATGCTCAAAACCACGCAAAAAGTATTTTTGCTGTAAAATCTAAAATAATTCTTGTGCAAGATTTAATCAAAAGCCAAAATCAAGCTTAGGGCAATAGAAAACAAACTGCGTGCAGTTTTTTGGGTCAAAAATAAAACTTTGGAGTGATAATCACCAAAAAACTTTTCCATTCCACAAAAAATGCTCAAAAACACCCAAAAAGTATTTTTGCTGTAAAATCTAAAATAATTCTTGTGCAAGATTTAGTTAAAAGCCAAAATCAAGCTTAGGGCAATAGAAAACAAACTGCGTACAGTTTTTTGGGTAAAAAATAAAACTATGGGGTGATAATCACCAACAAACTTTTCCATTCCGCAAAAAATGCTCAAAAACACCCAAAAAGTATTTTTGCTGTAAAATCTAAAATAATTCTTGTGCAAGATTAAATCAAAAGCCAAAATCAAGCTTAGACGAATAGAAAAAAAACTGCGTACAGTTTTTTGGGTAAAAAATAAAACTATGGGGTGATAATCACCAACAAACTTTTCCATTCCACAAAAAAGGCTCAAAAACACCCAAAAAGTATTTTTGCTGTAAAATCTAAAATAATTCTTGTGCAAGATTGAAACAAAAGCCAAAATTTAGCTTAGACCAATAGAAAACAAACTGCGTACAGTTTTTTGGGTAAAAAATAAAACTATGGGGTGATAATCACCAACAAACTTTTCCATTCCCCAAAAAATGCTCAAACACACCCAAAAAGTATTTTTGCTGTAAAATCTAAAATAATTCTTGTGCAAGATTACCTCAAAAGCCAAAACCAAGCTTAAGCCAATAGAAAACAAACTGCGTACAGTTTTTTGGGTAAAAAATAAAACTATGGGGTGATAATCACCAACAAACTTTTCCATTCCCCAAAAAATGCTCAAACACACCCAAAAAGTATTTTTGCTGTAAAATCTAAAATAATTCTTGTGCAAGATTAAATCAAAAGCCAAAATCAAGCTTAAGACAATAGAAAACAAACTGCGTACAGTTTTTTGGGTAAAAAATAAAACTATGGGGTGATAATCACCAACAAACTTTTCCATTCCGCAAAAAATGCTCAAAAACACCCAAAAAGTATTTTTGCTGTAAGATCTAAAATAATTCTTGTGCAAGATTAAGTCAAAAGCCAAAATCAAGCTTAGACTAATAGAAAACAAACTGCGTACAGTTTTTTGGGTAAAAAATAAAACTATGGGGTGATAATCACCAACAAACTTTTCCATTCCGCAAAAATGCTCAAAAACACCCAAAAAGTATTTTTGCTGTAAAATCTAAAATAGTTCTTGTGCAAGATTGAAACAAAAGCCAAAATCAAGCTTAAGCCAATAGAAAACAAACTGCGTACAGTTTTTTGGGTAAAAAATAAAACTATGGGGTGATAATCACCAACAAACTTTTCCATTCCCCAAAAAATGCTCAAACACACCCAAAAAGTATTTTTGCTGTAAAATCTAAAATAATTCTTGTGCAAGATTAACTCAAAAGCCAAAATCAAGCTTAAGCCAATAGAAAACAAACTGCGTACAGTTTTTTGGGTAAAAAATAAAACTATGGGGTGATAATCACCAACAAACTTTTCCATTCCGCAAAAAATGCTCAAAAACACCCAAAAAGTATTTTTACTGTAAAATCTAAAATAATTCTTGTGCAAGATTAAGTCAAAAGCCAAAATCAAGCTTAGACCAATAGAAAACAAACTGCGTACAGTTTTTTGGGTAAAAAATAAAACTATGGGGTGATAATCACCAACAAACTTTTCCATTCCGCAAAAAATGCTCAAAAACACCCAAAAAGTATTTTTGCTGTAAAATCTAAAATAATTCTTGCGCAAGATTAAGTCAAAAGCCAAAATCAAGCTTAGACTAATAGAAAACAAACTGCGTACAGTTTTTTGGGTAAAAAATAAAACTATGGGGTGATAATCACCAACAAACTTTTCCATTCCGCAAAAATGCTCATAAACACCCAAAAAGTATTTTTGCTGTAAAATCTAAAATAATTCTTGTGCCAGACTGAAACAAAAGCCAAAATTAAGCTTAGACCAATAGAAAACAAACTGCGTACAGTTTTTTGGGTAAAAAATAAAACTATGGGGTGATAATCACCAACAAACTTTTCCATTCCCCAAAAAATGCTCAAAAACACCCAAAAAGTATTTTTGCTGTCAAATCTAAAATAATTATTGTGCAAGATTAAATCAAAAGCGAAAAGCAAGCTTAAGCCAATAGAAAACAAACTGCGTACAGTTTTTTGGGTAAAAAATAAAACTATGGGGTGATAATCACCAACAAACTTTTCCATTCCACAAAAAATGCTCAAAAACACCCAAAAAGTATTTTTGCTGTAAAATCTAAACTAATACTTGTGCAAGATTAAAAGAAAAGCCAAAATCATACTTAGACTAATAGAAAACAAACTGCGTACAGCTTTTTGGGTAGAAAATAAAACTATGGGATGATAATCACCAACAAACTTTTCCATTCCGCAAAAAATGCTCAAAAACACCCAAAAAGTATTTTTGCTGTAAAATCTAAAATAATTCTTGTGCAAGATTTAAACAAAAGCCAAAATTAAGCTTAGACCAATAGAAAACAAACTGCGTAAGTTTTTTGGGTAAAAAATAAAAGTATGGGGTGATAAACACCAACAAACTTTTCCATTCCACAAAAAATGCTCAAAAACACCCAAAAAGTATTTTTGCTGTAAAATCTAAAATAATTCTTGTGCAAGATTAAATCAAAAGCCAAACTTAAGCTTAGACCAATAGAAAATTAACTGCGTACAATTTTTTGGGTAAAAAATAAAACTATGGAGTGATAATCACCAACAAACTTTTCCATTCCGCAAAAAATGCTCAAAACCACGCAAAAAGTATTTTTGCTGTAAAATCTAAAATAATTCTTGTGCAAGATTTAATCAAAAGCCAAAATCAAGCTTAGGGCAATAGAAAACAAACTGCGTGCAGTTTTTTGGGTCAAAAATAAAACTTTGGAGTGATAATCACCAAAAAACTTTTCCATTCCACAAAAAATGCTCAAAAACACCCAAAAAGTATTTTTGCTGTAAAATCTAAAATAATTCTTGTGCAAGATTTAGTTAAAAGCCAAAATCAAGCTTAGGGCAATAGAAAACAAACTGCGTACAGTTTTTTGGGTAAAAAATAAAACTATGGGGTGATAATCACCAACAAACTTTTACATTCCGCAAAAAATGCTCAAAAACACCCAAAAAGTATTTTTGCTGTAAAATCTAAAATAATTCTTGTGCAAGATTAAAACAAAAGCCAAAATCAAGCTTAGGGCAATAAAAAACAAACTGCGTACAATTTTTTGGTAAAAAATAAAACTATGGGGTGATAATCACCAACAAACTTTTACATTCCGCAAAAAATGCTCAAAAACACCCAAAAAGTATTTTTGCTGTAAAATCTAAAATAATTCTTGTGCAAGATTGAAACAAAAGCCAAAATTAAGCTTAGACCAATAGAAAACAAACTGCGTACAGTTTTTTGGGTAAAAAATAAAACTATGGGGTGATAATCACCAACAAACTTTTCCATTCCACAAAAAATGCTCAAAAACACCCAAAAAGTATTTTTGCTGTAAAATCTAAAATAATTCTTGTGCAAGATTAACTCAAAAGCCAAAATCAAGCTTAAGCCAATAGAAAACAAACTGCGTACAGTTTTTTGGGTAAAAAATAAAACTATGGAGTGATAATCACCAACAAACTTTTCCATTCCGCAAAAAATGCTCAAAACCACGCAAAAAGTATTTTTGCTGTAAAATCTAAAATAATTCTTGTGCAAGATTTAAACAAAAGCCAAAATTAAGCTTAGACCAATAGAAAACAAACTGCGTAAGTTTTTTGGGTAAAAAATAAAAGTATGGGGTGATAAACACCAACAAACTTTTCCATTCCACAAAAAATGCTCAAACACACCCAAAAAGTATTTTTACTGTAAAATCTAAAATAATTCTTGTGCAAGATTAAATCAAAAGCCAAAATCAAGCTTAGACCAATAGAAAACAAACTGCGTACAGTTATTTGGGTAAAAAATAAAACTATGGGGTGATAATCACCAACAAACTTTTCCATTCCGCAAAAAATGCTCAAAAACACCCAAAAAGTATTTTTGCTGTAAAATCTAAAATAATTCTTGTGCAAGATTAAATCAAAAGCCAAAATCAAGCTTAGACGAATAGAAAAAAAACTGCGTACAGTTTTTTGGGTAAAAAATAAAACTATGGGGTGATAATCACCAACAAACTTTTCCATTCCACAAAAGAGGCTCAAAAACACCCAAAAAGTATTTTTGCTGTAAAATCTAAAATAATTCTTGTGCAAGATTGAAACAAAAGCCAAAATTTAGCTTAGACCAATAGAAAACAAACTGCGTACAGTTTTTTGGGTAAAAAATAAAACTATGGGGTGATAATCACCAACAAACTTTTCCATTCCCCAAAAAATGCTCAAACACACCCAAAAAGTATTTTTGCTGTAAAATCTAAAATAATTCTTGTGCAAGATTACCTCAAAAGCCAAAACCAAGCTTAAGCCAATAGAAAACAAACTGCGTACAGTTTTTTGGGTAAAAAATAAAACTATGGGGTGATAATCACCAACAAACTTTTCCATTCCCCAAAAAATGCTCAAACACACCCAAAAAGTATTTTTGCTGTAAAATCTAAAATAATTCTTGTGCAAGATTAAATCAAAAGCCAAAATCAAGCTTAAGACAATAGAAAACAAACTGCGTACAGTTTTTTGGGTAAAAAATAAAACTATGGGGTGATAATCACCAACAAACTTTTCCATTCCCCAAAAAATGCTCAAACACACCCAAAAAGTATTTTTGCTGTAAAATCTAAAATAATTCTTGTGCAAGATTAACTCAAAAGCCAAAATCAAGCTTAAGCCAATAGAAAACAAACTGCGTACAGTTTTTTGGGTAAAAAATAAAACTATGGGGTGATAATCACCAACAAACTTTTCCATTCCGCAAAAAATGCTCAAAAACACCCAAAAAGTATTTTTACTGTAAAATCTAAAATAATTCTTGTGCAAGATTAAGTCAAAAGCCAAAATCAAGCTTAGACCAATAGAAAACAAACTGCGTACAGTTTTTTGGGTAAAAAATAAAACTATGGGGTGATAATCACCAACAAACTTTTCCATTCCGCAAAAAATGCTCAAAAACACCCAAAAAGTATTTTTGCTGTAAAATCTAAAATAATTCTTGCGCAAGATTAAGTCAAAAGCCAAAATCAAGCTTAGACTAATAGAAAACAAACTGCGTACAGTTTTTTGGGTAAAAAATAAAACTATGGGGTGATAATCACCAACAAACTTTTCCATTCCGCAAAAATGCTCATAAACACCCAAAAAGTATTTTTGCTGTAAAATCTAAAATAATTCTTGTGCCAGACTGAAACAAAAGCCAAAATTAAGCTTAGACCAATAGAAAACAAACTGCGTACAGTTTTTTGGGTAAAAAATAAAACTATGGGGTGATAATCACCAACAAACTTTTCCATTCCCCAAAAAATGCTCAAAAACACCCAAAAAGTATTTTTGCTGTCAAATCTAAAATAATTATTGTGCAAGATTAAATCAAAAGCGAAAAGCAAGCTTAAACCAATAGAAAACAAACTGCGTACAGTTTTTTGGGCAAAAATAAAACTATGGGGTGATAATCACCAACAAACTTTTCCATTCCACAAAAAATGCTCAAAAACACCCAAAAAGTATTTTTGCTGTAAAATCTAAAATAATTCTTGTGCAAGATTGAATTAAAAGCCAAAATTTAGCTTAGACCAATAGAAAACAAACTGCGTACAGTTTTTTGGGTAAAAAATAAAACTATGGGGTGATAATCACCAACAAACTTTTCCATTCCGCAAAAAATGCTCAAAAACACCCAAAAAGTATTTTTGCTGTAAAATCTAAAATAATTCTTGTGCAAGATTAAATGAAAAGCCAAAATCAAGTTTAGACCAATAGAAAACAAACTGCGTACAGTTTCTTTGGTAAAAAATAAAACTATGGGGTGATAATCACCAACAAACTTTTCCATTCCGCAAAAAATGCTCAAAAACACCCAAAAAGTATTTTTGCTGTAAAATCTAAAATAATTCTTGTGCAAGATTGAAACAAAATTTAAAATTAAGCTTAGGCCAATAGAAAACAAACTGCGTACAGTTTTTGGGTAAAAAATAAAACTATGGGGTGATAATCACCAACAAACTTTTCCATTCCACAAAAAATGCTCAAAAACACCCAAAAAGTATTTTTGCTGTAAAATCTAAAATAATTCTTGTGCAAGATTGAAACAAAATTTAAAATTAAGCTTAGGCCAATAGAAAACAAACTGCGTACAGTTTTTTTGGTAAAAAAATAGAACTATGGGGTGATAATCACCAACAAACTTTTCCATTCCACAAAAAATGCTCAAAAACACCCAAGAAGTATTTTTGCTGTAAAATCTAAAATAATTCTTGTGCAAGATTAAATCAAAAGCCAAAATCAAGCTTAGACCAATAGAAAACAAACTGCGTACAGTTTTTGAGGTAAAAAATAAAACTATGGGGTGATAATCACCAACAAACTTTTCCATTCCGCAAAAATGCTCAAAAACACCCAAAAAGTATTTTTGCTGTAAAATCTAAAATAATTCTTGTGCAAGATTAAATCAAAAGCCAAAATCAAGCTTAGACCAATAGAAAACAAACTGCGTACAGTTATTTGGGTAAAAAATAAAACTATGGGGTGATAATCACCAACAAACTTTTCAATTCCACAAAAAATGCTCAAAAACACCCAAAAAGTATTTTTGCTGTAAAATCTAAACTAATACTTGTGCAAGATTAAAAGAAAAGCCAAAATCATACTTAGACTAATAGAAAACAAACTGCGTACAGCTTTTTGGGTAGAAAATAAAACTATGGGATGATAATCACCAACAAACTTTTCCATTCCGCAAAAAATGCTCAAAAACACCCAAAAAGTATTTTTGCTGTAAAATCTAAAATAATTCTTGTGCAAGATTTAAACAAAAGCCAAAATTAAGCTTAGACCAATAGAAAACAAACTGCGTAAGTTTTTTGGGTAAAAAATAAAAGTATGGGGTGATAAACACCAACAAACTTTTCCATTCCACAAAAAATGCTCAAAAACACCCAAAAAGTATTTTTGCTGTAAAATCTAAAATAATTCTTGTGCAAGATTAAATCAAAAGCCAAACTTAAGCTTAGACCAATAGAAAATTAACTGCGTACAATTTTTTGGGTAAAAAATAAAACTATGGAGTGATAATCACCAACAAACTTTTCCATTCCGCAAAAAATGCTCAAAACCACGCAAAAAGTATTTTTGCTGTAAAATCTAAAATAATTCTTGTGCAAGATTTAATCAAAAGCCAAAATCAAGCTTAGGGCAATAGAAAACAAACTGCGTGCAGTTTTTTGGGTCAAAAATAAAACTTTGGAGTGATAATCACCAAAAAACTTTTCCATTCCACAAAAAATGCTCAAAAACACCCAAAAAGTATTTTTGCTGTAAAATCTAAAATAATTCTTGTGCAAGATTTAGTTAAAAGCCAAAATCAAGCTTAGGGCAATAGAAAACAAACTGCGTACAGTTTTTTGGGTAAAAAATAAAACTATGGGGTGATAATCACCAACAAACTTTTACATTCCGCAAAAAATGCTCAAAAACACCCAAAAAGTATTTTTGCTGTAAAATCTAAAATAATTCTTGTGCAAGATTAAAACAAAAGCCAAAATCAAGCTTAGGGCAATAAAAAACAAACTGCGTACAATTTTTTGGTAAAAAATAAAACTATGGGGTGATAATCACCAACAAACTTTTACATTCCGCAAAAAATGCTCAAAAACACCCAAAAAGTATTTTTGCTGTAAAATCTAAAATAATTCTTGTGCAAGATTGAAACAAAAGCCAAAATTAAGCTTAGACCAATAGAAAACAAACTGCGTACAGTTTTTTGGGTAAAAAATAAAACTATGGGGTGATAATCACCAACAAACTTTTCCATTCCACAAAAAATGCTCAAAAACACCCAAAAAGTATTTTTGCTGTAAAATCTAAAATAATTCTTGTGCAAGATTTAGTTAAAAGCCAAAATCAAGCTTAGGGCAATAAAAAACAAACTGCGTACAGTTTTTTGGGTAAAAAATAAAACTATGGGGTGATAATCACCAACAAACTTTTACATTCCGCAAAAAATGCTCAAAAACACCCAAAAAGTATTTTTGCTGTAAAATCTAAAATAATTCTTGTGCAAGATTAACTCAAAAGCCAAAACCAAGCTTAAGCCAATAGAAAACAAACTGCGTACAGTTATTTGGGTAAAAAATAAAACTATGGGGTGATAATCACCAACAAACTTTTCCATTCCGCAAAAAATGCTCAAAAACAGCCAAAAAGTATTTTTGCTGTAAAATCTAAAATAATTCTTGTGCAAGATTAAATCAAAAGCCACAATCAAGCTTAGGGCAATAGAAAACAAATTGCGTACAGTTTTTTGGGTAAAAAATAAAACTATGGGGTGATAATCACCAACAAACTTTTCCATTCCACAAAAAATGCTCAAAAACACCCAAAAAGTATTTTTGCTGTAAAATCTAAAATAATTCTTGTACAAGATTAAAACAAAAGCCAAATTGAAGCTTAGATCAATAGAAAACAAACTGCGTACAGTGTTTTTGGTAAAAAATAAAACTATAGGGTAATAATCACCAACAAACTTTTACATTCCGGAAAAAATGCTCAAAGTTTGTTGATGATTATCACCCCATAGTTTTATTTTTTACCCAAAAAACTGTACGCAGTTTGTTTTCTATTGGTCTAAAAAGTATTTTTGTTGTTAAATCTAAACTTATTCTTGGGTACGAAATAAAGAAATGTTTTAATATATGTAAGAGCCTTTTAAATTATTTATTTTATTATATTCATTGCTTACTGTATCTTTTCTCAGTTAAAATAATTCACCACTTATCAAATAATGCAATAGCAACAACAGAAAGAACAGCGAACAGCTGTTACGGTTTGTTGTGGTGAGTTTGATTTGTTCACGCCGATATAAAATGTTAAGTAAGCTTTAAAAACATGTTTGCTAAAAAAGTATATCATAATTTACCAGTAGACAAAAGGGCGCCGAAATCCAATCTCGCTCCACCCTGGCCAAGGGCTAGGCCGGCGCTATTTATTCTCATCCGGCTGAAGCCGAGTTTGAGCCGCCGCCGCCGATTTTCAAGCGAGCCACCGCCGCCGCCGACAAGACCACTCGGCGCAGGTCTCTGGTGACGAAATAACATCAAATTTATTGAGAAAACGGTTTAATAATTACGCTTTAATAAATATATAAACAAAATGGGTGAACGTAAAGGTCAAAATAAATACTATCCCCCAGACTATGACCCGAAAAAAGGAGGCCTCAACAAGTTCCGTGGCACTCATGCACTGCGGGAAAGAGCCAGGAAAATTCACTTGGGTATAATAATTATAAGATTTGAAATGCCCTATAATATTTGGTGCGATGGCTGTAAAAATCACATTGGAATGGGAGTTCGTTACAATGCTGAAAAGACAAAAGTGGGCATGTACTATTCGACACCCATATATAAGTTTCGTATGAAATGTCATTTGTGCGACAACCACTTCGAAATTCAGACAGATCCTGGCAACTTAGATTATGTGATATTGTCTGGAGCTAGAAGGCAGGAAAATCGTTGGGATCCCACTCAAAATGAACAAGTTGTCCCGGAAACTAAAGAAGTACAAAAGCGACTATTCGACGATGCTATGTACAAACTAGAACATCAAGCCAAAGATCAAAAAGCTGGCGATCAAGCAAAACCAGTTTTAGAAAAACTTATGGAAAGGAATAAGACTGTGTGGAATGACTGCTATGAAGCAAATTGTAAGCTGAGAGCTGAATTTAGGGTGAGTTTTAGAATAAATTACTATAACAGTAACTAATTTGACCATTCATGAAATGGCAGTTAAAAAGAACTTGTTTGAATTTGAGTGTTATATACATATTCAAAAACATTTTAGTTCTTTTCGCATTCTACAGTAACTAAAAAAATTTGTAGTACAAATAAGAAAGAAAACTAATTATATTTACAGTTCTTTTCATAATGTACGATAAAAATTAAAGTGGACTTTAACGGCAAGTTTGGCATACAAAGTTGTTGTTAAAGGCAAGGACTGAAACCATGAACAAAATGGGTTTAGGTTCGGGTTAATCAAAATAAAAAGTTCAGGTTCGGGTTCGTGCTTAAAACCAAAAATGTAAACGCGCAATTATTTTGTTTAATAATAAAATTATATAAATAAATTTTACATTCACGTTTATTCGTTTAAATAATTGGGTATGTTCTGTATTTCATGTGGAATTAAAATATGCGGAATAATCAAAGCATTGTTGTTGTAAATATTAATTTGCTACAACAATGCTTTGATAATTCTGCACATTTCAATTCCACATGAACTACAGAATATACCTAAATATATTCTTTTTTTTTTATTTAATTAAATTTTACTTATTTGGCTTTCAATAAACTTTTTTCAACTTTGTAACGTACGTACCGCATTGACATAAGAAAGTATATTTCAAATTAGAAATACCCAGAACAAGAAAAAATTTTGGCAACCATCCGGCACTTAAAAATTGAAAATATAGTCTGCTGTCGGGGTGCTGCCACCTGGTATGAATTTGCCTTGGTCGTTATTTTATTTTGATTTTTTTCATGCAAGAAATGTAATGTTTTTATTATTCCTCTATTAAATATTTCTCTATTTTTTATATTTTTGAGCCCGAATCTTCCTGAATTTTTGGGTTCAACGGGTTCAAAGTCTTTATAATCAGCGAACCTGAACCCGTTTGGGTTCAGGTTCGGTTTTAGTCCCTGGTTAAAGGTCACGTTTAGAGATGAGCGATATTTCAGTACCTGTGATTTAATCACTGTTACTTAAAAATCACAGTTGTGACAAAATTTGTCAAGTAACTGCTACTTGCAAATTTGTTCTTTTCTATTTGCAGTCTACACCTAACTTAACTTAACATTAACTTTAAGTTAATGCTAAGTGTAGACCGCTCAAGTTAATGCTTTTTTCAGGTTATAAAATAGTTGCTAGTGCAATTGTTTTAACTACGCAGTCATAACTTCAAGTTACAACAGCATTTCAAGTTAGGTGGAGACGTAGAGTTACATAGAGAAAATTTTGATATTTCACCTTTTGTATGGGTAATAACGTTTTTTATTTACGTATAATAACAACAAACGAATAGTGTTGATATTTCTTGTGTTCTCTTATTTCTTCTTAGTATTTCTTTAAAATTTAAAGTATATTTTAAGGCGTATTTAAATCTGAATTGGTATATTAAAGAACAAACGTTTTTCTTGAAGATAAGAATGTGTGTTCTAATAATCACATTGCTATAAGAAAACTGAAAACAGTGATCACAGTCACAGTTTTAAGTAACAGTGATCGCTTATCTCTAGTCACGTTATCTACATATTAATCATACATTGTGAAAAGTCGTTAAACAAATTTTATTATCCCCATTTTTTAGATCCCGTTTACTCCAAAAAGGGGAATATTATATTTTTGGATCTTGTTTCTTATATTTTTTTAGTTATTTCGTTCTCCTATTATGTATAAACTTTTTACAACTTAAAATGCTTTCAGACTAAAAAAAATGAACTAAAAGCATTAAAAGATCTTGATGACAAACTTCTAGCTAAAAGTAGTCTAAATATAGCACTCTTGCCAGAAACTCAACAAGATCGTCAAATTGCCGCTCTGATGAAACTTCAAAGTAAATCTGCACATGAAAGGGAAGAAGAAAAACGTATAGATATACTCTTGCAACCAACAATACCAGGGGCAACAGAAACTACATTCGGTGGCGTTAAACGCCAGAAAGCTCTTAGTTCCCATTTAGACTATAAAACACTGGGCATCAAAAGGAAAATTAAAGAGAAACAGTTGAACTCAACTAAAGAGAACGCTCAAGACATTGAAATACCCAAAGAAGTAGAAAATAAATCCACACGAGAGATAAAGGATATTTCGAAACTTGAACTTAACGAACCAACTACCACAAGTGCTTGCTTACTAAATTTGCCCAAAAGTCTTGCACTAGTCTGTGACTACGCTAGTTCCAATTCGCCCACATCATCAGTATCTACGGATACATCAGACAACGAAGAAATTTAAATTAAGTTATATATTTTCATTTATTTATTTATTTTTATTAATATAACATGAAATTAACAGAAGTAATACAAAAAAGATAATAAAGCAAAAGCTTCAAAAACTAGAAACTTTTGCGTCTTCTTGTGAAACAGTTTCAGCTTTTTGTTCTTCGTCGCCAGTTGGACCTCCCTCAGCTGAGCCTTCATCAGCATACAATATTTCTAAGAGACGAGTGCACAATTCCACATAAGTTTCTTTTTTTAAGGAATCATTTATGCTGTAAATAGAAGAATAAAATGTTAGTTTTGTGAAAATAGTATGTAATTGAAGTTCTTAAGACCTCGCCCATACGAGTCAACTTTTGTTTCTGCAACTTTCTTAAATTTAATTTTCTTTTGAAATTACATTCGTGCCAACACACTGAAATTCTTGTTGCGCAGATTTTCTTTTTTACATAGAATTTGTTGTTGCTTAATATGTATTACGAACGAAAAAAAAGAGAGTCGCATGTACATGAGACAGTGTTCCCCTTCCAAATCTTCCCACCTCTCTTTTACTACCTTAAACTCAAAAAATGTGAAGCAAAAGTTGACTATATGGACAGGCTTAGCAGAATTTTTTAGAAGAAAAATCGACAAAAAAAGTCGTTAGGTAATATGTGAACAGCCCCTTACTGCCTTTCTGGCAACCATTATTTTCAGTTGCCGACTGGCAACGCAATGAAAGTTCGGTTTTGTATTAAACAATAGACCCAATTGTGTTTCGTTTTATATTTGTTTCTCTAAGGCTGGGTTTTTGAGATCTCAGTTGAACTAGGTTTAGTTTATCTGAAAAGAGATTTGTGCTGCCATTACCAAGTTTGTATAAACAATTTTGACGGAACAGCTGCTTAAAATGTTGGTCTTTAATGAAATAATAAACATAAATCAAATTTCGCTGGATATATGCGAGTTTCAGACTACGTTAAATTAAGTTTAAACTTAATCTACATCTCTAAAACCAAGCCTAATAATAACAATTTAAAAATATATTTTCATGCATAATTCTGCGCATATTTTTCATTTTAGGTGCATTTGTTAAGCGCTTAAAATCAATTTTCAGTTGCAGGAAAGTCCGAGCCCTACTTATAGGGAAATTCAGAGAGGTGCCCCTCCTATCCCAGAGGTTGGGTCGGTGTTAAACCAACCCGAGTAAAAAAAATTGACATATATATATGCAAACATATAAACTAGGGATGTAACCGATACCGATATATCGGCAATACTTCAGATTTTCCGATACATTGGTATCGACGATATTTTACTGTCGTTTTAAATTTAAAATTTTTTTTCAGTTTTTTTAACAAATTATTTATTTTTTGTTAATTTTACCATGAACAAAATTTATTTCGTTATTTTTTAATCTTATTAATGTTAATTTTAAAAATTAATAATATTTTACGCTGTTATTTTAAAAAAATAATTTATTTTAAGTTATGATAATTTATTTTTTGTTAATTTTACCAAGAATTCAAATTCAATTCGTTGTTTTTTAAATCTTATTCCCAGCAAACAAAAAGAAGAAAAGAAGTCATGAAAATGTAGAATTCGCGATCCGGAAGTATTGTAAATTTGGCTCATTTCTAATTAATTTGAAATATATTGTCAATGCAAGAATTTCTCTTTTTCGATTACGAATCACAGAATCGGAAGCGGTGTTAGGACAATTTCTTTTTCAGTGCTCTATAATGATTTTTCCTCAAAGAAAAAGGATGAAAAAATTACCTATTTTCACAACTGTGTTTTCATAAACTTTTAGAAGACTTAATAGTTAAGCCAATGATGGAAAATACAGATTTTCAAATGGTACTGAATCAGAACTAAAAAAGTACTTTTTTCATCTTAATCGTGCTTTTGCAAGAATTGAAAATCACCCTTATTGCGAATGTCAACGTCGCCACAAATGAAGTCGACGGTGCAATAATGGCATTGCCGTTGCCAATATTGACGGACTTCGATAACAATTGAGAGCTGTTTCCTATTTTAATAGGTGACTTTAAGAGAACATTGTGTTAGATTGGCTCTGTTTTTGTCGACACAATTTTTGGGAACGACTCGATAGAAAATTTTAGCTGTCACGGTTATTTATTTGAAAAAATATTTATTTTTTTATTTATTTATTAAATCTAATGCGGTAGGTTATGATAATTTTCCACACAAATTTATAAAAATGATTTTCCCTTATATTAATCAAATACTTCTACACATTTTTAACACAGTCATAATGACATCTAGCTTTCCTACTATTTGGAAGACTTCCAGAGTAGTTCCGATTGAGAAGAAAGTTTCAAGGACATGTTTGGATAACTATCGACCAATTAGTATATTACCATGTTTATCTAAAATACTTGAAGTTATTTTAAAAGAACAGATAATGGAACATTTAAACTCAAATAATTGCTCAGTAATTGCCACTTTGGATTTCGATCTGGGTGTAGCACTTCATCTCTATTACTAAGCCTAACAGAATGCATTAGAAATAACACTAACAGTAAGAAGATCTCAACACTAGTATCACTTGACCTTAGTAAGGCATTTGATACTGTAAATTACACCATCTTAGTCAACAAGCTTTCGTCCGAGTTTAAGTTATCTGTGTCTGCGTGCAAACTATTGTTCTCTTATTTAACTAATAGATGCCAATACGTTGGAGTGGGTAGTCTTAGGTCCACTATTTCCACCTGTACAAGTGGTGCACCTCAGGGTTCAATCCTTGGGCCGCTTCTATTTTTGATTTATATGAATGATTTCGTGAGCTTTATCGGAAACACGCAATGTAGGATTTTTCTTTTTGCGGATGACATTAATTTGCTATTCACTGGAGAACACCAATTTCTTGATTGCCATGAGGAAATTATAATTACATATTGTCGCTAGTTTCTAATTGGGCGGAACGTAACAAACTCAATTACAATCCATTGAAAACTAAGGCGCTAGCATTTCGGACGGGGAACTGTGATCATACATCTATTTCAGTTGCATTTGATGGCGTTCGTATACCCTTTGTGAACACTATGAAATGTTTGGGTTTAACACTTGACAATAACCTCTCTTTTGAGAATCATATTTCTAATGTTGCTGCGAAGATAAACATCACATTGAGATCTTTATATAGTCTCAACTGTCACCTTCCACTAAAAGTAAGACTTAATTTGGCGCATTCCCTACTAATGACACACATTCTTTATTGTCTCGAAGTATATAGTGGTTGTTCGTCATCAAACATGAATCGACTTAGGCTGATATTTAATCGTATTATAAGATACATCTTTAAGCTGAGGGTCTTTCAACACGTTTCTGAACACGTCAAATTATTTCTTAAATGTACCTTTCTTGACTTCGTTAAAATAAGAACTCTGTGCAGTTTCTATAATATTATTAAATCAAATTCATATCTATCTTATTTATTTAATTTCTCAAGATCAATGCGTAATCCTCATTTAGTTATTCCAAAAATAAACAACACCACATTCGAAAGATCATTACAGATAAGAGTATGCAGACTTTACAACGATCTTCCCATTAGCATAAGGAATTTTGAACATTCTAGTTCTAGCTTCAAACACAAATTATACAATGTTTATAACTAAACTAATCTGCTAACAGTATGTTAGCAAGATACCATCTTTTCTTTAAGTTACGCAAAAATGTATTCTTTTTCTCAAAGGATTATATGTATATATGTAAATATATAATCAATTTAATTAATTTACATTTTAGATTTTTCTTTTTTAATTATAATATAAGTTCATCACTTTGTATAATATATTTTAATCATATATGGCCCCATGGGCTCGATTAAATAAATGAATAAATAAATAAATAAAATAAAATATTTAAAATAGAAAAAAAAATTAAAATAACAACCAACAAAGAATTTGAGGAATTAATTTTGCGGCTTGAAAGTAAACCAAGCCTGGCAAAAGGATTTCATAGGAGCAGAGGTCCTAATAATTTTAAGAAAGGATTGGAATAAATTGCGACGAAATTAAATCTATTGGACCACTAATTAGACATACCGAGGGTTGGCAAACGGTAAGCACCAGAAAATATATCGCCATATAAAATGTATAAGCGGCGGTCTATCTTAATTTTCAAAAATGTTTCAGGAAAGATAGGTAACTTAATAAAAAGAAACTATTGGGAATATAAAAATGATTTTTTCTGGATAGTATCATTAATAAAGTCTGAATTAACGATACTATGTCTGAAAATTTTTAAAAATTGATGATAGGCCCTTTTGCATTTTATATGACGATATGCATCTATCAAACCCTCCAAAATCTTTGAGGATGCCCGTTAACTTCCACATATGCTATTCGAGTGGAAGAAACCACTTCTAGAAACTCATTACATATTTGCGAAACACAATACCAACCAAAAGGATGTTTTTAATGCAGAAAAGAAAATTTTGGAAAATGAAGAAAAGAAAATGATGGGAAGATAACACCAAGAAGAAGAACTTTTCAAAAGAGAAGAAAGCTGTGTTCATTTACTGAAAATTGTTAACAATTGTTAACAATTTTTGATAGAAAGTGTTCATTAACTCCAAAAATTTTCAACGAGAGAGCGTCAAAAGAGAGCAACAAATTGAGACACAAAAAAATTGTTGAAAATTCTTGATAGTAAAATTTTTACTTTCAATAATTGTTCAAACAGCTGTTTTGTGTTTGTATTTACAAATCAAGTTTGCTAAAAGAAGTTGGGAAATAAAAATATTTTTGCAAAATTTAAGAAATTCTAAGTGAATGTTAATTTTTAAAGCGATGAAATATATTAATACGATAGAAAACCAATTTTTGTTTAATTTAGGACCAACCGCACAAAAATAAGATGTCTAAAGCAATGGAATTTAGCAACACAGGATCTAGTACATCAGGGCCAGAGGATGTTGCAGCAAATTTTAGTATTGCAAATATTATGAGTATCTAGATACTCGGTACTTTACACTATGGCGGTAGATAATCCAATTAGTTCATACATAAATATATTTAATGTTAATGTAAATTTGACTATGTAATTTAGACAATTAGCAGTATCTTGGAAACCATAAGAGGGAATTTCTTGAAATTAAAAAAAAGCTAATATGTATTAAATATTTCAAAATTAAAAAAATGTCAAAACGAAAAATCGCCAAAATGAAAAAGCGTTTAACGGAAAAAACACCAAAATTGCAAAAAAATTACTAAAACGCAAAAAATCACCAAAACTAAAAAGATCGCCAAAAAAACTTAAAAAAAAACCCAAAAACCGAAAAAAGTCGCCAAAACGAAAAAAACACTAAAACTAAAAATATCGTCAAAAACGAAAATTCGCCAAAAATGGAAAAAATCACCAAAGCGAAAAAAGCGTCAAAGCTAAAAAATCGCCAAACACCGAAAATTTGCTAAAACGAAAGTGTCAAACCCAAAAAATCGCTAAAACTAAAAAAATCAGCAAACACCGAAAAAATTCCCAAAACCCAAAAAAGCGCCAAAACTAAAATAAATCTCTAAAAAATCGTCAAAAAGTAAAAAAAAACGTTAAAACAAAAAAAAAACGCTAAAACAAAAATATTGCCAAAACTAACGAAAATACACAAATAAACATACGTTATTCTGGCATATTCTGTGTTTCACAAAAAATAAAATAATGTGAATTTTCTTGGCATTGTTGTTATAAAAAATTATTTATAACAACAATGCTATGAGAAATACACATAATTTTATTTTTTTGTGAAACACAGAACATGCCAAAATGACGTTAACATAAAAATATTTCTGCAACTTTCGATTGATAATTGGTCCCAAAATGTAATCTATATATAAATTTTTTAAATATTGTACTTCATTACAAAATAATTTGTTTTTGTTTTCATTACCTCAAAAGTTTAAAATTTCAGATATGTACCCTTTTTTCAATTTCTTATTCAATTTTGTTGAAAAGAAATAATAATAAATGCCGAAATCACATTATTTTTATAGTAATAGGTACATATATTACATTTTTCCACATATAGGAGTAGTTATTTTATTAAGTACTCATATATACCTATATATTATAACACTATTTTAGCTTGAAAATTTTGGATGGTAAAGTGTTCATTTACTTTTTATTATTTTTGAGAGTAATTTTACAAAATTCCTTTTTACTCTCTCGTTGATGGAAAGTGATAGGAAAGTAAATGAACAAAGCTGAAGTCTTTATTCGTTTTCTTCATCACTAAAACTCACTTGAATACAACATTAAAATATTTGAATAAACCGAGACAATAACCAAATTGAATAAACGTCAAAATGATAGCCATGATATTTATTTCCTTCACATTATCGATAACAAGTCAACGTCAACACAATACTTTTAGTAAATCCCGATTTAGCATTGAAGTGACAACGACGACATATCGAATTGACAGCGACGAATGTATTGTGTTGACGTCGACATTCACAATAAGGGTGAATATAAAATTTCAGGTACCCCTTATTATCATACAAAAGAAGCTCTTGACATTTTAATAAATTTTTTATTATTTCCGTGGTTTTGTCTGAATGTAATTGAAGCTCTTGGGATTAGTCTTCACTCTGAATACGGAACTCCAGGTGTATTGTTATACATAGTTATTAAATTTAAAAAAATTTTGAACTAACAACAAATATTCATATCTTAAGGAAAAAATTACCATTGCACATCACATCAACCGAAATAAAAATACTGAGGATCTACAATTTGATTTGGATTCAATCGGCAGAGTGCAACTTACTGCGTTTATACGTAGTGCTTATTTGCAAATAAGGACGTAAAATGCTGCCAAATACTTTTTTATTCTTTATTAAATAACTGAATATTTATCTATTTTATTAATATATTTATCTATTTATTATTATTTTTTATTAACAAACGTGTAAAGGTGGCATCTCAAACTTCTTATTTGCAAATAGTGCGTTAATCAGCAATTGTTACTGCGTTTATACGCAGGGCTTATTTGCAAATAAGAACGTAAAATGCTGCCAAATACTTTTTATTGTCATTTATTAAATCACTGAGTATTTATCTATTTATTAATATATTTATTATTTTTTATTAACAAACATGTGTAAAGGTGGCATCTCAAACTTCTTATTTGCAAATAGTGCGTTAATCAGTAATTGTTTTCGTGAGTTAGTAAGTTACAATCAAAATACATACTTGGCAGCACTACGTTTTTATTTGCAAATAAGTCGTGCGTATAAACGTACTATGTTATTCGTGAGTTAGTAAGTTACAATAAAAAAACAAATTTGGCAGCACTACATTTTTATTTGCAAATAAGATATGCTTATAAACGAGGTATATAACAATGAATTTTATACAACTTAAATAGTTCTCTAATAGCTTCTGTATGCCTACAGGGTTGAATAGATTTGTTGTCTTCAAATAAAGATATGTATCAAGATTTTTGGAACATATTTTCAAGTAGAATGGGTTAAAAATTTATAAATCCGAAGGAAATTCAAGTTGTGTTTGTTAACGTTGCAGATTAGAGTTGAATAGTTTCGATACTTTTGAATACTCGATACTACTCGATATTTATTAAGTATTGAGTCAATATTACGGTTTTCTTGAATTAATGAATGAAATTAAATTAAAAAACTGCAATCTTATAAGTGAAAATTATGGTATATTAACTTTTCATCATTGCGATACACACTTTTATTACGTTTTACTAGGTTTTATTAAGTAAACGATATATTTGTAATTCAATAATTTTTTATAATTTAAATTAAATTTTTTTATTATCTTTCATTCATCATTTCCAAATACTTTGGTGCAAAACTCAACTCTGAAAGTATTGAGTAACTACTTTTAAGTATCGAGTACTCAAAAAAACTACCGGTATTGAGTACTCAATACCCTAATAATCGATATTTTTACAACTCTATTGCAGATTGGAAAAAGTGCTTTTTATGCGATGGGTGTACTGCGGTATTTTCAGTATGAAAAAGCACTGAAAATAGTACAATAGTACTGAGTTTTCCATCACTGAGTAATAGCTTAACTCACCGCCACTTTTTTACTTAGTAATTAAATGGTTTTTAAAATTAATTTCTGTTTAAATAGAAAATTTATTTTTATAGACCATATTTAAATATAACTTACATATATATCCAATCTTGTACATTTAAATTCGATTTAAGTTTTATAAATTACCATATGATTTTGACTGCTTGTTGTTCTTGTGGAAACAAAAAAATTGTGGCCACTGACAATTCAACTTTTGTTGCCAAGCAATTTGGGCTTTCTTTGTCTATATTTGTCTTTTTGTGCTTTCGTTTAAAACATTGCAGAAACTCTTCATTATTCTTATTTCCTGAATGTAGAAAAACGCATTTTTTGTAATTTTTCTTTGTTTATGTTGAACAGCTGCTTTTTTTTTTGGGAAATTTGTGATATTTTATGGTGCTACCATATTTTTGTCAGAATTAAATAAGAACAACTAAATACGAATGAAAAACTGAAATTGTATTTAATTACAACTTAAATTTATATGAAAATTAACTAAATAAATATTTAATTACTGAGTCAAAAAGTGGTGGTAAGTTATTTAGAAGAATATTAGTTGAAAAATGGCATTTAGAAAGTCGATTTTCTAAAAAGCATGGCGAGTATTTTTCAAAATTATAAAGGAATTAAAAATTGTTACTTGCTTTTCTATTAATTACCTGCATATTTTTAATACAGATTCTTTGGAAGCAATCAAAATGTAGTACCTTATAGGCAATTCACACTACCGTGTTTATGGCAATTTTAGGTGTTTACGAGCCAAACACGTTAATTTTTAGATGTTTTCCCATATACTCAATTGTCAAAAAATTTACGTGTTTCAAAATTAAACTCATTCAGAAACCAGTAAAAGGCAGGGTTCCAAGTACTTCTGGATGTATGTTCAGTCGATTTTTTTTATTTTAGTGCTTATTGAACAGGGTTTGTAATGGCGGCAAAATATGTAAACAAAGTCGAAATTAAAAAAGGTTGTAGCATTTCTATAACAACAAGCAGCGTATTCGGAAAGTTATGATTTGTGTTGGCTTAAAAGTATTAAAATCCTCGGTTTTGGTTCAAGTTTTCAATTCAAATGGAAAAATTTACATACACATGTAATATTCTAATTAATAACTTTGCAAAATTATTAATATTTAGGACACGAAAAAAATGTTTAGTTGCCGGTTTGCTACCACCTTTTATGAATTCGTCATGCTGTGAATAGAAAGTTTATAAAATTGTAGTCTGAACAACTTTGTTTAGTTTCTTAAAATATTTGCCGAAACACGTTAAACTATAGCAGTGTGAATATAGTATTAAAAATTAGTTAAAATTTTTTATACTGGGTTAATATCAATTTTTAATATTAATTATCTCTTACACTGTAATTTTGTATAATAAAACAGTTTCCCTTCTTGAGTTTTGTTAATCTAAACTTGAACTCAATTTCAATATTCGTATCGGAATCGGTATCGGCGATATTTATTATTAAGTATCGGATTGGCAAAACGGCGTATCGTTACTTCCCTAATATAAACGAACATAAAATTCAATACGCCCCTTAAAATATTAATGAATGCTTGTCAATTCGTTTACGATTAGAGCAGTATAAGATGCAATCAAATTTCAATCATTTTCCTTAACATACTAAAAAGAAATTATGTAGTTCTTATAAATAAATGTGAAATTTTAGAAACCTAGAATTCAGAAAATTGTTCAAATAAATTTATCTTTTACACTTGTCGACAAAAAATACAAATTTTCGAGCCTTTCAATAAAAATATGTGGAATATATACCATCATATTCATAAAATTTGAGTTTGAAATGTATTTTATTTAACATTTTTCATAGACAATTTTCTTAAAATAGATTTCAAATACATTTTATTTATTTACGAATATGGGGGATAAAGTTTAATGCGCTAAATTCAAATCCGTTTCCAGTTTTTTTCTATCAGGCACAGATTTTTTAAGGGCATGACTAATAGGCACCCGAAAAAAGGCAGCCAGGCTAATATATTTCGTGACAACTCGAGAAGGGTTTACTCGATTTAAATAAATAAAGCACTTAAATACGCGGAATATAATCATATACAATTTTCACATATTTCCAACTAACCAACTACCCAGGAAAAATTTTGATGGCAAAGTAATGAGTTAAAATGCTAAAAAAACATACCCTCCACTACTTCTACTTTGGCATTTTAACCAATTACTTTAACATGGCGATGTCATTGGAGGCAAGTACTTACCACATTTGATTACAAATAACAAGTTATAAATTTCAATATTTAGATGGCAATGAATGCACAAAACACAATAAAAATTAGATACCTCTGCTAAGCATTGAACTTATGCCGTCTTCAGTTATTGTGTTATTTTATGCCAGGTATTTTACTCACTACGCTACTGCACACCTATTTTATTATGGGCTTAGCAATTGTTTTCACAAACATGAACACAATTAAAAAATCTATTTTGGTTCCCCACGGTTTGAACTGTTTATCCTCTGTATGATAAGCAGATACACTAGTACTCTGCCAATAAGAGAATAGATTGTTCAACTACTGTAAAGTAATTCAGACGGTATGTAGTTTGTGGTTGAAAAGTATGTTCTTGGGTAATGGCAACTCATTACCAAGTTTTTGCTGGGTAACTAACCAACGCCGAAAAAAATTGTTTTTCATGCAAAATTATATATCTTTTCGTTTTCAAAAGCTCATACAAAAATTAAGAAGTCAAAAATGTTCAATTTTTTGTCATTTATCAGAAAGCTAGGTATATTAGGAATAAAATTAGCCGCAAATTATTAAAATCGATGGATAAATGTCGATTTTATAAAAAAAATTATAATTTCCATACAACAGAAAAATTTTAATTTGTGTGTGTGTTGTATATTGTTTGGGAATCGGGAATCCCGCGAAAAGACCAACTAAAAGTCTCGGAAAATTTGTGAGATTTCCCCGGGAAAACGGGAAATTAAAAGTATAAATTATTTCATTAATATATGGTATACCGCTGGTAATACCGAAATTAAAAAAGCTTAAATAGTTGAACATGATAAGAAAAGACAGTTAGTGAAGTTCCGAAGATTTAGAAAAAAGTTCATTAATAGGTGCGACTCGCCGCGAGATGGCGACAATCTGTTAATTGAGCTTACTAAAATTAGTAGGATTTTCGCTACAGTGTTGTTGCTACTGTCACTGGTAGTGTACGTAAAGAGCTCTGATGAGTGCACTTCTTGGTAGTCTCGAAACAGCTGTCAGTTCAACATTCCGTACATCCAAATTTTTCTTTAAATGTTCAATATTTACATGCTTTAGAATTTCTTTCTTAAATAAAAAATAATTTGATCGAAAGAATAAATTAAAAATGAACTTAAGCCAAACTAATTAAATAACTTTGGATAAAACTAATTAAATAAGTTCGACTAAAAATTCATAACTCAATTATTAAAAAATATTTTCATATTATTTTAGTTTTAGTACTTTGTTCGTAGGTAAACGCATATTTTGGCGCATATTTTTAACTTAAAATTTTTAGGTACATTTATTAAGCGGATTTTTAGTTGCATGAAAGTCCGAGCACTGGTAATAACTAATACTTTATTTACCTGAATTAACTAAAAATTCTTAAAGTTGTCTTTTAGCATTGTTATTACTGCTCTTTTCACAATGTATGATTAAGAGTTAACGTGGACTTTAACTGCAAGTTTTGTATGCCAGTTTTTAATAATTAATCTGACTAACGTTTTGCCAACACTGGCCCCAACGCACAGCTACAATTTTTATTGGATTTTTCGGAGTTTTGTATTTCTATTTTAGAGATTTTGAGACTTACAAATTTCGCACTTTTTTCAGATATTTTCTATGTAGAACATTTTGATATTTTTGCAATAAAAGCACTTTTTCTGATATTTGAGCCTCTTATACAATTTGAGTGCTTGTAATCTAATTTCGAGGCTGTTACAGATTTTTTGCAATATTTTGAGAATACGTATTCGCAATTTTCGCGATAAAAGTGACTAGCAATTGTATACCTTTTTCAGTTTAATTGATTTTGAACCAATTTTTATTTTAAGCCTTTTTTATTGCATTTTAACTCGTTTTTTTGGCATGTATTTTCTTGCTGGTTATGTATGTAGATAACGGGAGCTTTATTCAATGAGCTTGATTACGGTTCGCGAATCTACTCGAGAGTTTGTAGTAAGTAGATTCAAGTAAAATTTTGTAATTTTCTTTAATCTACTACAAACTCACTAGTCGATTCGAGAATATAAATCCCAATATGTGTAGAACTTTATATTCTGCCTGTTCATAGGATCCGATACAGAATTGGATTGGAAACGGAATTCCAATCCAATTCCAATTGTGAATGCGTTCATGAAAACTTAACAGAATTGCTTTGTTCAAAAAGTGTTTATTTTCGTTCAAAGTTCCAAATATCGTTTACTAAGTTATGTATTTAGTAATTAGAGGCTAGGAAAAATTTGTTCTACCTGATAAACGTATAAATTAAAGGGCGCCTGAACTCCAATCCATGGACAATTAATTCCGTTTCTCAACTGAAATTTTGCAAATCTAAGTATAAATGGATTTCATGAACGCAATCAACCGGTTTTGTAGAGAAAACGATACCAAACCAATCCGTATTGGATTCTGTGAGCAGGCTGATTATTATTTTTTTGGATTTATCTTATAGTCATAAACTGAACGTTAATCATCTATATTCTCATACACTTACATAAAACAAATTGATACTGTAATTTTTATTCGCGTAAAATCGTTTTTTGTAAAAAAAATTCGAATATCCTAATGCTGCTCACATTTAATAAAATTAGTTAAATTTCAATCTGAAAATCATGCTAAAAGTATAAAAAAATCGTTTTATGGTGATTATCCCGAAAACGAGAGCTAACTTTGAAAAAAAAAAAACGACTAACACCATTGAATTCAGGTACCAGTAAGGTGCATAACTTACAATTTGCGGCTAGGTGTTATCGAAATCACGACTTTAAACTTTTTTTGTGTTATGTAACTAGGTTTTCGTACATTCTAACGATATGTATTAGTATAAAGCAATTTGACATCCATAGCTCGAAATCGAAAAAAATGAACATGGACGATTATTTACGATAACCACAAAAGTAAATTAAAGTTAAAATACATAATAACCAAAGTATAATGTACAACATTTTTTAACTTACACCGTTTCAATTTTGATTACTTTCTTATAATAAGTGTTTCGTTCGTGTTCCGCATTTGCCGTATCTTGCTCCAATTGTTGACGTGTTTCTTGCAGCACACGTAAACTTGATGGTGAAATAGATCCCTGTTCCTCATGCGGTTTACCATTTTTGGGCGTTGTTAAACTATCTACTTTGCTGGCGGATCCTTTTCGGGACTCTCCGCCAATAACCGGCTTTCTTATGGGCTTAGGTGGATTTTGCGCTGCTGCTGCTAAGGCAGCTGGAACTTTTAAGTTTTCCTTGCCAGCCGAATACGTATCGAAAAATTTCTTAAACCATTGTAAAAACTCAAAATTGTCTTGAAATTTTCCCCTCATCAAACGATCAATAGGCACGGATTTATCGAAATTAAGTTTTGTAAAGGCAGCCTGGAATAATTTTAAGTTGTGGAGGAATTCGTGTTCCAGCTTTGCGTTGCATTTGATTTTTTTCAAACTAATTGTATGGGGAAACAGCAGTTCCATCATTTGACAATATGCCACTCCTACAAAGTAAAGCAATAGGGCAAAATAATAATCTATGTATAGTATGTACATTAGGGGTACTCTTAGCTTTATATCGAATGTTTTTTTTTAAACTTTTTTTAAGTCAATATTAACCAAAATGGGGCGGGGACGAGAGTAAAGGAAAGTTGCAAAAAATAAAATTCGCCATTTAGCTGAGGGTCCCCTAATGAACATATGTATATGACTGATTCTCATTTCAAATGCTTTTTCGTGTCCGTTGAAAGTATAGTAAAATATTTAATAATATAAACGCATAAATTTTAAAATGAAAACTGCTTTAGCATGATTTAATGGATTATAAATAAAAGTATATAAGCTTTTTTTGTGTAAAACTGTACATTGTGTGCTAAAACCAAAGAACGAAAATACTATTTTTACTCTCTTCATACAAATTGGCGTGTCCGTAATGCATTCTGTTGATTTTACACATTAAGAAACTAAGAATTTTTCACAAAATGAGATTAAATTTATAACGGTTTTATAATATTTGCATTTGCTTCTCTTATTTTATACATAACATTTTTTAAAAATATTAGAAATTAAAATCTTTTTAAATTGTTGTTGTCCGCGGTCTTGTCTATTGAGCGCTACGCTTTTTTGTTAGGCTTCATTAATCAGTTTAATTATTAAAATTGGATTAATAACATACACTAAAATAACAACATAGGTTTTTACTTCTGAATATTTAAAAGTTTTTTGAACTTTCTTAAGTAGGAATATATGTATTGGAAAAAAATTAATCAATCAATCATCGTTTGTATCCAAAAAATGTTATTGAGTGTTATCCATATTTTTTTAATATAATTGAAACTTTTTATTGAATAACGAAGGAGGTTATGTTAAAATACATCGAAGATTATAAATCTGAATTGTATTGAATTCAAAATAAAGTGTGCGTTCTGGAAAAAATATTGAACTGGTGTAAAAATGTATTGAGCGTTACGTAAAAAATTGTTTTAAATATAATTTATCTATAAATTTTAGGACGTTAAAAAAAGTTAACTGCAGCTGAAGGGTAGAAACGATATAAAGAACATTATCTGTTTACAGCTTTCAGGTTTTCTTTTTTGATTCTTTCGTACTGTGGATTGTCATATTTTCGAAGAATGTATTAGACAGGTTGAATTTAGCTAAAAAAAACAAATTATTTGAAATTGACATAACTTTTGACATTGTTGGTCGATTTTATTAAAATAAGGCTTATTTGAAAGAAGAATTAGCCTACTTTTTGCTCATGTATAAATGTTGTTATAGAATTATTTTAAAACATAAACATTTTTTATTTCTCTATGTGAACCCAAGTCAGAATTGAAAAAGTGGTTATAATATTTAATTTCGTCCTGCGGTTATTATAATTTCTTTCTGAATATAACGTTACGAACCTTAGCCTAATAATCAATTTAGATTCACATTAGAATTTCTTGTTTTTAGAGAATATATTTACAGTGCTTTTAAACCCTATACCCATTTTTTGTGGTGTATTTTTTTTCGCAAAAATCACTCCCGGAACAACCGCGAAAGCATATGTAACGCTCAATACAGAAATATGTAAAAAAATCTAAAAATATAATTTTATTTCAGGATCCATTGAATGAGGCGAAAACTATAAAATTAATCCTACCTTCTCATATTTTATTTAGTTACATTGGCAAAAAAAAAAAGAAGCAAAATGTACGTTTAGAATGAGAATCAGCCATATGTGTACTTATACATATGTACCCCTAATGTAATATGTATGTATATGGAATGAAATATGTGTATAAATTTTTTTAATTATTATGATAGTTAGTCTAAAATTCACGTGCTAAAAATTTTAACCAAATTATTTAACACGCAATGAGCGGCTGAGCGGAGATCGGCAGACAAGTGGCTTTTTACCGAGCGCTTAGTTGCTAAAATGCCATTGTGCCATATAAATAAAAATTTTCGAGTCATAAAATTTTGGTGTAATTATTGTGTAATTTCATCGAAATATTATTTTAATACTTTGTTCCAACCCATTTGTAGTAAACAATTTTTTAACTAAAAGTTATTGGATAAATATTAATCGAAAATTAAGCAAACACGCCATTACTGTCTGTTTTTAAAAAACAACAATGAAATTCTCGTTCGGCAGCTTATATTGAAAAGAAAAAGAAGTTTCATTATCAGGGAAACTGCAAATATGCAATGGCATGGTTTTTCCTGTGCGTTGTATGTATGCTTAAAGGCCGTTGCAGACTATAATACAAGTTATTGTTTTTTTTTAATTTTCAAACAAATTTCAATAGTATTAGTACTTGTATTATAGTCTGAAACGGCCTTAAATAAGATATTTATACGTTTCAGAACTTTTTAAGAATATTGGCATCGATTTGTCAGTGTATATTTTAGCATATTTTATCCTTTACAGCATGTTTTTGCATATGTCAGACTTAGTCACATATTTAAGTATTTTTCCAATTTTTCTGTCATATTTGGCTCTTTTTCGTACATATTTTGCATGTTTTATAAATTTTTATACGAATTTAAAAACTGATCGAAAAATTTGTAAGATTTTCTGTAATTTTTCCAAATGTAGAATTTTTTTTAGAAAAACATGTGCGATATAGCACTTAAACACTTAAAAAAAAACATTATTTTGAATTATTTGAGTATTAGACATCCATATTAGTGGGTGCGACGAATATTCGCTTTCGCTAAAATGAATGCGAATATTTAAAGCGAATAGAAAATGGGAAATAAATCAACATTTATTAAAGTTAGCAACATTTTTTGGTGGAAAAGAAGAGAAAATCATGTTTTCTTATAAAAAATAATGTTTTTTATTTTAGTTATTATAGCCTTTTTATCAGTAAATGATGAAACAGAACTAAGTCTTCAACTTCAGGCAAAAACGCTGCCAAATAAACAGGCCCGAAACTAAATCGACGGCAGTAGCATCAAATTGCTCTCATATTATTGTTTATTTTCTGTTTTTATTTTTCGTATGAAAAATATATGAAATTTTATTCAAACATGGCAACATTGTTGAGAGAATGAGTGGCTAAAACTGAGAACATGAGAAAAAACGTTCTCAAAATAAAATAGAGTCTATCCCATGACTGCTTTTTACGGCGTATGATTAATGTCAATTTGCATGGAAAAACTCGTCTAGCCCCAGTTCTGTTTCATCATTAAGTGAGTGGCATTTAAAAAAAATATAATGACTGTAAAAATACTATGTTCCAAGGCCAATTTTCAATTACATATCTGTTTTCAATTTGCGTTGCTTTGTTCTAAATAAAATTTCTTATTGGCACTTAAATTGGTTATAATTTTTTATATGTGACCATATACATACATATTTGGTTTAATTGGCCTATGCGGGTACCAAATTTATCTGACATCTCTTAGTTTAAAAAAAATTGTATTAAATATTCGTCGATTTCATTAAAATGTTACTCTTGTATACATACTCCGAACTGATATACATTTATGGGGTATATCCATTTTTTGAGTTATTGTTTGATGTTTTTACGCCATATCGTTTTTGCATTTTAGTTATTACTATGTATTCGAATATTTAAAATATATTTTTTTTTGCATATGAGTTAAATGTAATTGATTCGCTTTCGCATTCGGTACACTCCTAATACATACATATGTATATCGTCACAGAAAATGCAAAAAGCCCTATCTAACATTTTAAAAGTTTTACAGGAGAGGTATAAAACTTGTTTAAATGAAAACTATATTGACAATTAGTGCAAACTCTTACAATACAAGTAAACAACGACCCACAAAGTTATATATTTATTGTAAAATTTTGCACTAACTGTCAATATATTTTTTCATATAAATAAGTTTTATGCTTCTCCGGTTAAACTTTTAAAATGTTAGATAGGTCTTTTTATATTTTCTGTGACGGTATACTTCGTAATTTCAGAAATGTATATTATAAAAATTATGTTATTATTTTTAAAGCATATTTCCGGTTTCCAGAAAGCGGGGTAGAAAAAAGACAAGATTTCTGTTTTCGAGTTTTTTTCACACTTTTCTTTACTTAGATTTCCATTTTCTCTCTCTTATGTGATTGTGTTAAGGGTTTTGTTGTTATGAACGAGTAAATAAATCAAATTTAGAGAGTAATGCATAAAAAAGACATGAAATGAAAAATCATTGTATAAATGCAAAAAGTTTTTGGTAGCAACTTTAAAAGAGAATTAAAAAAAGACATGTCTTAAAAATCATGGTGTAAATTGCGTGTTACAGCCAATTCACACGATGAATTTTACGACGTCGATTTTTCGACGTCTCTTTTTGGTTGTGGGAGAACGGTGTAGAGAAGCAAGAGGGGTAAACAAAAAGACTCGATTTGTGTTTGAGGTTTTTTTATATTTTTCTTTCATTTAATTGGAATTTTCTCTCATTTTCTCGCTCTTATTTGATTGTGTTAAGCGGCCTGGAGACTATCAAAAAAAGTCATCAAACACAAGGTTGTGTGCGTGCGGTCGTTGTTTTTCGGGTACACGTATTTGTTGTCGGCTCTGTTTGAAGAAAATCAAAAAGTTTTGATTTTTATTTTGACGGCTAATTTTTTGTACGTCTCCATTTGTGTTTGACAAAAAAATTTTATTTTTCTGTGTTTTTCGTCGCAACAACATCGCGGGTAAACAGTAAAAGAAAAATAATTTGTTTTGTGTTTTTCACCTGTGTTGTGTTCTTTTTTCATTAAAAAATAAAAAGATAAATAAAATAAAAAATATTATATTGCAAGTAAAGCAAATATTTTTCAATTGTGTTGTGCTTTTACCGCAAGAACTTTGAATATAAAAAATTTTCAATTCTGCTTTGGTATTTTCATCGTCCGACATATTTTCAATATGTTCACTACAACGGCAAAATACAAATTGTGTTTGAAGCTTTTATTTGTACGTCTCTTTCAAATGCTACAATCACACGACACCCACACATATGCAATGTTTGATGCCTTATTTTGATAGTCTCCAGGGCCCTTTAGGGTTTTGTTGTTATGAACGAGTAAATAAACCAAATTTTGAGAGTAATATATAAAAACGATATGAAACTAAAAATCACCGTATGAATACAAAAGTTTTTGGTAGCAACTTCAAAAGGTAATTAAGAAAAAACGACGTTGTAAAAATCATCGTATGAATTGGCTGTTAGTCTAGTGTGTTTTGGAAAGAACAAAAATTTTGCAGCTTAAAAATTATGCCTTTCTGAATTGGCTCAATGTAATGCTAGGAACCAGGGTTGTCAGATTTTTTCCGACCTATTTCGCCAAATTGGTTTTAAAAACTGCCAAAAGTCGCCAAAATCAATTTTATGTAGTTTTTCTTAATATATATTTGATAATAAATTTGTTTTTATATAATACTCTTTTTAACATAATTTTTTATAAAATGATCGTATAAAAATTTAGCAGAAAATTGCCAAAAGTAGAAATAAAATCACCAAAAATCATTTGTTGTAAATTTTTCTCATCCAATTTCAAACCCCATTAATGACTATTAATAATATAAGAAAATCCACCAAAATCACATTGTTTTAATTTCTTGCAAACGAGTTTTGGTGGGATTTATTTTCGAAAATACTCTTTAAACAAAGTAATTTTTCGGAATTTTAAAAATTTTAAACTTCAATTTTGTTAAAAAGATAGCCATAAAAATCGCCAACAAATTTATTTATCGCCAGAAAAATCGCCATGGTGACAAATCAAAAAATTTTGACGCCAAAGAAGTTGAAAAATCGCCACGTTTGGCGAGAAATCGCCATATGTGACAACCCTGCTGGGAACACAACTGAGACGAACGACGAATTCGTCGATAAAAATTCGCTGTGTAAGTTTGTCGTATGAAGCACAATAGCGACGAAAACGTAACAGATGTTATAATTGATAAAGTTGTTTACTGTTTGTGCAAAGTGTGACCATATTAAAAAAAATTATACACACTTGAAAAATTTAACATTAACAAAAACACAACTAACACCAATTTTTACAGTTAACTATTATCTATATTTATTTCAAATGCCATAAAATCAAAATAAAACACTAAATAAAGTAAAAATTAGCTTTATTTACTAAAACAGTTGAAAACTAAAACCAAACATGGTCACTTGGTACTGATTTGTTCGTCGTTCGCCGGCACTGTTACCAAATTTTTTCCCAAAAATATCACTAAAAGCGAGTTAAAAATAGCTAAATGTAAAATATTAAAAAAAATAGCGATAAATCGCAAAAAACTTTAATTGAGAATTCCTAATTTCAAAATTCCTCAAAAAAAATAGGTAGCAAGCAAATAGTCAAAATAACCAAAAATGTGCGATTTATCGTAAATCTTTTTAAAATTCAGGGGGGAAAATGATATTTCCTTCGCAAAATGAACAAAATATCTAGAACTTTAATTGTGTGGCTAAAAAATTAAAAAAAATTTATGTTTAATTTGAAGCTTCTCCTCAAAAGCTTAAGTTGTATCTGTAGGCAATAAAAATAAGTAAAACTATTGCAATTTATTAATAGCTTAAGTTTAAATAATGTGAACGGTGGTCCTCTTTTAAAATTCCTAAATAAGAGAATATAATTTAATCAGTTTTACTTATTTATAGGATTCGCTATTTAAAATCACGATTTCATTTTAATAATCAATTTAAGCACAAATTTGTAAATTTAGTTTAATTTACAATTAAGTAACAAAATTATGAAACGGACGAACTTACATCTACATACTACGAGTACATATAACAATATTTTAATAAGTTCCAAATTGTAGGTAGGACTTTAGTTTATTCTATTTTAAGCTTTCAAAAAATTTTGAGGAAGAAATGCTTTGAAAAAATAAAAGATCTATTATAGAAAAATAGCTAAATTTCCCGTTAATAGCTAAATCATATTTCTCCCGCAAAAGGCTTTCAAAAATAGCTAGATTTGACGATAAAATAGCTGAAATGGCAACGGTGTTCGTCGGCGTAAGAAATAGTAATAAATCTATTTATAGTTCGCCGCGTATGGCGAATTTCGTCCGACGCCGTTATTGTGTGTATTTTCATATACACAAATGTGTTTTATTTTTGGCAACGAATATTCGCGGCCAAAAATTCGTCGTTCGACCCAGTTGTGTTCCTAGCATAATGTTGACGTAAGATTTTTATATATTCAAAAACAAGTAGAAAATTTTTGACTTTTCTAATTTAAAATTTTTCCAAATTTTCTGCATTTTTCCATGAATAGCATTAACATTTTGAAAAACTTTAGATAATTTTTGACATTTTTACTGTTTGCCGATCAGAAACGAACTAAATATTAGAATAATTATATTGCCATTTCAATAGTATTTCATGTTTTAATTTTTTGCCGCTCGCCTTTCATTGCGTGGCCTCAGGCGTGCCCCATTGAGGTAAAACTTCGAACTTTGTGAAATTTACCAAAATGAAGCATAAAAAAGAGACGCCTTAGAGTTCTCCGATTTAGCTCGTTTTTACAATGAAAGATTGTTTTTTTAATTATGCTTCATTTTGGTAAATTTCACAAAAATTTATATATTGTATGACCTTTAGAGGTCACGGTAAAGTTCTCTGAATTGACCCAAAATTTTACCTACGCTAAAAGAAATATCGTTTTATGTAAATTAAGCTTAATTTTGGTAAATTTAAAAAAATTTGAACTTCGACCCCAATAGGGTACGCCTGAGACGAGTTATTTTTGGAACAAATTTACTTTAGCTGCACTCCTCCAAAAACAAAAAAGAGAAAATACCGGTCCTGAATGGGCTAATTTTTTCAAATATGTGTGTATGCTTTTCATCGAATAATTCTAATAAGCTTTCATATGATACCCATATTAAAAGTTTTGCAAGTAAATCCTTAAGATCTGTAAAACTTTGTAGGTCCTAACTCCGAAAATATGCGTTTCTGAGGATTTTTGTACTTAACTTTTTTTTCTTAGAATTAAATTTCTATTCATATATAAAGTGCAGCTAAAGTAAATTTAAGCCTTATTTTTTTATGTATAAAAATAAGTATGTGCATAGAAAACTTACCCGAGCACAGCTCTTCAATTTTTTTATATTGCCCATGCACGGTACTATTGACCCACTCCAACATGTCATGACGAGACATTTCCTCTACCGTGCAGTATGTGTCGTTTATGTTATTAATTATTTGCCCGCGAGAAGTTAACAAACTTTTGAACCAAAGCGAATTAATAATATCTGTACTGAATTCGCCTTATTTTGAATTTTTTTACGCCATTGAAAGACTGAGAGAGAGCAAACTTGCAGAAATTGAACTGCTCTCTTGTGTTTCTAAAAACGTGCTGCCAGACAAACATTTATTCAGTCATGGTAAAAATTGGTACAATATCGCCAAAAAGTGTATGAAAATCGTCAAATGACTTCCAAAACATATTAAAGGTATTTTTAGATGATTTAACATATTTTTATATAATTTTAGCTGAAATTTTATCTATTTAGAAAAAATCATGAATTGAGAAATTTTTCGTCTATGCCGTCATGCTCATATCATGTTCAAGTTGATGGCTCGTGAAGACAGTGTAATTTTATTTACCAATCGATTTACCATACGTCTCCACTTAGCAATAGTTATTGCCAGCAACAGCTAAATTCCATATTGAAAATTCCATTATTTTTTACCGCCATGTTTTTAATTAGTAATTAAGTATTTGCTTTCGTAATTTTCATATAAATATGCAATATAATTTTGCAATTGTTCTAGCTGGATAATAATATCGCCAATGTGTGTGTCATATTAGAAGGTAGCACAGTATATTAGATAATGTTTACATTTTCACTCTCACGAAAATAATGCTATATTTTGTTTGAAAATATTGTTGCATTGTATATATCAAAACTACAATAATATGCAATAATATTGTATGATGGATGGGGCGCTTAACACGATTTCAAACATAAATGACACTAAAAATCCGAGTTGAAAATTTACCATAGCGTGTATTTCTATTATGAAGCTTGGCAATTGCTTCAATAAAATTTGGTGCGTGAGGACGTGGGATTAATAGCAAGCTATCTGATAATAGCGACCAGGGGCCGGTTTCTTAAAACTACAAGATACAAATCTACAGGTAAAATACACACAAAACAACAACACTTACAAATTTTATTGTTGTTTTGTATGTATTTTACGTGTAGATTTGTAACTTGTACTTTTTGAGAAACAGCCCTAAGTAATGGGGACTCAGTGATTTTCTCGTTAAATGTGGCGATTTTGAAACGTGTTTAGTGGGTAAAAAAACGTTTAAGCTATTAGCGGGAAAACTAGCGATTTCTTCTGGGAGGCGATTCCATATATAATCCTGTGTTTACATGGCCATTTCAAGAGTTTTGAAATAACACGTTTGATAATAATAAAGTTGTCATATTTTAAGTTGTATCTTTTTTTTTAAATAGATGGAATTTGATTTGCATGCGATGAGCGTACGAGCTGTTTAAAAATAAAAGTGTTGACGCAAATGGCCTGAGATATCGTTTTATTTGCAAATAAATCTAACAAAAACAATTTCATATTTATTAATAAAAACATATACATGTGTATAATTTTCATGGTCAGTCTGGTCTTTTTACATGCGCCTTACCACCAAATACTTTGAGTATTGTTAAAATATTTTTCTATACGTACGTACTGTGTAAAAATTAGAGCAGGTGTATTTTCTTAAGCTCATGGATATTGTTGGCCACATGGGTGTCACATAATAAAATAGCCCATATAAGATTTTATGAAATAGTGCAAATATGGATTTTGATGATTAGCATATGCCGAAATACTGATAAATGTACTGGATAATGTTGTAATTTCGTTTATAAATTCTATAAGAATCATTTGCGACTCCATAATAGCTGTTTTACACTATCTCACAAGCCGTTCGACTTCTGTAGAAAATGCAACCCTGATCTAATGAGTTTATGGAAAGTTTTAAAAAAGCAATAACAACACATTATATCAGGGTAGCATTTTGTGCAGAACAGCTTGTATAATAGTCTAAAAACGCTTAATAAAGTATGGATCCTTATATGCAAGTGCATCGATTTGATGATAAACATATATCAGAATTTTACCCCAAATGTAGTATTAACCGAATATGTAATTATCATTTTATTATATATATTTGAAATTTTGTAAATAATAAAAATTATATATATATATATATATATATATATATATATATATATATATATATATATATATATATATATATATATATATATATATATATATATATATATATATATATATATATATATATATATATATATATATATATATATATATATATATATATATATATATATATATATATATATATATATATATATATATATATATATATATATATATATATATATATATATATATATATATATATATATATATATATATATATAAATCCAACTTTTTATTAGCATTTATGTCAATATATTGAAATAAATTTTTAAAAAAGTTTGAGCCTACAAAATTTAGCGATTTATCGCTAAAATATTAGTCTTGCCCATCACTGATAGCGACTGCAACCTGGCAGTATCAATTCTAAAGCAAGAAACTGCCAATTTGGTAGTACTTTTTAATAACACATTTCTGCACGTCTAGGTCAGAGTTCCAAGCCGAGGGCTTTTCATCGGCTACGGCGGCGCGGACAATATTGTTCGGCGGCGTTTATAACGATGACTCGGCGGCGGCTTAAATGTCGGCTTGAACGAAATATTATGTAAAATGAAAATATTAAAAAAAAAAATTCTAGCTAATAATTGTAATACTCCATAATAAAAGTATTTTTGTATAACAAAAGTCAATCGGCAGCGGCTAGCCTACGATTTGGAGCCTGTGATGAGACAGCGACGATAGCACATGCATAGCGGACTGTATTACATTTTTTTATAATTTTTTATTAGTCCACTGAAAGCAATATTCAATGCGTTTTATGTTACAAAACATTCTACGATAAGTTAAATGATTTTTCCAAGTCAAGTTTTATTAAAAAAGATAATCGCTAAAATCGCAAACATTTACACCATTTTTCTTCTAAAAGATTATTTTAAAAGATCTTAAACTATTGAAATAACTAATAAAATGATCCCACAAACTTGTGTATGTTTTAATTAATACATATTTATCAATTCCTTTGGTGCAGTTGCATATATTCGCGCAATTCCTAAGAATGGGCAGGTGATCGTGCCAATGCTCTGTGCAAAATCAAGAGTTGCTCCATTAAACAGCAGACATTACCTCGACTAGAGTTATGTGCAGCAGTTCTAGCAGCACAGCTTTCTCACAGACTAAAGATTGACCTGCAGTTTCAAAACCAAGCTACATTTCTATGGACTGATTCAAAAATCGTATTATCATGGATATACGCATAATCATCTTCATACAAAACCTTTGTCGCCATCAGAGTATCAACAATTCAGTCACTAATTCTAGCCGAACAATGGCGCCATGTACAATCACAACACAACCCAGCCGATATACTATCCAGAGGACTTCGTGCAGTAGATCTGCCAGCATGTAACTAATGGCTATATGGACCACTTTTCCTTCATGGAAGAGAGGAAACATGGCCATCGAAATACTTACCTCAAAAAAATTGCGAATGACATTGAGAAAAAGGAGGTACCTGTTATTGCAACTATGGCATTAAACGATGGTAGCCTTATATACGGAATTCACCACAAAAATTCCTTTAACATTTTACAGAAGGTTTTGGGTTACGTACTCAGATTCATAAATAGTTAAAAAACGCAAAATTAATTTCGACCAAAACACATTTCGCTGTGTCCTAAAGAACTGGATGATTCGCGGTTTAAAATTATTCGAGCAGTTCAGATCTCTTCAAGAAGGAGATATCTGAATTAAATAAAAAAACCAAGTGGAAAAGTCCAGCATAATTAACAGCTTATCTCCGTTCCTAGATGAAAATTGGAAGATTGGAAGCCTCTAATCTATCATATGACCAGTGTTGCCAGAAAAGTTTTGCCTCATGTCCCCAATTTAAAGAGGGATGTCCCCAAAAATCCCCATTTCAAAAGTAAAAGTCCCCAGTTTTGTCCCCAAAAAATATTTTGGTAATAAGCACTATTTTTTAAGTCCTCTGCGTATTTTGTTACTTCTAACTAATATTATTATTTTGATTTAGCTATACTATATGAACTAAATATCTGCAGCGAGTAACTTTTTGCTGCATTTGTGAAACTCGCTGTCGAATGTAGCAAATATTTGTTCTCCCGCTCACAGCACAGGCAGTGAAGAGTAGAGACTGTTTGTGTGCCAAATACCAATGTGTAAGCAGCCGAAGTTAAACCTGTTTCGCAAGCAATGAACATGCCAAAATGTAGACAACAAGAACAAGTACCTTAAAAATATTGTTCACTTTATGTAGTGCTTGAAGTATTTTTTTTTTTAGCAATTTATTAGTAATGTTGAAAGTAGCATAGTAAAGTTGGTGACGACATTTACATTCGTATATTGTATATGGGACTCCAATACTATGAACCATATGTGTACGTACAAGCACACAGCCATACATACATATATGTTAATGCATTAGGGTATGATCAACCTGACCAGACATCCCGCTTTAGGCGGGATTATCCCGCTTTTAAGAGGTCAATCCCGCCTAAAATTTTTATCCCGCTTTTTCAAATTTAAAAACTTATAGATATGTTTTTTAATTATACCCAAAAATATGGAAAATGTTTCATCTGAGCAAAATAGATCTTTCTTGTCTTGATCGAATAAAAACTCATTGAGTTAAAGGAACTTAAAATTTAAAAAAGTGTGTTTTCAGATATTGCCCAAAACTCAATACTTAAATATTTCTAGTCCAAAGATACTTATTTATTCAGACTTAAGTTCGTTCAATTTAATTGTTCAATTAAATTTTTTTTATTGAGAAAGGAATTTTAAATGCATGTAATAATTGAAAAAACAAAGACAAATTTTTGACTGTATAAGGGTCGAACTGAACACCATGATATTTCAAGATTAAACTCGATCTCATGATCAGAGCTCTTGTTATACCTTTCACAGTGTGAGGATGGTGAAGTCAAGTAAGGCATGTGTATTGAAAATTATTGATTATTGCAAAAATTAAATTGAACAACTTAAAAACCATAGAGTTCGACTAACATTGATATCTTCAGTTTTAATTTTTCTCCATTAAAATGAAACGGAAATCCAGAAACTAATTTGGTGACGAGGCATGATACATAAAATGCTTAAGAACCGACAAAATAGAACAAAGTTACAAGACAGTAAGTGAAAAACCGAACTGCTTTTGATCAAAAATATTGTTTTGACTATAAACTGAATTTTATAAAAGATGACTTCGGATTTTTTCACTCACTGACTTACATTTTTCTTAATTTTGTAGGGTCCTAACGACTTCATGTTTCATGTGTTAAAGACAAAATTATCTTTAGGCTTAAAGAAATTTATAAAATTTTTGTTTCATAAAAATTATGCATTTTTAAAAACATCTAAAAATGCACTTTTTTAAATTTTAAGGCCTGTAACACAATGAATTTTCTAAGAACATATCGTTAACTGAAATGCAAAATTACATAACTACACTGTTTTTAATTTTATAGAGAGAAAAAGACTAAATAAAATACTTCAAGTGATTGAAGTAAAGTCTCTTAATTTTCGTTTTGAGTGCGATTAATTTTTATGATAACAGTTTGAAAATTTGTAGGCAAAGCGCTCTAATGTAATAATTAATAATTGGTAATGCGACTTTAAATTTTTCGTTAGTTACATTATTTCGCAGTTCAGCTAACGATATATAACTGTGTAGTTGCATGCATTTATAAAAAATCATATATTATCGTCAGTTTATTTACAACATCCCTCTTTCCATAAAATATTTTATAAAATCCCGCTTTTTGGTAATATTTTCTTCAGAATCCCGCTTTCCAACGGTTCTTATCCCGCTTTGGACAAAAATCTTCTGGTCACATTAGGTATGTATGACTAATTTTTACAAAAAATTTACCTTTCACTATGTGATATATCAATAATAAAAATTGTGATTGCGGGTCATTTTGGCAGAAAAACCTTCCGCATCAAATGCAATTTCTAAAAACCCTTAGATAATTTTTTTATTAAATTAATATGCATATGAATTGTTTATTGATTTTGGTAAAATTTAGTACGAATGATGCCGCTGGCAAAACTACAATTGGAGCAAAATGTTAGCTCACTACTTTGCCTAGTTCGGGAAATATCGCCACTTTAAAATTGGAAAATTCATCAAAAATTTACAAAACTGACTGCACAAAGTAAGTTATGTATGCATATATTTCAAACTACTTAACCCTAGATATTCCATTAAGGTTTCATATTAAAGGGCACAAAGGGACATAGGCTTTGATTTTGAAAGGTCAAATTTTACGGACCTTATGTTCGCAAGGGATTTTTTCGAAGAATGGTATTTTTAAAATTCTTAAAAATATACATTTTAAGGGAAAGGGTGTGCCCTTCAAGTAGTTTTAAATACATACATATTTTTGTGAAGTCAGTTTAGTTAATTTTTGATGAATTTTCCCATTCTAAAGTTGCGATATTTGCCGAACTAGGCTAAATAGTGAGCTTAGATTATGCACCAATATTATTTTGCCAGAGGCATCATTCGTACCAAATTTTTTCAAGGGGTAAGGAAAACTGGTTGGTTGGTTTCATATGTTTTAACACATAGACCAAATTTAAACTCGTTTGGTGCGGGAACTTTATTGACAACAGCATAAAAGTAAGGTTTCTTTATATTTTTATGGCCATTTTGGCTAGGGCATGTAATATTTGCTATTTGCAAAAATAGTAAAAAAAGTCGACCCTAATGTACATGTGCATGATATTTTGAAACAACAACAAAATTCATAGAAGTAAGAATTTATGTATCCAGACCTAACCTATCAAATTCACATTGTTTCAACTAGAAATAGCTATGATTAAACATGATTTTTCGTATTATTTCAGTATCAACTTCATTTTGATTTAACTGTACTGGAATATTAAATCAACATGAAATATAGTTAATTCAAAAGGATAAATTTTCTTTCAAGATTATTGTAAATCATCTTGATTTAAAACATGAAACACCTATGAAGAAAAATCACAACTGGAAAATGTTAAATTAATCTGGTTTTCGACGATTTCACATTGAAAATTTTCTGTGCGTAAGAAAAATTCATGATGTTGGTGAGTATCCTCATCATAGATTGAACTCATCAGTCAGTATTGTCTTTGTAATCAACGCGCTAACTACTTAAAATGACCTGAACTTATACAAATGTATGTAGTTAAAAGTAAAAAAAAAACAAATCGGCAGAAAGATATGCTGCATTCAGGTCAGAAAAATCAAATAAGTATTTTTTTATTACTAATGCAAAATATTTAAGTTAAACTGGGATCTCGCCAGTGGTCGAAATTGGACCACTATCCGTAACCGGGTTTGCTTGTAACCAGTTCTTAGCAAAAAAAATATATATTGGGCATATCTAGCGAAAAATGCCTCTAAAACATATACATTAGACTGTCCCATATTTTCCGAGCCTTAAATGCATTCATAATGCATTGCTTATCATTCTGTAATTCCAGTGGTATTATTTAGGAAACAAATTACACCGTCTTAAGCGTAGTATGCAGTTCTCACTGAAATTCATGTTTGGAGTTTTGCATTTATTTCTACACGGAAAAATAATCGTGTAGAATTCTATACAGAATTTTGTTTGCATCCACACAAATTTATATATTTTTTAATTTACACACACAAAAACACTAAAAATTAATTACAATGTATGAAAAACTAGAAATGTGAAAAATTACGTGACCAAACAATTGTGTGAACATTAATTTTTGTTTCAGTTGACGGAAAAAATTCTCCACTTATTATTATAGCATGCCTGTAATAGACAATAAATGCCAAAATTCCGTGTACTTTTCTTTTGGAACTGCGTACTAGTAAACGGAAATTTCTTTAAGAAATTTACCAACCTGAATTTCCGTTTCTTTTTTTTACACATACTTCTTATGGCAGCCTGAATTTCATTCAGAGCTGCATACTACGCTTTAATAACAAAGAAAACCACACGAAAGATACAAATAGAACATGTCGTATCGCAGCACTATCGCAATTCGTATTTACTTGATTTAAACTTCAGTCGGCACGGGTTAATGGTCCTAAAAAGGGTCAATATTTTTTCCAGGAGTACTTATCATCGTTATGAAAGTATTTGGAGGATATGCGTAAAAAATAAAAACCGAAGTCGAAAAATAATGGCATATACGTGAATTTATATGTATCAAATATTCATATATTAGCCTGTCTTTTGTTTCGAAATCATTTTTTTTTTACGCATACCCTCCAATTATTTTCGCAATGACACAATGTACTTCAGGAAAAAAAATTTGTCCTTTTTATGAACGTTAGCCCGTGCCGACTTGCTAGGCAATTAATTACAAATATATTCAAAAAATATGGGACAGTCTAATATACATATACAGTAGTTTTCCGGTTTAACGAATCAGTACTTTGTCAGGCCCGTTCGTTAAACTGAAAAGTACGTTATACGCAGTACTTATGTAGAATAACCAGTTTATGGATAAATAAATAACTAGAATTGTATCTTTTATTCTAAGATAGCGTTACTTTTTTCTACTCGCTTTGTTTTTAGTTATTTGTATAAGAAATTTCTTAAAATAAGTTTTTTAACTAATATTATGAATTTTATTTGTTCGTTAAACTGATCACAAAAAAATATTTTTGTTCGTTATATAAGATAATCAATGGAGCGAATTGATCTTGAACTGTTCGTTAAAAGCGATGTTCGCAGAATCGAATGTTCGTTAAACCGGAAAACTACTGTATGTATAACACATTTTTTAAAAGATTTTTTTTTATAAATAATAAATCAATTGGAGATTTTTCGTTTTGACATTTTTTTAAATTTTATAATGTATTAGTTTTATCATTTTTTTAAATTTCAAGAGTTTGCCTCTTATGGTTTCCAAGATACAGCAAATTGTCTAAATTACATAGTAAAAATTACATTAACTTATAGAACACCCTTTAGTTTTTATTGTTTTAAATATCAGTGTTAATTGGTGTAGTCTCTTCTACAGACTACACAAATTAACACTAACTTTGAAAATTAAAAGTATCATATATATGTATATATGTATGTATAAGTGTCTGTATATTACTTGAGTATTTCAATATGTTTCGTTGCTTGCTTTAGAACACCCTTTAATTTTTAACCGTCATATATTTGTTGTTGGAGCGGCCAAAGTTTTACATATTCTGTGAAAATTTCAGGTCCGTAGCTTTTACAGTTCCCGAGAAAACAGCATTGCAGACAAACATAAGGACCCCGGAGCGAAAACAATAGGGTTCCTTTACAGTTTTGGTGTACGGAACCTTAAAAAGGAAGCCCTAACAAAAATTAAGCATTTATACATAGTATGTACGTATGTATGCAGATTACGAAAAAAATCATTTTCACATTTAATCATAAAAGCTATATATTAATGCCTTAATTCATATAAAATATTTCTGACTTATAACAGACTAATAAAACAAATTTTCATACAAAAATTTTCTTTTATAAGCCCCTTATTAATCAAAAAATTTTTTATGAATAAGGTTGTAAATGTTAGAAATGAACTGATAATAATTTGAATAAATAAATGACTTAATAAATAGTGTAAATAAATACGTTAATTAAAAACTTGAAGCATTTAGTTCCATTTTGTTACACTTCACTCAAGAAGAGATTGAATGCACAGAACAATAGATCTTTTTATTTGCCAAACTTCACGTGGTACTTGTAATACTACGTAAAGTTTTGCTGTCGCATGATACTTGGCATGTTCGGCTTAAATATGTACGAATGAGAGTTAAAAACAAACGCGCATTTATCTAGCACACACACAATCGAGTAACAACCAATAGTTGTTTGGTGATTTTGGTATTGCAAAAACATGTACATACATTGTCTTTTAGTATAGTTCGAGTAAGCGTTCATGATTTGCGAGTATGTATGTACTTCTAAACTACAAATCCATTTGCGCAGGGGTTTAATATGAACCTCTATGTCAGTGGTGGCCATTCTCTCAATTTTCTATACTCGCGAGTATAGGCTGTTTTTTTTACCACCAACCAGCGGTGTTAAGTATGACGATTTTTTAAGATATAACAAAAAACGATATGACATACTGTGTTGTCATATCGTAAGCTATTTACGATATGAAAACACTGAGAAAGCCATACACCGTTCATGGCTTTCTCAGTGTTGCCATATCGTAAAAAACGTACGATATGACAACATAGTACGTCATATCGTTTTTTGTCATATCGTAAAAAATCGTCATACTTAACACCCCTGCCACCAACACACGTACAATCTGTGTGAGACACTCAGCCTATCTATTTAGCAGCGAATCACATACACAAACAAAGAATAATATAGTGTATGTATGCCCACCACTGCTCTATGTCCATAGATATTATCATATTCATTTTTCACTTCTAATTTTAAACAAATTGTCGTATTTTATTCCACTGTATAGTAAAACCCATAACTTTTAATAGTTAGAGAAATGTTATTTTTAATTCACTTTCTCTCTAGGATAAGGAAACAAAAAATTTCAGAGAAATAAAATACTATTAAGTGGTTTTTTTAAGAAACCATTACAATTTTGCGATTCTGGAAAACTGAAAAACTCTTATGTTTATTATATATTTTGGTTTAATTTTGCACGAAAACTAGTATTTTGGTACAAAAGTTTTAATAATAAAATTATATAGTGGAGTTCAGTGCTTGATCCAAATGGTTTTGCGAAAGTGCAAACGATAACATCGTAGCTTTTTAAAAAATTTCGTATTCTGTTGTTGGATTTCATTAAAAAGCTACGCTATTTTGCATTTTCACTTTCGCAAGACCATTTGCATCAAACAGTGAGCTGCGCCAATATCTTTTATTTGTAGAATAATGCCGCTTTTTTGATTATTATTCTTATTATAATGTGTAGGGCATAAGCACCGCGACCCGAAATATATTTTGTGCAAGTATCTTTTGTGAGAGGCTATATACTTTACTTGGAGTCATTAAGATTTCTTCAAGAAACTTGATTGCATGAGACATTACAGCTGAAATTGCTGTCGTCTGAGACCGCTGTGTCCGGCTAGTACTCTTGGGTCATTTTTGTTCATACAACACCTGAGCTCAGGAACTAGTCTTCTCTTTGCCGTATCCACGTGAGATGCCATAGAAGTATTCCGGTCCTATTAAACTACTATGGGCTTCTCTGTCGGTTAGACAGTCAGCCCGCTCTATCCAGCATGGCCTTCGTAGCCAGGCACACAGCATAACGTCAGTTTATTATGAGTGTCATTAAGATATCGTAGGCCATACATTGACAACACGTAACTAATTTTTACAACTTTTCAGTTGAAAAAATTGCATTATAATTGAAGGTCTGAGAAGCAAAGGGCTACAAGTGTCAAAACCAAAAAAAGAGAGTTAGATGCAGGAATCAATACCCTAGGAGGAAGGTTCTGTGTCAGTTCGACACAGAACCTGTTACGTGACTAGTCCTTGGGGGATAGGGACCGGTTCGAGTTCTAACACTTTGCATGGAAGGGACCTATCACTTTAACATGGCTTTGTTATAGGAGGGAGCAATTGATACATTTTAGACATTTTGTGATGGGTCACTAGACTGATCTAAAGAATCGTGCCAGTAGTAGTTTCTATAAAACTGGTTTCGGATATAGTTCCAAGGAAAGTAGGAGTTCATTTAGTTTACATAAACTCATCCCACTCATTGTAACTCATCTTGATTGGATTATGTTTTAATTAAATATTTATAGCTTTTTTTATTTTATTTATTTGCAATGACGTATGTATGCCATTTATTTATATTTTTGTTTTATTTGATTTTTTCTGAAAGTGAAAATGCACGTTACCGTAGCCTTAAATCATAGCACATTTTGTTGATATATTTGCACTTTCTCAAGACTATTTGCATCAAATACTGAACTCCACTATTTTGTTTTTAATAAATGAAATTAAATTGTCACTTACAACTGAAATGCAATTTCTTAAATTCAGAATTCCATTACAAAATTTTATTTAAATTTTCGCAGATATGGACACAAATATTTGTAAATACAAAAAAACGAAGACAATATTTTTTTAATTTTTATGCAGTTTTGGAACATTTATATCTGTTAAGAGATGGGGTCTAGTTTGACCAGTCACAGTACATTCCTATTTCCACAAGTCATAGGACAGATACTTTTGGAACAAGTGACACAAATTTTCCGCAGGGTAGTTAATACTAACATCTATCACTCAAAAAATCAGACCTGTATGATAATCTAAAAAACTGTATGTCTTACAAAGCCAATAAATTGAGTATGAAAATATGCATTTCAAAAAATATGTATTGAAAAAAAGAAAACGTTGAAGCTTTCACTCTTTTTGCACTTGCACACCTTTGCTTCTCAGTCCCTTAGTTAGACTGAAAGCGTTGTATATAATATTAACTAATTTAGATTTTTTTTATTTTGAGGATAGGACTGTTTTTAACGTTTTTTACGTGATGTTAACATATTGTCCCTACCCAAGAATGATAGAATACAAGATTAAGAAATGCGCAAAATTTCCCGTTAGATGACGTAGTTGGTGCTTTTCAAAAGGTTGCCAAGTCAATGTGTAACTAAGCCTGTATAATTTTATTCGAAACAATGTATGCAATTTTGTAGCAGCCCTGCAACATCTGAAAATGATTAACCAATAGGAACACATTTTGTGACGTCATTGGTGACACATGCGCAGAAAATTTTATACGCGGAATGTCTTAACCTTGTATTCCATTATTCTTGATCCCTACCATATCTAACTATCAATATGCAAATCGGTGCTATTCAGAAGACAGCAAAATACACATCAATTGTAAACATATATGTTATAAAGTCAGCGCCTTCCTAAAAGTGTAAGAATTGCTCATGAAAAATTGCTGCAGAAATAGTACTCTGTTTATTTTGTGAAAAACATATGAAATGTATCTATAACATTTTGAGTCTTCATGCGAAATAGTCCCCCTTATTCCGTAACTATTTGTCGACGTCACGTCAAGACAATACCAAAAAATTGGTGCTTGTCAACTCGCTGTCGTCAAAAATTTACTACTATTAACAGCCTCTTTCCACTTTCTATGCCTTAGAGAATAGTAAGTAGTAAATTGTTGTCGATGACGAGTAGAAATGTGTAAGTTTTTTGGTATTGTCTTGACGTGACGTCGACAAATAGTTACGAAATAAGAGGGAATATGAGCACCATTTTTTCGTGTGGAATTTACAAGAAACACATTTGGTTTTTTACAAACGTAAACAATCTTAGCATACTATCAAGGGCCAGTTATGATTGGTTATTTGTAAAATTGTTGGTATGAAAAAACCAAGTTAATCAACATTTCGCGCAAATTTGAACAGAGTATTAAGCTTATAAGAGCATATTGCAGCGAAGCGTGTCGTAAAGATAGGAAGACCACGATCACGAATCTAAAAAGCGAATTTTCTATATTCGATAGTTGTACCTCGTAGAGATGATATTACTATCGATATGGAACGAATTTTCAAATTTTCATCGAATCTTTTAAGCATTTCTTTTACTAAGACAAGGTAAAAATACATATTGCAACCAAACTTCTTTAAACTCTTTTTGAAATGAAAGTGATAACAGTTCTCATTCCTCTAAACATCCTATGCCAACGTTAAATTTAGCCTAGTACAATTTATATCTTGATGCATTCAAACAAATGAAATTCATCAAGTTAAACACTATTTAAAAATAATCGAAATGCCTTCCACAAGTAGAAAAATTTTTTATTAAAAGTACTTATAATGAAAAATCCCCAAATCCCTCCCCACGAAAATCTGTCCATAAATAGAAGTTGAAATCCCCAATTTGGGGACAAATCCCCTCATCTGGCTACACTGCATATGACGCAAAACTTCTACCCTATAACGACTTGATTTCAAAACTTATACTCACAATGTTGCATGAAAAAAACTATAATTGTGGCCCACAATTATTATTGGCTATGTCCAGACAATAATACTGTATCATTAAGGGTAAATCAATGGCAAGAAATATAGTCCAAAATTGTGTGCGATGTACAAGAGCAAAACCCAGATTATTTTCTCAAATAATGGGGGATCTACCAGTAAGCAGGGTCACCCCATCATGCTCATTTATTAAATCTGGTGTTGACTACTTCGGACCGTTTTGGGTTCATTATAAGATAAGCGGTAAAAAACCTCATAAAGCTTACATAGCTGTTTTTGTCTGTTTCTCAACGAAGACTGTACACCTGGAAGTTGTAACTGAATTAACAACTGATGCATTCATTGGAGCTCTCAAAAGATTCTTATCACGCCGAGGGCGATGCCAGACCATATACAGTATAATTCGTTTAGAAGCCACACCGCTTATAGTAGAATTAGCGATATATTCCAAAATGTTAGTTTTTCTGTCATATATAAGTAAAATACCTGCAAAATATTTTTTTATTTAGTCCATTAGTCCTATAGTCCATTTTCGCTTATACGCCACCAAGATTTGGTTTGAGATATCTTAAATACATGCAAGTTATGGAAGATATAATCCAAAATGCAAAAGTCAAAAATAATATATTTGGTAGTCATAATTTTATGAAAATATTACTGATATTGAAGTAGAAATTGTTTTTATTTTATCAATCTTAATTGCAATATTTGTGAATTGAGTAAATAAGGAAGTAATTTCTTAACGTTAGTTTTATTTTTCTTTGTTAAAAGAAATAACTATATGGGGACTCGCATATAAGCCACAAATTGGCTTGTATAAAAATCAAGATATAGTCCAATTAGCCTTATAGTCCACAAAAAGGGTGCAAATGAGGCAGTGGACTTAAGCGAATTTTACTGTATTCAGACAATGCTACAAACTTCATTGGTACACGGAATCAGCTAGAAGAATGAAATCAAGCAATCTTTGATAATAACTCACAAGAAAAAATCTTACAGTCATGCAATAAAGAAGGCATTGAATTCAAATTTATTCCACCTCGAGGCCCTCACTTTGGAGGCTTATGGGAGTCAGCAGTAAAGTCCGCTAAGCAACTTTTACTACGAAGTGTTTCAACAGCGTCACTAACGCACGAAGAGCTTGAAACAGTGATCATCGAAATAGAAGCCATATTAAATTCCCGTCCGCTAACTCCGATGTCACCTAATCCAAATGATCTAACTGCACTGACTCCAGGTAACTTCTTAATTGGAGAACCAACCACTCACAGCCCAAGTATACAGTAGAGCAGTGCAACCAAATAGTTCTCTCGCCACAAAATGGAAACTAGTCTCCCAACTCAAACACGAGTTCTGGAAACGTTGGTCAGCCGAGTATCTATACCAATTGCAGGAAAGACAGAAGTGGAAATCGTCGTCTGAAAAAGTGAAAGAAGGACAGATGGTTATTATAAAAGAGGACAATTTGCCGGTTATGAGCTGGCCACTTGGAAGAATCCTTCAAACACACGAGAGGCAATGATGGCAAGGTTCGGGTAGCAGATGTAAAAACAACTTCAGGAATAAAAGAAGACCTATCCATAGATTAGCTCCGCTACTACACGAAGACGAATTACCTGCAAATGAACTATCCAACCCTATTCGTCCAATACCTGTGGACGAAGAAGATACTACACCCACCAAAATATCAAAACCTATTACTAACTCAATCATACTCACCATTATCATAGCCACACTTATAATTCCAGCCGTTACGACCAGTCACGTAAAGATAAACAACTTTCATTCTGATCCATGGCTGTACTTTGAAGGTATTGGAACCGTAAAACTACTACATCTAGTCTGAGCTTTCTTGTCTGAGCTAAAGACGTTACAGTCTGGATTAGTCACTTTGCAGCACTTATGTTCAACCATCACACATCAGTCAACATGTAATATTTTGATAAATAATTTCAATCAAGTTTCAATTGGATTGGAAACGGAATTCCAATCCAATTCCAATTGTGAATGCGTACTTGAAATCGTAACGAAGCTGCTTTGCTCAAAAAGTTTCGTTCCAAATTTAAAATATCGTTTACTAAGTTGTGTATTTTGTAATTAGAGGATAGGAAAACATTTTTCTGTCTGCTAAATGCATAAATTAAAGAGCTCCTGAACTCCAATTCATGAACAATTAATTCCTTTTCTGAACGGAAATTTCACCAATTCAAATACAAACGGATTTCATGAACGCAATCAACCGGTTTTGTAGAGAAAACGATGCCAAACCATTCCGTATTGGATTCTGTGAACAGGGTGAAAGTAAAAAAACACACACACACGAATTGACAAGTCGGTTAAAAACCCATTACAAAGTGCGATTATACATGTTTTAGGTTCATGAAAATCATGAAAAGATTTCAAATAAAATTTACTAGATTACGAGGTTATGTGAATGCCCTATAAAATTTTTACTGAATAAAAACTATGGTGGAGTTCACGTAACATTCGGCAACTGCTTACTCGCTAAATTTGTAAAATTTCCCATACATTTTGTTTGTCAAAAATTTTACAACAATAAAATATATATATGTGGAAAATTTTACTAATTTAACGAGTAAACTGTTACCGAATATTGCGTGAACTCAACCTATATTTAATTATAATATTTTTTATTTATAAACAAAAAACTGAACAGATTGCATTAAGATATTATCAAAAAAAAAAAAAATAATAATAATAATAATGTGAGTCCGATCACGGGGGAGATGTGTAAACATCTAGTAATGAAAAAATTTTTTTTATGTTCAGAGTTATAATTTTTTGATGATTTGTAAAATATTTTATTATTTTGTATTTGTTGCGGTCGACAAGCTATTAATCAGCTGTTTACTGAAATGTAGCGCATGTAGTTATTTAACAGCATGGTTTTCGAACTGTACAGCGCTGGCACAATTATATGTTAGTAAAAATTTGTAGCTCCTATTGCGCACTAGATGGTGTTTATATGCAGCTGTTAAGTATAATGACAATCTCAAAGACGAAGAAGACTTTTAGTTTGACAAGTTTAGTTTTTTCTTTTCCTTATTTTGCTTTGTTTTAGTAAATTTCTTATTAAAAGTGCAAAAAATCTTTTTAAAAGTTATTAAAATTAAATGTTTTTGTATTCATTTTATATATTTGTTTTTTATTTGCCTACGATAACATAATGTACGACAATTAGTGAAAATTAGTAGCTACAACTACTACTACTACTATTGCGCACTAGATGGTGTTAGTGTATTTCTATGCAGCTGTTAAGTTTCTCTGTACTTCTTGTTCTCCGTATGATTACACTAATACACTCATATACAGCTCACAGCTCCCCCTCCGATTTGCGACAAAAAATTTTGGGATCAATTCTTGTCAAACCCTTTCAAATAAAACAAAAATTTTGAAAATCGGCTTACAAATGACAGAGTTATGCATGGGGGGGAGCAAATTTTCCCCATCCGTTTTTCGAAAAAAAAATTATGGGACCAAACTGCAGGAAAACCCTTTCCAAAAAAAAATATTTTAAAAATCGGTTCACAAATGACAGAGTTATGCGTGTACAAACATAAAAAAATTAAAAAAATAATAATATACCTGTACAAAATAGTTGGAATTACCGCATTTAAACAGCAAAATAACCAACAGTCAAAGACAAATGCAGTCAGCGTTGCCAGAATGATGATTTTATCATATTCTTGATGATTTTTAAACTAAAATATGATTTGATGATTTTCTTTTCCAAAAGATAATTTTTTTTCTCCCAAATGATGATTTTTTAAACTTGCTTGAATACAATTTAAATAAGTATTAAAAAACTTGAGTTTTTTAATTATTTGAATAAATTAATATAATTGTCCATAGTTTTTAACAAAAAGTTTATGGTAATGCATTGTTCCTTACATTGAATTAACTATGTAAACTTTCTCTGACTAACGTATTTTGAATTTTGGAATATATTTCTTTATTCTGCGAATTTGGCTAGTTCTTGTAAAGTAAAAACTTTTTCGTTTTAGCGACTTTTAAGTATAATGCAGTGTACACACTATCGAACTTGTCAAAATCTCATCAGCTTTGAATGACAGTGACAAAACTATCATTAATGTTGGGTGCTAAATCCGTCATTCAGGAAAAAAATTTACTGGAAAACATGGAAAGTACGAAAATTGAACGCACTTCGTTGAAAATAATTTATTTTTATTTTTTTATAATATTTAACAACTCCTAGGATGCTTTTGTTTTAACATCATGCATTACACACCCTAATAATATACGAAAGACAACGTTCCATTTGATAGCATCATATAAATTCTTTTAAAAAATCATTTTCTGCGTTTATGCGAAAATTTTAGCAAACTGTCATTCATGTTCGATAGTGTGTACCCTGGTTAACTATTTTTCGGAATTTTCTCTATTTTTCATTGATTTCTTTAGTTTTTAGGTGCCTCCAAAATATCAAATCACATTGTAATGTTGCGGTTTTAGTAATATGTATATCAAACCAAAGCAACGAAAACATTTCTTTTACTTAACAAAAACTTTACATATTTTATACATATGTTTTTGAACAATACCATTTTATAAGATTAGACTTTTTCGAGATTAAGGAATTTTTTCTATCTTTGGGAAACTCGTGAAAGCATAGAGGTCAAAATATATTTGTTGCAATTTTTTGTGATTTAAAAAAATGTTTACCGAAAATATCCTAAAATTACATATTGGTTTTAGTGATATCGAACCAATTCAAACATTTTTTTCGATATTAACATGGTTTACCGAATTTTCAATATTTACTTGAGTTGCGTTTTTCGAGTTTTTCCTAGCTTCTTTATAATTTTGGAAATTTGTTCGTGAAATCGACCATTTTCGAGGTGGAAGTGAAGCGAGTCTTCCACGTTTATATACATTCTTAGTCATGGTGATTTTTAATATAAAATTTTTTTTGGGGAATGCTTCCGGACTTAATTCTTTTCCACAAATTTTAACAATTATATAAAATTTTTAAAAATATTAGAATCTTATTAACTCCCATAGCTAGAAATGGAAATGTAAGGAAATCATACAAACTTAAAAGAATGCGTTTTTGTTTTAGTTTCATATAAAAGTTTTATTGTTCAGCTTCGATTTGAATATTTTAGAATAACAAATTGCTGATGATTTTATATATCAAAATATGATTTTTATTTCGTCAAATGATGATTTTCTTCGAAAATCTTCTGGCAACGCTGAACGCAGTCAATAAACCGTCAGCCAAATATCGCATCAAGTTCAGCAACAAATTCGGTAAAACCGAAAAACCGGTTTTTTTCAAGAAACCCGGGTTCAAAATCCGAGACGAATCGGGTCTGAGTCCCGAAAAACTGGACACAAAATCCCCTAAATCCCAGAAGTTCCCGGCAAAAATCAAAAACGGCAACGCCGAAATACTTACTCAATTCAAAAACACGGCAGCACAACACCAACCAACAAACGTACGACCTTACTGTAGGAGTTTGACCTTGAGGCTCCCTTTGCCAGTGCTAGTGTATTTCTATGCAGCTGTTAAGTTTCTCTGTACTTCTTGTGGTCCGTATGATTACACTAATACACTCATACACAGCTCACACCGCGTTATAGTAAGATTAATCTTACTCAAAATTTGTGATTGTATTGTGAAAAAGATTTTTACCCCCTAGCGTATAGATGTTTAAACATCAAAAATGTTTTATTCGTTACTTGAAAAATATTATCTTTTGCTGTTATTGTCTTGTAAAATTGTGCACGCGATATGTCTGGACATGAAGTTTAATGCAACGTAAAGGAATTATTCCTAAAATTCGGAACTGACAAAAACTGATGGAAGACTAACTTTTAAATAAAACATCTTTATTATTCATCTACTCAAAAATATGCTGCATTAAAATAAAAATATACATATGTGGCTTAAGCCTTAAGGTATGCAACATCTTATACCTTTTTGAGTAAATGAACATATCAAAAAAACACTCATACACAGCTCACACCGCGTTATAATAAGATTAATCTCACTCAAAATTTGTGATTGTACTCGTATTGTGAAAAAGATTTTTACCCCTAGCGTATAGATGTTTACACATAAAAAAACCAAATCTATATTGATGGCAGTGAAAACAAAGTGTAAAAAAGGGTTTTTGAAACAAAAAAAAAAAGTTCACAAAATATGTACGTTTATAAAGGTACATATCGTCATATAAAATACAAAAGGGCCAATCTACATTTTTAAAAATTTTCAAGAAGTAAGGAATGAATAAACAGGAAACTATTGTGATTATAAATTGTCATTTCATTTTTGTAGTCCTTAAATTAATAAATATATTTTTCACTTATGGATTATACAGCCTGTTCATAGAATCCAATAAGGATTGGTTTGGCATCATTTTCTCTACAAAACCGGTTGATTGCGTTCATGAAAACTGTTTGTGCTTGAATTTTGGAAATTTCCTTTCAGAAACGGAATTAATTATCCATGAATTGGAGTTCAGAAGCCCTTTAATTTATGTATTTAATAGCTAGAACATATTTTTCCCATCTTCTAATCACTAAAAATACAACTTTGTGAGTGATATTCTGAATTTTGAACAAAAATAGCCACTTTTTGAACAAACCAATTTCGTGAGATGATAACGAACTTCTTATGGCCCGAATTGGAAGATATGGATGTGGACGATATGTGGTTTCAACAGGACGATGCCACTTGCCACACACACAGCTAACGAAGCAATGGCTCTTTTGTGCGACAAATTCAATGGCCGTGTTATCTCACGTGGTGGCGATCTCAATTGGCCGCCAAGATCATGTGATTTGACACCGTTGGACTTCTTTCTTTGGGGTTATTTGAAAGAAAAGGTGTACGTCGATAAGCCAGCAACAATTCAAGAGCTAAGGGATGAGATAATTCGGCACATTAACGGCATAGAATCTCAATTATGCATCAGCGTTATCGAAAATTTGGACCATCGGATGGAGGTGTGCTGCCGAGGTTGCGGCGGTCATTTGGCCGATATTTTGTTCCATACATAATTGAACCATACCATATTATCATAGTAAAAAGAAATGACAATAATTTCCTAAATAGTTTGTGTTTTATTCAAAATCAACAGCGGCCCTTAAAATTTAGCCACCCTTTATATTAATCACAATCGTCTATTAAACTGCTCTTGGCTAGCTGGGTGTATTTATGCTAAATACAATGAACCATTCAACGAAATACATTTCTGCTTTTGTTTTGTTGTTGTACGATTGAAACGGGATATTAAAGCATGCAGATGAGTGAAAAGTCGACGTTTAGACGATGCAAGTCTTATTGATCAGCTTCTTATTCAGCTGTGTGAAAGACAGAGAAATGAATACACATTTCTCTCTTTTTCTCACAGCTGAATAAGAAGCTGATCAATAAGACTTGCATAGTGTAAACTAATTCGAAGTTTAGACGATGCAAGTCTTATTGATCAGCTTCTTATTTAGCTGGGAGAGCGACAGAGAAACTTGTATTCATTTCTCTGTCTTTCTCACAGCTGAATAAGAAGCTGATCAATAAGACTTGCATCGTCTGAACCTTGACTTAGACAAAGCCTATTGTTTGGTTTCATTATTTTGGCATCGCAAAAGTATTTGTTTTGGTTTCGCTCATGTACCAAACGATTACAAATATTTTAAAAGTTAGTGTCTTCGCATGAAACGTTTGCGAAATGTTTTGTTTGTTTGCACGCTCTGGTTTTACTACCTATCGAATCTGTATTGTCCAGTCGCATAGTGCAATTAATTAAAAATACGGTTTCAAATGTTTTGTTAGTTACGTGGTTTTACATTTCAACTAACGATATATTGATTTAACAAAACTTTTACTTAATTTAAACTACATATTTTCTAGTTCTCCTTTGTAATTTGAAATTTTCTTGATTTTCTCGACCTCCTTCACAAAAGTAATAAAGTCTTCATACAAGGTGTTTGGTAGTTCCATGGCAGCAAAATGTCCACCAGTCTTGTGGTAAGTACTATGAATTAAATTCGGGTATTTATCCTTCAGTTGAAAGTCCAGAAAGTGCATTAAATCGTTTTTGAAACGAACACAACCTGCTGGGACATGTGTCGGTACACGTTCAAGTTGCAGCGCTTTTTGTTCAGGAGCGTAATGTTCCTTGTAAATACGTTGTGAAGTGGTAATGGAATTAGTTAAATAATAAATCATAATGTTATCCAATAGAGCATCTAGCTTGAAATGTTTTTTTAGACCACCATCAGGCAGTTGCCGATAAGATGCATTAGTCCAAGTAGAGAATTTTTCCAATATATAAGCGGCCAAACCTACAGGATTATTTTGTAATGCGATGCCAATCGTGTCGGGCTTAGTTGATTGCAAATGCATATAACCACTTTCTTCCATTAGGAATTTAAATTTGTCCGTTAGGGGGAAAAATAAGTCTTCGTAACTCTTAGGTGCAAAATAACTGGGAAAAAGACTGGCTATAGCGCCTTTAAGCATTGCCTTTGGTGTCAATGCTGTACACAAATTGGAGTGATAGCCAAGTACATTTTCTGGAAATAATGTTGCGATATGTGAGCCAATCAGAGAACCCCAATCACCACCTTGTATAAAGAATTTCTTGTAACCAAGACGTATCATCAAATTTCGCATTATGACTGCCATTTGTGCTGGACCCAGTCCTTGCTTTGAGGTGCCCTAGAAGAGTATGATAAAAATTTATTTTAATTTTGTATTTATTATAGTAAAACTTTTACGAAAGCTATTTGGTCAATTTACAACCTGTTGTATGTGTTGTACGATAGTATGTATATGTTTCTACCAACAACATTGATACGATCTACAACACCTAGAACAGGTTGTGAATTGAACAATTGTGTATATTTCTATGCACAGTCACGTGAATGAAATAAAAGGCTATTAACGACCGTGCTTACAACCCGCCTAGACTAGCAATAGATATATTAATATTTATTGCAGCAAATGTCAAAATTACGTTATATCTAATGTAGACTGCTCTGTTTTGTAGTACATATTTATTGCTATCGAAATATCGCGACCTTAGTATTGTTTTGGCCCACCGACCATTTAAAAAAAAAATTGAGTTAAGTATCGGGTATATATATTTTTAATTCTCTCTTTCAGAATCCAAAAACTGTTTCGCGAAATTGTTCCTGGTTTCTGATATATCAAGCCATTAATAAACATAGATAGCAAGCTCTCGCACTGTCAATAAAATAATGACAACTCTCTTTACACATGTAGATATTGTGAATTCAACAAAAATGAGAGGGCACCATTTTTGCACTTCAACATACTTGAGAGATTATCATTTTTTCACTTCAAAATGCACTGAATCGTAACTTTTTTCCATGCACAAACACTTTTTAGTTTTATTTAATTTTTTATTTGTTTTAATATAAATTTTATATTTCTTCTTGCTGTAATTTTAAAATATTTTTTTAATTTTGTTGAAATTTGTGTGTTGAAATTTATCAACGTTTTCAACCCTATTTTTCATTGAACAGTATTGTATTTTCGGTCCTATTTGGGATAAAAATTTTTGGTACCAAATAGAAAAATTGCAAAAAAATGTTTAGCAAATCAATATTTTTTGAGCTCGAATGTATTAAAAAGCATTCTAAATTCATAGTTTTATTAATTAATACAACAATAGTTGCATAAACTTCTAAAAATTCATGTCTAAAAAATATAAATAGTTTAGAATACTTTTTGTTACAACCAAGTGCAGTTTTAGTGCTGTGGGGAAATTTTTATTTTAAACCAATACTAATACAAATTGTTCTACTAATACATCCTTAGACTTAGGTTTTTGACAGCACACTTAGGTTTTTGAAGTTTCTGTTTGGCCTCTATGTACCCTATAAATAAATTTTTTGTAAAAAAAAAAATTTTTTTTTAAATAAAAAAAAATAAAAATCAGAAATCAAGTAAAATACCAAGTTTCATCAATATTAACTTTTTATTCCATGTAACAACAACCCAGCAAAAAATAATCGAAATTTTGGAAGCAGTACAAATTTTTCATGTTATACAAATGCGCTTCACAGTAGCGACAAATGTATTGCCTGAATATAAGCAATAGTGTATGGCAAGAAATGATTAAGCTTCTTATATTTTTCTTTTTCGTCCACATAAAATCTAATTTTTGCACATTCACTTACAGTGGTGCATTCAAGGAAGCGCTACTGTAAGGCAGATATTATAAAAATATACATTTTACGAAGAATGACGATGAGTTACGAACCTAAAAAGACAAAACAATAGTATGATTTTATTATATACTCAATGCGCTGAAATAAGCGTTTAACAAGAAATGCTCCAAAGTGGGACATCGCGAACAAATATCATGCAATACGTAAGAATGTTTGTAAGCTACACCAACAAAACTCTCCTTTACAAACCTGCTTATCGCGAAGCACTAGTTTTTGCTGGGAAGTTACTCTATACACAGCAGTTAGTATACACATGGAGCAACAAAAGCTACTTTTTACAAATTAAATTAAAAAAAGTGGTTACTGGAGCACATAACAAGATATTTTACTTTCAGTAAAAAGATGTTAATTTCTAATCGGATTAATGAAAGTTCACAAAAATGTACATTTTTCTTCCAGACATATGCCGGAAGCAGTGGTGAGAATACAAAACAATTCTGTCGGATATATTTTGAGAAAACTGTATGTAAATTTTCTTTGTTGTTTTTCTCCATTCCGACTTTTTGGCATATGGGCCAAAACAATACTAAGGTCGCGATATGTCGCAATAATTGTTAACAATTTTTCATGAACAACTATTGCTAACATAAAATGTCAAATAAATTATTTATTTATTTAAAAAATATTAAAATTAAAAAATGAAAATAAAAATTGTTGCCAAATGGTTTTCGCGGCTAAATTCACTTCTAAAGTTCGTGAAAAGAAGAAAATATATGAAATAAAATTCAACGCATTAGAACTTTGGCCGACGTTTTCTGTCTTATTGCTAAGATTTTTATTGCTAGTCTAGGCGTGTTATTTACGCCTGATCATGCATGAATTCACTCAATCACGTGATTCATAATCACATAATCGATGACCATCTCGCTTACTACACTGTTACTACGTTTATACGCAATAAAAAAATATATGGAGAAAAGTGTAAAAAGTAGGACAACACCGGACACTTGCTAAAAAATAAGGAGGACTACCCCAGACACCCTAAAAAAGAGGACGGTGTCCGGGGAAAAGAGGACGGATGGCAGCCCTAATAATAGTGCTTTTTGGCCCTAAATAGTACTTTATTACTTATCACTTTAGAATATTTTGTGAATTTGGTAATTGAAGGGCTTAGTGCAATGACTCGGTGAGCAACATGAAATCAAAAATTGGTTTTATGTGTTCAGTTCGTTGCGAGGTGCCACAGCTTTGCATCCTAGAGAAATTTATGGAAACGTCTAGAGTTTTCCAACTAATTATGATGCGTATTTAAAGTAGAAAATTACAAAAACCACACAATTTTAAATTTTGTTTAAACTTAAAAGTAGATTTTTTCCATATTTTCTTTTTGTGGCTTATCGAGTTATTGCAAAATTTTTAAAAAGTATTTCATGTACAGTAGGGTAGAGCGTCAGATATTTTTTTGCGAATTTCAATTTCGAATAGAAAAAAATATTGCATTTTATTTTCAGATGCATGGGAAAAATATTTTGACCTACTTTTAGCCCTCAACCGCAGCATCAAGATTTTGAAAATGAGATCAAATCGATAAATTTGTAAAATATCATATGGTACAACATTACACTCAAAATATCCACTATTTTTATACATAAAAGCAGAGACCCGGAAACTGTTTATTTTTTATTTCCATACCATATAAATATTTTTGTTGATGAAAATGTATTTTCATTTGTACAAAAAATAATATACTTATATTTATTTTTATATATAAATATCCATCATGATGAAAAATAACAAATCTTGAACGATAAATATCAGAAAAGAAAAATTTTCAAATGATTGTTTTTTTCAAACTCTTCAAATTTTAAATATTTGAACATATTTCACACCAAAATTAAAGAACAAAAACTTTTACTATACATTGGACTTTCCGCGATGCTAGCAATTGCTTCTGAGATTTTGTTATTCTTCACAATCTTAGTGATTTCTTCAATATTTTTTATCAATTTTTCGTGAACATGCGGCTTTGGCGGTTTTTAATCAATTTTAGGGCTTGTTTTCGATTTTGCAAATTCTCGCGAATTTTCGCAATGTTCGGGATAGGAGCGATTTTTTGCCAGTAGTTAGGTTCTTTATAGCTTACACGATTTTTAAACCATATTAGAATTTGGTATCATGCCGCTATTAGCAAGTTATTGCGAATTTTCGCCATTCTCGCGATTTTTTTTTTCAAACTTTTGTCATTCCTTACAGTTTTAGCAATTTTTAATCAAAATTATGGTTTGTTTAAATTTTTGAAAATTTTCGCGAATTTTCGCTATTTTTGCGATAAGCGAAAATTTTCCAAAGTTTATGGTTTTCTTACATTTTTGGAGCTTTTAATCAATCGTAACATTGAAATCTTTCACGTACAAGAAAGTTTTTGCAAATTTTCGTAATTTTCGCAATTTTTCCCTCCTCTCCTTGTATTAATTGATTCAAAACGTGTTCCAAATGTGCATATAAACTTTACATTATTTTACTGTCTGCCTTATATCGTCATATTATGATTTTTTCTTACAACACATTTTTCTTATAGTACACATAAAATTTTTTCATCCGATGAAAAAGTTGAAAGTATCATAAACGATAAATAATAAACGATATTTATTTTATTTTCTTTCGAAAAGAAAATAAAATAAGAATGCTTTGTTTCAAATAAAAAAGTCCAAATAAATAAATATAATTTTTTAATCACAAGTGTTTGTTTTTTTATACGAAAAATAAAATACAAAAAATACGGTTTCTGCATAAAAGGTCAGATTTCAGACAAATTTAAGATGAAGTTATGAGGCAAATTTTTTAATTCCGAAGTCTTTGTCATATCTAAAATAAAAAAAAAACATTTTCTAAGGATATTTGAGGTAGCTAAATACGAATATGAAATTCATTTATTTTCGTTAGTGCGCGTTTTCGAGATATTGGCGAAAAATAAGTATTTTTTCTTTAATGGCGAAAATTCCGGGAACGGTTCGCATGAATAAAATAAATGTTACACTATTGAATATCTCTCTCTCTCTCTCTCTCTCTCTATTCTTTCAGCCAATACAACGATTGTGTCGATGGTATAAAAATGTATTGAGTTACAAGCCTTAAAACTTTAAATACAGTCGAACTTCCATAACTCGAACATCTATAACTCGAATTTTCTCTAACTCGAACCAATTTGTTTGGCAGTAGCGCTAAGAGAGTAAATAACTTAGAATGCTCCTTCCGTAACTCGAACTTTCATAACTCGAAGTTCTCCATTACTCGAACGAAAATATATTCATTTTAATTCCATAACTCGCAGTTGTATACCTTTTTTTACATCATATGCTTCTTTTTGTTTGCGCAAGTTCAGCTCTATCCATACATGTGAGTAGCGTTTGATGATAAATGTAAATAAAATCTTATTGGCATACATATGTGTTTGCGAACGAAGGACACTACAACTGAGGAGCTTTATAAGTAAAATTAGAGTAATTTTTAACTGAAGTTAGCAAACAAAAAACTAAATTTTCAGAATATTTACTTCACTTTCAGTTAGTGCCAGCTTTAAATAAAAAAAAACATATTCATAATTTAATATACAAGGCACATGTTTGCAATTGATTAAAAAAATCGATAAAGAGATATTTTGATACACAGTGGAGCACTAAGCAAAACTCATATTGAAACAAAACAGAATATGAATTTGAGGGATCCGACTTACTATTCGAAAGTGTAGGTCGCCGCGAGTTTTTCAGGCGTAAGCCACAATTAACAAATAACTCGTTTCTAGTTACTTAGGGTGCTAGCAGTGCAACTTAAGCACTCAATAAAATATTCTATAACTCGAAGTCTCCATAAGTCGAAGTTTTTTTTTTTTTTTGGTATAATGGTGATTCGAGTTATGGAAGTTCGACTGTAATTACATTTTCCCAAAAACTACCATTTGAAATTGCTCCATTAAGATAAAAAAAATATATTGTGAAATATATCTGTTGAAACTAGCAGACAAAGAAAACCAGTTTAAGCATGTATAAAAACAAACAAACAGCTTTGATTGTAGGCATTGATACAAATGCAGATCAAAAGCGAAAAACAAAAAAATAATAAGAGCTTGTGAGTGTTGGATTAAATCAGATAGGGGAAATTTCGGCTAACTAATAAATTGAGTTGAAATAAAATTAATTCAAGAATTTACAGTAAAAAAGTATTGTATTCTACTTCGTGACAAAAATTAGTGAAATAGCTAATGTTTCCTTGTAAAACGCATCCACCTTCATACATAAGTGGTAAAAGTGAACAAGAGCGCTGATGAGACGGCCTGTCGAAATCAGTAGTACTGATTCGCTCTGCTAATCTGATTTGAATATTCCAGCACTCCACTCGATCAATAAGTCCGAGACTTTTTGAACGAAACACAGTTTTTTTTGCAAAACAAAAATTTATTTTCCAACATAATCTCCTTTTAACTCAATATACTTAGTACAACGTTTCTCCAGTTTTTGTATCCCTTCCAAAAAATAGGATTTTTCGAGGTCCTTAAAATAGGTCCTTAAAATTTGGTCAATAATTTCATCGTTGGAGCTAAATCGCCTTCCACCGAGCTATTTCTTTAGGTTTGGAAATAGGAAGTAGTCACTAGGGGCTAAATCCGGAGAATGTGGCAGATGAGGTACCGATTCGTAGCCCAATTCATAGAGTTTTGCCACTGAGACTGTACACGTTTTACTTTTACGTTTATGGTCAATTGCAGACAACTTTCTTAAACGCAGCTGATCACTTAAAATCGAAACCACACCGCCATATGAAATGCCTATGGCATCAACAATCTCATGCACTTTTACTCTTCGATCGGCCAACACCATATCGTGGATTTTTTCAACATTTTCGGGTGTACTGACCTCAATTGGCCGTCCAGAACGTTCAGCGTCATTTGTACTTGTACGACCACAACGAAAGTCAGTAAACCAAATTTTTACCATTGAAATCGATGGTGCAGAGTCCCCATAGTATTTATCGAGCTTTTCCTTGGTTTATTGACGTTTTTTTCGCAAAAAATAATGTTTAATGAACACTCGAAATTCACTTTTTTCCATTTTTAGAAAAATACACGAGGTTGTATGTTTTGAACAGCTGTTAAAAGCAAAGTAAATGACCACACTTGCTCAAAACTTGAGAGTAGTCTATTAACAGGTGGTACTTGATGGGAACAGTGTTGCATTTCATATAACTACGAGGGAACTTCGAAAAGTCACGGACTTATTGATCCGCCCTCGTATTATTTTTTATACAAAATTAATTTAATTCAGTTTGTATTAAAAATATTTTTTTATTGAAAATAATTTTGTATGGGAAACAAAATCAACTTTTTTATCTTAATGGCTTATAACTTTCTTATATTTTGTCAGATCTCCCCGCCCTTAAAATAATTTACTAAACAATTTTTCTATATTAGCGAAGCAAATTAAAATAAAATTCATATAATTTCTCTAGAGGGCTAAATTTTTTGTATACAATTTAGCGTTCGGCCCTAATGTACAGGCCCTTGTACAGTTTTATTATATCGTTCATATGCTGCAACGTCGTTATATAAAAAAAACGTTTTTTATCAGAAAACATATAATGGGTGATTTTATAAGAACTATCGGAAAGTAAAAAAAAAAAACACATAAAATTCAGAAAAATGCATGAAATATTTATTTGGATCGATAGTTGGGTCGATATAATTTAATGTTTGAAGATTATTTCATGCAAATGTTGGCCGCGGCTGCGCCTCAAATGGTCCATCCGCTTAGTCCAATTTTGGCATACTCTTTCCAACATTTCGGCCGGTATCTCACGAATAATGTTGGCAATGTTGGCTTCCAGTGCGTCAATCGAAGCGGGCTTGTCGCTATAGACATTAGCCTTAACATAGCCCCACAAAAAATAGTCTAGAGGCGTTAAATCGCACGATCTGGGCGGCCAATTGACTGGTCTCAAGCGTGAAATAAACTGTTCACCGAACTCGCCTCTCAATTGGTCCATTGTTTCGCGTGCTGTGTGGCATGTGGCACCGTCTTGTTGAAACCACATGTCATGCAAGTCAAGATCTTCCATTTTGGGCAGAAAAAAGTTTGTTATCATCGCACGGTAGCGCTCACCATTCACAGTAACGTTGTGATTCGCATCATCTTTGAAGAAATACGGCCCAATGATGCCGCCAGCCCATAATCCGCACCAAACGGTTGTTTTTTGTGGATGCATTGGTAGCTCTTGCAATGCTTCTGGCTGCTCTTCACTCCAAATACGGCAGTTTTGCTTGTTCACGTATCCATTCAACCAGAAATGAGCCTCGTCGCTGAACACAATTCTTCGATAAAAACTTTCTTAACAGAGCACGCATTTTGGTAATAAAATTCAATAATTTGCAAGCGTTGTTCGTTTGTAAGACGATTCATGATTAAATTATAGACCAAACTGAAGATGTTTGACAGTGACACAAGATACAAAACGTGCGTGAGCTGTCAAAACTAGTGTTGCCAAAAAGATAATAGCAAAAAAATCACTCGTTACAAGATATTTATATGAAATCTTTACAGTGAGTACATGAAGAAGGATATAGCGATTAATTCTACATAATTAGCTCAAAAAGCACAAATTTTGACGACGTTGGAGCATATGAGCGATTCATACAGTTGTTCTAATCTATTTCTCACCTGAGACCATGCATAACCGGGCAAACTTGGTACAATGACATTAAAAATGTATTTGTTGTTTTTGTCTACATCAGTTTGATGTAATTTGTGAGTAAGAGAGTAAAATTCACGTATTGAACCTGGCCAACCATGTAACAATAGGACCGGATAATGATGTTTACCTATCGTATTTTCCTCGTAGGCCATTAGGTGCAGAAAATGTAAACGTAATCTAAAAGAGAATAAATTGATGAGATTTTTGGTATTGAAAATTATCTAAATATGTTCAGAAATGGCGGGGAATTAAAGAATAACCAATGACTAATTTTTAAAATTTTTTTTTGGTTTTTTGATGATTTTCGAGAAGTGATTATGCAATATATTAATTGAAAATTGGCGATAAAAATTAAATTCGCTAAAAATTCACTATATAAAAACAAACAAAAATTTCATCAAAACGATTACTCAAGAAAGAATATCAAGTTTAACAGAGTGAAAATTTTACGGAAAAATTGATTTTGCATGAAAGATTCTAAAACCAAAACTAAAAACCGTGATAAAATAACATTAGTTATGTTCAACTACTTTGGAGTGGCTAAGTTGGAGTGGCTACTTTGGAGTGGCTAACACAAATGCAGCATTCGTTTATTTTTCTTAAGAAGAGTTCTCGAGATATTCGCGAAAGACGTGTTTATCTATTTCCAAAAATCTTGGCAACTCTTCTTCTAAATTATAAAAGTTTTGCAGTGTTGCATAGATATAGTTTTTTTCTTTCAGCAAATATGTATACAAAACGTGTTGGTCGGATCAAACCCCATTGAGTTAGAGACTTTAAGATATGAAAAAATTAAAATTTGTACGCTTTGTTTTTCAAAATTCACCATTTTCCATTAAGAAAACAGAAAGTTCTAAACTTTTTTTGACCCGTATCTGATAGAAACCTTTGATAAAATATCGGATAAAATATCTATGTATGCAACAGTGCAATCAATATTTGTATAATTCAAATGAACAGTTCTAAAGATATTTGAGAATAGATAAAAACGGCAAAACACGTTTTTCGCGAATATCATGAAAACGTTTCTTAAGAAAAATAAATAAATTGTCATGTTCAGCAATCTCTAATTAGCAAAAAACATATTTTTTAGGTTAATTTTTTTAAGCTATTGTAAAAGATTTAGACAAAAATCCAATAAAAACGTAAAAGTATAAAATATATCTATATAATCGGCACTGTTCTATAAACCGAATCCTAGAAAATTTCTCGTTTTCCAAAAATAAACAGTGCCCCCCGCCATTGATGTATTTAAATCATATATAATTAATTAATTTCAGACATGATACATATCTTAAGCCCTAATAACATTAAATTAAAAATTTTAAAAACCCCCGAAGAAAATAGATGATAACTTCAAAACAGCTATAGGCTAGAAGATCTTGAATCAAGTCACCTTTCAACCAAAACTTACTAAATTAAAATCGATCTAGCCGTTTGGGAGCTACGGTGTCAAAGACACATAGATTCAAGAGGATACATCTACACACAGAAAATTTTCAATGTGAAATCGTTGAAAACAAGGTTAATTTAACATTTTTTCGGTAGTAATTTTTCTTCATAGGTGTTTCATGTTAATTCAACATGATTTAAAATAATCTTGAAAGAACATTTATCCTTTTGAATTAACTATATTTCATGTTGATTTAATATTGCAGTACAGTTAAATCAAAATGAAGTGGATACTGAAATAATACGAAAAATCATGTTAAATCAAAGTTATTTAGAGTTGAAACAACCTGAATTTCATATGGAACAATACGAAGAATCATGTTGAATCAAATTTTTTTCAAGTTGAAACAACGTTAATTTGATATTGAAACAATACTAAGAATCATGTTGAATTATAGTTATATCAAGCTTAAACAACATGACTTAAATGTAGCTATTTTATTAATTATTTTACTTACCTGATGATTATTAGTATAGGCATCAGAACACTTTATGTTGTAGTTGACTGCTCCAGCCAAGATTTGAACTCGTGCCACTTGCAACAGCTTCAAATTTTACTTTACCTATACACTATTTATTTAATGAAGTTCATTTTAATTCAACGTGATTTAAATGATTATTTAACATAAAACTTATTTGAAATTAAGGTCATGTTGATTTAAAGTGAAATGTAACGCTTATAACAAAGTGGTTTTAACAGTGAAAATTTTTAATCAAAGATATTTAAGGTTAGATTAATAATTTTCCGTTTAAAATTAATATGAAACAATAGTAATTTTAAACCAGTAGCAGAAAATTGTCGCCCGACACATGTAAGAATAAACAGCAACAAGTCACACAACTAAGCACAACAGTGAACTGTTGCAATGAACAAAGCAAATAAACACTAACGCACTTAAACCACAAATTCCCAGCGGTAAAAGCCAACAGGCCTGCGAATTTCAGGCCTGTAAGACCGACACACATGCTAACTGTCCTCTAGTAGAAGGGAAGATGGAAGCAGTACTTTATTTTTTGATTTTTCGTTCGATAGACATTCCACACTCCCTTCTTTAAGCAGGGCAGATGGAAGAAGTGTTGTATTTAAATTAAAAAGTAAAAAACATTCTCGTATTCTTTTTACGCATGTGATTTGTATATAAGACTGAAATTTACATACAAGCGACATCGGAGCTGATTAACTTATCATTATTCCGCCGTGTTTAAAATGTTTAAAAACTACTTTGGATGAAAAGAAATATGTAGTTCGAAATAAAAAAAAATACTTTAATCAAATCGAAAGAAGCCACTATGAAAATACTGAAGTAGAAAAAAATGTGCACCTCCATTTGCTTTTTAACAGACCTTACTTATATAGCCTTCATGGCTTCATGGCATGCCAGAAGAGGATTGTAAGAATCCCTACATTGGGAAGCGGTTTGGAAGGCTTGAGCCGAAATGACAGCATGGGTAAAAATGAAATGAGTATGGAATGCGGATTGGCAGGCCTCATTTACCGCTGGGTTATTTCTTGTAAATTTAAAATGATTTCAAATCACAATTGCGTCATGTTGATTTTACATTCCTTTTTTTCTGTGTGCAGAAAAGATGTGATATCTTCTAAACGGCTGGATCGATTTTCTTCAAGAACACTCTCGATCAAGTCACCTTTCAAACATAAAAAATTAAATCAAAATCGATCTTGCTGTAGGATCGACATTTTAAAGATATTTAAAAGCTTGCAATTATTAAAATTAAGTAAATAATAAAATAAAGTCAAATAAAATAAAGTTAAAAATAAAATAAAGATAAAATTGCTATTTTATTGTTTATTTGAAAGTTTTCTACAATTTTGATCAAATTTACGACAATCGGCGAAAATTTCGGAGTCCAAAAAGTGATATGCTCTAGAAAACCAGTATAACGACGATTTTCGGAGTATTACAAGCAAACAACTTATCTTATGAGCTTATATTTTGGATATACGGACGTCATCGTAAAAATAGTCAGAACACCTGCATATGACCTCCAAACGTCGCGATATCGGATCTAATCGTCGCTTTCGATAACGAGTTGATTCGAGAGTTTTATATTGTTCGGTAACAAATGCAATAATCTCAAAATAAGAAAACTCTATCGAATCAAAAGCGGTAATTAGACCCCTGATGAAAGCTCGATTGTCGAAAATCAGGATAAAATCAGTAAGTTTTCATTTTTTGATTGCGGAATTTGAAAAAAAAATTAATGCCAAAATAAAAAGGGTACATAAGATTTGACATTGTCGAATGCAGCACTCTTACGTGTTTGGTTTAAAATAATAAGAATATGTGAAGCGATGGTAATGGTGATGATCAGGGCTCGGACTTTCATGCAAATGAATGTTTTTTGCGGTGATAAATAAAGAGGTATTGAGAGGTATTTGAAGTAGTTTCGGATCGATTTGCAGTTACATATTTATGCTTATTTTGGTGGTAAGTGCATATTTTTGCATATTTTGCCAATAAATGCATATGTTCGGAGTTATAAACATTTTTTAATGCATAATTCTCAAAAAAAAAATATTAATAAGTGGATTATGCATCGCAACCGAGCCTCAGTTTGGTTGCCAGCAGCCGAAAATGATACTACTGATGGCCACTGGTAACTGAGAGCTGTCAGTTTCAATTGCTATTTAGTGTCTTTCTGGCAACCATTAATTTTCAGTTGCCAACGAAAGTTTGATTGCATTAAATAGTAGACCAAATTATGTTTGTTTTATGTTTTTTCTCTCTAATAATCGGCCTGATTGTGTAAGGCGTTGGCATAAGCGCCTATGTCGTTTTTTGTAATAGATTGAAGTAGCACACAACCCGTGTTCTTTAATCTACTACAAAAAAACGACTTAGGCGTTTATGCCAACGCCTTGCACAATCAGGCCCAATAATAAAAAATTAAAAAAATATTTTCATATTATTTTAGTTTTGGTACTTTGTTCGTAGGTAAATGCATATTTTTGCGCATATTTTTAATTTTTACGTGCATTTGTTAAGCGCTTAAAATCAGTTTTTAGTTGCATGAAAGTCCGAGCCCTGGTGATGATAATATAATCACTCTTATCGGGAATAAAAGTTCACGTGAAATGTGTTCCCTTTCCCTAAAATGGTGATTTTCAATTTTGAGTTGTTGTTGTGTTATGTACTGTACTATTTTGCTCATTTTGTTCACCATATTTTGTTCATGGGAAATATTTCACGTGAACAAAATGTTCGCCTCTTTTTCCCGATAAGGTTGAATAAGTACACACAGAAAAAAATACCAATGTAAAATCGACATGTCGCAATTTTGATTGGAAATCATATTAAATTTATGAGAAATAATTTGTTGTTTAAGAGTGTTGGTGTTTATTGTTTTATTCGTTGCTGTAATGTAATGTTGTGCTCAGTTGTGTGACTTATTCTTGTTTTATTGATGTTCGTGTTATGTATATATGTAAATAGCCGACAACTAGCCGGCTAACTTCACACTACCAGCGAAAACGTGCTGCTGCTGATTTAAAATTACCATTCTTTCGTATTAGTTTTAGACGAAAAGTTATTAATCAAACTTTAAATCTCTTTTATTTAATTTTTTTTCAGTGTATGCAACTGGCACGAGTTCAAATCTTGGCTGGGGCAGCCAACTACAACACGAATTTTTCTAATGCCTATGCTAATAAACATCACGTAAGTAGTATAATTAGTAAACTAGCTACATTTTATATTCATGTTGCTTGAACTAGCTTTAATTCAACAAGATTCTTTGTGTTGTTTCGATATCATATTCACGTTGTTTAAACTTGAATTAACTTTGACTCAATATTACTCTTCGTATTATTTCAGTTTCAAAATCACGTTGCTTCAACTTGGAATTTGATTCAACATGATTCTGTACTGGAATATTAAATCAACATGAGATATAGTTATTTCAAAAGGAAAAATGTTCTTTGAAGGTAAATTGTAAAATTATGTTGAATTAACATAAAACGCATATGAAGCAAAATCTCTACCGAAAAATATTAAACTAACCTTATTTTCGACGATTTTAATATGACATTTTCTGTGTATATTGATAATATATGTATAATAATTCATACCCTTGTATAACGGTAGTAAAATGATTAAATTGCCAAAGAAACAATTCACGTTCGCGCCATCGCGGCAAATAGTCATTACGCCAATATCCAATAATTTCTTGTAGCTCCTTTGTATTGAAACCATATTCGAAAGCAGTTCCTTCCAAGGGTTCAGTCAAATGTAACGTACGATTAAGTTGGGCTTTTAACTCTTCGATGGTCTGCAAGTTACATTAATTCCAAATATTTTAAATCTAAAAAAAAATCTCTCACGACATTTACCTGGTCGTCATAAAATAATCTGTTGCTAACAACGTCTGAGGAGTTGGCCAAATATTCCTGCCAATCTCTGGGTTCAGCTTCATCGCCCCACCACTGATTGACCGGCAGAATAGGCACCTTAGCATCGCCTAGGAGATCATTTACTTTTTTATACAGCATACCACCCGCTACAGCGAGTATGAGTATTAAAATCCGCATAATTGGTGACATTTTTGTCGTTTTGAAACAAAATATCGCGTGTTGCTTTTTTAATTTGTATTCCGAGTACAAACTGGTTTTGCTGGAATGAAAAAAGTAGACTAGTGGCTTGTTACAGGTGTTCTTATCAACTATTTGTTATTATTGTATTCACAAAACATTTAATATGACTGCTGCTTGTTGTGTTCTAATCGTCATTAATGATTTACCACCCTACACTGCTAAAAGCGGTTTTACACTATCTCACAAGCCGTTCGACTTCTGTAGAAAATGCAACCCTGATCTAATGAGTTTATGGAAAGTTTAAAAAAAGCAATAACAACACATTATATCAGGGTAGTATTTTGTGCAGAAGTCGAACAGCTTGTATAATAGTCTAAAAACAGCTTTAATAGGTAGATTAGTTTATTTGATGACTCTTCTTAAGCACAATTATTATCGAATTACATATGAAGCGTTCGTTATTGTCGTTTTGATCTATACTATGCAATAAATGGCACAATATTTTCAAATAAAATATTGCCCAATTTTTCTGACAGTAAAAAAGTAAACATAACACTGAACAATGCAGCTAACACATGACACAGTATTCTTGATTGTGCAATAAAAATTAAAAGCGTTTTTAGTTTTGCGAATATATTATGTCACACTCTAATATGACATACACATTGGCGATATTATTGTACAAAACGAAAAATTGCTCAATTATATTGCAAATGTGTGGGTCGCTTTAGCCAGTTCGTCTGGGTTACTCGCTAGCCTCGAACAATACTGTAATTTTGCTTGCACAAACTGGTTGTAATGACGTGGATTGTTGAATAAGCTCAAGTATAGATCGCACTATTCAAGAGTGCACGTCTTTCGACTGCACTTGAATTAAATTTAATTTCAATATTGTTTATGTATTTTAGGATAAAGGTGGGGAAAGCCATCGACAATAACAATCTCACTACTTCCAGACGTATTTATTTGTTATCGCATGATATGTAATTGTATTTAGCCCGTAAACAATTGCAACAAGATCTATTTACTAATACCGTCTTTACACTGTATGAGTTTACGTCTGAATTCGCAATCTAATTTTAAGAATATCACATTTAAAACTTATATTGTATATTATATGGAAATAGAATAAGTTCTATTTTCAACTGAGCTCAGATGAAAAATTAAAAATTGTATATTAGACACGATATTTTACTTTTACGTACTGAAATCAGACGAAAACTCAGACAGTGTAATGGCAGCTTTATAAGAAAGTGTGCCAGTGTATATTTTTCTATAATCCCGTAAATAAGAATGTATTTATCAATATAAATGTTTATATAAAAACTTTATATTAAATCTATTGTATATATGTATGTACTACGTGTAGTTACTACCTGCCGGCTTAATTTTTGATTTGATTTATTAATTCTCATCAGTCACTATACGAACAAATAGAGTATAACGACTAGGGATGCCAGTCGGATTGGTTTTTGAAAGTCGCGGCTTTCGGGATCTAGTAATAGAATCCCGAAATCCCCAACAGGGGTCCACAACCGGGGATTTCTTAATCCCGAAAAATATAATTAAGAAATTAATGTTTTTAATTGAAAACTGTTATTTTTTATTTAAAAACTCAGTTTTTGACTTTTTAATTTAACAATTCGTTTGATTTTCATGTTTCTGAAACAATTTTTTCTTCTGGCACTTTCGATGTAACCGATAGCGATATATCGGCGATACTTCAGGTTTGCCGATATATCTTTATCGGCGATATTTTACTGTCGACACGAAAAAATCTTTTAATTCAAATAAATAAAAAACACATTGAATAAAAAGTGATTTTTGACCATTTGGAAAGAATTTCTCGAGGAAAAACGGCATTCGATTTACTTTCGGGCAGGTTTGTTTACTCGATTTGAAAACGAATTCGGTTTAGAGAATACCAACAATTTTAATTCAAAAGGGCCGATACAAGGGCGGATCTAGCCTTCAGCCCAAGGAGGGGGGTGGGTGGCACATAGTGGAAATTTAGTCGCATACTGGGTTCGATTGTACTTAAAATGACGATTAATTCAAGGAAGGGTGTAATTGATGATATAATTTAATTTTTAGATTGAATCTACCCGAATTAGTTTAAAAATATAAAATTAAAATATTTTTAGAATTTATTAAAATAACAAAATTACATATGTGTACACTTTACAGTGAGATACCAACTCAAATCGACAAAACAATAATGCACATATGGGGCTACTCATCTCGGATAATAATAAACAGCTCTTTCTTTTTGTAGTAACTTTAAGGTCACACAATTTTGTGTCTCTACCTGATTCTGATTCTGGAGAAATGACGCCATTATTTATTAATTTTTTTAAATAAATTGAGTTAATTGAGTTATTAGCTCAAAATTTAAAAATTTTCAGTAGCGACAAAGGAAATTATATTCCCAGCAAAAAATAAATGAATGCGTCTAAGATGAAATAATGTTTTCATGATTTTTGAAGAGCTTGTTTCTTTGAATGAATTCTTAATATCATCGTAAATCTTAATAAAGCTGTAGTTTTTCAACTCATGAAAAATGCATGCGATATTGCTACACAATCAATCATGTATAAAATATTGTATTAATTACACTATACAACAATTTCGAACTTTTTTCAAAATTACGGGGTTCTGTAAGCCGATTATGGTAGAGGAGACCAAAGAAAAATATACGTGTGTCAGCGTTTTGCAAGATCACATCCGAATTTTATTTTAGGGGACTTAAAGTCCCCCCACCCCCCTTTAACAATTACGCACCTATCTACATGAAGAACGAAGATAATTTGATAACAATAGTTAAAATATCAAACATTGAGAGAAAGAACTTCAAATCAAAATACACCTTGATTTTTTTAATTGAATGCTTTGTAGACATTTTATGAGAAACTCAATTTCTAAGCTACTGCTCAGGAAAGTCACAACTTCTGGTCCACCAAATCTAAAATATAGCTCAATTTTAGAGGCATTTCAAAACATTCATACAAAATATTAGCACACATATTTTCTTTTATCAGAATCTCACTTTTATACGCTTACGAGTATATAACCGAAATTAAAGACTCTATCCTCAAAGTACAGAGTTTTATATATTAAATTGAATTAAATAACCTTTTTTTTGTTAAATGAAAAATGTTCACTATTTATGAAAACTGTAATAATTATTTGACTTTCATACCTCACAGCGGACTGTGTAAACAATAAAGAAGGCCGAAATTATCACCAAAAAATTTTCAAACAAAAGTTTGTCTCAAAATAAATTTGATATTCAGTAAATGTTCTTTACTGAATCAGTGAACTTTTTGTTTGACTTTTATTTAGGACGCAAACACCAAAAGCAACAAAAGAAACCGTTTTCTCTGTCGTAAAAAAACAACCTCGATGACGACATACACATAAAGTACAACAACAACAATGATAGCAAAACCCATACGATTGCACTGAGTTTGTTTACTGAATATTTTTGAGCGAATCAATTCTTTAATATTAATTGTCATTAATTTTTGAGAGTCTTTAGCTCAACATTCAGAGATGAACAAATTTAACAAAGTGAAATTTCATAAATGCTTAATGGATGATGACTCAGAAGAAAGTTTGTTTGATATATTACAAAAAAGCCAGTAAATATTTTTGTATTCAGTAAACTATTTAGTTTAGTATTTGTAGTATTTTCAGGCAAATTGTTTTATAAATTCAAACAAAAATATTGATTGATATTACAGAAAATCCAGTAAATATTTTTGTTTGATTCAGTAAATTACTTTGTTTGGAATTTGTAAATATTTTTAGAGAAATTGTTTTATAGTTTTATACAATTTGTTTACTGAAAAACCCCAGTTTTTTCAATGAAAAAGTTGAGATATTTTTGTTTATATTTACAAATTTGCTTGTAGATCCGTTTCCAGACAAAATATTTACTAATTCATTGAATTTCTTTACTGAAAATGAAATTTAGATTTTTCTGTGCAGTGCAGTGAATTTTATTTGGTTTTAGCCAATACAATTATGATAAAAACTAAGTTTTAAAATTTCGGTGTGAATCGGTTTCGAAAATTTCGAGAGTTTAAAAAAATAGATACCAGTACTCGGCCAGCTCAAGGCGGTCATGACACCTCCTGGATCCGCGGTTTTTTAAATCTTATTAATATAAATTTTGATGATGTTCCGCTATTCTCCAGGTGGGAACCAAACGGTCTCAATTAATGATTTCTAACGAACTCTGTTGTTGGCTGTTCCTATTCCCTCGTCTTTCATTTGAGTTTTCTTGAATCTATTTAGGTTGTTCATGCTGATAGTTGATTGGGGTAGTGGGCATTATTCCACTTACTGGGGTTGCCAGTCTCCCTGAGCGGTGCTCGGTAATCGAATTTGCTTCAGTCTATGTAGGACTGAACCAAGGGGGTACCACGAGGAGGCCGACTCCCAAGATAATGGCATCAAGTAGCTAATTATTAAGGATTATGGGAGGACTTTGCCTTATGCTACACAAACTGGAGACTTCTTAAGGGTTGCTATAGCCATGTTTACCTTATACCTTATGCTGTTATTTTGCAAAAAAGAAAAATAATTTATTTTTTGTTAATTTTACCATGAACTCAAATTAAATTCGTTGTTTTTTAAATCTTATTAATATAAATTGTATATTATAATAATCTCTTATACTGTGATTTTGTATAATAAAAACTTACTCTACTTGAGTTTTGCTAATTTTAAGTTGAATTAAAATTCAATATGCCTATCGGTATCACCATATTTCTTTTTTAATATCAGTATCGGTATCGTATCGGCAAATGTGCGTATCGTTACTTCCCTAATTTTTAGTAAATGAGCTTTGGCAATATTGTGGAAGATTTCCCGTAATAATAAAACCATTTAATTAATTCTTAAATAGTTTTATCTCTTATCATTTTTGTCTAGTTTTAAAATCTGCAATGCAGTTTACTGCTTGTTGTTTTTTTGTACGAGTGAAAAACTGAAGTAAAGCATAAAACTTTGTGGCTAATTCCTATTTCAATTTCATAAAATAAACGCATAAATTTTGAAATGAAAACTGCTTTAGCATGATATAATAGATCACAGAAAAAATATTACTTATATCCAAGAAATTTGTTCATAAATCACCCAATTTGTTTTGATTTATTTTTAACAAAACATACAAACTGCAACAGAAAAGAAGAATATAGAAATTAATACATTTTTCGATATTGTTGATAAGAAAAAGTAAATGATAGAGCAAATTTAATTAAAAGATTGATAAACAAAGCATTACAGTATCTATACATAAATGTTTTTAAGCAAGTTTCCAATTTCTCCCATAATGCGTAAGGGCGCCGTGGCTTAGTTGGTTAAAGCGCCTGTCTAGTAAACAGGAGATCGTGAGTTCGAATCTCGCCGGGGCCTGCAGTGGTTATATTTTTTATTTTAGAAAATATCTAATAACAAACAAAATTTCATTGAGTTAATTTATTTTACAAACTTTTCATACTTATTGGCAATGAAAAAGTTATGAATTACATAATTTTAGTTTCTGCTATATGTATATTTTTTGTATTGTTAAGCTGTCTTTTGTAATCTTCACTTGCTAAGAGTAGACTGAAACTCTTCAAATGATACAAAATTTATTAATATCTGATGACGCGATCTAAAGTTATTCCATCTAGCCGAGATTCCCATGTTTAGACGGCTATAAAATAGAAACCATAAAAAGTGTCGGACTAATTCTTCGGCCATGGGATGCGCACGTAAGAGTAGAATATTTATGTCGAATTTCATTGAGATCGGAGGGGGTAATAATATACATTCCGGTTTTTGTGTCGAAAATATTTTAAATTTATCTAAAGTGCCAAGCAAAAGAAATACATAACAACAAAAATACTTCTCTATACGGGGTTTGACGATTTTAAAAGACAATAATAAACCACAGCTGATCGCTCAAATGTGCTAGTTCCGTACACCAAAATTGTAAAAGAACCCTATTGTTTTCGCTACACTGTTCGTCCGTCCGTCTGTGTGTCTGTCTACAGCAGTGCCCTGCAGACAAAGTAAATAGTATGTAGTTAGAATTATACTAGTTGCTTTTTATTTCAGACTAGTTGCCCATCTGTGCTTTTTTCATATATCAAACTATCCATTTTAACATTAGGTTGTCATAGGAACCCAACTAGTTCATTTGTATACAGTTATATCCCAATTGGAATCCTAGTTGTTGTAAACTAGTGCTCTTACTACTTTGTTTATTTAGATTTTGTAACTCTTAAAAAAAACTTTGGCTCAACCGGGTACGAACACACATTCCTCATATTTCAAGGTAAGTACTCTACCCACTAAACCAGTTTCTACTTATTTTTTTAAGAGCTAAAAATATGTTTTATATACAAGTCGTATAGCTGAAAATGTTGTCCTTTTCTGACTAGTATCGTTATTGTCTCGATACAACTAGTAATATGATTGTTCTCTTTTTACTAGTATCGCTACTAGTCTTGCTACAACTAGGAATATGACTATCCTTTTTTGACCAGTAACATTACAACTAGTTATATGAATGTCCCAAAGCGTAACTATTTGTAAATTTAGCTGCTGGGTGCTGGCCATTCTCTCAGTTTCCTATACTCACGAGTATAAGCTGTTTTTATTACCATCAACACACGTACACTGTGTGTGAGACACACATCCTATCTATTTAGCCCCGAAGCACATGCACCAACTAATAATAAGATAGTGTATATATGGCCACCACTGATCTACAGTAGTGTACATTTGTTGTTGGTGTTTTCAAATAAAAATTAAATACACTTAATCCCCGTCTACACTTGCAATTTTTGTTGCAGCAATTTCTAAATTTGTGGGAGAGTGTTGAAATAGAAATATATACCATATATATTCCTCTCTCGCTCTTTCTCAATGAAAAATGAAGAATTGCTGCAACAAAAATTGCTCGTGCGGCCACACTTTTATTTCATATTTCGAAAAATGCGCATTTGGAGAGAGAGAGAGACTCTCTCAGAGATTATTTGTATGTATGTATCTTGTTCTTCTCAAGGCGAATTAAGTATCAGGTAGCAGGGATGATAAATGAAAAAATTCATTTCGTACCAATGAGCTACTAAAATAGTACTTTTTCGGCTAAAAGCAAAAAGTACTAAAAGCAAAAAATCCATAAATTAAACAATCTATTATTATTTTTATGTTTTAATTATTTATTACATTAAAATTGCGTGTAGATAGTTCTTAAGTAGTGTAATGTGACTGATTGCGGCCTCCAGGCTAGGTTCTTCATAAAGAATGAATAAATGTAAATGTAATGTATATTTTAATTTATCTCAATAAAACTTCACTTTTGGCGTATATGTAACAATGAATTTAATTCCTATAAATTTGACGTTTGCTAAAATGAAATTTTTTCAAAATGGATAAACAAGCCATGCAGCAATTTAGTCGCAACTCTACAGCAGCAATGTAGTCGCAACTCTACAACGAACATATTTCACTGTCTTTCTAAATGTCAAACTTAATATTAAAATTTTTTTTATAGATTTTAATATATGTACATATGTATATTTGTAAGAAGCGAATTCGTGCAAAAAACAACGGTTTTCTTGAATAATAGCGTAAGTTTACTTGTGTACATTTTGGGTTATTAATGCGAAAAAGCTCTATTTTAAGGGCTCTTTCCAATAGAGTAAACAATTTCGGATTATCATGGACCGATATTGATATTTTTCATGCACAACAGCCTAATTTCTATATTGATTCCATAAATTTTCAGTAGACTTGAGAGACAATTAAATTAAGAGCCAAAGTAGAGATAAATGATTTTTGAATACTCAATGTATACCAGCCAACATATTGGGAAAATTTGCAAATAGTACCAAATAAGTCACGGGGGTACCATCGTACTTTTTGGGTATGAATAGTACCAAAAAAAGTACAATTGTACCAACTTTATCATCCCTGTCAGGTAGCCTTATCAGCACAGCTGATCGACAGCTAATTACACCCCATCGCTCAAACTCCATATAAAAAAGAGAAAAACTCTGACCCGAGCTGTCAACGTACAAATAAAAATGGTCTATAACAACTTTGTATGTGTGTTGTTTTAATGATAAGGCCACTTGATATTAATTCGCTTTGGTTCTTCTTTTGTCCATTAATACAAGATATAGTCCGACACAGTAAATGTGACTGCTCACAAGGTGTATTTCAAAGGTGTATTTAAATAAACGATAAACAATACTGAGAGAGCTTGTGAATTGGGAAAGTGTATTATTATTAGAGTTTTTCTTTTCCCGTACTTTTTCATTTTCCGGGAAAGCGGGATTGATTTTTCAATTTCCCGGAATTCCCGAGAATTCCCGCCCAATACAAAACGATACAAAATAGCATTGCACTTAATTTATTTGAACAAAAATATATACCAATTCACGAGATCTATTAAATAAGGTTATGGATGCATTAAACGTAAGTAAAAAATTATAAAATTTGAAGTCTTTAATTTAAATTAAAAAATGTTATTTTTTATTGTATAACATCTGATTAGTAGCCACCCGAAGTAAAAAAATTTATTATTTTCATACTTTTTTTTATAATTTTCATAGCTTCTTAAGTAGAAAAGATATTGCAATGATTTATGCTTTATTTCATAAGACACTAATGAGCACTTCATACTGCTAAGCAAAAGTGAATTGAAATAATTAAGTGGCGGAAAAGTGACCACAGGAAAATTAAATTTTTTTTGCATCGATTTTTAATTGAACCCTGTGTGAACGTGTTGTACATAAAGCTTTGATTTTTTTTTTTTTGCAAAAATGTATAATTTTTAAAAAATTAAAAATTTTGAACTTCAAAAAACTCATGTGTGGCTTAAAATAACAATCTGATATTTTCAGAAAATATAGACCAGCCGCCTTATTCCGTAATTCGCTAAAGCTAAAGCTAAATCTTGATCGCTAAAATGCTGAACAAATACAAAATTTAACATTTTTGGCGATGACATAAAACACTAAAATTTCGGTGGATTAAATTTTTAAGACATTCCAGGATTTAGCAATACACGTAGCAAAATTGTATTCGTAAAGGAAAATTGATAAATCGACCATATAGATTTTTAGCGATAGAGATTTAGCTTTAGCGAGTTACAGAATAGGGGGGCAGTACTTCTTTATTATGCTCACAATCGCTATGTCCACTTAGTGACAATCAGTTATTTTCATTTCTTCACAAAATATAATTTTTTTGAGTGCTAATCTTAGATAAATATGAAAAAATGGAGACAAATAAAATGTGCTCAAAACTAAAAATTTTTTCTTTTATTTACATATTTTTCTAAATAAAAGCAGCACTAAAAATGTGGTCTTACAAAGAAGAAAAGTTATCATAATAATATTTAAAAAATCCCGGGAATTCCCACACAATTTTCCCGGAATTTATTTCCCGTAAAATGTGCGGGATCCCGGAAATTTTTTCCCGGGAAATCCCGAATGAAAAACGCTAATTATTATACAGACTACACCAATTAACACTGATATTTAAAACAATACAAATTAAAGAGTATTCTATCAGTTAATGTAATTTTAGCTATGTACTTTAGACAACTTGCTGTATCTTGGAAACCATAAGACCCAAGTCTTGAAATAAAAAAATAAAATTACGACAGAAGTGAAAACTTATTTTGGCGCGTTAGAAATTTTTTAGATGGGTACTAGGGTTATTGAGTTATGAATTGCATTTTATTTATGAATTCCCGTTCCCATCGGCCTATTGCGCCAATAACTTTCTGGAAGTTGTATTTTGTTCTGGAAGGAATACACGCCGAATATCAAAACATTCCGTTCTATAGTTGTACAGATATATGAATATTAATATTTTATTTGTATAGGGGGTGCTCGTTCCCCTCGGCGTACCACCCCCAAAATTTGCTGGAAGTTGTATTTTGTTCTGGAAGGAATACACGCCAAATATCAAAAAATTCCCTGCATTAGTTGCTCAGATATGTGAATATAAATACTTTAATTGTATGGGGGGTGCCAGTTCCCCTCGTCCAACCGCCCCAAAAATTTGCTGGAAGTTGTATTTTGCTCTGGAAGGAATACACGCCGAGTATCAAAACATTCGGGTCTATAGTTGCACAGATATATAAATATTAATATTTTATTTGTATAGGGGGTGCCCGTTCCCTCGGTCTACCGCCCCCAAAATTTGCTGGAAGTTGTATCTTGTTCGTAAAGTAACACATGCCGAATTTTGATATATTCCGTGCTTTAGTTGCTCAGATATGTGAATATTATTTGTATGGGCAGCAATACTTGTAAAACAAAATAAACAACAAAATTTAGGGTCTCGTAACAAAAAACGGTGTCGCGAGTTTAGAGATTTGGTCTCACCCAAAAATATGCACACCCAAAAATATGCATATGAAGTTTACACTTCAAAAAACGCCAAAACTAAAAAATTCCAAATCCATAGGGTGCAGCTCTGTTTCAACTCTTATGGAACCTAGTCGTAAATAAAATCCTAATCAAACTTAGTGAAAGCTGCACAAAGGTATTAGCCTCTGCTGATGACATAGTGCTCCTTATCAGAGGCAAATATCTGCCTACGATAAGTGAACTTATGGAATCGGCACTTAACAAACTACTTGGATGAGCCAATGATTACGGTCTGCGAATAAGTCCTACAAAGACTGAATTGGTTTTTTTTACCTAACGATAGAAAATTTCAGTTTTCAGGCAACCACATGCGGGTGGCATTATTTTGGAACTCTGGAAAGAGTCCAAATACCTCGACATAGTCCTCGACTCAAAGCTCTCGTGGAAACGTTATGTGGAGGACAGGACGAAGAAAGCTCTATGAGCGTTTTATGCGAGCATAAGAGCTTTTGGAAAAAGATGGGGCTTAATATGGGGTATATCTAACCTGACCAGACATCCCGCTTTTGGCCGTAGTATTCTGCTTTTTTAAGGTTGATCCCGCTTAAAAGTTTTATCTCGCTTTTTCAATTTTAAAACTCGAACATAGTGAGATGCTTATAGTAAACGCGGGATAAAATTTTTAAGCGGGATCGACCTTAAAAAAGCATAATAGTCCCGCCAAAAGCGGGATATCTGGTCAAGTTACTCATTCCATAACTTTATAAAAGGTATTATTCACTGAGATTCACGGTTGGCCTTGCATTACAGTGAGTATGGCTGTTATTTAACAAGATCAATTAGCTGAGGTGGTAAAGGCATCCTGTTTATAAACATGAGAGCCTAAGTTCAAGACAAACAAAAAATTATTTAAAACAAACACACTTACTGCTTAAGCTTTGGCAGGCATCGAACCTGCAACCTTCCGGCTAGTAATTTTACACACTATCAACTAAAGTACAATTCCATTGGTTGATTTTTACTGTGTTTTATGGGTTGGCGCAATTTTAACCTATTAAATTGATTAGATTTACCAATATTTTATTTTGAGTAGTTTGTTTTGTTAAAATAAAAAACTTTATTATGAAATTACTTATTAAAGGTAAAACAAAAATGAATATAACTATATACAATTATCAAATATACCAATATCTATAAAGAAATCCTACTCCGTGATGAATGGTTGTAAAATATATAATTACAATTTACAAATATCATATTCATGATTAATTTTAAGTTCTTATATTAAACAGACTTATCTTGTGATTAGACATCTTTTCGAGTTGAACTTCTTACAGTTTTGCCTTCTTAACAAATTCAATAAAATCCACATAGAGTGTTTTGGGTACTTCCATGGCAGCAAAATGACCACCATCTTCATGGAAGCTACTTTGAACCAAATTCAAAAATTTTTCCTTAAGCTCGGAGTCGGTTGCATGCCACAAATCATGATAGAAGCGAGCACATGCACTTGGTACCTTAATGCCAACACGATCCATTTGCATACCCATTTGTTTCTTATTAAACTGTTCGGCATACAGGCGTTGGGAAGTGGTTATAGAATTAGTGACATAATAAATCATGACATTATCAAGTAAAGCATCCATTGTATAGCGTTTGGTGAGGCCACCATCTGATAAATGTTTGTAATCGTCATTTGTCCAAGTGGAGAACTTTTCAAGTATATAAGCAGCCAAACCTACTGGATTATGAGCTAAAACGGTACCAATAGTGTCGGGCTTTGTGGCTTGCAAATGCATATAACCTGTTTCTTCCATAGAATGGGTAAAGAACTCAGCTAAAGGTTTAAAGAAGCCACTGTGTTGTTTTTCATAAAAGAAACTAGGCATAAAGTTGGCAAGTAGCATTTTAAGCATGCTTATAGGTCCAAAGCTACCGCACATGTTGGAATGATAGGCCAAAACGTTTTCGGGGAATAAAGCTGCCATATTGGACCCGATAATAGAGCCCCAATCGCCACCTTGGACTAAGAACTTTTCATGACGGAGACGCAGCATTAAGTTGCGTAAGACTATAGACATTTGCGGAGGACCAAAGTCTTTCTTCGAGGCAGCCTGTGAAAGAAAACAAACTTGGTTAATATAAATTATGAAATAAAATAAAGAAGTTGTATGCAAGTCAAAAATTTTTGTGAATGACATACATACATATGTATGTGCATATGTTCCTGCCGGAAAATAAATAGTCGACTACAAAAATAGTCAACATATACTTAACGTTTTTAGACTAACTAAAAGCTAACTACAATGTAATCCACAACTGACCCAAAATTAATTCTTAAGTTGAGTGCATAATAGGATTTAGTATCAGCTAACAATCTTACTCTCGCAGCTACTTTGAAACTCTTCCAAGTCTATATTAACTTTTTGCTGCCATTTAAAATTTAAATGGTACCTTAGCTAGTTGCGTTGACTATAAAACGTGTTATACATAGTTCGAGCCCCATCAGCATCTTTTTGCATACTAACTACCAGTTGACTTAAATAAAGTCAACTTAGGCCCAAATTCACAGTCATTAGTTAGCTAATGACAATAGTTTAGCCAATGATATTTTATTCACACTTCTTTGTTTACCATTAGTTAAAGCGGTAAACGCCATTGGTTAACAATTAGTTAGATGCTTTGGAACATGGTGCAATAAGTATACAGGTGGCAGCATAACGTCAGCTGAGTATATTTTGTTCTGGTAGTTTTGTACATAAGTAACGTCTAGCACATGTATTTTTTTGACCTGCATTATCTAGTTTTTTGTTGTATTTATTGAACCTGCATACTTATTGCACCATGTTTTGGAAATTATTACGTTCATATAGCATACTTTTAGGAGCGACAAAAAACATTTGCTCCATTAGCTTTGTGTGCTTAAAAATTTTTAAATTGCCGCCGTAAGATGTGTAATATTCTTTATTTTTGCTTGTTTATTTATATTTGATAGGGCTACCAATCTTTACCCATATTAAAAATTTTAGTTAAACAATACACTGTAAATATGAAGTTTTAGTTAAACAATAGTTATCATTTTAGTTTACTAATAATTAACTAATGACTGTAAATTTGGGCCTTAATGTTAATTGGAAACTAATGCAGAGTTGGACAATTAACTACCACCCAGGACATCGCAATGTTAAAATAGTTACTTTTTTCCATTGAAAAGTAATTCAAGTGTTAGTCAGCCATAGTTTTTTTTTATAAAGAGAATTAAAAAAATCGGGCAATTAATGCCTACCAGTCAATTAATTAATGTGTTACCTTCTTTGGGAAAGGGATAGAGCAGAGAGAGCAGGCGGTGAAGTGGGAGAGAGAGATAGAAAGCCTAATTCATTTACAACCCTGCTATTGCGCGTTTTTCATAAAGCAGTGTTGCAAGCCTCTCTGGTGTCAAGTAGAGGCATCGCGATGTTTTTAAGCTGTGTAGCCATTTTATTAGTTTTTGGAACGATTTTCCGTCATCCCACGTCAAATTTGGTTTGTAAACAGACCGGTTTCGGCTATGTGCCATCTTCAGTGTTCTATTGAATACTTTTATTGGTTCTTTTACTATTCGCAAAAAATTGCTTAATATTGTTTAAAACTCGCAATAACTGCCAAGAAGATGAACAGTTTCAAAAAGTCTCTTTTATCGTGAACATTGCGAAAATTCGCAACAAATTGCGAAATCGGAAACAAGCCCTAAAAAGCGCGAAAAATTGCAAGTTCGCGAAAAATTGCTAAATGTATTAAAAAAATTACTAAAACTGTAAAGAGCAACATAATCTCGTAAAATCAGATAAATCGCGAAAATGGCGAAAATTCCTCAGAAATTGCTAACATCGCGGATATTGCAATTAGCTCTTCCATAGACACCAAAAACTCACAACTCTAAACACAATTCTTATTTTCTTTTGATAATTATTAACGTTTAATTTTTTTTTAATATTTAAAAAAATTATACTTTGTAAAGCAAGAATGGTAGCACGATTTTTAGTTTAAACGTCAGATCTCCTTTCTTGTCAAATGATAATATCTCAGAAAAAAAGAGAAAGTGGAACTACCTTATATACTTATATCATGGTTGCAACTTAAATCCTCATATACTTTTATGCCTACCAACAGTGTTGCCAAAATCTGATGAAGAAAAAATGCTAGATCTTTATGAAAAAAATGCTAGAATATGCTAAAAATATGCAAAAAATATGCTTAAAAATATATGTGATAAAACAAAGCAAAACAACATTTTAATTATGTAATTAGAAAAATAAATATGTATATTAAAACCGACAAAAAAAACTGAAGGTACGGTTACACTTGGAAAATATTTGCCCAAAAAAACGTAACCACTACTTTTGCTCAGGATTAGTGTGATTTAACTTTGTTTTTATATCACAAAATAAAGTTAATTATGCTCCAAGAAGCTATTTTTATATTATTTTTAATAATTCGAACCCATATTGAAAAATTATTGGAATTACAGGAAAGATTTTAGCTTGTCTGTTGGTCGCGTTTTTTTTCGATAAATATTTGCCAAGTATGACCGTACCTTAACAACATTTTAGCCAAAGCAAAACATTAAGTTAATTTTATTATAACCAAAGATATTTTTATAGCTGAAAGAAAACGTAATTCACTGTTTTTCTATTAATCTGCTTTCGCCAGATTATTCGAAAATAAGAGACAGAGCATCTTAAGAATAAACATATATGTTATATTTATGTATTTAAATCACTTATTGTCTTTACCTCTGAACAAATTCTCCAATATTATTCTCCTTTATATGAAAAATTGTGTGAATTAGTAATCTGATAATATGATGAAAAATATGCTAAAAGCATTTTTTGTATGCAAAATCAGTTTCAAAAATGCTAGATCTAGCATTAAATATGCTAAATTGGCAACACTGCCTACCAGTAAGCAAAGCTTTTGCTTGGTTATAAAATCTAATTTTAGTAAATATGTAAATACAATAATAACCTAATTGTGATAATTAAATAAAATTATATTCTTTTCAATAAAAATATTCAGGTGTATTATAGAAAATATACAAAAGTGTTTTTATGTAAAAATAATCAATATTATATTCTGTGGGTGGAAGGTTAACTATACCAAGTCACATTTTTGCAAAATACGTTTTTTATATTGTTGAAATCGGTATTTTTTCTCTATCGATATGTGAAATCCTGTAAGTCCTATGTTATAAGGGGCAGTAGTACTGCTCAAAACCATATGGGAGTTAAAGAACACCAAGTCCATTTTAAAAAGTAACGGTAATATTATATGACATAATTTTTTAAAGAATATGTTAGATGTAAAAAAATAGTATTCGAGCTATACATATAAAATATTTGGGGTAAGTCAAACTGTTAATCCTACAGAGATAGAATCATTTGCGGATTTGAAAGTGTTTTAGCGGTCTCCAGTAATATATCAAAATGTGACTTGGTGCAGTTTACCTCCTACCTACATATGTATATATATATATACAGATTTTTTTATCACGCTAGTGCTGCTACAAAGAAACTAATGATTCCATCGCAATCAGCTGATTAAAAGACACACGAATCAGCTATTTTAATTTCAGAAAATTTAAAAATCACAATTTTTTGTGATGTGTTATATTAGCCCTATTTTGGGTATCATGTAAATCTATGTACAGACTAGGGATGGGCAAAAACATCGATATATCGATTTTTTTTCTTAAAAATATATTGATATACGTCGACATTTAGACGATGCAAGTCTTATTGATCAGCTTCTTATTCAGCTATGAGAAAGACAGAGAAATGAATACACATTTCTCTGTTTTTCTCACAGCTGAATAAGAAGCTGATCAATAAGACTTGCATAGTGTAAACTGGCACTAAGAAAAAAATCGATACATCGATATTTTTTGCCCATCCCTAGTCTGTACGTATATTTACATGATACCCAAAATAGGGCTAATATAACACATCACAAAAAATGGTGATTTTTAAATTTTTTGAAATTAAAATAGCCGATCCGTATGAACTGTGAACTGACAATGTTGCCAGAAAAAGCATTGTCCGCCGATTTTAATACTACTTGCTCACAAAAAACATCTGACAATCGTGTCAGATTATTATTAGATAATTTTCAGACATTTTATAATTGTCAGATGATCGAAGTTTCTGCATCTGACAAATACTTCTTTATATTGGCAGCACTGCACATATTTTTTTTTAGAGGAAAGGGAAAATAATATAAACTATGCGGCTAAAATAGTTGGAATTGCTTCTTTATGTTTAATAATAATTTATATTTTCACTTTTTAAAGTTAACACAAGCACTGATGATAAATAATTGATAATTTCTGTTAAATGATTTGAGTCTGGCAACGACAAACAACATATCTGACAATTTTTGCATCTGACAATCGTGTGAACTGGCAATTTTTTACTGACATCATTGTCAGATAAGTTTATTGTCAGACAATTGTCTGGCAATAAATTGAAAGCTTTTCTGACAACTTTGATACAACCGTGTGAACTAACAACAGATCTTGAGCTGACAATTTCTTATTGTCAGTATGTAGTACTGACTCAGTACATTGACTCAGTACATTGACAGATCTGACAATATTGTAAGATCTGATAGAAAAGAACCGAAAACGAATTTAAACTTATCGCATTATAAACATGTGGACTATGTTTTAATTTAAAAGACAAAAATATATTTTTTGTAGACCAATGAAGGGTGAATTATCAGTCGTATTGGTTTTATATGCTGATATATAATATAGTTCTAAAATTGTTGTTGAAACAATGAATGTATTTAAGGACAATATCAAAAACAAATTGATAGCTCTTGTAAATAATTTTCGAGAAGGTAGTAAATTTTAAAACTCAGCCGTATTACTAGGAGGTACCAATCAGTCCCACTTAACTGCTAGAAACTCTCAGCAATATCAGAGAACACCATTCCAATATGAAATTATTTTTAGTTCAGTAATTTGGTTCTTTAGAAAATGAAAATTTTCTTTAGAATCAAACCAATTTTAATTTTCAAAGTACACTGAAAATAATCCATGCAACATTTTACGAAAAAAACTTTCGTAGTGACTTTTTTCCTAGAATATATGAAACTTTCGTATATATTACGAAAAAACGTTTAGGCAATATTTTTTTGAATTTACGAAAGTAACGAATACCTTTCGTAAACATTTTTCCTTGTTAAAAAATATATTTGAAATGAAAAAATAAATTAAAATAATTTTTTATAAACTGACGTCTTTTTCAGATGTATGTAAATAAAACAAATTTTTAGCTCTTATAAAATAAGTAGAAAGTGGCTCAGTGGGTAGAGTTATGACTTGAAATATGAAGATTGCGAGTTCGTGCCACGGTTGAGCCATACGTTTTTCTTACTTTTATTTTTTAATTTTTTTCGTACATTTCGTATATTTTACGACAGGATTTCGTGGTGCGAAATTACGAAATATTTCGTAAAATGTACGAGCATTTTCGTGCATATGTTGCATGGAATTTTTTCAGTGTATAATTGACAAAGACTTTCTCCTCCACCAGTTTTATTTGCACTAAAAATTAAGAACTGTCCAACTAAGCGGCAAACAAACATTTGGCCTTTAGCAGTGCCTGTTAATAAAAATCTTAATGTGAGCTTTGCTTCGAAGAACAATTTTAAAATCTCGTCTTAAGATATGAAACTTTATCGCTGTAAAGAAGAAATCCGAAATAAACGGTAGCTGCCGAAGGTAATACAAACACGATCGGAAAGCAAGTACGGAGGTTAAAAAAAATTCGATTTGGGTACTCAATTCATCATGAATAGAGTTACGACGCTTGCAAATTGTGCAAACTTATTTTGAAAAACTTGGTTCAATTCGAAACATCGAATTTAAGACGTTAGACTACTTTTTGTGGTGACATGTAAGTTCGATTAATCAGAAGCCAACAAACTACACATTATTACGGAAATACAGCCTGATTTACCACGAAGAATGTGGGAATCTTCGGTCTCCAGATAAGCTACATGTGTACAGTTGATTAATTGAAGAACCGCCGCAAAAATGCAACATAACAATATTGACTTTCAGAAAAAAATATTTTGTTGCAAATTTATATATGTATATCAAATTTCAAAATAATAGATATAAACTAACCTGAGACCAACCATAACCGGGCAAACTTGGAGCCACAACTTCAAATACATATTCGCTCTTCTCGTTAGGTGTAGTCAACAAGGGAATTATGTCGTAGAATTCGCGCACAGATCCTGGCCAGCCATGCAATAGCAATAATGGTAAAACCTTTTTACCTTCGGCTTTCTTTGGTTTGACATGGATGAAATGGATTTTTAATCTGCAAAAAAGAATAACAAATGTTAAAAATATTAACATTTAAATGAATTTGATTAAAGAATCTAAACAAAAGCTTAGAAAAAAGTATCACATAATTTTCAGTTAAAGCCGTTCCTTTGTTATTGTATCAAAGTTAAATTAGTATATTAGTTGATTCATTAATATAGTACAGGATACTATACAAGTAACCAAAAATAAAAAAAAAATAAAAGAAAGATATCATTCTTTCAATTAACTTTTTAATTATTTTAAAACTAATAACCAAAATGCACCTAAAAATAAGAAATATGCGCAAAAAATGCTTTTACCTACGAACAATGTACCAACGCTAAAATAATATAAAAATATTTTTTCTAGTTTTTTATTATTATAAAAAGAATGAAACAAACATAATTGGGTCCATTATTTAATGCAACCGAATTTTAGTTGCGTTCCAGTCGGCAACTGAAAATTAATGGTTGCCAGAAACGCACTTAATAGAAACTGAAATTGACCGCTTTCAGTTGCCATTAGTAGTACCATTTTCAGTAACTGGCAACCCAACTGAGGCTCACTAAGTTGCCATCTATAATACCGATTATAATCGGCCTATTAAATTTGTATCCGAAAATTGAGAAATATGCATTAACAAAATTTCATTACTCCAAAAATATGCATTTATTGCAAAAATATGCGAAAATATGCACTTGCCGTCAAAATATTAAAAAATATGCAACTACAAATCGATGCCAAATTACTTAAAATTTGATGATTAGCATAGAGAATTAGTCAATACCTCTTTTTCTATCACCACAAAAAACATGCATTTGCATGAAAGTCCGAGCCCTGCAAAAATTTTTGAAGATAACAAGGCTCTAACGACTGATCCTTGTAGATAGGACCAAAATAATGAATTAAATATTGGCGATTCTCATTCTAATCGTATATTTTGTGTTTTGTTTATTACTGTTACTCATTCAATTGGATCATGAAATAAAATTATATTTTTAGATTTTATAACATTTTTGTGTACTGAGCTTTAAAGATTAAACAGAACTAAGTCTTCAACTTCAGGCAAAAACGTTGTCAAATAAACAGGCCCGAAACTAAGTCGACGGCAGTAGCTTCAAAATGCTCTCATATAGTTGTTTATTTTCTTTTGTTTTTATTTTCTGTATGAAAAATATATGAAATTTCATTAAACCACGGCAAAATTGTTGAGAGAATGAGTGGCAAAAACTGAGAGCATGAGAAAAAACGTTCTCCAAATAAAATAGATTCTATGATGAAACAGAACTATCTCTGGAACCTCAGGCAAAAACGCTGGCAAATAAACAGGCCCAAAATGCTCTCATATTGTTGTTTATTTTCTTTTGTTCTAATATTTCGTATGAAAAATGTATGAAATTTTATTAAAACACGGCAACATTGTTGAGAGAATGAGTGGCAAAAACTGAGTGCATGAGAAAAAACGTTCTCAAAATAAAATAGATTCTATAGCTGTAAACACTTAGACGACAGCAGACTAGATTCTATAGCTGTAAACACTTAGACGACAGCAGACTACACGGCTACACGACTACAAATGCTGTTGGCTTCAATTGTCGTCGTGTAGTCAGCTACTTAATTATTTTGGACGCGGCAGCTACATCGTAAACAGCTGACATTTAAGTTTGACGTTTCAGCTGTTTGCTGTAGATGTCTAGATTTCAGTGGTGTCACTATCAAATATAAAAATAAAATCGCTAATTCAAAACATACTTACATATATCTCGAAACAATTTAAAAACAAATCAATTTATTTGCTTATAGCTCTTTATTGTTATTGCATTTTTAATATATGTGTACTTAAATTTTGTGATGTTCTTTTCTGTTAAAGAAAATAGTATATAGACTTAAGTCAAGAATACCAAAATCGTTGAAAACTAGAAAAATGTCATTGGGTAAGAGGTTTTTTTGGCCTAGCAATTTTAGTGTAATTTTTTCGGCGCTCTCTCTTGGCTCAGGAGTTACGGGACTCAAAACTTTTATTTTTAATAGGTTAAAAGTCCTAGAATATAGAACACATATAAACGATATTGGTATCATTCCAAAGTGGTATAATATGCCTTTCTATTGGTATATAAACTTTGAAAATCTTTTAACCCGTTGCGAGTGATATGCAATTTTAAAATTTTATCTGAGTTTACATGTAAAAATACCATTATCTTAAAAGGTGCCCGATACTTGAACTTCTACACGCTTACAGGCTTTCATTTGGTATATACTTGATAGCCGTTATCGATGAAATACGTGAGTTTTAGCTCTTTGAAAATGAGTTTATGAGTTAATTTATTTTTGAAATCTCATTTTTAAAGCTCCATAACTCACGTATTCATCGATAACGGCTACCAAGTATATACCAAATGAAAGCTAGGAAAGCTCTCTATAAAACTATGTACAAGCTTAAGTATCGTTGAATCGGGCACTTTTTAAGATAATGGTATTTTTACATCAAAACTCAGATAATAAAATTTTAATATTGCATTTCACTCGCAATGGGTTAAAAGATTTTAAAAATGTATGAACCAATAGAAAGGTATTTTAAAGCACTTTGAAATGATACCAATATCGTTTATATGTGTTCTATATTCTACGGGTTATAACCAATTAAAAATAAAAGTTTTGAGCCCCGTAACTCCGGAGCCAGGAGAGAGCGCCGAAAAAAATTTCACAATAACTTATATTTTTGAAAGGGCTATTACCTTATGTGTTTTTTTATTTTCAACAATTTGGATATTCTTTAGTTTCAAAAAAAATTTAAGCGCTAATTTATTTCACATTTCTCATTATGTTGGCAGCACTAATCTATTTATTGTCGCCAATAAAAATAAAAATTAGGCTAAATTGGCGAAAGTTACAGCGGTGGTCGTGTAGTAGTGTAGCTGTGAAGTCGTCAAAATAATCGTTTTCATATAAACGTGTGTATTTTAATTTTGACAGATTGTAGTCGATAGCCTGCTGTCGTCAAGTGTTTATAGCTTATCCCATGACTGCTTTTTACGGCGTATGATTAATGACAATTTTTATGGAAAAACTCGTCTAGCCCCAGTTCTGTTTCATCATTCTATCTCATTACTACTTTTTACGGCGTATGATTATGGAAATCCCATTAGGAACGTGAAATGAACATGAGACGTGTTCGTGGTCTTTTCATGGTTTGGAACGGTTTTTATGTCTATTTTGAAACTAAATGCTGGAAGAATTGACGAGACGACTAGTAAAGGGGCGACTACAAAGCGTGTTGAATTAAAATGCATTAATTTTCAGCATGTTGTTTTTACCAAAGAACGAAATAAACAATCATTATTTTATGAGGCAGTATTGTGTGCTTCATCTATTTTAGTTTACAGAATTTTGAAATATAAAGAGTTTCCGTTGTTATACAATAAAATATTTTATTTGTAGCTATTATTTTGAACAGTATTTCTATCAACAGTTTTACTACATTTACATATTTTCTGTTTTTTTAACATTTTAAGAGTCTCTCCTTTACTACAGTTACTACAAAAAAGTAAACAAACAAAGCTATTGTATATCAGAATTGACTCAAACAACAAACACTTTTTTGTTTGTCGAACTGAGTTTTTATATGATTCTACTTTATAAAACAAAATGGTATACAAGTTCAAAATTGAAAAACTAATAAATATATTTTTCAGATTTGCGTAAGTTTCAAGGTGCGAAAAGTTGTTCACAAATAATAATATATTTTTCTCTACTACTAATCCAAGTTTCACACAAATCCAATTAATAATTTTAAAATCGTACTCCTAAGAAAGAAAGTCACAAGCGCCAAAATTCCAAAATTGATATAAGGGCAGATTCGGAACTGCGAATGCGTGTGTGTAACAAAGAGAGAAAATACCTTGGACATTAAACACGATAATATCAATTGATTGATGCCACGTTTACGAATCATTTCACACTTCGCAAGCCAACTAACTAGAATAGTCGAATACGGAATATAGAAGTAAAATTGTATACGGGATAATAAAGAAAAAAAATCTTTGTGTTAAGCTTAAAAACCACATTTTCAACTGGAAATGACTAAAAAAATGTTAAGGAAAATGGTCACATCTACCACTTCTAGGTTTTGTTTTCTTTTTAGAAGCTAAATATCTCAAAAGTACTAAAATGGAGATGCGACTTTCTTTCTTTGGAGGGAAGTATATTTCTGTGCCAATAATGAATAAGTGCTTAAGTCCAGATAAGCAAACGTTGAATTAATATAACCATTGTATTCTCCATATTCAAAAGTACCTCTGGAAAAATGTTCATTTATTTCGTATGATTTTTCAGTTGTAACGCAATCACTTGCTGTTTATCAGTTTTCAACTCATAATCTCATATGGAATAATTGCTCAATTCAACTTATAATATATTAAATTTCAAATTTAACATATTTTATATAGTAGCTAGAACCATATATTCCTAACTTAAAAGGATCGAAGAACGAAAAGTCAATATTAAGTGCAACAGGAATAAATTTCTAAAAATCCACTTGAACGTGTAAAAGTGTTCTCCTACAAAACTATAAAATAAGACTTAAGCACTTTTTACTTATTGCCGTATATTTATTACCATTTATTTTGCAAGAGTACCCACTGTGAGACGTTATTATTGTATATGTACGTACGACTTTATATCTTCAGTATTCTATGTATATTAAAATTAGCATATGAATATTATATATGTAAATGATTTTTACTACACTTTTATTTTTTTTAGCCAGCACTCAGGTTATTGACTTCAAATGACTTTTAGCTTTGATTTTATACCAATATTCTACTTCTAATAGTTATTGGTGAGCTCAAGATCAATATAACTTGCAAAAACTAAAAACTTATAAATGAAATAATAAAAATTATACATTTTATTGAAAGCAACCCCAAATTGTGTTTTGAATAGTAATGAGATTTTTATGTGTAAACTTAAATATGAAGCAAAATGAAATTTAAATACTTCATTCATTATTGTTAAAAACAAATTAATGCCTCAACTTGACACCAGAGGGGCCACAACAATGCTCTACAAATTTTAACAAAAAAAAAATGCGCGCAATGGCAGAGCTGTAAAGGAATTAAGCTTTCTATGCCTCTCCAACTTCACCTCTCTCTACGCTATCCCTTACCCAAAGAAGGTAACACATTAAATAATTAACTGTTAGACAATAATTGCCTGATTGTGTTACTTCCCTTTCTAAAAAAATCGTCATCCTCGATGTCTTCAGCTTCTTTGACTTTAATCCACCCTGTATCTAAATGTACAACTACACCATTTTTCATTGAAATTGAGAAAATTCCAAATAAAATTGAGATGTTCAATTTGAAATTGAGAAAATTCCAAATGAAGTTGAGAAATTCAATTTCAAATTGAGAAAATTCCAAATGAAATCGATAATTTCAATTTGAAATTGAGAAGTTTCGAAATGAAATTGAGATTTTCAATTTGAAATTGAGAAATTTTAGTTTTAAATTGAGAAAATTCCAAATCAAATTGAGAAATTTTAATTTTAAATAGAGAAAATTTAATTATATAATATTTATTTATTTAATAAATATACTACATACTGCAAATATACATAACATAAGGCTCAAAGAAAAGAAAATATGAAAATAAATACAAGTCGTAGTATAATTGACCAACAGGCATATCTTCCAGATCCAGAGCAGATTGGTAAAAAGTTCGTGCAACTTTGGACAGAAAATTAAATAAAATTACTCTCTCATGAGCTCTCTCACTTGGACAATTTTTGTTATCTGGAATGCTTTTCGGGCAAGTTTGTGTAACTATGTGTAAGTTTGAGCGACTTCGTTATCCATCTGGAACAAACCTAACACTTACCTTCTATTACTTCTACATATGGGATTGAAATTGAGAAAATTCAAAATGAAATTGAGAAAATTCCAAATGAAATTGAGAAATTCAATTTAAAATTGAGAAAATTCCAAATGAAATTGAGAATTTTAATTTGAAATTGAGAAAATTCCAAATGAAATTGAGAATTTCAATTTTAAATTGAGAAAATTCCAAATGAAATTGAGAAAATTCCAAATGAAATTGAGAAATTTCATTTTAAAATTGAGAAAATTCCAAATGAAATTAAGAAAATTTAAAAGCAGCAAGGAATTTAAAATTCATTTTTTATTTGGACGAGCAATTTGGAGCTTAAAGGTAAATATGAAATAAGTTTAATAACCATGATGCGTGGTGAAATAAAACGACTCATTCCGTGTCGTCACTTATTTCACGAAAAATGTATAACTCGGGATATGTAGAATTTTCCCATATGTAGAAGTAATAAAAGGTAAGTGTTAGGTGTGTTCCAGATGGATAACGAAGTCGCCCAAACTTACACATAGTTACACAAACTTGCCCGAAAAGCATTCCAGATAACAAAAATTGGCCAAGTGAGAGAGCTCATGAGAGAGTAATTTTATTTAATTTTCTGTCCAAAGTTGCACGAACTTTTTACCAATCTGCTCTGGATATGGAAGATAGGCCTGTTGGTCAATTATACTACGACTTGTATATATTTTCTTTTCTTTGAGCCTTATGTTATGTTATGTATGTTTGCAGTATGTAGTATATTTATTAAATAAATTAATATTATATAGTTAAATTTTCTCAATTTAAAATTAAAATTTCTCAATTTCATTTGGAATTTTCTTAACTTAAAACTAAAATTTCTCAATTTCATATGGAATTTCCTCAATTTCAAATTGAAAATCTCAATTTCATTTGGAAATTTCTCAATTTCAAATTGAAATTCTCGATTTCATTTGGAATTTTCTCAATTTGAAATTGTATTTCTCAACTTCATTTGGAATTTTCTCAATTTCAAATTGAAAATCTCAATTTCATTTGGAATTTTCTCAATTTCAATGAAAAATGGTGTAGTAATTTAAATTATTTCTTATAAATTGACATATTTTCAGGTGTAAATACATAAAAGTACTAGTGCAGTTCATATTTCCGGTCCGGAAGTTTGACCCGTCTCATCAAGAATGAAAAAGTAAAGAAGAACGTTACAATCCTACTAATCCCAATGTCTTGAAATTACGTCACTACGAAATATGTATGTATTTTGTAGCACTGAATAAACTCAAACTAATCACTGTTGGCATAAAAAAGAGCATGCGCAATGCGCCGCTCAATATGCGCAATACGCAGCGCAAAGCGGCGCTAATAAACCGAATGCGCTTGAGCTGCGCTAACCAACTGCTCCATGCTTTTCGCTCCGCTCCTTGCGCTTGTGCGCATTTTTAATACGCTTGTAAGAAATGCGTAATGAGCAAAAGGGGTGCGCAAATCCGAACTCTGCATAGGAGGGAGGACACGGGAGTACAAAATAATTATGTATTAATTTTCCTATATCTTTACAACAATGGGGTAGCGAAGCATACCGGGTGGTGCTAGTAATCTATAAAAAACGTTTATAAAATTTCACTTTTTTAATTGTTTTCAACTCTCCGTATGGTCATATAAAAACTTTTAAAAATAAATGAGAATTACTATACCAACATTAAAAAAAATTCTGCTGATGTTTGTAGCGTGCAACATATTCATTCTCAGAGAAAACTTCAGTAAACATACTTGTTGCAATTCACATTTGCAGCGGTTTTAAGTGGAACTTTGTAAGAACATGTGTGAATATGAATAACTTAAATATCAAACAAAAGTTGTTTTTTGAAAATTTTTGGTGATGATTTTTTCTGTGTAGGTTCCTTACTAATGTGCACTGTCACATTAATGCGGGTGCTAGACGGATCAATATTTTAGCTTCAATATATGTGCTTGGGTGCGTTTGTTATGAAAATCAAAAGCATTTTGATATTCTTCAATATATCCCCTTCATATATGTATGTGTACACATTTTTTGTAAACAAACGCACACAAACATTATATTGAAGCTGAATATTGAGCTGTGTGGGTGGCATTCGCTTAAGAATGAGAGGATAAGTTTGAATAATCACCGTGGAAAATTTTAACAGTGTCAGCTTTTAAACTGCTATACGCGGGATCTTACATTTTCAGTGGCAGCTTTAATAAAATTTATTGACATTTTTATCGTTGCCTTAAAATCAGCGTGTTCAGCCCGCTGTTTTTCGCAAAAAGTACAGCTGTTAGTTATTCAATCTTGAATATGACGAGCTTTACTCAAAAATGGCAGAGATGACCAAGTTTAGACGGTAATCAAATGGCAACCATAAGAGGTATCGGACTAATTCTTACACCATGTTATGCGCACGTAAGAGTAGAATATATCGCTACCTCAGTATTGGTTTGCTCCTTTCTAATGCTTTTTCCTATGTTTATGGAGCAAACCAATACTGAGGAAGCGATATGTCGAATTTCATTATAATCGGCTACGGGAAAAATCCACCCCTTGCCAAAAAATTTTAAATTACTCTATATAAGAATTTCTTAAGTAAAACGAAAAATTTAAATTTACTACCTTTTTTAAAAAATAACGCGTTTTTCCTTGTTTCAGTGCTTTTTGGAATCTAATGGCGTTTTCTTTTCCACAAAAAAATTTTGCATTGCTTGCACTTTTCAAGAATTATTGTATCATCCCTTACAAAGGGAACGTTTTGCTTTAAAGGAATGCAAAATTGTAATTTTTTATAAAAAGTAAAAAAAACTGTTAAATTTCTTCTAGAAAGGAAAACGCCAAAAAAGTTGACAAGGCTGCTTAAAATAACACGTATTTGTTTAATTGACTGAAATATTATTTTATGTACGCTCTTTTATAGGGTATTCTAAGGTTCGACAATTCTTTCTTATTTGCTTCATAAATATGTGGTCACAATAAATAAAACAAACGTAACCACTTATTAGTGTATAATTTGTACATAAATACAATTGAGTTCTATCATTTGGAACAAATATTTTTTTATTTGATTAAGCATGACCATATTTACATTTCAATAATAACATTTATGCATGAATAAGGTTTCCATTTTAAAAGTTTTTAAGGTTTTTTGTTTTAACACTATAATTATGTGTTTGCTTAAAAGAATCTTTGGACCTTCTACATTATATGGGTGACTATTGTGTCAACTAAATTGGTGGTCAAAAATAAGTTTTGTTTACCAGGGAGCTACCAGAATTTTCTTACCGAAATACAGGACAGGCGGGCATCTGTACCAAAAGAAGAAATAGCTTTTCCCCGGATTGTATACACTGCATGTTGGGACAGACTTAAAAACTGAGCGGAAAAAAATGCGAAAGTCAAAGTTGTAATCCACATGTAATATGTCGTTTAAACAGTTCCCAACTAATCGAAAATGTATTGTTTTGAACGTTGCATGCACCTTGCTGATCAGGCATGCGACAAAAGATGAGTATTTTTCCAATTCATACCTGCATGGAGGCCAATTTTGGACTATTTTCAGTAAATGTGTGTTATATGAAGGCTATATTTTTGGTAGTTGTAAACTTTATTCATAACTATATTTTGTTTTACAGGAGCCACGAAGTTGTGTAAGATTGCTAGTTAAAGTGCAATGAAAGAAATTTACTAAAAAATATGTATGCATTTCTTTTCTTTTTTGACTGGCAAATATTAGGGCCGGCTAGGTCCGGCGCGCGATTTGCACTTCTGAATACTTTGGACCCTAACCGAAGTCTCTCATTTTATTTCGTGACCCCTTACCACCTTTTGCTGAAGAACAAATTTTTTTAAATCATTCATTTATTAACCTTAAACAAGACATAAATTTCAAAAATCGAAAAAACCCGACTGCGTAAAAAAAATAATAGAAAACAACTTTAAACAGTCACAGATCCTAAATGGTCATACGAAATAAAAAATCATATGAGAAACCTAAATATGATTTCCAAATACCTGTCGAATGATACCCATTTTGATATTGTTCGCCGACATTTTATTTTTTTCGTATTCACAAAATGGCGTCTGCTGGCCGCCATATTCAATTTTGACTGCTGTCATATCTTTAGTGACACACCCGGGATTAAGACAAATCGATTAACGTAAGAATTATCAAAATCGGCCTACGCGTTCGGTTTATATAGTGCCGCAAAGGAACACACATCCATACATACATACACACAGTTACTAAAGTATACGTACGATTTAAAATGTCCGCAATTTGTCACTTCCTATTTTTTACAAAGAATTCAACATTTTGCATGGACTTTAGAAAACTTTTTTTTTGAAATAACAACAAAAAACTTAAAATACTAAAAATGAGCACTGGCTATGGGAGTGTTGCGGCCTCCAAAAACAACGTTATTCTGTTCTGCTATGCACACTGAAATTTTAACGATAACTCTGTCATTTGTGAACCGATTTTTAAAATTGTTTTTTTGATTGAAAGAGTTTGCCTGCAGTTTAATCCCATAAATTTTGTTCAAATACCTGTGGGGTATTACCTCCACTTCTCTCCCCTCCCCCGGAAATATTGATTATCGCATAACTCCTCCATATATGAACCGATTTTCAAAATTCCTCTTTTGTTTAAAAGGGTTTGCTTGAAGTTATCGCATAACATGCTTTGAAAAATTATTTCTCAATAAAAAATGATTTAATTGTAAAAATTAAATTGAACGAACTTAAGTCTGAATAATAAATTTCTTTGGATAAAACCCATATAGTTCGACTAAATACACACAACTTCAATTATTAACACTAGAGGCACATAGTACAAAATATGTTAGATAGTTTCCCGTGTAATACGGATAAAACAAAACATATGTAAGCCCTAAGAACTAGAGAAAGGAGCTTTCTCAATCTTGGGTGAGAAATATAAACAAAAAGCACAAGTGTGGTTTTTGATTAGGATAAGTGCCAAGTATGGTAAATTTCTAAGCCACCATAAAATAAGCTTAAAGCCAGGAAACATAGAGCTTTAATGCAATTGGTTTAGTGCCAGATATTTACCGCTTGTCTTTGGGGGCTGAGTAGCCTAGAGTATAGAGAGCTCTGACGATGGGATTGTGGTTAATCCCGAAAAACCTCGATGTTCAGTTCGACCTTTACAAAAGTCAAGAAATTGGTATTTGCCCTTTTCATTTGCCACATGCTTTGAAAAATTATTTCTCAATAAAAAATGATTCAATTGTAAAAATTAAATTGAACGAACTTAAGCCTGAATAATAAATTTCTTTGGATAAAACCCATATAGTTCGACTAAATACACACAACTTCAGTTATCGCATAACATCGCAATTTCTGACCGATTTTCAAAATATTTTATTTGAAAGGACATGACAATTTTTGTACTATGAAAAGTTGTGGACACCCCATTTGTAGTCAAACACATCATTTGTACTTTGTTCAATAAGGTCTATCCCCGCCCCTAGCCCCCTTTGCCAAAAATAGTACCAGTAATCAACTCTGCACACTCAAAAACCCCTCAAGTGCTGATTTTGGCACGCCCAAAGTCAAACACTACGACGTGATGAAATTTTTGTGGGAAAAGGTATAGTTACCAGGCGCGGATACAAGGAGAGGAATTATGGATATAACCCCCCAAACGAATAAAATATACCTTATTTTGATTGATTTTCTAAAAATGTTCACCCCTATCCCAAAAAAAAGCTCAAGCTGTATCCGCGCCTGACAGTTACCCACGCTCTTTTCTCCCTTGGGCTATTCTCCAATGTCCTGATCGATAAAATAATACCAAAAAAGAAATCGGAGCACCCAAAAATATATACAGTATTTATCGCTTATATGCATTTCAAATTTTGCACGACTTTTTGTGCTTATAAGCGAGAAATGCATTTATAAAAACTCCCTTATATGCATCGGCAATGCTTATAAAAAAAATCGATTATATGCTTCAGCGGTGCTTGTATAAAACTAAATTACAATGAGTAAATAAAAATAATTGATTCATATTTTCACAAGATTTGACACAGCAGCCTGAAATTAGGTTTCTTGATTGAATGAATCAGCTGGTTTTACACAGACATGTAAAATTAAAGTAAATTGAGATTGAACTTTTTGTTTGCGGCTGAAAAATTCCTCCACAAATCTTTTAAAAATTTACATAATATGTACGGTGCGGTGCATATATGAGTATTTTTTTAATACACTTTAAAAAGATTTATATTTCTTTACGGTGCATAAAAGCGAGAAATGCATATAAGAGAAATGCAAATACGAAAAATAATTATGGCTTTTTAAATACAAATAGAAAATTGCTCATGTTGGGATTCATATAAACGTTAAATGCAAATAACCGACGTGCATATAAGCGATAAATACTGTAAAACGATACGTTTTTGTATTTAATTTTACTCCCCTACCCCCCAGAACCCCAGCCACTCGTTGCCCATAATAATACCAGAAAACAACTCAGCACTCTCGAAAACCTCCCGAATACTAATTTGGCACGCCTCAAGTAAAAAAATCGACGTTCTGAATTTTGTCCGCTCATTTTTTAATTCTGTCCCAACGTGCACTGTCGGCGATAAATAATGTTTACAAAGATTTGAATATGATTGAAAAACAGGCTGATTCTTCTTTGACATAAAACTAGGCAATGTTAAAAGTTATGCCAATTTCAAATCATCGTACCAAAATGTGACATAGCTCGGTATCGGTACCGATTTTGTATCAGCACAAATGGGTATCATGCGTCCCTAATAACATTTTTTCTAACATTATGTCTGTGGATACACCTTATGTAATGATTGTATCTTCTTGGTGAAAGTTTTTTTTGATGCCGCTTTGGCGAAACTTAAAAATTTTATAAATTTCTAAATTAAAAATTTCATATTTTTAACTCAGAAAGAATATTTCCACTTTTTTTGTTGCTATTTGTGCTTTTGTTGTTTAACTAACGAAGAAATAATTGTGACAATCGGTTCTGATTTGGATCCGAAATTTTCAAAAGACTGGATCTAGGTTTTGAAATATTTAGAAATTTTGAGTTTCAAATGAGTATTTGTACCTCACTAACTATAAACGACTTATCTTATATAAACATAATTTTTCAAGAACACAATAATAGGGACACAATAATTTTTTGAAATCGGGAGTGAAATAAAAAAAAAAAATGACAAGCAATGAAAAATTTTACATGTCCAAAATGCACTTATTTAGGAGCTCATATCTCTCCGCTCCTTCGAAGTATCGGAAGCTCATCTTCATAAAATGAATAGAAACACTTCTCTGCTACGTCCACGTGATATTTTAAATCGATAAGATAATTCGTTTCGAAATAGCTGATTTATTTTCAAAATAAGAAATGTGTTTTTAATATAAGTTGTTATATTTGCGAAGAAGGTAATAGGTAAGTCGCATTTTGTTACGAATAATATCTGAAATTGACATAAGCTTTAATTGAAATTGTCGGTCGATATTACTAAAATTTGTTTTATTTGAAACAAGAATAATTCTAATTATTAGCCTGCTCTTTAACCATATATAAATCGTTGTAAAAATTATCTTAAAAGACACGAAGCTAAAAGTTTTCCAGGTAACCCAAATCCAAAAATTGGTCATAACTAGGGTTTGGGAGTCGGGAATTCGCGGGTGGGAGTTCCAGGGAAAAGTCTACATAATATTCCCGGGAAAATTTTGAGATTTTCGCGGGAGAATGGGAAATTAAAAGTACATGGTATTTAATAAATTGTAAACTTTTTTGACAAACATACATACTTATAAAATGGCATAAGTGACAACCAAATTAATTTTGATTCATATAAGAAATTTACATTACTATAATCTTGTTTTTCTTTAATATTAACATTTTTAATGTTTTTTTTAAATATTACAAAAGTTCGTTTGAGTGATTACGACTAAATATACACGATGAAATTGTTTAAGTTCTCTTTTAACGTGCATACGTTTTTTATCGCCTGTTGAAACACTGATACAAAATAAAAATGTGAAAAATTCAAACTTATATGAAAATTTCATAAAAATTCCATGAAATTGAAGTCATATCGTTTCTCCTAATCCGTCTACGAGAAAAATTATTGCTTGATTCGAAAAATACATGTAATATGTACTTAGTAATGAGTGTCATTTAAGCATTATAACAGAACAAAGTGGAATACTTTGAACAAGTACAGTATTTATCGGTTATATGCATTTTCAAATTTGCACGATTTTTGGTGCATATAAGCGGGAAATGCTTATATAAAAAATATTTGGGTATATAGTATATAACAAACGCATAAAAACAAGTGCATAAAAGCGGTAAATGCTTATAACCGGCGTGCATATAAGCGATAAATACTGTATCAATGATTACACTGCCCTCTCTCTCTCTAATCGTTTCCTAAAGTAAATAATTCGATATTAAACGAACTTTGAGTGAATTTCCGCAAAATTAGTGAAAAAATTTTGGATGGAAAGTGTAGTGGAAATTTTAAGCTCATAGAAACTGTAAAAACTTTGAGTTGACACTTCTTAAATTTATTATAAGTCGACGCAATTATTGAAACCCTGAAGGAGACGTTTAAGATGTTAAGTTGATGTTAATTTTTCCCTTGTTCCTTGGAATATTAATCAAGCCCAATTCTTTCTGAATATAACGTTACGAACCTTAGCCATATATATTTAAGTATAAAATCAAACCAAAAAAGTTTGTCTTGAGTAGAACAAAAATCAGAAATATGGGAATGAAGAAAAATAAACCGATGGCAGCGCTGGGAAAGTGCACTTTAATATCAGCTTGAGAGTGATTTAATTCTCGTATTCAATTTTCACGAAAAAGTTGTATATCGTTACCTTAATATAAAAAGGCCCTAACTCATTATTTTTTGAAATTGTTTTTTTTTTTATATTTCGATAGGAGAACATCTAATCTATCGAAAATTGCAATAATCTCGATTTCAAAAAAAGAATGAGTTAGGGCCTTTCTATATTAAGGTAACGATATATAAGAATTGAAATCACATTCAACAGAGCCACCTGACAAGTGGTGATAAGCAAATACACGTGAGCACTGACAATGGAAGTGTAGCGGCTTCCGAAAGTGACGCTACTCTGTTCTGCTGTGTACGTTGAAAAATTAAGTTGATGTTATTTTTTCCCTTGGAATATTAATCGTGCCCAATTCTTTCTGAATATAACGTTACGAAAATTAGCCTAATAATCAATTTGGATTCACAAAGCAAATACGTTCGAAATAATCATTTAAACTTAATTTTACTGAACGCCAAGCATAACTTTTTTTCTTCCAAAAGTTCGGTCAAAAACTAATTAATATAAAGACCACTTCCTCGTTTGGTTAAGGTGCTTAAAAATATATTCGATTAGCAAAAAATTTTCTAAAAAGTGTATTGCAAGTTAATTTTATTCTTGCCGTATTATATTATTTTTCATACCGAAACAATGATACCGGTATTGAAGGAAACAGTATTTGAATACCGGTATTTTCCAACAGAAAATAATGACAGTATCGGTAGTGATACCGGTATTCAATTTTAAACGGTATTTAATCGGTAGCGGTATTAATTACGGTATCGGTTGCCAACCTTTGTTTTTTCCTTTCGTGCATAAATAAATTTTTTACAAATTGTTTTGTTTTCATCGCTTAATTTCATAGTTAAACTTTTAAAATATTTGCGATGGTCTTTTGCAAAAACGGCATAGTTTATTAAAATTTATTCATATGTGTTTTCATATTCTTTTTTAACAAAATTAATACATATGTATGTATATATGTATTTATATACTCGCAGCCGTCATTAAAATAATCTAAATAAACTGTGGTCACTTTTGTGCGATTACAACTTTCTTTTTATCTATATTTTTATTTTCACTGCCCATCAATAATGTATCGTTAACTAAAATGCAAACGCCCAATTAAAAAAATTTTAAATCTACTTTTTATAAGTTCAGATGTATTTAATCATGTATGCACATCAGTACAAAATAAAATAAACGTAGCCAGCAAAAATAGCGATTTGATTAAAAAATTTAAAAAGAAAAAGTCATGACCAATTACTACATACATTATTTAGCATGCTTTTTACTTTTCCTCTAAAATTATTAAAATGGTAGTTAGGGCGTTTTTGCGTTTCAGGTGGCGGTATATACATATTATGTACATACATACATATGAAATACATACTTATTAATCATTTTTAAAAATTTATAGGAAACTCTTACCCTTGAATTTGCGTTTCGAAATGGGGGAATTTTTTTAAAAAGGCTTCACGTTCCGACCATTTATTCAAATAATCATCGCGCCAATATTTAACAACAGTCTGTAAATATTTCGAGTTGAAACCATACTCGAAAGCAACACCTTCCAAGGGATCAGGCAATTTCAATGGACGTTGCAGTTGTGTTTTGAGATCTTCGATTACCTGCAGGCAAAAAAAAAACAATTGTTTAATGGGTACAACAAACTGTAATTACCAGGGCTCGGATTTTCATGCAAATGCATGTTTTTTGTGGTTATAGATAGAGACGTATTGACTAATTATCTAAGCGAATCGTCAAATATTAAGTAGTTTAGCATCGATTTGTAGTTGCATATTTTGGTTGTAAGTGCATATTTTTGCATATTTTGGAATAAATGCGTATTTTTGGGGTTATAACATTTTTTAATGCATATTTCTCCATTTTTGAAGAAAGTATTAATAGGCCGATTATGCATGGCAACCGAGCCTCAGTTGGTTTGTCAATTGCTGAAAATTATACTACTGATAGCAACTGGCAACAGAGAGCTGTCAATTTCAGTTGCTATTTAGTACCTTCCTGGCAATCATAAATTTTCAGTTGCCAACTGGCAACGCAACTAAAGTTCGGTTGCATTAAATAATACAACCAATTATGTCTATTTTATGTTTATTTTCTCTAATAATAATAACAAATTAAAAAAAAAAATATTTTCATATTATTTTAGTTTTGGTACTTAGTTATGCTGACTTTAGACGACATGTTTTTTACATATGGCTTGTTAGGTGTGTGAGACATATGTAACTTCGCATGTTTGTCAAAATTGTCAATTTACAGACGGTTTATAATATTTGCTTTCACACGTACATGTGCAATTACATCTGAAATAACCTCTGAGTGTTCACAACAGCTGAGTTTTTGCACAATTTTCGTAAATATATGAAGCGCTCTTTGCTTTTTAATGTTTTTTCAGCCAAACCACACTTTTGATAATTTAATACAGCTGATGTCAGATGCATTGTCAGATGAAAATAAAACACGCTCTAATTGAAAATTTTTCATCTGACTTTGCTTCTGTAAATGTCATCTGACAATGTTTCACACGGCATGTATCACTTTTGCAGTGGGAAATTTGACAAGTCAGATGTAAAATACATGTCGTCTAAAGTCAGCATTAGTAGGTAAATGCATATTTTTGTGCATATTTTCCATTTTTATGTGCAATTGATAAGCGCTTAAAATCAATTTTAAGTTGCATGAAAGTCCGAGCCCTGGTAATTATATTTTAAAGATTGTTTGTTGTTCTTAATTTAACCCACAAACAATATTTCAAAAACGTATAACAAGTTTTACTTTCAAGAAGTTGCAACATTCAAGAAGTTGCAACATACTGAGCGCACATGCACATTAATATGTACATACATATATATGTATGTGCATATGCATGAGTATTTGTTCAATTATATTTTTGAACTCACCTCCGGTTTGGTTGCAATATCAAATGGTGTCACAGCTGTATTTTCTTTATAATCAACTGCATGACCAGGTCCCCAATACTCTTGTAAATCGAAGTTTGGTGCCGGCAAATTTTGTGACAACAGGCGATAATTCTGTATGAGTGCAGCCAAACCCAAACAAACCACAACGATCGATGCTCTGACAAAAAAACTCATTTCGTATTTTATTTATCGCAAAAATTCTTTTAAATCAATGCAAAAAAAAACAAATAAAATAAAGTTTTTAATTATTTAAAAATATGCTTCCTTTAACACTTTTGGCGCGAAGCGCTCTTAACAACCTTTCTGCTCAAGTATATGGAATCAACTGATTTTATTTTTTGCTATTCAAACTAAAATTAATTTTTCAAATACTTCATTCAACTCACATAGGGTTTGCAAATAGTCGCAGATTTAAATAATCGAAAATACGATTAAAAATATGCGACTAATCGCGATTATTGGTTAATCGCGATTAAGTCCGATTAAATGAACATTGTTTTTTGTTTTTGTAATTTTCCGATTTCAAAACGAAATTGTTTTCAGATTATGCCCGAACGTCTTGTTTTTCTAATTTCATTTGTATTTTTATCGATTCCGTTATATAAACTTTTTTTTATATCTTTTTTTTTGTAATAATGCGAGGTCCCAAGATAAGACAAACTGCACCTACCTATCTGCCAACAGAATGAAAAATATATTTATCTATCGTAATACAATTTTTGAGATATTTATTACAACGTTGCAGCAAATGAGCTGTAGCTCTAAGAAAATTTATTATCAAAACCTACATACTTAAAATATATAAATGCTTTAGAAGTGACTGGAAAAAATAGGCAAACCAACGCTATTTTCATTTCCAATTAAGAATAGCCAGATCGAAATGCATTAGGTCGTTTTATGAGTGCTACAAAAGATGCTTTATGCGGTTCGCAGATGGTGGAACTTTTTCTTACGATGGATCTTAGACTATAAGCAGTTTATTAATATGATTATTTCGAACGTATTTGCTTTGTGAATCTAAATTGATTATAAAGCTAAGGTTCGTAACGTTATATTCAGAAAGAATTGGGCATGATTAATATTCCAAGAAACAAGGGACAAATTAACATCAACTTAATTTTTCAACGTACAGAGCGGAACAGAGTAGCGCCACTTTCGGAAGCCGCTACACTTCCATCGTTCGTGCTCACGTGTATTTGCTATCACCATTTGTCAGGTGGCGCTGTTGAATGTGATTTTAATTCTTATATATACAGCTTTTTCGTGAAAATTGAATACGAGAATTAAATCACTCTCAAGCTGATATTAAAGTGCACTTTCTCAGCGTTGCCATCGGTTTATTTTTTTCATTCCTATTTTTCTGATTTTTGTTCTACTCAAGACAAACTTTTTTGGTTTGATTTTATACTTAAGTATATATGAACATGTAAACATGTGAAAAGCTCAAGCCAGTAGCTAATTGTTTATTAATATGATTATTTCGAAGGTATTTGCTTTGTGAATCTAAATTGATTATTAGGCTAAGGTTCGTAACGTTATATTCAGAAAGAATTGGTGATAGCAAATACACGTGAGCACTGACGATGGAAGTGAAGCGGCTTCCGAAAGTGGCGCTACTCTGTTCTGCTGTGTACGTTGAAAAATTAAGTTGATGTTAATTTTTCCCTTGTTCCTTGGAATATTAATCATGCCCAATTATTTCTGAATATAACGTTACGAACCTTATTGCAATATGCCCTGAACGCTTAGACTATACATATATTTTATATTTAAACTCTAAATTTTAAATTTTTATGAGGTAAACTTGCCCTGTATGCATATTTTTTGCTTGAAAGAGTGCACAATTTTTAATCGTAATCGAGGGATTAATGGTTTCGGTTACAATTAAAAGGTGTGACTAGGCGCGATTTCGATTACGGCTATAATCGCTATGCAAGCCCTAAACTCACATCACAATTGCTTCTTCTGATCGAATCGATAAGTATTAAAGTGTGCAAAAGAGCACTAAACATTTCAATACACAGATATCTGTGTTAGTGCGTCGATATACATTGTTTTGTACATTCGCTTTTAAGAGCGAAACAGTTCTTTGTACATTGTACAAAGAACTGTTTCGCTCTTAAAAGCTTTTTCATTTGCAAGTTGGTTGAAAGATCTTTTTCAGGGATGAAAATATTTTTTTATTAATTTGAAAAAGAGGAACAGCTTATGTTATTCTGAACTGCTTTCAAAAAACTTAAATTCGATACAAAATTCCATTTACATATATAATGTGCTTAGACTGCAGAAGTTTTATCTACAAATTAAAAAAAATTAAAAAGATTATTATTTTATTGACATTTGTTTATTACTTTTAATCTCAATTTTCCCCCCTGATCTTTGTACTTTTTTAGATTATGTGTACATAGTGATGTTCATAATAATAGCACGACATAAAACCAATAATGATACACTAGCATTATTCAGGGGTTCTCACGCACCAACTCTATTTTGTTGGAGCTCATAAAGAAAGGAAATGCTTATGGTTTGCTAGATCGCTTCGTAATGTGATTTTATAACGGTAAATGTAGTGAAAAAACTGCTTTCTTAAAGTTTGAATTTTAAACAGTCATAACTTCTTTGTTTCAAAACGCATTTCTTCGATTCTTTTCAAATTTGAAAGATATTATTCTTATCTTTCAAACAAAACCTTTAAAATTAGTTAATAAGGGGACAAGTTATGGTGGTTTAAGTAAAAAAACTGTCTTTTCAATAAAATTTTATTTCCGCCAGCTCTAATTTGCTTATGAGATACTAGAGCACTATACGAATTAGCTTTTGTGAAAAGCAACATCAAAATAGCTTTCCAAAATGCGTAATTACTAGAGTCCAATCGAAACCAGTTCTTTGCGGCCGAATCCGTACATAATATTCCGTCAAAAAGCCGAATCTGAAACTTACTGAAACTTTTTTAGCATTAACTAATATTGACATTTTTAAAAGCTCATAAGAATTGAAAACGAAAACAATATACATACGTGCTTATTAATATGATTATTTCGAACGTATTTGCTTGTGAATCCAAATTGATTATTAGGCTAAGGTTCGTAATGTTTAATTCAGAAAGAATTGAGCATGATTAATATTCCAAGGAACAATAGTAGCGCCACTTTCAGAAGCCGCTACACTTCTCCATCGTCAGTGCTCACGTGTATTTATTTTGCTTATCACCACTTGTCAGGTGGCTCTGTTGAATGCGATTTTAATTCTTATATATACAACTTTTTCGTGAAAATTGAATACGAGAATTAAATCACTTTCAAGTTGATATACTTCCCCAGCCTTGCCATCGATTTATTTTTCTTCATTCACATTTTTCTGATTTTTGTTCTACTCAAGACAAACTTTTATGGTTTGATTTTATACTTAAGTATATATGAACATATAAACATGTGAAAATTTCCCCAATGCTTTCTGAATTAAACGTTACCAACCTTAGCCTAGTAATCAATTTGGATTCAATATACATATGTACGTGCTTGTTTGAGCTCGAGGGTAAACAAAAACGTATTATTGTTTTCATTATAATTAAAAAGGGCGAACAATAAACTAATTAATTATTATAAGAATTAAAACCCCATTTATTTTGTTAAGAGTGGTTGCATGAATAATCGCCCAAAGAACAATCGGTCAAAGCACCGAAATGAACAATCGCCCAAAATTTTTGGGCTTTTATTCATAATGAACAAAGACCCAAAAAAAGATGAAAATTGCCCAAAATTTTGTGAAAAATCACCCAAATACGAAAATGAACGATCGCCCATTAATTTTGGTCATTATTCATTATGTCAAATCACCCAAGGTTATGATGAACAATCGCCCAAAAAGCTGAATGAACAATCGCCCATGAAAAAATCGCCCAAACCACATAAATGAATAAACGCCTAAAAAAATGTAAAAAACAATTTGTGCGATTGTTCATTAATTTGGGTCTTTCGACATTATTGAAATATTTGGGCAATTCTTCATTATGAACGATCGATCACATTAGCTTCAAAAATATCAAAAAACCCAAATTAGTTTTTTTTTTGGCGATTGTTCATTTATCTTTTTATAAAAACGTAAGAATAGTAAACATTTTCCTTTCCTGTTTCTTTGAAAAATTGACGTATCGACAAGCAGCTTCGTTATATGAAATAATTTATACCTAGAGAAACTCTCCGATATAGCCGACCTTCGGCAGGGCTTACTAATTTTCTCTTCTATGTATGTCCAACAGCGGCTTCGCTGAATAATAATTTTCTACCAGGAAGGCCTTCGACCGGGCTTAATGATTTTCTCTTTTATGTATGTTCAACAGCGGCTTCGCTGAAGAATTGTTTCTGCACAGCTGGCCTTTGGCCGGGCTTAACGATTTTCTCATCTGTGTATGTTGGTCAGCAGCTTCGCTGAAAAATGATTTTCTGCCTGGAAGGCTTTCGGCCGGGCTTAGTAATTATCTCATCTATGTATGCCAAACATCAGCTATGCAGAAAATCATTCTTCAGCGAAGCTGCTGACGGACATACACAGATGAGAAAATCATTAAGCCCGGCCGATGGCCGGCTATGTAGGAAGTCATTCTTCAGCGAAGTCGCTGTTGGACATACATTGATTAAAAAATCAATAAGCCCGGCCAAAGGCCAGGCAGACAAATAACCATTATTCAGCGAAGTCGCTGTTGGAAATCATTAAGCGGCTTCGCTGAAGAATAATTTTCTGCCTGGCCGACCTTCAGCCGGGCTTAATGATTTTCTAATCTATGTATGTTCAACAGCGGCTTCGCTGAAGAATGATTGCCTGCATAGCCGGCCTTCGGCCGGGTTCAATAATTTTCTTATCTTTGTATGTCTAACAGCGGCATTGCTGAAGAATACTCTTTTGCCTTTGGCCTGGAGGACCTTCGATCTGGTTCCATAATTTTTTATCTATGTATGAATGTTCAACAGCGGCTTCGCCGAAGAATTGTTTCTGCACAGCTGGCATTCGGCCGGGCTTAATGATTTTCTCATGTGTGTATGTTCGTCAGCAGCTTCGCTGAAAAATGATTTTCTGCCTGGAAGGCCTTTTGTCGGGCTTAGTGATTTTCTCAACTATGTATGCCAAACAGCGGCTATGTAGAAAATCATTCTTCAGCGAAGCTGCTGACGGATATACACAGATGAGAAAAGCATTAAGCCCGGCCGAAGGCCAGCTGTGCAGAAAACAATTCTTCAGCAAAGCCGCTCTTGGACATACATAGATTAGCAAATCATCAAGCCCGGCCAAAGGCCGGCTATGCAGAAAATCATTCTTCAGCGAAGCCGCTGTTGGATATACATAGATTAGAAAATCATTAAGCCCGGACAAAGGCCGGCCAATCAGAATCGCATTATTCAACGAAACCCGTGTTGGACATATATAGATGTGGAAATCATTAAGCGGCTTAGCTGAAGCACTATGTTCTGCATTGCCGCCGTTTGGCCGGGCTTAACGAACTTTATACAAAACATAAATGTACAATTGCCCAAAAAATATTTTTTTGGTCGTTGTACATTTTTGTAAAATGAGTGATCGTTCATAATGAACAATCACCCAAAAAAGTATTTATGTCAAAACACCCAAGACCAATTGTTCATTGGGCGATTGTACTTTGGGCGATTATTCATGCAACTGTTAAGACCCTGCGTAAAATTTGGTGACAAATGATCCAAAAGTACTCGTCCTATGACTTGAGAAAATGAGACTGGTAGCAAAAATAAGGAGTAGTGAATGCTGAAGAAATACATATTGTGTAAATGGTCACATATTAACAATTTTCAGTCAATTTAGTTGGTACTCCGGATAGTATTGTAGAAAACGTCACTGAACAAATTCGATGCACCTGGATCTAAGGCCTATCACATAGTGTCTATATAATATTAATTGTATCACTTCAATGAGACTGCCATGCCACTAAGGAACCTGTTCCGTAACTATATTCAGATATTAACTCCAGCTTAACTGGTATTTATAACATTGAAATATAAGTTCCCCTGTGGTCGAGTGGGTAGTGTACTAGCCTGTCATGCCGGAGGTTATCGGTTCGAATCCTATCAAAGACACCGCTTAAAAATAAAATACAATTCCTACTTGGATTTGTAACAATAAAAAACTAAATTAATCGAATTACAGCTGCGTTTGGAATAATATTTATATATAATCTATATTATTCTACACCGACTAGGACTCCATAAGATAGTTCAGAGACAAGTTACAAGGTGCATACAAAGTATCAATTAACCCGATCCTAGGCCATCCCCATGTAAAAGTGGCTGGTCGGTCTGGTCCCTACCACCTGCTTTCAGGCTTTTTCTTGAAACTCTGTTCATTGTGTTAGCAACGAGTATTGATCGATAATGAATATCTTGTAGAGAACTATAAAGTATGCCGACTGGCAGGGCTGTTAGATGTGGCGATTTCTCGCCAAACGTGGCGATTTTTCAACTTGTTTGGCATCTACATTTTTGATTTGGCGACATGGCGATTTTTCTGGCGATAAATAAATTTATTGGCGATTTTTATGACAATTTTTTTTAAACAAAATTGATGTTAAAAATTTTTATAATTCGGGAAAATTACTTTGTTTAAAGAGTATTTTAAAAACTCGTCTGCAAGAAATTAAAACAATGTGATTTTGGTGGCTTTTCTTATATTATCATTAATGGGTTTTTGAATTTGGATGAGAAAAATTTACAAGAAACATTTTTTGGCGATTTTATTTCTACTTTTGGCGATTTTCTGCAAAATTTTTATACGAACATTTTATAAAAATTTATGTTAAAAAAAATATTACGTAAAAACAAATTTATTATCAAATATATATTAAGAAAAACTACATAAAATTGATTTTGGCGACTTTTGGCGATTTGTAAAACCAATTTGGCGAAATAGGTCGGAAAAAATCTGACAACCCTGCCGACTGGCAGCATAAAGTGTGAACTGAGGTTTCGCCTATGGTATTTACGGCGGAAATTGAGACAATAGCTACATGTGCCGTCAGTATTTTAAATAAAAGTCATCAGAGCTCACATAGAGCTACATTTTCCGATAGCGAAGTACCTCTGCAAACTCTCCTTTCGTGGAAATTGTGATCCGAGCATGTACCAGAGTCTTAAACTAACTACAGAAGCTATAATATGTAACAACATTTTTATTTACTGCTACTCCCCTTAATGGGCTCAGAGCATTTTTGTGGCGTTATTTGTTCAACGGATAACCAGTAATAAGGGGAAATGGAGTTTCTACCTCAAAGGTTATTTCTAATTTATTTTCTTGATTCTAGTTAATTAATTTTTATAACCATTTTTCATTTAGTAACGTGCTTATTCCCCAATATATTTGAATGTTCAGTGAAATATTCAAATTTGTATTAAAAAGCATTGAAATTATTTCTTTATTCATTTCTTATAGTTGTCATTATGAATATACAGAATGAAAATATTTTACATTATAAATTGTTTGTTTGTTTTAATTGAAAAGAAAAATCCCGAAAAATCCCGGGATCGCGAAAAATTCCAGGATCACGAAAAATCCCAGCATACCGGGATTTGAAATTCTGAAATACCGAATCCCAAGATTTGCAAAAGCCACTCCCGTTTGTCATCCCTACTTGCAGAGCTGTAAAAAATTGCTATCAATTTTGATTGCAATCAAAATGATTTCAAACAAATAGATTTCAATCTTTGATTTCAAAACGAAATCACGTCAAGATTGCAATCTTTTGTGATTGCAACCATTTTGAAATCATTTTTTTTGAAATCATTGATTGCAATCAATTTGTTTGCAATCAAATTTTCTTGAAATCATTTGATTTCAATCAATTTCCCTGAATCACTACTATAGTGTAAGTCCAACAAAATTGTATAAAAAACGTACCAAAACGTAGTTTAGTGAGCCATCTCATGTAGTTTTTTTAATTATCAGAGTAAGCTTTATTTGTACAAAAATGAGTATCATTTGAAGAGAACGATGATTTTGATTCTGATTTCATTTTGATTGCAATCACTGGATTTGATTGAAATCAATTAATATAGAAATTAATTTAAAAAAATTGATAGCAATAATTTTTATTGAAATAATTTCATGATTTCAAATTGAAATCAAATTTACGATTTTGATTGCAATCTTTCACAGCTCTGCATACTTGTATGTAAATTCAGTCTTATATACAAATTACGTGCGAAAAAAGAATACGAGAATTTTTGTTACATCCAACGTACTTTTTTTACTTTTTAATTTAAAAACACAATACTGCTTCCACCTTCCTTGCTTAAGGAAGGGAATGTGGAATGTCTATCGAACGAAAAATCTAAAAAAATTAAAGTACCTTTCCTTCTACAAGAGGGCAGTTTGCATGTGTATTGGTCTTGCAGGCCTTCAAGAAAGCCTGAAATTAGCAGGCGTGTTGCCTTTTGCCGCTGGGAGATTGAACAGGTACCACAACGAGAACAGCTGTTTGATTAAATTTGAGAATGTGTGCGTCACACAGACAATATATATTGACAAATCTCTGGTATGTTTCTATCAACAACGGGCATGTGTTAGTAAACTTAAGAGATCTTATGAATGTGTGCGCACACATTGTTTCTACCAACAAAATATATTTGTTTTTTGGTGTTGTATTTGTTGTCGTCGTGTGGTACCTGTAATGAATGTGCATTGGTTAGTGCCAATGTGTATTTAAATAAGCCCTGATTAGTGCATAGCATGTACAAAAAACTAGTTCGCTCTTAAAATCTTTTTCGTTTGCAAGTTGGTTGAAACATCTTTTTCGGCGATAAATAGACTTTTTTTTATTAATTTGAAAAAGAATAACAGCTTAAGTCATTCTGAACTGCTTTAAAAAAAGCTTAAGTTCGATATAAAATTCCATTTATACAATGTGTTTAGACTGCAGAAGTTTTATCTACATATTAAAAAAAATGTAAAAAGATTACTATTTTATTGACATTTGTTTATTACTTTTAATCTCAATTTTCCCCCCTGATCTTTGTACTTTTTTAGATTATGTGTATATAGTGATGTTCATAATAATAGCACGACATAAAACCAATAACACTATGATACACTAGCACCAACTCTATTTTGTTGGAGCTCATAAAGAAAGAAAATGCTTATGGTTTGCTAGATCAGTTCGTAATGTGATTTTATAACGGTAAATGTAGTGAAAAAACTGCTTTCTTAAAGTTTGAATTTTAAACATTCATAACTTCTTTGTTTCAAAACGGATTTCTTCGATTCTTTTCAAATTTGAAAGATATTATTCTTATCTTTCAAACGAAACCTGATCCTTTAAAATTAGTTAATAAGGGGACAAGTTATGGTGGTTTAAGTAAAAAAACTGTCTTTTCAACAAAATTTTATTTCCGTCTGCTCTAATTTGCTTATGAGATACTAGAGACTATACGAATTAACTTTTGTGAAACGCAACATCAAAATAGCTTTTCAAAATGCGTAATTACTAGAGTTCAATCGAAACCAGTTTTTCGCGGCCGAATCCGAACATAATATTCAGCCAAAAAGCCGAATCCAAAACTCACCGAAACTTTTTTAGCATTAACTAATATTGACATTTTGAAAACGAAAACAATATACATACGTGCTTATTAATATGATTATTTCGAACGTATTTGCTTGTGAGTCCAAATTGATTATTAGGCTAAGGCTCGTAACATTTAGTTCAGAAAGAATCAACCTAATTTTTTTAACGTACATAGCAGAGCAGAGTAGCGTCACTTTCGGAAGCCGCTACACTCCCATCATCAGTGCTCACGTGTATTTTGCTTATCACTATTTGTCAGGTGGATCTGTTGAATGTGATTTTAATTCTTATATATAGAACTTTTTCGTGAAAATTGAATACGAGAATTAAATCACTTTCAAGTTGATATCAAGCTACACTTTCCCAGCCTTGCCATCGGCTTATTTTTCTTCATTCCCATTTTTCTGATTTTTGTTCTACTCAAGTCAAACTTTTTTAATTTGATTTTATACTTAAGTATATGTGAACATATACAACCCTGTTCTGTAAACCGAATCCGAGTAAATTTCTCGTTTTCGAAAAAAAAGATAAGAAATGCCCCCATTAATCTATTTTAGATTATACATGTTAAATTAATTTTAAATAAGCTCTAAAAAATATGAAACTTCATAAAAATCTGCAAAAATGTTGCTATTGGTGGATTTAATTTCTGTAAATTGAGCGTATTGAAATCGACTTGATTTACTGAAATTTGGTAAACACCTTTACTTTTCTTGAAAGCATAACTTTTTTTTATTAGAAAAGTTGGCAACGCCACGCCCATAAGAAATGTTTAGTTTGTATTGTTTTTGTTTTGTTTGGGTAAAATCTAGTAGTCAAAAATGTACTCACTTCCTGTTGACCGATTTGACGATACCATTATGTGTATTCACCTCTATATGGATATCAAATGAAAGGGTTTGCACTATTTTAATAAATTAACACCGAAAATTTTACTAAACGTTTCATAAACTTTTGCTTGAAGAAATACCTCCTATATCTCAGGAGATCAAAAATCTAGTTATTTCGCTTAGGGCCATTATTATAACTTGACAATAGCTAAAATTAATATGTTATCGGACAGATAACACGTTTTTCATTATTATAAGTAGACTTTAGGCAAAATCTTTCCAATAAGCTAAAGGAAAGTTCTTGTCTTTAAATTTAATGTGAGGTTTATGCTATTGGAGCTGCCAAGGTTTTTGAAAGTATTCAAATAAAAGAAACATTGAAACAATTTTCGAGCATAGTTTTAGGAGGAAAAATAAACATTTTTTCCTTTGCTGTGTGTATAAAAAGTATTTTAAAGTGACGCCTAAAGGTAGTAATCGATGTTTGCTCTGGTATTGTCATGTTTTGCAATAAGATAAATTTTATTTTACAGGGAAGTTGTACTAACGAAAATAGTTACAGGTCACTGTATTACAAAAGCGTACTTTACAGGCAAGTTGTAATAACGGGCCTTAATATTGTAAAAATAAACAATGTACGTTCCTTAAAATGGTTTAAATATTCTTACTAATTTATACCTATATAAAAAATTTTATACTTTGAATTTGTTTGCGTATTTTTTGAGATGTCATATTTTAGTATATCAAAAAACAAATATTTTTCAGATTTAACATATTTTGTTCAAGTAAAATTCTATTATTTGATATAAATATGTTATTTCGAAAATTTTGTAACTCAAATCAAAGAGTAGATCCTCTGCTTTAAGGAACTAGTTTAAAATACACTGTTTCCATTTAATTTTACGTCTAACTTAGTTAGATCCGGATATATAAGGTTACCGATTTTAACCGTTTTTATCCCCTTAGAGTTCCAATTTTCAAAAACCCCTTCTTAGTTGATCTATATATATAGTTAGATCCGGATATATAAGGTTACCGATTTTAACCGTTTTTATCCCCTTAGAATTCCAATTTTCAAAAACCCCTTCTTAGCGGATCTATATATTGGGATGGGACCTACATACATACAAAATTTCATGTCTCTGTCTAACACCGTTTGGGCTGGGCGTTGATATGTCAGCCAGTTACACAATACAGTTACTCTTTGATATAAAGGGTCCGCAAGATAACTTTTTTTTTTGAAAATGCTATAAAAAAAACTACTGAATATTTTCTCACATTTCTTTTTTTATTTGAAAGTACAATCCTTCCGGTTAATAATGAAAAATAACTTCATTCAAATGGCTGCCTCGGCTGGCCATGCAGTAGCCTACACGATCGGTCCAATTTTTAAGCACATTATTGATTGTGTGCAGCTGTATTTCACCAATGGCTTCACGAATATTGTCCTTTAAAGCATCAATTGTCTCTGGCTTGTCGGCATAACACTTATCTTTGGCGGCACCCCACAACGGTGTCAAATCGCAGCTCCGAGGTGGCCAAACGAGATAACGAACATACGGAGCTGACGGTGCTTCTCTTCTTCCAAAATCCGTACGCAATTTTCGCACACATTCTGCAACATTACCATGATTTTCAAAGTAATGTCGCAATATTTCCCAGCGTTGTTCAAGCGTATTCACAACCATATTCGTTCAGCGGAAGGATAAAACTAATTATCTGTCAAATCAGACATGAGCTAAGTGTTACCATTCACGAAATAAGCACTAGTTGAAAAAAAAAACGTTAGATGGCGGACCCTTTATATAGAAGATACCACTGAATAAATCGTTTTTACAAACCAAAAAGTTTTATTTTTACTAAGTTTTTACCTCTCCTTTTTAAAAATGGCCGTTTGTATATACTGGAAGCAGCATAAAATGCTACTGTCATTAAATACAATTTAAAATTGCTGCTAGCAAATATTCATAGTAAAACAAAATAAAATTTATACTAGCAATATTTAGTTCAAAAAGTCTGAGTGTGTGCTGCTATAGTACATAAATATATTTTGATTATTCTACTATGATTTAAAATGATAAAATTTCATATTTGTTGTATAGTCATACGTAAGAGAGTTGGTGCTACTGCTGCATAATTAAACCCTGCTTTAAACACTGATTTGTTTCTAAATAGATCTCTACGATCCTTTCCAAATTTGAAAGATATTATTCTTATCTTTCAAATAAGACATAAATAATTATTGAAAATCAGTTAGTAAGTGGCTAAGTTATGGTGGTTTAAGTGTAAAAAAAACACATTTTCAAAAAATTTCATTTTCCGCCAGTTCTAAGTTGGTTATAAGATACTAAACCACTATACTATACGAATTAACTTTTATGAAAAGCAACATTAAAATAGCTTTCCAAACTTAAACAATTTCATCGTTTACAATTAGGGCCATTATTACAACTTGGCGTTAGTTAAAGATAGGATTTTGTCGTACGGATACACAGTTTATCGTCATTAAAACTTTACTTTACATATGTTTTGAGGGTTCCATACACCAAAAGTGTAAAAAAAGACCAAAAAAAAATCGTCAAAACGAAAAAAGCACTGAAACCTAAAAAATCGCTAAAACTAAAAATATTGTCAAAACTCGAAAAAACCCAAAAAATTAAAAAATTCATCAAAACCAAATGATAAACGCAAAAACAAAAAAAAAGCACCAAAAAAAAAAAACAACCAAAACGAAAAAAATTTCAAAACAAAAAAAAATTGGTAAAATTAAAAAATCACCAAAAACCAAAAAACATCCTCCAAACCGAAAAAAGCGCCAAAAACTGAAAAAAGCGCCAAAACTGAAAAAATCGGCAAAACAAAAATAAATCCCTAAAACTAAAAACATCTTCAAAAAGAGAAAAAACGTAAAAAAACGCCAACGCCAAAAATCACATGAACTAAAAAATTGCCAAAAACAAAAAAATTTCAAAAAATGAAATATCAAAAAAAACTAAAAAATCACAAAAATGAAAAAAGCGACAAAATAAAAAAATCGCTAAATAAAAAAAAATTAAAAAAATAAAATAAAGCCAAACGAAAAAGCAAAACGAAAAAAGTAACCAAAATGAGAAAAATGAAAAGAAGGGCAAAACGAAAAGGGATAGATTTGTATTCGTACGGAGCCCTTCGTGTGCGAGCCAAAGTCGCACTTTACTGAATTTATTTGCATAGTATTTATATTTGGGTTTTTCTTATCATTTCACTAAATATAACGTACTATTTCATAGCCCGGGCATTAGAGGATTAAGGTTCCGTACACCAAAGTTGAAAAAGTTAAAAAAATCGTCTTTTGCTTTGGCGATTTTTTCACGTTTGGAGATTTTTTTGTTTTTGCGTTTCTACTTTTTGCACTAATTGTGAAAATTTCTAGTGTCTAATTATTACGGCTCATAAAATACAGCTTAGTTTCAAAATTACACTACCTGATATAATACCCTTTAATTTTATTTTTTAGTAATCGATAATGTTCTCTATAAAATGCTGCACCAGCTGCGAGTTTTCCCTTTTACGATTTTCAATATACAGGTCATTGTCAAAATTACATTACCTGATAGAATACCTTTTAAATTTTATTTTGATTAAATTTTAGTATTTATCGTTGTATGTAGTCTGTATCATAATTCAACTAACAATTTGAATTGTTAATGTGTAATTTAAATTCAAACATATATTTAGTTAATATTACAAATTGAGTTGTTGATACGACAAACACAGAAAATTTTTTTATGTATTGTAAGTGCATATTTTTGCATATTTTGGCAATAAATGCATATTTTGAGGTTATAAAAATGTTTTTAATGCATATTTCTCAATTTAAAAAAATTATATTAATAGTCCGATTATGCCTGGCAGTTGGGTTGTCAGTTGCTGAAAATGATACTACTGATGGCAACTGGCAACTGAGAACTGTCGATTTCAGTTGCTATTTGCTATTTAGTACCTTTCTGGCAACCATTAATTTTCAGTAACCGACTGGTAACTCAACTAAAGTTCGGTTGCATTAAATATTATACCGAATTATGTTTGCTTTATGTTTTTTTCTCTAATAACAATAAAAATTAAAAAAAAAATATTGTCCTATTATTTTAGTACTTTGGTACTTTGTTCGTAGGTAAATGCTTACATTTTTAAAATTATTTTTATTTTAGAAAGACATTCTAAAGCATGTAAATATTGAACATTCAAAGAAAAATTTGGCTGTACGGATGTTAAAGTCATAATTCAATTCTTAAAACTCTAAAGGCACTTAGTTACACATGAATGTATACTGTTTAAAAAGTTGGGCAAAAGTAAACATTAAAAATCCCAGCATTTGAAAAATCGATAATATTTCATGCTGGTAATGACAGAAATCAAAAGATTAAAAAAGTTGAACATAATAAAAAAAAAACACTTAGTGAAGTTCCGAACCTTTGTTTCCGAAGATAGTCTCGAGATGGCGACTCATTTGTTAATTAGCAAAAAGTGATAGCATTTTCGCTCGTTGGTTCTTGCTGCCTTCGCTGGCAGTGTCGTCTAGCTCCAAAAGAACTCTGATCAGAAGACGTAGTGGTCTCGAAACATCTGATGTCAGTTCAACCTTCCGTACAGCAAAATTATCTTTGAATGTTCAATATTTACATGCTTTAGAATTTTTTCTAAAATAAAAATAGTTTAATCGAAAGATTAAATTGAAAACGAGCTTAAGCCAAACTAATTAAATAATTTTGAAATAATTTTATGTACATATACGTATAAAAAAGTTAGCTCAGTACATCTGTTATAATTTAATTTTCGCTACAAATTGAGAAAAGTCAATATACAACATGACAGGCACTTCCAAAGCAGCAAAATGTCCACCTTGATTGAAATACGAACTGTGAATTAAATTGGGATATTTATCCTGCAATTGCCAATCCATGGCGCTTGGTAGATCATGCAAGAAACGAGCACAGCCCATGAGCACAGGTGATTGGACACGTTGCAATTGTTCTGAAGACATCGACTCCTTATACAAACGAGCAGCAGTTGTGGCAGAGTTAGACAAATAATAAATCATTACATTGTCCATAAGAGCATTGATGGTGAACACCTTGGTCATGCCATCGAAATATTTATTATTTGCAGGTCCTGAGGCAGCTTGGAATTTTTCTAGAATGTAAGCAGCTAAGCCAACGGGGCTGCTAAGTAAGGCAGTACCAATGGTATCGGGTTTGGTGGCTTGTATATGAAAATATCCACTTTCTTGCAAAAGCCAGGCAAACTTTTCACTGAGCGGAAAATGATGTCCGCTGAAGAAAGGTGACGGCAAGAATTTCTCGGGCTTAAAACTGGCCACAATGCTCTTCATTGACGATAGAGGAGTGGACAAAATACACATATTCGAGTGATAACCAATAACATTATCGGGGAAAATTGTTGCTAAATTGCTGCCTATTATGGAGCCCCAGTCACCACCTTGTACTAAAAACTTCTCAAAACCCAAACGCATCATCAAATTTCGCATTACAATGGCTATTTCAGCGGCATTCATACCAACTTTACTTGCTGGCTGGAATTAAAGAAATTATAATTAGTTAGGAAGAGTAGAAAGTAACTTTATTTGTTGCAAACTTTCACCTGCGACCAACCATAGCCGACCAATGAAGGCGCTATTACTTCAAAAACATATTCCGACACTTCAGAGGGTTCGCAGAGAAGTGGTATGAAGTCATAAAATTCTCGCACTGAGCCGGGCCAGCCATGTAGCAGTAGTAGGGGTAAAACTTTTTTCTTTTTTAAAGCCTCCGTACTGGGTTTGGCATGAATGAAGTGGATTCTCAGTCTGTTAAAACAATCAGAATTTAATTTTTTGTTAAGAATTTAATTCATGTATATGACCAATACCCTTGAATTTCAGTGGTAAATTGTGGCAAACTATTCAGGTATTTTTGCCGTTCTGACCATTTGCTTAAATATATTTCTCGCCAGTATTCCACGACTTGCTTCAAGGCATTGGTGTTGTAGCCATATTCGAATTGAGCTCCCTCTAACGGTTCAGTTAATTTTAAAGTACGATTTAGTTGTTGTTGTAAATCACTTATAATCTGTAAAGGAATGAAGTATTCATTTATGTATATACTTTTACAACATATTTAAACTAATATCGGATTAATGTGTTGTTTCTAGAACCCAAGCAATCGATTTGAGTAGAAATTTTGTATGGAAACCACTCGAAAAACTGATTGCTTTTCATACAAATTTCTCACTCAATTCGATTGCTTGGGTTCAATAAACAGCACATAAGATATTTTTTAATTTCGATGCTAATTTGATGTTATACAATTCACAAAAGGTGGAAAGGATATGCATACGGATCATGCCATGCCAAATCGGATAGTTTTTGACCCAACCTCCTTCGATTTCACTAATTTGTATGCTAAAACTATAAAATCGTATACCCAAAACAAAATGTTGGTAGATATAACCAATTTTATTGGTTAGAATTGCACCAACTCACAAAAACAGTAAAATGATGTTGATTAGACACGTCTGGAGTATTGAGGGCCTGCATGATTTGATTTGTAGTCAAGGTGCTTACTACAACAGTAATTTTTTGTTTGTAATATTTTGGTCCTGAACTTAAGTTCTCACAATTCTTCGCATGTTTAGAAACGAATCAGAATTCTGACATCTATGCTATTATAAATGTGAGCAATAAAACGAAGACGTCAGATGTCAGTCTGATGACAAGCGTCATCATTGAATTTTGCAATATCTTAAGTATCATTTATACTATAACTGGAATGATATCAATACGATGACACTTATTATATCTGTAATAATAAGGAAAATAAGTCATATTTTATTAAGAGAAAACGGAAAGCTTCTAATCCCACAAAAGAAAGCTTCATAAAAAAAGAATTTATGCTGGCTATATAAATTTAAATATTTGAAAACAGAAAAATAACATACATCCACTGACACAGAAAGGGAAAGACCAGAAAAATATATGACAAATGAATGGGATATGTAAATAGCGAAAAAATATGAGGTAGTATGTGAAAGTCCTCATAAATTTTACAAACAAAGAAATGTTTATCTTTTTTTATAAAATTTATGGAAACTTTTCAAACGTGATGGCTAAAGTTCTACTGATGTGTTTGGCATATATTTTTAATAGCATATACTTATAATAGCTAAAACCTAAAACATATCAATATTTTTTTTAAATAAAGACAATTATTTTTAAAAGCGCTTGTGAGCTAAATTTCAATGGGGTTACGTTCATTCTGGTCAAATATTATTTTTTAACATATCTTCGCTTACCTCTTTATTGACATCAATCCTGAAAGTTTTTATAGTTTTGTCCTCTTTATATTTGGATACATCGCCTGGTCCCCAGTATTTATTAGTATCAAATTTTGGTAACGGTAGTGGACGTGTCAATTCATAAAACTTCTGATAACCGATTCCGATTAAAATACTTAAGACAACAACAAAAACCACAAGGAGTCTCATATTATTTTGTTCACCATTGACAAAATAGAGACAAAAATGCACCTACTCGATACCACGTTGGTTAATAAACTAATTATTCAATGTGTTTGATTTGTTTGATAGCGACCAAGTTACTTACAGATATAGAATAAATAACACAGACTTACAAATTGCAATTTTTTTCTTTCCGTTTTGAACAAAACTTAAATTTTTCTAATCAGTTTGATGCACTAAAAAATACTGCGTCCTCAGGTTTTTCCTATCACTTAAAATTTTTTAATGGGCAACATTTCTACTAGGTACTCCAGTATATTTTAGCTTATCTCGAGAACAGAATGTCCGATTTCGACCAACAAATAAAACTACCTTCAAATTATCTTAATATTAATTAGGTACACACAAAGAAAAAACATGGTTGAGGCAACCATAAACTAAGAGCAACATACTATGATTGAATTATATGGTTGAAGTTAAATCATACTATTATGAAAATAAATCTGTTCTAAATATAATATTGTTGTCTTTTACAACACTAATATGATTGGTACAACCTAATGTTTAATTGAATGTAAATATACTATGATTTAAACTAATCATATGATATTTGTATATAAAAATAGCATGGTTCTAAAGAACCATATAAAGGTTATTTTCTTAATCATATTTTGATTAAAAATTGACAGCAGATAAAAATATGCATATTTTTGAAATTAAATGTAAAATAAAATGCAAACTAAGGACAAATTATTTTTTAGCGCATCAAACTGATTAGAAAAATTTCAGTTTTGATCAAAATGGAATTTCACTGTAAGTCTGTGTAATTTTATGATATGTTAGATAAGATAATCAGCGTTACCGTTGTGATACTAAGCTCCAGTTTCTGACTTAATAATTAAATGGTTCTTAAACTTAATTTCTATTTAAATAGAAAACTCATTTTTATAGATCACATTTAAATATAACTTATAACACCAATCTTGTACACTTAAATTCGATTTAAGTTTTATAAATTACCATATGATTTTGACCGCTTGTTGTTCTTGTGCAAACAAACAAATTGTGGCCGCTGAAAATTCAACTTTTGTTGGCGTAAAATTTGGGCTTTCTTTGGGTATATTTGTCTTTTTGTGATTTTGTAAGCTGTTTTTATTCTTTTAAAACATTGCAGAAACTCTTGATTATTCTTATTTATTGCATGAAGAAAAATATATATTTGTTGGATTTTGCGTTGTTTATATTGAACAGCTGCTTTTTTAGGAAATTTATGGGAAATTTATAATAGTTGATGGTGCTACCATATTTTTGTCACAATTAAATAAGAACAACTAAATACGACTGAAAAACAGAAGTTGTGTTTAATTACAATTTAAATTTATATGAAAATCAACTAAATAAATATTTAATTGCTGAGTCAAAAACTGGAGGTAAGGTTGCGATTTTACTTTTTTCGAGCTTTCGACACTTTTTATGACCCGCAAGCGGTTCGACTTCTGCAGAAAATGCAACCCTGATATAATGTGTTGTTATTGCTTTTTTAAAACTTTTCATAAACTCATTACATCAGGGTGCGTTTTCTACAGAGATCGAACGGCTTGTGAGATAGTGTAAAAAAGCTATAAATAAAAGCACATAATCTGTACCCGTTACTCAATACTTTGCCAGCACTACTGAAGAATTTAGTTTCTCTCTGGATGGAGTGCGTTTGAACTTTGTTGACGAAATGAAGTGTCTTGGTGTTGTCTTGGATAGCAGGCTAAAATTTTCGATATATAAAGCTCTGCAAAATTATAAACAACCAGTAAGAGTTGCGGCCCTATGCTCCCCAGAGGAGTAAAAGGAACATATATATATATATATATATATATATATATATATATATATATATATATATATATATATATATATATATATATATATATATATATATATATATATATATATATATATATATATATATATATATATATATATATATATATATATATATATATATATATATATATATATATATATATATATATATATATATATATATATATATATATATATATATATATATATATATATATATATATATATATATATATATATATATATATATATATATATATATATATATATATATATATATATATATATATATATATATATATATATATATATATATATATATATATATATATATATATATATATATATATATATATATATATATATATATATATATATATATATATATATATATATATATATATATATATATATATATATATATATATATATATATATATATATATATATATATATATATATATATATATATATATATATATATATATATATATATATATATATATATATATGTAGAGAATGAGACTCGTTTACTTGAGTATGGTTATATAAAAATAAAAGGGTCTATCAGACGGATACGTCCTAATGGACCACAAATATTTAAATATTTTTTTTATTATTGATATGAGGCTGGAACAAACGGTCTAAGCGTTCTATTCGCCCACATATATTTAATGTTTTTTATAGAGGTTTTATTTATATAAATTTGTAAAGAAAAGAAGGGTTTTTATTGAATTTGTCTTTATTGTTCGACTGCCAGAAATATATATATATATATATATATATATATATATATATATATATATATATATATATATATATATATATATATATATATATATATATATATATATATATATATATATATATATATATATATATATATATATATATATATATATATATATATATATATATATATATATATATATATATATATATATATATATATATATATATATATATATATATATATATATATATATATATATATATATATATATATATATATATATATATATATATATATATATATATATATATATATATATATATATATATATATATATATGTATATATATATATATATATATATATATATATATATATATATATATATATATATATATATATATATATATATATATATATATATATATATATATATATATATATATATATATATATATATATATATATATATATATATACAATTTTATATATATATATATATATATATATATATATATATATATATATATATATATATATATATATATATATATATATATATATATATATATATATATATACAATTTTATATATATATATATATATATATATATATATATATATATATATATATATATATATATATATATATATATATATATATATATATATATATATATATATATATATATATATATATATATATATATATATATATATATATATATATATATATATATATATATATATATATATATATATATATATATATATATATATATATATATATATATATATATATATATATATATATATATATATATATATATATAAGAGTAAGATAGTTTTCTATGGATTCACAATATATAACATTTTCCATAATTTCAACTACACTTGAAAAAATTAACCAAAAAAAATAAGAAAATGTGCAAATAATATAAACCGCGATATATGAAAACTAAGAAATTAAAATTAGAAATTTTTTGTTATGGGGCTAGGAAGACGTTCCAAAATTAGTTTTTTTTTTATATGGTTCCATAACATAGCGTCTACACGAGCCATTGATTTGTCTTGACAAAAGTCAAACTCGATATGAAAAAATAGCACTAAAATTTTTCTGATGTTTTTATGTATGAAGTTTGAAAAAAATTATGTCTCGTGAAGACGGTGTGTAACGGGCTGCTAACAAATTTTAAGTATAAATTATCAACTCCATAGTAAATCTTTAGGTACGAAATATGTGAACAGAAGAATAATAATTATACTCGTATAAATTTCGCTCTTATCGTACATACTGATTTGAAACAGAAAAATACTCTTGGGCATGCTGCCTGTAAACAAAACAACAACAAAAATTTGGTTTAAAAGAAAATGTTATATACTCGTTTATACGCAGGGATTATTTACAAAGAAGAACGTAAAATGCTGCCAAATACTGTTTTAATGTCATTTATTAAAGCACTGAATATTAATTTATTTATTAATATATTTGTCTATTTACTATTTTTCATTAACGAACATGTGCAAAGGTGGCACGTCAAACGTCTTATTTGCAAATAGTGCGTTAATCAGCAATTGCTTTCGTGAGTTAGTAATTTACAATAAAAAACATACTTAGCAGCAGTACATTTTTATTTGCAAATAGCACGTGCGTATAAATGTAGTAATAGAAAACACTTTTTTTTATCAAGCTATTACTACAATTTTAAGATGACGTAAAGTACAACTCAAAATATTGCGATTTGAAAATAAAAAACATCTTTAAGTATCCTGATTGTACATATAAGGAAATGAAGGGTTCCGTACAAATACACATATATCCCTCTTCGTTTTTGTCCTTTTTATTCATTTTGACAATTTTCCGTTTTGCTTTTTTGTTTAATTTTATTTTTTTTTATTTTTTAAGATTTTTCGTTGTTTTAGCGACAATTTTTTTGGTTTTGGCGCTTTTTTCATTTTGGTTTTTTTGCGATATTTCGTTTTTGCATTTTTTTGTTTTCTTGCCAATTTTTTTAGTTTTTAGCAAATTTTTGGTTTTGACGTTTTTTTTATGATACATATTTTCAGTGTTAGCGATTTATTAAACTTATGGTGCTTTTTTCAGTTTTGGTCCTTTTTCGGTTTTGAGCACTTGTTTGGTTTTTGGTGATTTTTTAGCTTTAGCGACTATTTTGGGTGTTTACACTTTTGTGTCGTTTTCGCGATTTTTCGATATTTGACGATTTTTTTTAGTTTTGGGCCTTTATTTTGGTTTGGCGCTTTTTTTCGTTTTCGTGATGTTTTTCCATTTTTGGCGATTTTTTCGTTTTTTGGTAATATTTTTAACTTTAGAAATTTTTTTATGTTTTATTAGTGTTTTTTTTTCGTTTTGACGACTTTTTTCGATTTTTTGCGTTTTTTAGTACTCTGACGATCTTTTTAGTTTTGGTCATTTTTTGCGTCTTAGCGATTTTTTTAATTTTGGGGGTTTTTTCCTTTAATAGCTTTTCTCATTTTTCGTTTTAACATATTTTTAATTTTGGAATTTTTTAGTTTTAGTGTTTTTTAATTTCAAGAGGTTGCCTCTTGATCAGCAAATTGTCTAAATTGCGTAGTCAAAATTACATTAACTGATAGAACACCCTTTAATTTTTATTGTTTTAAATATCAGTGTTAATTGGTGTAGTCTATTCTACAGACTACACCAATTAACACTAACATTGACAATTTAAAGTGCCTATATATTACATTAGTATTATAGTCTGTATATTACATTAGTATTTCAACATGTTTTGTTGCTACCTTTAGAATACCCTTTATTTTGTTAACTGTCATATATTTGTTATTGTAGCGGCCAACGTTTTACATATTCTGTAAAAATTTCAGCTCCGTGGCTCTTAAGAATCCCGAGAAAACAGCCTATGGCAGACAGACGGACAGCATAGCGAAAACAATAGGGTTCCTTACACTTTTGGTGTACGGAACCGTAAAAATGAAAAAAACACAACATCATTATAGAAAACACAATTTTAGAGAAAGATTAAAAATTTTGGGACGATTTAATAGTAGAATTCAAAATATGAGGATTTGAAAATGATAAAAGCAATCAGGTGAAACTGCTAATATAACGATAAACGTGCCATTAATAATATTTTGTGTCGTAACTTTATTACCGGCGATAGGATTTTTGTGGTTTTTGGCATTTTGGAAAGATAAAACTCCGCGTAATTTGAGAAAGAGTTTCATTAAATTAGGGATAAAATTAGTTACATATTGTTGAGCAAAATGAAAAAGCGGTAATAAAAATATCAATTTTTGAAACCTTTATTTTGTCTTTCTTGGAGCTAAAAAATAAGTAGTCAAACAAACAAATTAAAAAAAAATTTATACACAACTTTTATATATATTTTTTGCAAATACTTTTATTTTACTCATAAGTTTAACAGACAAAAATTTGTTTTCATATACAAATACATGTTGACTTAAAAAGTGGTTGTCTACTTACTTTATTGATACACACAGAAAAAAAGTTTATAAATACAATTAATTTTTTTGTTATCTCAATTAAATAATTAATTGATTTTGAACATACAACGATTTTTGTAAATACAATTACGAAATTGTAAGTTAAAGGAAACTCAGAAAAAATTAAAAACATTTTTTTTGTTGATTTCAAAATTTATTTCAATTAAGATTATTGTTATATCAACAATATGAATTGTTGATTTTCCGAACAAATTTTAACTATCATAGTTGTTGTATTAACAATATTTTTTTATACACAATCCTCGAAGCGACTTTTTGCTTGTCTGCGAAAAACAATAAATCTCTTTGGGCGGAATCGAACAGGCGAACTCTGGACTAATATACTAACGTTCTTACCTCTCAGCTACAGAGCAATTCGTTATCAAATACGCAAATAATGAATACACACAAAACGTGATTTTCTTTGTTTCATCTACGTGTGTGTGTTCATTTGTTATATCAACAATGGTGATTGTTAATTTTTTTCACAATACTTAACAAAAAATTTGGTTAGTTCAGTTTGTTGAAAAAAATTTCTTGATTTGCTTTGTTTCAATTATATGTGTTCATTCATTTGTTATATCAACAATGATGATTGTTCATTTTTTTCACAATACGGAACAAAAAATTTGTCTAGTTCAGTTTGTTGAAAAAAATTTCTGTGTTTGTCGTATCAACAACTAAATTTGTTGTATTAACAAAATATATGTTTGAATTTAAATTACATATTAACAATTGAAATTGTTAGTTGCAGTTTGATGATATTTTTTTCTGTACATAACAACAAATTATAACTATTTTCACATAATGAGAATAATACGTACCTATTTTATTCAAAACTAAGTAGTAGTTCCAATTTGAAGCATAGTGATAAGATAAATAAGTACCACGCATTACTTTATAACCCATTAATAAAGGACTATCGATTACAAAAATTACAAAAGTTTTTGCTGGGATGCTGTAGACATTTAGCATGTGATTGTCATTGAGATTCCAATAGTGTTCCCAGAACTACTGAATACCTATCGACTAGTTAGTTCTTATGGGGCCTCATTGGCACCAGAGAGTGCATTTTAATGATTCTAGTCAACATCTATGCAACTTTTTATTAGATAACGCAATTAAAGATTTTTTATTATAACTTTTATTTTTGCGTGCAGCCGCATGTATTTTCAACACAACAAAATGATACAATAAAAAATCTTTTTGTAGCTGTTAAAAATGTCTCTTTCCATTAAAAGCAAAATAAAAAGTGTAGGCGATTCGTTGACAATATTACAAAAAGTCATCAAACTTCTCGACAAAAGTGGTGGCTTGGAGACCGGCCCCAGCCTTCTTTTAGGGATTGCTTGATAACGATATATGTAATTATGTGTACTGTATGTATAAGCACTATGTGACAACTAATTGTTGGCACAATGTCAATTCTTATTTCAATGAGAATCCATAATACATATATAGTGTGTAATTTTTTCAGAGACGGGGATTTTTATTTATAAATCGTCACAGAAAATGCAAAAAGCCCTGTCTAACATTTTAAGGAGAAGCATAAAACTTGTTTAAATGAAAACTATGTTGACAATTAGTGCAAAATCTTACAATACAATTAAAAAGGGACACAAAAATTTATATATTTATTGCAAAATTCTGCACTAATTGTTAATATATTTTTTCATGTATATAAGTTCTATGATTCTCCTGTTAAAATTTTAAAATATTAGATAGGGCTTCTTGCATTTTCTGTGACGATATGTACATATATTAGGGCTCCGTTATTTTTTAAAGTGGAAATACTTTGGGTCTTACACCCCCAAAAAATGGAGGCTTGATGCAAAAATGACTTTAAAAAAATTTCACACCCCTAGGACCACACATTCTGCCGACTTTCGGCATACATTTGATTTAATTTCATTTATACGGCATGATGACCCACCCTCAAGGCGAAAAATATGACCACATCATGAACACTTTTCTTCTAGAAAGTTGTTGTCGGTGAAATTTTCAACAGCTTTTGCCTTACCGACTTTTGTCTAAATCGTTTATTTAACAAAATAAACAGCAAAATATCGAAAAACCCATAACTATTAATTTAACAAGAAAAGCCCATAAGTTTGTTCGATAAATTGTTTCGTTCCCTAGAAATTGAAGCTGCGTCTTTAGTTATTTGGGCCGCTGAACACGAATTTGAACTCCAATTTTTCCATCAGTTTTATATTACCACAACTGGAGAATAATGAAATATTCAGTAAAAACGAAAAACCAAAACTCGACAATAATTTTTTTTAAGCATAGCAAGCAAGCTTTGTTTCGCAATCCGCCCAGTAGTGTCAGAGATATCCTAAAAGTTTGAGCATAAAAATTAATAATTTCATACAAAATTTAAAAATGTTTGTGTAAAAAAAATTCATAAAAAAATAAAAATACACCGACGGTCCCATATTTTGTCCGGTATCATGTAGCTTCATATATTGCAAGGGAAATGAGCCATTTTAAGTTGAAATTGATGCACAACTTTTGATCCGTACACCAAAAGTGTAAATGAAGCCTATTGTTTTCGCTACGCTGTCCGTCTGTCTGTCACAGGCTGTTTTCTCAGGAACCGTAAGAGCTACGGACCTGAAATTTTCACAGAATATGTAGAACTTCAGCCGCTACAACAACAAATATATGACAGTTAAAAATTAAAGGGTGTTCTAAAGCGAGCAACGAAAAATTTTGATATACTAATGTAATGTTTTCTCGGGAACCGTAAGAGCTACGGAAATGACATTTTGAAACTTTGGCCGCTACAACAGCAAATATATGACAGTTAAAAATTAAAGGGTACTCTAAAGCGAGCAACGAAAAATGTTGAAATTCTAATGTAATATGCAGACACATATAGAAACTTAATATTTTCAAAGTTAGTGATAATTGATGTAGTCTCTATAATAGACTACTCCAATTAGCACCGATATTTAAAACAATAAAAATTAGAGGGTATTCTATCAATTAATGTAATTTTAAATATATAATTTAGACAATTTGCTGTATTTTGGAAACCGTAAGAGGTAAAATCTTGAAAGTTAAAAAACGCGTAGAACGAAAAAAATCCTAAATTAAAAAAAATTAAAAAAAAACGCTAAAACGAAAAAAGCGCTTAAAGGAAAAAAGCACCACAAATAAAAAAAAATCGCTCAAACGCAAAATATCACCAAAACTAAAAAGATAGCCAAAAAAAAAACTAAAAAATAAACTCCAAAAACCGAAAAAAGTCGTTGAAACGAAAAAAAACACAACATACTAAAAAGCTAAAACTAAATATATCATTAAAAAACGAAAACATCACCAAAAATGAAAAAAATCACCAAAACGAAAAGAAAGCGCAAAAAAGCGCCAAAACTAAGAAAAATCGCCAAAAACCAAATAAATCGTCAAAACGAAAAAAAGTCTCAAAACTAAAAAAATCGCCAAAACTAAAAAAATCGCACAAAACGAAATAGTCCCCAAAACCGAAAAAGGGCCATAACTGAAAAAGCGCAAAAGCTACAATACGTCGCTACAACTAAAAATACCGTAAAAGAGCGAAAAAACGTTAAAACAAAATAAAACCAAAACCCAAAAAAAAATGCAAAAACTAAAAAATTCGGTAAAAAACAAAAAAAAAATTTAAAAAAGTAAAATGTGCCAAAAAATGAAAAAATCGCTAGAACGAAAAAAAAGTGCCATAACCAAAAAAATCGCTTAAACTAAAAAAAATCACCAAAAACCGAAAAAAATCTCAAAAACCGAGATAAGCGCAAAAGCTAAAATATATCGCTAAAAATAAAAAATCGTCAAAAAATGAAAAAAACGTTAAAAAACGCCAAAAACCAAAAAATCGCCATTACTAAAAAAACCGAAAATTAAAAAAGCGCCAAAACCGAAAAAATTGCCAAAAACAATGAAAAATACTTAAAACATAAATAAAACTAAAATTAAACGAAAAAGCAAAAGAAAGAACTGCCAAAAAGAAAAAAGGGACAAAAACGAAAAGGGATATACATATTGGTATTCGTTCGGAGGCCTTCGTGTGCGAGCCAAAATATTTAAGCATTGTTATTGCTTGTTGGCAATTTTGCAAATTTGCGTGCGTGATTTTTCGCTATTTCCGCGATAAAAATGATTTTTTGCCTGCTGTTGGCTTTTTTAAAGTTTTGCCGATTTTTAATCAATATTAGACTTTGATATATTTTTGATGTTGGCAAGTTTTTGCGAATCTTCGTAATTTTCGCGAATTTCTACGTGTTTTTGGCATTCCTTACAATTTTAGATATTTTAAGCAATTTTAGGGTTTGTTTGCAATTTTGCAATATTGAAGAGCTATGGTTAAAATATCGTATGTATATATATTCTTAGCAATTTAAAAACGCTCTCCTCAAACAACTCCAACTCTTATGTTACTTTCTTTATTTCTAAAATTTTTTAAATTAAGTTTTTCAAGTAAACTTTTAAAAAATTTATTTTATTTTACATAATTATCAAGTGGTTGAAATAACAAAGAAACTTTTCATGAAAGCAAACAAATTAAAAGGAAAACTTCAAACTGTTACACCTGTTTGTTTATTGTAATGGAAAAAAAGAAATACATGAAAGTAAAAAAAATACGAAAAAAAAATCAACACTTTTTAAAAAACTAATTTAAACTTTTCAAATGATTCAATATTCATACAATTAGAAGAATGCAGATGCATTTAAGGAGTTGCAACCACGGCATATTTGTAATCAAACATACCCAGTTGGCCAGATTGCCTTGCACGACATTGCTATCTACGATTCTTGTCCCCTGTCTATTAGGTTTTCTAATCGATAATTTAAGTGAATCGTTGTTCACGACAATCTGAGCAACAAATTCTTGCATGTTGTCATCTATTAAACACTTTTGAGGACAATGAATTTTACAACTATGAATTTTGTCAAAAACGAGATTAAATTTAAAACGGTTTTAGAATATTTGCTTCTCTTATTTCACATATCAAACTTTTGAAAAATATTAGAAACTAGAATTTTTTTTTTAATTGTTGTGTTCCGTGTCTTGTGTATTGAGCGTTACGCGTTTTTAGTATTCTTCATTACTCAGTTTAATTATTAAAATTGCATTAACAACACACATTAAAATAACAGCGTACTTTTGTTTGTACTTCTAAATATTTAGAAGTATTGTGAACTTTCTTAAATAGGAATATATTGCAAAACATTTCATCAATCAATCATCGTTTGTATAAAAAAATGTATTGAGTGTTATCGATATTTTTTTAAATTTAATGGAAAATTTTTAGTGAATAGCTAAGGAGCTTATGTTAAAATACATTGAAGATTATACATCTGAATTGTAGTGAATTCAAAATATCATGTGTGTTCTGAAAAAATATTGAATTCGTATAAAAATGTATTGAGCGTTACGTAAAAAATATTTTTAAATATAAGTTATCTATAAATTTTAGGACGTTAACAAAAATTAAAAACAGCTGAAGGGCAGAAACGATATAAAGAACATTATCAGTTTACAAATTTCTGATGAAAAAATTTTGCTTCTACCTCACTGTGGGTTGTTATATTTTCGAAGAATGTATTAGGTAGGTCATATTTTGCCACGCATAATTATTTGAAATTGACATGACTTTTGACATTGTTGGTCGATTTTATTAAAATTAGTTTTATTTGAAAGAAGAGCTAGCTTAGTTTTTGGTCATGCATAAATCTTTTTAAAGAATTGTTTTAAAAGATAAAATTTTTTTATTTTTCCATCCGGCGATTATTATAGTATAATGTAGTTTTTTCAAACCCTATTATCATTTTTTATGGTGTATTTATTTTTGCAAAAATCATTCCCAGAACAACCACGAAAGCAACTGTAACGCTCAATACAGAAAAAAATAATATATATAACTTTTTTTCAGGATCCATTGAATGACGCGAAAACTATAATAAAAATGCTACCTTCTCATATTTCATTTAGTTATATAGGTAAACAAAAACCAAACAAAAAACACAAAGTGTACGTTTAGAATGAAAACCAGCCATATATGATTTAAATTACATCAATGGGGCATTTTTGACTTTTGGAGAACGAGAAATTTCCTCAGATTTGGTTTACAGAGCAGGGCCGATAATTTTTCGATAACAACATGTATAGAACTGAACTAACATGTATATTAACTCTGATGAGAAGATATGGCAGGCAGTCTATAAAAAATGTCATGTTGTTTCAGTTCTATCTATATTGCTGTCGAAAATTTATCTTTTCCTTAAATTTCTTAAAGAGCTGTTACATGTTTCTAATAATTTTTTTTTAAATCGATCCTTCTTAATTTCTTTTAATAAAACCAATACAGCTCGAAAAAAAACACCTTAAATAATTATGTGATTTCTTAAAAAGGATTGTATGTTCTAAATAAATTTTCTCTTTTGAGAAAATAATAGCTTAATTTAATAACAGTTTACCAAAGTTGATTCTGGATTTCTAAATTTTTCTAACAAAATATTATTATTTTCACCTTCATTAAAAAGAGGCTCTAAAAATTTAAAAATATTTTTGCACATTAAATTTAAATTTGCACATTAAATATTATAAAAGTAGTCACAGAACATAAAAAAGTACATTTAAAAAGTTTAAAGCAAGTATTTGTATGGAAATACTGGTTTTAACCTCTTAAAGTGTGCTTTGCGTATACTATGAATATAGGCCATTTATTTTACAATATACATATTACACTTATTTAAAATATTCTCCCAATTAACTTTATAACATTTTTATTTATTTTTTATTTTTGGTATAAGCTTGCCTATATGCCTGCATATCGCCAGTGCTTATGCGATCTCATTAGTACATCTTCAACCACATTTTTTTAAAGTTTTCAACCTCGTATGCTTATATGAAAGCTCTTAAAGAACAAATGAGAATCAATAAAATACGTTAGAAACTTTACACAAGCAACACAACAAACAATTTATACACTAAAAAAAAGACATACTGAAATTCAGTAAAAAAAATGTCTAAATTTAAGTAAAAATTTTTTCTAAGTAAGCGTTTTTCCTAGAATTAAAGAAAAAGTCTCTAAAAATTGTTTTTAGTTAATGGCTTGCAAATTTTCAGGAAAAGCTTCCATAAACGTAGTTCAGATAAAATTAAATACGAAACAGTAAACAATTTCTTCGATTGAGCAACAGTTTTCATTTCTTATAGGAAGTAATGTACTAAAAATAAAGGAAAGTTTCCTTAAAAATAGTTCAGATAAATAAAAAAAGACTAAATTGAATTAAAAATTTGGACTAGTGAAAAAATACTTACTGCCCACAATAATGACAAATCGATTTCGTTCTCATAATTATATTGAAAACAAAAACAAATAAAAATTTTTTATTATTGTTTTCAATATAAGTATGAGAACGAAATCGACTTGTCGCTATTGTGGACAGGCAGTTAATTTTGTAAAAATATTTACCAGCTTTAAGTATTTTTGAACTAAATTAGAGGATATATTATTTCTGAAACATGAAAAGATATGTATATAGCTTTTGTCAGCTTTTAAGAAAAGTTTTACTAAAATCTAAGTAAATTTTTAATATTTTCGAAGAATATTTGAACTTAAAATATATATTTTTAGGGTTGCATACACCAAAAGGGAACCCTATTGTTTTCGCTACGCTGTCCGTCTGTCTGTTTTTCTATCCGTCTGTATGCCACAGGCTGTTTTCTTGAGAACCGTAAGAGCTGCGGACCTGAGATTTTCACAGAAGATGTAAAACTTTGGGCGCTACAACAGCAAATATATGACAGTTAAAAATTAAAGGGTGTTCTAAAGCGAGCTACGAAAAACATAGAAATACTTATGTAATATACAGACACTTATTCATAGACACTTAAAATTTTCAAAGTTAGTGTTAATTGGTGAAGTCTGTAGAATACACTACATCAATTAACAGTGAAGTTCAAAACAATAAAAAAATTAAAGGGTGTTTTATCAGCTAATGTAATTTACACAATTGCCTCTATCTTTGAAACCGTAAGAGGCAAAGTCTTGAAATTTAAAAAAAAGCACTAAAACTAAAAAATTCCAAAATTAAAAAAATGCCGAAACAAAAAATCGCCAAAATAAAAGACACTTGAAGGAAAAAAGTACCAACATTAAAAAATCGCTAAAACGCAAAAAATGTCTAAAACTAAAAAGATCGCCAAAATACTAAAAAAAAAAACGTCAAAAACCGAAAAAAGTCGTCAAAACGAAAAAAAAACACTAACTAAAACCTAAAAAAGTCGCTAAACCCAAAAAATTTCGTAAAAAAATTAAAACAAAAATCGCCAAAAATGGAAAGAAATCACCAAAACGAAAAAAGCGCCAAAACAAAAAAAAAGCGCAAAAACAAAAAAAAAAATTGGTAAAAACCGAAAAAATGCCAAAACGAAAAAAATCGCTAAAACTAAAAAATCAACAAAAACCGAAAAAAAATCCTCAAAACCGAAAAAAGCGGCAAAAATAAAGTAAATCGATAAAACTAAAAATATCTTCAAAAAGCGAAAAAAACGTTAAATAAAAAATTGCCATTGCTAAAAAAACCGACAAAACTACAAAAATAGGAAAAACCAAAAATCCAAAAAAAGAAAAATTGTAAAAAAATTAACAAAATTAAAAAAAGCGCCAAAACAGAAATAAAATCGCAAAGACAACGAAAAAAACTTAATATATAAACACTGATGCCAAGTTTGGCTCTTTTTTACGATATGAAAAAAAAAAAAACGATATGACATACTGTATTGTCATATCGTAAGTTTTTTACGATATAACAACACTAAGATAGCCATACACGGTATTGTCATGTCGCAGCGTTGTCATATCGTAAAAAACTTACGAAATGACAATACAGTGTGTCATATCGTTTTTTCTTATATCGTAAAAAAGAGCCAAAGTTGGCATCAATGTATATAAAAAGCTAAAATTAAACGAAAAAGCAAAAAGAAAAATTGCCAAAATGAAAAAAGGGAAAAAACGATAAAGGATATATGTGTATTCGTACGGAGACCTTCGTGTGCGAGCCAAAGTCGCACTTTACTAAATTTTTATTGTAAATAAAATAAAATTTTAAAACACAATAGTTTCAATGATTATGCAGGGCGCCCTTTTAGGCTAGTGGTTAGAGTGATAGTCTATCAGCTGGAAGGATGCTGGTTCAATACTTGCCCCCTCCAAAGGTAATTAAAATGTATGTTTGGTAAGTTAATTATGAATATAATATGTTTGTGTAAAAATCCCATTTATTATAGAATTTAAATAAAAATAAGTACTAGAATTAAGGACATATTCAACTTAAACTTAGGAAAAATTTACTTAATTTTAGGACATATGTAAAAAAAATTTTTTAAACATATACTAAATTAGAGATCAGAGATGAAAATCTTTTTTTTATCAAAACTCCACATTTTATAGAAAAATTTTACTTAACTTTAGTAAAACTTTACTGAAACACAAAAAAAAAATACTTACTTAAATAGCTCATTATGTATCTATATATTTTCAAATAAATTGAGTAAAATTTTGTTAGACTAAAGTTTATATCAGATAAATAAATAAACTAACTTACAGTAAATATCTCACTCTGTTGAAGTAGAATTGTAATAAAATTAGTATCAAATATACTTCCTAACATCAAGGAAATTTGTACTGAATTCTTGGAAAAAACGGCTTTGGCGCCATACGACAACCTTTTTGAACTCAAATTTAGTAACTGGCAGGCCCACTATGTCGACACGATTCTTTCTTTCTTATAATAACATATAAAACAAAAACAAAATTTTAGAATTTGTTTTTGTTTTAAATGTAATTGTGGCGAAAGAAAGAACATGTCGACATAGTGGGCCTGACAGTAAATTTTCATACTTAATTTTTTGGGAATGCATTCATTTTTCTTCAAAACAAATACGAAGAACATTTTAAAACAACATGCTAAAATGAATACATATTTGTGAAATTAAATTCTTTTATGCCTGTATATATGTACATATGTATATATCGTCATACGAAATGTAAAACTATGTAAATGACAAACTCTTCAGAACTGTGGTTTTAAATTATTACACTGCACAACAAAATAGAGTTTTTTGTGTTGTTTAAATAAAAATAGCTGATCGTTATGTATTTTTGTCTCCTGCTTACGATGGCGTCACTAGTTTCTTCCTAGCAGCTCTAGTTTTAAAGATATACAGCCATGTCACAGGATACCATTCCGATCGGAATTGGTTTCAAATCCGTAAGTTGCTTCTTCAGAAAACGAAAAACGAAGAATTTCTTCGTAATCAAACCACCATTGATGCCAACTTTGGCTCTTTTTTACGATATGACTAAAAACGATATGACATACTGTATTGTGATATCGTAAGTTTTTTACGATATGACAACACTGCGATATGACAACACCGTGTATGGATATCTTAGTGTTGTTATATTGTAAAAAACTTACAATATGGCAATACAGTATGTCATATTGTTTTTTTCCATATCGTAAAAAAGAGCCAAAGTTGGCATCAATGCTTAGTGTTGTTATATTGTAAAAAACTTACGATATGGCAATACAGTATGTCATATCGTTTTTGCCATATCGTAAAAAAGAGCCAAAGTTGGCATCAATGCAAACCACTTTTAAATTTCAAATGTGGAATTGAAAAACACTTTTCTACTGACTACAATTGCAGTAATACTAAAAAACGTGCATACTTTTAGGAGCGTCAAATAAATATTTGGTCATGAGCTTTCCGCATTAATAAAAAGCTTAATGTGAGCTTTGTATTTAAAAACAAGAGTAAACAAACGCCTCAAGGTATAAAATTGTTATCATTTTAAAAACGAAATACAAAATAAACGGAATCTAAAGCACCAAAAATAAACTTTTTCGGAATGACAACTACGGAATCAAAACCAATCCGAACGGAATCTGTGACATGGCTGATCGTATCATTTAGCATTTGGATAATTTACATCACTTTTTGTACTATTTGCTTAATGTTTCACGAATGGTCCTACAAACTTTAAAATACTTTCTGGATTATTAATCTACACAAAAGTTTTTTTCATTTGGGTAGAGTCACATCGATAAGTATGTCAGCATATCTTACTACAATTGCAAGGATGTTAAAAATCGTGTGTTTGAGGCACTTTTAAATGATCATCCACGAAACATTTTGCTCTCCCTCTTTGTATGTTTAATATTTATTTCATATTTCTTCCCTTTCTCATTATTAATAAGAACCCTTATCTCTGAAAAGAATATACTTTTTTCGCTTTTTATTGAATTTAAAAAAAATACTCAGCTAGAGTATTCTGCTGTCTATAATAGAACGGATAGCAAATAATATTATGTGTCATTATTTTCTTATGATCTATTTTAATATTATTTACATTAATGAAATCAATAAAAGGTTTTATTCCTTCGATTTTTTTTAATTTTCTTATTAGGTCACACCCGTCACATTTTAAAAATAGTTTTTTGTTAAGAAAACTGATTTTTTGTCAAACAGTAAATACGTAATACAGCTAAAAACACTTTGAACAGACAGCTATACCAAAGTTATAGTGTACGTTATAGTAAAAATTTTACAGAATTTATGCTGAAAGTCATAATTCTACCCGTTATTCAACGAGCTTAAGCTTAATGGCCTTGCGAGTCGCACCTTTTTTTTAAGTAAAAAATTTTATATTCTTTATTTATAACAAAAATATGTGTAAAGTGGTCACACCCGGCTAAATGGAATTACTCACCTTAAGCGTAAGCCATACCATATATTCTATGTCGAGTCAGTATAACTACGTACCAAAGGAGAAAATCTTAATACCCCTAAAATAAATCCAAGATCTAAGCTTTCAAAACGCCGATACACGTATGTTTTTTTTTTGGTGCCATCTATCATCTCTTTCTATCTTATTACGTGGTTTTACGTTTTATATGACGTAATGTAAGTATTTTCAACAAGCAATTGTAAATCGCATGTCGTGAAGGCAAATAAAAAAGTATTCATGCCCACCATTTCACCGAATAAGCAATTGAATTAAAAGGATATTTTGTTTTTTTCTGCAAAAATTTTGCACGAAATGGGCGGAAGTACTTAAGTTTGAACATGCATTCACTAATACCTGCTAAAGGTGTTGAGAGCAATCGTATACATTTGAACATTTAGAGGACTAGTTGTTTTATGGAGCAAGAAAAGGTTGTTTATTTGATTTAAAACTTACTGATACCATGATTAAAAAAATTTTTAAGGTCTTATTAACACAGTTTTTTATTTGATATTTTCGAATGTTTTCTAATAGAAAGTGCAGTCAGTTGCTGTATCTGCTTATGTGTAATTTCTTGTTCGCTAAATTTGAGCTATTGATACCGAATTGCATGATTTTAAACGCTGTTTACATGGAGCTTAAGGCAATATCTCAGGTTAGCGAAGCCGCTATTCGTTATACCAAGAGGGGAAACCCTTAAGCCCGGCTGAAGGCCGTCTCTGCAAATATCTTTATCGTCAGTAGACTTCAACCACACTTTTGAACAGTTACAAACCTCTATCTTATGTATAGATTTTAAAAAGCATTTGAGGACTTACAAATCATTTTCAAAAATAAGCATAGTAGGCTTTGAAATTTATACAAAACCCAACAAATAATTTGTATTCGATACGAATCAATTTTATTTTTCTACACCTCTATACAATAAGAAATCCATTGGATAACAAACAGTTGTATAAGTTTCAAAGCCTACTATGCTTATCTTTGAAAATCATTTGGAAATTCTCAAATGGTTTTTGAAAGTCTGTACATAAGATAGAGGTTTGTAACTGTTCAAAAGTGTGTATGAAGTCTACTGACGATTTGGTAAAGCACCAATGAAATGCATATAGACAATGCTTAGCCACCAACAAATAAATTTAATCTAAAATAAAATTAATAAAGGAATAATTTTTTTTAAAGCAAGCACATACATACACAAGTTACTATTTCTAATATTCTATTAGGAGGTAAGCTGTTATTACACAGGGTAGATCTAACAGGCGCCAAAGTTGACAAGCCCATGCGTAAGAACGTAAACGATTTCAATGATTTTCTATGTAGAGTAATTAAGATTAATTTTCAGTGAAAGGCAAAGATTTTTTTATATGTTCCCCTTTTTTGCTGCATATCCATACAAACAGATGTGAATTGTTTAGAAAACACATCTAGAATGAGTAAAAACACGTGAAGTGGCCCCCTTATTTTAATCCTGCCATATATGTAACGTTACCAGAAGGTTTTTGCAAAAAGCGGGACTAGAACGATTGAAAAGCGGGAATATGAAGAAAAATACGACCAAAAAGCGGGATTTTAAAAAATTTCTTCTGGAAAGCAGGATGTTGTAAATACACTACATTCGTATGATAATATATGATACCGCTCGCTAATATGCAAAACCATGTGACTAATAAATAAATTCAAAGTCGTGTTAATATTTAATTAGTGCGTATTAAATCGTAACGAATATCCCCACAAATTTAATTTTAAAACTTTGACACAAAAATCAGCAAAATTAAAAACGAAAATAAAGAAAGTTTACTTCAGTAACTTGAAGTACAAATTATATTTAGTTGTTCCTCTCTCTTATAAAATTTAAAAGGCCTTAAAATTAGGGATGTAACGAATACCGATACCGATACCGATATATCGGCGATACTTCAGATTTTCCGATACATCGGTATCGGCGATATTTTACTGTCGATACGACGATACTTTTAAAATTTTTTTCAGTTTTTTTAAACAAATAATTTATTTTTGTTCAATTTTGCCATGAATTAAATTCACTTCGTTATTTTTTAAATCTTATTAATATCAATTTTAAAAATTAATAATATTTTATGCTGTTATTTTGTAAAAAAAATTATTTATTTTTTGTTAATTTTACCATGAATTCAAATTCAAGTCGTTGTTTTTTAAATCTTATTCCAGCAAAAAAGACACTCCAAAGACGTCATGAAAATGTAGAATTCGCGATCCGGAAGTATTGCTAATTTGGATAATTTCTAATTAGTCTTACATATCCTTGCCATTGCAAGAAGTTCTGTTTTTCGACTACCAATCACCGAATTGGAAGCGATGCTAGGACAAATTTCTTTTTCGGTGTTCTATAATGGTTTTTCCTCAAAGAAAAAGGATAAGAAATTACCCATTTTCACAATTTTTTTATGCGAATTTAAACTCAAAACTTTATTTTCATGTAAATTTAAGTGAATAAATATAAACTTTTAGAAGACTTTTAATAATTAAGCTATTAAGTTATTTAGAAGAATATTAGTTGATAAATGTTCTTTAAAAAATCGATTTTTTAAAAAGCATGGCGAGTATTTTTTAAAATTACAAAGGAATTAAACATTTTTTCTTGCTTTTCTACTAATTACCTGCATATTTTTAATATAGATTTTTTTGAAGCAAAGAAAATGTAGCTGTTTAAAAATTACTTCCAATTTTTTATACTGGGTTAAAATCAATTTTAAATATTCTCTCTTACAATGTAATTTTGTATAATAAAAAATTGCACTTCAGTTTTGTTGATCTAAACTTGAACTCAATTTCAATATTCGTATCGGTATCGGAATCGGTATCGGCGATATTTATTTTTAAATATCGGTATCGGTATCGGATCGGCAAAATGGCGTATCGTTACATCCCTACTTAAAATTTAAAATAGTGTATTTTTACATATTTTTTTAAATCATCATTTTCAATTTCTTCATTAAGATGAAATACAAATTTTATAAATATACAATTTAATTAAAGATACTTTTGTACCGAACTCATGAAGCATAAAGTCGTTATAATCCGATAAAAATAAAAAAGCTATGACAGCAAGTGAAAAATTCCCAAGTTAAATTTCATACAAAATTGCTTGAGTTCTGTTAAGTCAGAAGAATATTTTCGATAAAAAGCGATTTTTATGGATAAAATCGGGTTTTTACTTCATGTCTTGTAACTTTGTTATGTTTTTGTCGGATCTTAAGAATTTTATGCTTCATGTGTTCGACACAAAATTAGTATAAAAAAAAGTTGTAGAGCAAAAATGGTTGACGACGGCACAAGTAATCATTTTCAAAATAAAAAAATTCTTTTTCGCGAAAAGTCGTTTTTAACATATTGCTAACTATAACAGCAGAAAATAATAGAAAATTGATAAATATGAGAACAGGGTTGTACTAGGGTTAAATTTTAAAACTAATCCCTAAACATATGCTACCTTTTTGAACGAAATTGTTGTTTTACATTATTTATACTGGGATCATACAAAAGATCTACATACATTGTTTATAAATGTAAAGTAGAAAACCCGGTTGGCCAACACGTCGTAGGAGACATTTTCATCAACGACTACTTGAGGAAATTTCGAAATTTTTCATGCACTTTATTTGGCGATTACAGTTTCTTTAAGACAATCTAACAGAAACCGTACCCAAAGAATGAGTAAAAGAAAAACTACTCAACTGGTCATGTCAACTAGCCAAATGAACTTCTTATGGATATTGTCGCTCAGTCTGTCACCAGTTTGAATCATTTTGATATATTCCTGCTTGCTAAAATTCAACGAAATTGAGCTCATGAAAAGTTCTCTTAAAATGTCTATTAAAACTTCTTGTATTAAATAATCTCTGAGCGAAAAATTCATCATATTGTTGTTGTAGAATGCGTGTAGAAAAGAAACAAGCAAAAATATGTAATGGCGACATTTCTGGGGATGTTGTCATTCCCATGGTCATTAATGAAACGATGGGTGACAGTGTCGCTCTTGTTGTCATGTATGAACTTAGCGGCCATTTGTTCGAATATGTCCTCACTGATCTGTTTGAGCTGTCAGCAACAGGTCATCCACAATTTAACATTGTCATGCAACGGTCTTGCAAGATGTTCGAAGGACATGGCCAACCGGGTATATTGTATTAACATTCTATGTTAAAAGTATTAAGTTATAAACGTTAAATTCAAAATACTGTTTCAAATTATAGAGGTCGTCCAATTAAGTAGGCTTTAGCATTTTGCATAGTTATAAAGGGGACGATGTCGATAGGGGCAATATCGATCATTATTAGACTTTAATTATTCGATTAATCGAACAAACATTATTCGAGTGAATACCCTAGCTTATATCCAAGGATATTTAATTATTTTGGCTTGAGTTCGGTTTTAATTTAATTTATCAATTAAAATATATTTTTATTTAGAGATACATGGGAAGCATGTAGACAAAGAAAAGGATGTACATGCCCAGCAAACCAAAACATTTCAAAATAATATCGCATTCGAATGTTGCGCACACGTTTCTCGGACAAAACACTCGCGAACGGCTATCGAAGCCGGAAAGAGAAAGAGCTGCTAGAGCTCACTCGTCGCTCAGTTTGTGGCAGCAAATCTTTCGATTTCGATGCTTCGCTGACAAACCAATAGCGAACCAATATCGAAGAAATATCGATACCACAAAAATGCAGGAAAAAATAATTTTGCAAGATTGTTATTGTTATCTCTATTTTTTAATTTATCTATTTTATTGTAAATGGAATAATTATTTATTTTAAATTTTAACTTACGCTGCATTCAATCAGATTCGAACACAGTACCTCCATGCTAACAGATTAGCACACATCCACTAGGCTATCGTGGCAAACTTTTTTCTATTCAATTATTGCACACATGAATGTAAATTACACATTCGATAAATTATCGAAAATAGTTCAATGCTGCGAACATTCACATTTTATGAAATTTGGCAATTGCGCTTCTTATCGAGACATATTTCGATGCTGCGAACATTCACATTTTATGAAATTTGGCAATTGAGCTTATTGTCGCAACATTATCGACAAAAGCTCGCACTTGCGAACATTAGATTTTTTTAGATTCACGAGCATTTATCGAACAAATTTGTTTCGAAAATTCATCGTTTTAGCGAACCTTCTTTTATTTCGAATCTCAGGTTTAGGGGGTATGTTCACTACTACGTCTACTACTGCAATATACACTCAGTTACTAAAGTTTACGTACGATTTAAAATGTCCGTAATTTCGATATATAAAACATTAATATTTAATTTACTGCCACTTCTAATTTTTTACGAAGATTCCAACATTTTGCATGGACTGTAGAAGAAAAATTTTTTTTTGAAATACATAACAACAAAAAACTTAAAACACTCAAAATGAGCACCGGATATGGGAGTGTTGCGGCCTCAAAAAACAACGTTATTCTGTTCTGCTATGCACACTGAAATTTTAACGGAAGTTGATTTACACCTTGTTACTTGGAATGTTGATCATATCTAATTTTTTCTGAATATAACGTTCGGAACCTTAGCCTATATAATCAGTTTGGATTAAAAGCAAAGTGGTTCTATATAGTCAAATCTTTTAGCTTATTTTTTCCCCTTTTAAATACTTTCAAAGATAATGAAATATATGGAACTATATTACTAATATATTGTTAAAAAACAAAAAAAAATTCAGTCGTATGTATACACAGAAAAAAATAGACAAGAATTATATTCAATAAGACCATGTTATTAAAAAAAAATATGAATTTCAATAACATTTATCTTTAACATAATAAAATATTTCGTTGTAAATATTTCTTTTCCATGCCGGTTATTTCTTTTCTTTTTATACATAAGTACTTAAAACAAGTTGTATCCCATAAAAAAATAAATGGGATATGGCTCAGCTAGAGAGTGTATGCTTTACGTCCGGAAAGCCCGGGTTCGTATTCCAGCCATGTCAACATTTTTTTAATTTATATATATATTTTTATTTTGAAATAATTCTGTTATCAATATAGGGGAATTCTTTATCACAGGAAATTTGAAAAAAAAAATGATTGAATACCGGGATTTTTGTTATCAAAAACGAAACTTATTTTTTTCTGTGTACTTCAGTAACAGTGTGTATAACAAAAATAGAATGAAGTTATGTCCGTTCACGTGTCCATCCGATTCACTGCCACATGAACTTCTAGGAATAACTACGCAAATCAAGTTTTCACAGAATTTATTTTTCTGTGGGCGCTATAAAAAAAGTTTACTAAATATAGCACTATCATACCCAAATCCGTATATATGTTAGAGTAATGTCTATCTGTCTGTCTGGCTAAACGCCTGTCAGACGAAGTTATCTCTGTATATGTTTTAGGTAGGGTCTCATATCTTTTACATATCGTGTACACTACTAAATGCAAAGAAAAATCATGGTTGAGGCGACCATAATCTAAGCGCAACATACTATGATTGAATTATATGGTTGTAGCCAAATAATACTATTATAAAAATAAATCTGTTCTAAATATAATATTGTTATCCTTTAGTCTGCTTTTACATACGTCAGTTTTTCTTGAAGCAATTTTTATTTTCGAGTGAGAAAGAGCGAGAGAGGAATACATGAAATATATTTCTCTCTCGCTCTTTCTCACAAGAAAATAAAAGTTGCTTCAAGAAAAACTGATGTGTGTAAAAGCAGACTTATAATACTAATATGATTCATACAACCTAATGTTTAATTGAATGTAAATATACTATTATTTAAACTAATCATATTATATTTGTATATAAAAATATCATAGTTCTAAATAACCATACAAATGTAGTTTTCTTAATCATATTTTGATTAAAAATTTACAGTAGCTAAAAATATATATATTTTTGATATTAAATATAAAATAAAATTTTTTTTGATCTGAAAAAAGTATTATCTATTTTCACATAGATATATGCATACATACACTCTAAAACATTACTTCAAATTTAGAATCATATATTGTCTAAAATTGTGTTGCAAATTTTTTCTTGTCTAAAATTACATCGATTTTATAGTTATTTTATTAAAGAAAAAACCTTCCAAATTAAACATATTTAGTCCAAGTGGAAAAAGATTTAACATAAAGTAGAATACGGCTATGGCTGAATGGTAGATACGTCAGACTATCACTCAGGAGGTCGCGGTTAAAACCTGCACGGATCCAATCGCTTTTTTTAGTAAAAGCATAAATTTACAATTGGGCAGGTTCTGAAAACCATTTCGTTTTGAAATCGGCAAATTTCAGGAAAGAATTCAACTAAAAATCTCACTTAGTGCAGCCTTTCAGTTAATTTTTATGTTTCAGATATTTTATACCAACTAAGCTACGAATGCACTAAATTATCTAATTTAAACAACACTGGTTTTTGCGATATCAAACAGAAACAGTTTTCAGAGCATGGCCGAATATTAATTACTAGCATTTGTCCGTTTTTGTTATTTTGAGTTTATTTTTTTTTCATATTAAGCGACACACAAAAACAAAGTGACAGATCTCAAGTAAAACAAAAAACTAACAAAAAAGCATTCAACGAAGAGATAGAAATAGAACAAAAACTTTTTTTAAGCAGAGAGCCATGTCTCTTTTGTAACCATAGCTTGATTGCAAACAAACTGCTTTAAAATAGTATGGACAAGAACAATATTTTATTGTTATAGAACAATACTGTTGTTGAATTTTTAAATATACCATGATTGTTGCTAGATTTTTTTTTAACAATAAATTCAACCATGTTGTAATTAATATGAATGCTAATAATATCATGATTACATGTAAGCATACGTTTTTTGTCATAATCTAATTAAGGTTCACAATTATTTGAAATAATAATAACTTATTTGCCACAACCATAAGCTATATGGGGAAACATGATATTGTTGACGCAACCAGGCCACAAACATATATTTTCTCTGCGTGCACGATCGGCGTAACAGAAAATGATCAGATAGGGAAATTTCGGCAAAACTAAGTTGAGTCGTAATAAAAATTAATGCAAGAATTTACATGAAAAAAAGTATTGTATTCTATTTGCTGCCAATAATTATTTAAATAGCTGATGTTTCCTTGTAAAAAGCATCCATCTTCATAAGTGGTAAAAGTGAACATTAACGCTGACGAGACGGTGTAGCGGCCTGTCGAAATCAGTAGTACTGATCCGTTCTGCTAATCTGATTTGAATATTCCAACACTGCACTCTTAATAAAAATAATTTGAATTTACATTAATTCAAATATTGAACTAAAGAGCCGAAATAATAAAATTTCAGACTTATACCTATTCAGTTCAAAATAGAAATTACGTAAAAAGAAAATAATATAAGTTATTAGCTGGGCTCGGACTTTCATGAAAATGCATGTTTTTTGTGGTGATAGATAAAGAGGTATTGACTAATTATCTATGCGAATAATCAAATTTTAAGTATTTTGGCATCGATTTGTGGTTGCATATCTTTGCATATTTTGGTCGTAAGTGCATATTTTGGTAATAAATGCATATTTTTGGTGTAATAAAAATGTTTTAATGCATATTTACCAATTTTTGAAAAAAATTATTAATAGGACGATTATGGATGGCAGTCTAGCCTCAGTTGGGTTGCCAGTTGCTGAAAATGATACTACTAGTGCATTTCTGGCCACCGACCAACCAGACACGACACGAACAGCAATTTATTTCCTACTCGCTCTTGACACACTGGCGTTCAAAAGAGATATAAGAAAGTATTGGTGTTAAATTTTGTTTTGTTTTTCGCATACATATTTAATATTTGCAACACTTTTATTCGGATAAGAGGAAACAAGAACATATAATTGTTGTCTCTTTCTCAAACGGCTGCCCTCAAAAAATGATTTGGGCAATTTTTAACTGTCACAATTGTCGTGTCTGGCTGGTCTGTGTTTCTGGCAACCATTAATTTTCAGTTGTCAACTTGCAACGCAACTACAGTCCGGCTGCATTAAATAATAGACCCAATTATGTTTGTTTTGCGTTTTTGGGGTCTAGAAATAATAAAAAATTAATAAAAATATTTTCATATTATTTTAGTTTTGGTACCTTGTTCGTAGGTAAATGCATATTTTTGCGCATATTTTTAATTTTTAGGAGCATATTTTAAGCGCTTAAAATCCTTTTTTAGTTGCATTAAAGTCCGAGCCCTGGTTATTAGTATTAAGTCCGCCCATAACCCTAATATTAACATATGTAAATACTGTGAGGTGTTAATATCTGTTTCAGCTTGTATCCGAAAATTCTTTTAATAAGAAACCACAAATAAATACCATTTTAGTTCTTCCCTTTTTGTTGTACTCTTAGCAAAAGTTAAGACGCAAATATTAATGTAATTTATGTTAGTTAAACCCGGAAGATTATATTTATTAGGTAATAAATTTAATTAAAACATTTGTATTCCATGTATTTGAACAGTTTTTCGCATTAATCCGGCTAGAATACTGGAAGCCGTTAGTCAAATAGGTAACAATTACATCTGAAATGAAAAAATATATATGATTAGCATGTATAACAATAATACTCCTAATAATAATAAGAGGTACATTCTCTGAAAAGCTGAAATATAAATATGTACATATGCAAATAATATTTAAGGCCCAATTATGAATAATAATTTTTTCCCTTTCCTTATTCCCCCTTTATGAACTAATATTCCGTGAGAAATTTTTTTCCTTTTTCCATTCCTCCTGTTATTAATTACAATTTCCCTGGGAAAAAATTCCCATGGAAAAAATTAGGTGTAATTACGAGAAATTTAAATATGTCCGAAAGAAAATAAAAAACTTTAACTTTGAAAGAAAAAAAAAAAAATACAATTTATAACAGATTCTAAACAAAAAGCTAAAAATGAATTATGTTGATTATACTCGTATGCTTGTTCAATATCATCTTTAAATGGTATTATTAAAAATAAATATACATTTGCGCTTTGATATAAGATTTTGAAAAACTTCATTTGCGCATTTATGCGGAATTTTGTAATTGGGCTAATTGCGCGTTTATCCAAGGTATCGCTTAAATGCTTTCCCGCTTAAATGCGCAAAAGATTGTGCAATTTACCTTGCGGATCTAAGCGGGGACTACTATACTACTGAATTCTGGAAAAAATACTACAACACACTTAATTTGGTACACTTCCTTTAAACAGATTTGACAATTTAGCGCCTTTGGCGCTAGTTTTAACGCTTTTTCATCTAGCAAACGTCACATTATTAGCGATTTTTTAAAATAAAGCGCTAAATTGACTCATTTCTTCATGAATTTTCGCACATTTAGTATTAAAACACTTTTATTTTGGTTTTGAAATAAAAATTAATATTAACATTTTTATCTTAAAAAGATGTATCCAAAACTATTGTTAACAGTGTTTTGGACCAAAATCTACCAGTGTGCACAAACATATTTGAGTATAATTGTGCTTATCAAGATATTGCTCTTGTATGTATGCCTGGAATATTCAATGCTTTTTAGCCTCATTTTTGTTATTATCAACTTTTTATTGAATTCCCAATACTTATTTCATATCAATCCTTTTTTATAAGCTCTATTTTATACGGCTGTTACCCAGTAAAAAAGTTGCTTCCAATAAAGCAGGTTTCTACTATTATGGAATTAAAGTAGCGCTGACAAACCTGCTGATATGGCTGCTGATTTTCGTATGGCGAGTTCCCGGATTGGAGTACTACATTTTTGCTCACAAAAGCGCTTTTGAAGCGCTGAAAATCATCAACATTTTCAGCACTAGAACTGAAAATATATGAAAAAAATGGTTCGATGTGGATTGGGGTCGTTGACGCCATTTTGAATTTTTCTTATTTCGTTTCTATGTATATTTATTTTTATTAATTTCATATTTTTACTATCAAGTATGTAATATGAGGTTTGTCGGCTATTCCCGAGAAATGAAAATAAACAACAACAAGAGCACATCAGTGTATTGTGTCTATCATCAAAGTAAACAAACACCAACACAGTACGAGTACGACTGTGTATAAAGTTTATAAACATTGTTGTACTTAAAATAAGAATTTTTCTACATGACTAAAGCCGAATAAGGCTAAAATTAAGTGTTTTGTAGTTGAATATTCCGTAATTGAATCAATCTTTCTGTACTTGTTTTCAGGAAATCCGCAATTACCGTACTTTTGATACCGCTTGGGATTAATTTATGTACCGATGGATGGATCGATTTGTTTCTGTGTACCTACTTCGGTAATTAAAAACTCATTAGATGAAATATTTATTGTATATTATAATTTTATATTAATTTATTTAAAGTAGGGTTGTAACCGATTCCGATACCGATATATCGGCGATACTTCAGACTTTCCGATACATCGGTGTCGGCGATATTTTATTGTCGATACGACGATACTTTTTAAATTTTTTAATAAATAATTTATTTTTTGTTAATTTTACAATGAATGAAATTCAATTCGTTATTTTTAAAATCTTATTAATATCAATTTAAAATGTTTATAATATCTTACGCTGTTATTTTGTAAAAATGTAATATATTTTTTGTTAATTTTACCATGAATTCAAAATCAATTCGTTGTTTTTTAAATCTTATTACCAGCAAAAAAATACACTCCAAAGAAGTCGCGCGAATGTACAATTTGTGATCCGCAAGTAGTGCAAATTTTGGTCTATTAGTTTTACATATGCTTCTCATTTCAAAAGTTCTCTTTTTCGAATACCAATCACCGAATTGGAAGGCAAAACAATGAAAAATGGCATATTTTCGCAACTTGTTTCTTTTTATGAGAATTTAAGCGCAAAACTATGTTTTCATGTAAATTTTAGTGAATAACTATAAACTTTGAGAAGAATTTTAACAATTAAACTATTAAGTTATCTAGAAGAATATTAGTTGATAAATGTCCTTTAAAAACTCGATTTTTTTTAAAGCATGGCGGGTATTTTTTAAAATTATAAAGGAATTGCAAATTTTTGTATGACTATAATAAAGTTTTCAATGAAGTTTATTTATTTGCTTTACCAAATCGTCAGTAGACTTCAACCACAACTTTGAACAGTTACAAACCTCTTATCTTATGCACAGACTTTCAAAAACCATTTGAGAATTTACAAATGATAATATGTTTGAAAACCACAAAAGAATAAAATAAGCTAAGTAGGCTTACTTCCCGTTCACAAATACAATTTTTGTTGCAGCAATTTCTGAATTTGTTGGAGAGTGTTGAAATAGAAATATATACCATATCTATTCCTCTCTCCCTCTTTCTCACTGAAAAATGAAGAATGGCTGCAACAAAAATTGCACGCGTGGGCCGGGACTTAGAAACTTATTCAAAACCCAACTAAGCTTTTGGCAAAACAATAAAAAATAAAAAATAATAAGTACTAAAATCAGCAACATAAGAAGTGGAACAATAACAGAGAAAGTAAAAAATGCAATAAAAATATAGAATAACGGGTAAAGAACGAAAATTGTTAAGGTACAAATTAGTTTTTTGGGCTATTTAGGGTGCCTAGATAGGTTCAGATTGTATTGATATTTTCACAAAAGTTGTTCAACAATTTTGGAAAATATTGTTAGTAAAAAATTAAGCTATTCTGAAAAAATTTGTTTTCATTAATGAAAAAAAAGTGCATAAAAAATAATTTTTGGCATAAAATCTTAATAAAATCTGTTTAGCGAACTCTTAGCTACATTATTGCCACATATAGTTAAGCGGTATCACCAAGTTTGAATTAGCTGTTGGCCAAAATCTGATGACCCCTTTTTTTGAGGGCGCGCTGATTTTCCAAAATTTTGTAGTCCCATAAAATGTACTACCCTGTGGTAGTACAATCGAACATATACTGTCAAGTCCGTGTGTTTTTAGCACTGTTGCACTGTGCTATTTGTTTCGTCTCATATACAAAAGGTATTTGTTTAGAAATTATTTTTTCATACAAAGCAAGAAGTGTGATCAGTGATATTAACGTAAGTAAAAATTTAAAACCTTTGGACGTGGTTATAAAAGAGCTTAGGAAAGACTCTGATACTCTAATTGAACTTAAGGGAATTATTAAGTTTTTGATCAATAATTTAATAAAAGCTAATAATACTATTGCCAACGATTTAATTAAAAATCTAGCAACAGTGCTTTAAAATACAGAAACTAAGGAATTCGGAAATAAAATTTTTTCCAGAATGCTAGGTGCTGATCTTTGCCAGGATGAGTCAGATGACAACAGAAGATATTATCGATAGTAATACAAACAATATTTTAACAAAATTTACCGAAACAATAAGAAATGTTAAGAATAAAAAAAAAAATAATGTGAGTTCGATTACAGGGGAGATGTGTAAACATCTAGTAATGAAACATTTCACCTTCTACCGAAACATTCTTCTTATCATTCACCCGTTTCAACTTCGGGAAACCGGGCTTCATCCGCTTATTTTTCAACCTCGTACCTTCCTCCACACCCGACAAATCGCTCAAACCGATGAGCTTCGCCTCAGACACCTCTGACTCACTCCCACCAGGCATATCGCCCTTCCGCTTCCCAGCAAAAAATAATATACCCGTACAAAATAGTTGGAATTACCGCAGTTTAACAGCAAAATAACCAACAGTCAAAGCCAAACGCATTCAATAAACCGTCAGCCAAATATCGCACCAAGCTCAGCAACAAATTCGGTAAAACCGAAAAACCGGTTTTTTTTTCAAAAAACTCGGGTTCAAAAACCGATACGAACCAGGTCTGAGTCCCGAAAAACTTGACCCAAAATCCCCTAAATCCCAAAAGTTCCCGGTAAAAATAAAAAAACGGCAACGCCGAAATGCTCACTCAATTCAAAAACACGGCAACACAGCACCAACCAACAAACGTACGACCTTACTGCCGGAGTTTGACCTTGAGACACCCTTTGCCAGCGGAGTCAACACACTATAAATACACACACGCACTGTGCATATAAAATGAATGTCTATATCGACACGAAATTTCAAAATCGATCCCAAAATACAATCGCACAATATCACAGGAATCCGCAACCCGATTTGAAAAAATTTTATCACCTCTAAAACAGGACAGTCCAAGCTACCGATAGCTACAAAAATTACTAATGAAACTTGAAAATCACTTCCGAAAAATCTTACCTATAGATTTTACTAATAGATTTTACAAAGAGGGACATGTGGTAGACCGAAGTCCAACCAGGCACTAGCACTGGTCGAGCATCAGTCCTTTAACCAAACCTCTCCCAGAGATTTTGGTAGCAAGTACAGCCACCACGTGATTAGCTCCCGAAGGAAACCTCACCAAACAACCAAACAACCAGACACAGATTCATCCTTCCTGCAGATGATGTCGCTTAACGGCGAGCATCATCTCTTTAACCCTCTGGAAGGCTAGTCATCTGTGGGGCCGCTGGTTCCCGTGGTACAAGTTTATGTTACTGGTCAAGCCTCGAAAGAAAACCCCTAGAGGTTAACTTTCTATCGACTTTGGTCTTGAGAGAGACCCTAGGTGCCTGTTCACCTCCTTACTGACTAGTGTAGGCAAGCCTACTTCCTTATATAAATATGTGCACGCCCGTTACTCGGCTGCAAGAGATTGGGTAGTAACACATAAGTTTTATGTGTAATTGGCCTAAGGTAATGTCAGCAAAACCAAATTACCCTATTCCCAGGAAGCACATCACCAAGGTGTGAGTATTCACCAAGATGCATGAACCGTACCCCCCCGGGGGGAGTAGATAGGGAGAGAAGGAATCTCGTTAATCCATGAATGATGAAACTACTACTACTACTATTGCGCACTAGATGGTGTTAGTGTATTTCTATGCAGCTGTTAAGTTTCTCTGTACTTCTTGTTGTCCGTATGATTACACTAATACACTCATAGACAACACAGCTCACACCGCGTTATTACAATCTTACTCGAAATTTGTGATTGTATTGTGAAAAAGATTTTTACACCCTAGCGTATAGATGTTTACACACCAAAAATTAAATCAGGTCTCTAATGGCACAATGGAAGATTTTATATGTTTAGAGAAATCCAGGAAAAGGAGTGAGAAACTAGATATTGTGTATTATGGAATGCTCAAGATTTCTCCCATATCTACTAAAGGATTTTTTTCAAGTTTTATCAAAACTAAAGAAAATAATCCTTTATGTCACATTCTTGTTTATTTTTTAGTTATATATTTATGGTTTTTTTGCTTGATTTAGTTCAAGAATTGTTATGTTTGTTATTTCATTTGTTTTTTTTACTAATAAACTCAAAATAATAAATAGTTTATGCATTTTTATTTATTGAAATTACTTAAGTTATGAAGAAATTTTGTCAATCGGTTAATCGATTAAACCAAAGTCTCGATTAATTGATTGAGCGATTAACCGATAAAGGCAAAAGAACGATTAAATAAATACCCGACGACACACTTATGTGTACCTGTTATAATAATCAGCTGTGTATGCATGTGCTGGTTTTAAGAAATAAGCCGAATGTTAATTTTTTATTAAATGTTTTATAAACATTTAACGCTTTTAAACCTTTTATTTATCAATTTGTTATTATTAAGCTAAAGGAACTAAACAACTATTACGATCATAATACTCGCGTTTCATAACAGCAATGATGATTAAAATGTTCATCATCGCTATTATGAAATATTTAGGTTTGTTGGTTTGTATGATTGTTTTTGATGATGTAGTTGCTTTTAAAATCGCAATAAAAAGAACATAAATTTTTAAAAGAATTATTACTCAATTATAAGGTTGACCTTGTTAAAAAAAATACTTATTAAGCATCCAACAAACCGCCAACAAACAAAATCATCTTTCATGATTAGCCGAGCCAAAGTATAGAATCATTAAAAAAATTCCAGTAAGAGATCTTCTTAATCAACGGCTACGATCATTTGTTTGCCGAAAGTTCTATTAAAGACCCAAGACATTTGCACGTATTCTCAAAAATTAAAAGCAAAATTAATGAAAGTGATTTTATTTATTTTATTCTTGGGATCAGAGACGTAATTTATGAATGTAATTAAAGGCAATAGACATTTAAGAAATTTAATAAATATACGAGGGGTGTCGGGGAAATACGAGTTGAACGAAATTTGTTAGCTACACTCTAAAACATTGCTTCAAATTTACGATCATATATTGTCTAAATTTGTGTTGAAAATTTCTCCTTGTCTAAAATTACATCGATTTTGTAGTTATTTTATTAAAGAAAAAACCTTTCAAATTAAACATATTTAGTCCAAGTGGAAAAAATGTAACATAAAGAATAACACGGCCTTGGCTGAATGGTAGATACGTCAGACTATCAGTCAGGGGTCGCTGTTCAAACCTACACGCAGCCAATCGCCTTTTTTAGTAAAAACATTTTGTTGAAAAATAATGCGTAAGTTTGGGTCGATAATAATCTGTAAAGTGTTGCCGACTATTATCGGCCTAATTTTCAACAAAAGTGTTTTAGAGTGTATGAAACCGGATAGAAAGGTAATATTGTGGTCTCGGTCCTTGGCTTAGGAAAAATTTATTTTTCAACATACACATAAAATTAAACATATTGGCGTTATTCAGTGCCTAGTGCAAATGGTCTTGCGAAAGAGCAAGTGCTAAGTATCGTAGATTTTTTGTAAAATCCAACAAAAAAAAAATGCACAGAGTTGCCGTTAGATTTAATAAAAAAAAGATACGATATTTTTCATTTGCTTTTTCGCAAGACCATTTGCACCAAACACTGAATACCATAATGGTGGTTTTTGGGCCATTCTTCATTGCAAATTTTAATAATTAAATATAATGAAGAATGATCCAAACAGATGGTGGGTGGTGAGTTGTTTATTTTGTCCTTTGGGTAGAGTTTGCTAATATGATTGGAGTTTTTTTATTATTAAATTTTATATACAGTGCAAGCTCGATTTTCGCGACAAATTAAAAACCAGACCTGTCGCGAAAACTGAATTTTTGCGATAACAGAACCCAAAATTTTATTGAAAAATGTTATGTAATTTTTAAAATTATAATTGTTTTTTTTTTGATATAATGACATTTTAAAAATGTTTAAAGAAATTGGAGATTTTGAGTTGCTTTTTTGGCAAATTATTTTTTAAAATAACAGCTGAATCACGTAGTTTATATAGTGCTGTTGTCGGCTTATCATTTTTCAAAGTCCATTGTATGCATATGTTTATCGATTCGTGATGGAACCAGTCCTTGAATATAAAATTGTTACTGGAGTTGTATATAGCAGGATTATTGAAAAAACATTTAAAGGCGTATGGGTTTTTCGATTTTCCAACAACCAAGAATATAATTTTGTCTGTGCCATTCGCATTTGAACAGGACAAGATAGTTATTCGCTCTTTGCATATTTTTCTTCCGGGAGCCGTTTTCTCATTACGTGTGACAAAAGTGTGATTTGGAAGCATCCTATAATTTAAACCAAATTCGTCTGCATTATAGATTTGGTGAAGAGTCAACCCATGCTCATCAACGTAATCCTTAAACTCTTTCACAAATGGATCAATAAGAGGAGGTTTCGAAGACAGTTTTTCGCCCGTAATTTTTAAAAATCTAATTCCATGTCGACGCTTAAATTTCTTCAACTATCCTTCAATGGCATTGAAAGCTGAATTAAATTGATAAATTTTGGAGTACAAATGACTGGCTTTTGACGTAAAATCGCTGCTAATATTGGAAAATTTTTTCCTTTTGTTTTACAAACCACTTATAAAGCATTTTTCCATTCTTGGGTACTCAGCTTTCTTTAAGGTGCAACGTTTGCCAGGCTTACTTTCTATTGTACGTACGAACTTATTTAATGAATTTTCTTGCTGTATAATGCGGTAAACCGACGACTTATCCCAGCAAAAATATCCGTCTACCGGAAGCAGCTTTATAAGGGAGAGATTTCGGTACTCTCCCTTACCAACCTGCTTCGGCATTACATGATTTTTGTTTGAGATGTCCCACTTGGTAGGTCTGGAGGCATGAGCTTCTTTCTGCGCATCCTAGATGCATTAACCTCATGTCTTTTTTATATGTATATAATTAAAAAAGTCTTGGCTTAATTTTTTATTTGCCATTATTTTATGTTGTTTTTATATTTATTTATGTATTAAATGGTATAAATACAATTGGAAATTATATTACACTACATTTTACTTTTATTAAATACTTTTCGTTCGCGTATTGAATCAGCAATCGATCCCACGATCTCCGCATGGTAGACTAGAACACCAACCACTAAGCTGTCGAGGCACATTTATTTTCATACACAATTCAATTGAAGAATAAAAAAATTTAATTACGAAGCGAAAATCACACTCGCATCCATATTTGTACACACGTAAGCGAGAGATGATGCACTATAAAAAAGTTTGAGTTGAATAAAAAAATTCGTGTTTAAAACACACGAAAAAACATAAATAGGCGACCAAATTCATCGTGTGGTAAGTTTCTTCGCTCCCTTACGTTATTGCATCCTCGTAAGGCAGAGGGGATGCACTGTGTTCTTTTCCGCATCTCCGAAGCACTTCTTATTAATCTACCTGCTTCCTTGTACCAAATTTATTTTTGCTGGGATGCAACTTGTAATTCACGCAAATTAAATTTATGGAATCTCCACTTAAATTTTTTTTTAATCTCTAATTTGTGAGAAATCTTTGGCTTTAAGATATGTTGAACTTTTCCCATATTAAGAGATGTATTTACTAGTGATGTTACGAATATTCGTCTTCGAATCGCCGAATATTCGTCTCTTTCATGATATTCGTATTCGCCAAATTCAAGCTAATATTTCACGAACATTTTGTGAATACGTTCCAAAAAATAATAATAAAAAATACTCAAAATTAAACAAAAAATATTAATTTTTACTAAAAAAAATTGTCTACAACGCAAAACAATAATCTTCTTTTAGTAAAGAAAAAAGGAACAAAATATATTTTACAACGACATGGCATTTAAAAAGTAAAGTATTGTTAAATTAATTTATTAATCATGATAAAGTAATACTCAAAGCTCAGTAGAGGAATGTTAAACTTCAAAAATAAAAGTTTTGAAGGCTTTTCTCCATCAAGCCTATTGCGCGGTGTGTAAATAAGGTCCGCATCACTAAACATTCGCTCGCGCGGAACACTCGCCGCTGGTGTCACTAAATATTGCCTGGGTATAGGTAAAAGAAGCTCGTATTTTCCCTTATTTACTTTCCACCAAAAATTTCAAAAAAAGTGGCATTCAGGTGCTAAGTTAATAATTTAAAATTCCGTCATCGGAATATCATAATAATGTTAAATACCTATAGTATTGTGACAGTTTTTTCTCAATTTATTGTTATTGATGCATAGGGTAGATTTTTTTCAATTAAATTTGAAATATTAAGTGGTACTAACTATTTAGATTGAATATTCGTATTCGAATTCGGCGAATATTGTTTTAGATTTTCGTATTCGTATTCGCGAATATTAAAAATTAATATTCGTAATATCACTAGTATTTACACAACAAATGACACGAATAAACTGACAAAATTGAAGATCAAAATCATCCAAGAAAGTTAATATACCAAAAGACGGGGATTTCCTTTCCGTGGTTATAGACATTGTAGTCAAATTTAAAAAACAGATAAAAGTCGCGAAAATAGAACCCGTTTTTCGTAAACTGTCGCAACTATAGAACCTGCAATTTAAAAATGAAGCCATCGCGATAACCGGGCCGTCCCGATAATGGGTAGTCGCGAATACCGAGCTTGCACTGTATTTACACTCTAAAACATTACTTCAAATTTACGATCATATATTGTTTAAATTTGTGTTGAAAATTTCTCCTTATCTAAAATTACATCGATTTTGTAGTTATTTTATTAAAGAAAAAACCTTTCAAATTAAACATATTTAATCCAAGTGGAAAAAATGTAACATAAAGAATAACACGGCCTTGGCTGCATGGTATATACGTCAGACTATCAGTCAGTAGGTCGCGGTTCAAACCTGCACGCAGCCAATCGCTTTTTTTTAGTAAAAACATTTTGTTGAAAAATAATGCGTGTGTAATTTTAGGTCGATAATAATCTGTAAAGTGTTGCCGACTATTATCGACCTAATTTTCAACAAAAGTGTTTTAGAGTAGACTAATTTATGAAATTTCGCAGGTGGCAGCGAAATCTATTTTTATTCATATAATATTATAGGTAGGAATAATATATTAAAGTCAGGCTTGTGGAGTAATGATTACATTTTGTAATTAATTACTTGTTTAACTATACATTACATGTAATTATAGTTCGTTGTGCCAGCAAAAGTCTCTGTTGTCGTTTTTGCTCACACGTCTAATATTATCTCTGCACGAAGGCCTTAGTTTGTTGTATTACAAATGAGTTATAACTAATATTTTTATGTTATAAATGATTTTGATTAATATTTTATCATAATTAATATTATATTATTATATTTCAATTAATGTTATGTAAAGTCACTGACCGTATTTTAATACTTATAAAACCATATTTTTTCATATAAAAAAAAAACAAACACTTGTGATTAAAAAGTTATATATATCCATTTGGATTTTTTTAATTTAAACAAAGCATTTTTATCTTCTTTTCGAAATAAAATAAAATAAAAATCGTTTATGATATTTATCACAAAAGCGGAAAATTATTTTAAAATTTTTTTATCGGATGAACAAATTTAGTACTACAATAAAAATGTGTTGTAAGAAAAAATCATATAAGGAAAACAATAAAATAATAAAATGTTTATATACACATTTAGAACACGTTTTGAATCAATTGATACAAGGAGAGCTCAAAGATTAATTAGCGCGCAAATTAAATAATTACTAAGCACTCGGGAAAAATCGCGAATATTACGAAAAACTTTCTTATACATTAAAGATTACAATGTTACGATTGATTAAAAGCTCCAAAAATTTAAGAAAACCATAAGCTTTGAAAAAATTGCGCCTATCGCGAAAATAGCGAAAATTTGCGAAAATTGCAAAACTTTAAACAAGGCATAATTTTGATTAAAAATTGCTAAAACTGTATGGAATACCAAAACTTCGAACAAAATCGCGATAATGGCGTGAATTCGTAAAAATTTGCTAACAGCGCACGATGGGCCAGGATCCTAGAATTTTGGCCATAAATAGAATATTGATTTAGTGCAATATGGCGGCTATAATATTGATACATATTTAAGAGGTCATAATTTTCTAATTACTTTAAGACTAGGAGCGACAGAGGTTAGCGATCAGTCATATGGAGGTTTTTAGAGTCGCGAATTACGAATCTGAAATTTAAATTTAAAAATTCGGGATGGCGGATCCAATATGGCAGTCAAAATTTTTAAAACATCAAGCTCTTAATTTTTTAAATAAATACAAAGGAAACTATGGGACCCTGTGATAGGTATTTTACAAACAGACATTTGGAATTTTAAATGGTGAAATCAATATGGCGGGTACAGTATTATTCCAACACTATTAAAATAAACGAAAAGCATAAAGAAGAATAGAGAAAAAACAAATGAATTTATGCTTGCACACGAACACATTTTCATGAATTTCTTTAACTTTGAGAAATAAAAGTTGAATTAATTGTTTAAATAATATAAATATTTTTATTTATAAATAAAAGATTTCATATCTGTGTATATTCTTGTCGAATAATTATTTGAGTTTTACCAAAAGACGACGTGCTTTAACTGAACAGCTGTTCAATAACACCACAAAAATTATTGCCGTTTAGTTACCGCAGCTAGCATGGTAGAATAATACAGGTAGTGGTGAAGCGTTAACGAACTTTTATTTTGAGTTCGACTCTGTCAAAAGTTGTTTATGTTATACCAACACACACCCACACTACTGAAAAAAACATGGCGAAGTAAACACACACATGTGAACACATACATTTTTTTTCAAATTTTCTTTTGTGCTTTTTGACAACCTCGAACATAAACAACAATAAAAAGCCGTGTTGTTTTTGCTGTTGTTGGGTTGTTGTAGCTTCGCTACTACCTGTAGTATAATTCTACTATGGCAGCTAGTAGTGCTTAAAAGTTTAACGAATAGTAAAAGCAATAATTTTGGTGTTAACTTCTTTAAACGCCTTGTTTGTTGCGTTAAAATAAGTTTGTGAATTGCACTACTGGCAACTATTTCTTTTGCGTATATAACCGAATGTTTTTTTATTTCCTCAATTCATTTTTCTTCCATTTTTATTTTTTTATTAACCCTCTGATAACCAGCAATTTTTTCAACGTTCACTAACCGACAAGGTCCCTTGGGACCTTACATATTAATATATGGATATGTACACTATTAATATATGGATATGTACACTATTACTTAGTACATTACTTTCGCTAAGATAGAGGTGATATTTGTTTCTTATAATAAAGCACATAGATACTACTTATTAAATGAATTTATTGAATTTAGGTAAACTAATGATATCAGGTAATGACGAAGTTAATAATATAAGGAGAAGAATAGAAGAGTGTTCAACACAAAAAAGGTTCCAGACAAACAAAATATTTGTGAGCAGTTGTCGATTAGATTATGTACGGCACAAACGACAGGAGAATCCATTAGTTTGGAGAGCAAGTGATGAAACGCCAACATCGTTTGCCATACATATATCCAGTAAAAGAGACAAACATTTAATAGAATTTATAACAATTTTCTTGTTCATAGTAACTCACTACCATTCCGAATGTCTACGTAGCAATACGTATTTTCGGATGGCTAATAATGTGGGCGTTAGTTAAGAGCTAGTGCTAAGATTTTCAAAAGCGAACATCTTTTGACTGGCCATCGTCTTGTTGTTGTGCATGTTCCCAACATTTATTCCATTGTATCACTACGACATTGTAATCCAAAATAGGTATCAATTGGTTTATTTTTGTATTGTCCACATTAAGTATACTTGCGTAATATAATAGCAAAATTGCTGTATAACGTAACATCACCTTGTTAAAATCCAAACAGTGCGCTAAATAGCCGTATAAAACAAATGTTTTCAAAAGCTAACCCTTTACCCATAAAAATTAGAGCTAACTCGAAAGTTGTGTAGCAATTGTCCTCGTAAACTGTACGTCCACTTCTCCTATATATATTTTTTTTACCAAATCTAATTCATAACCTTGTCCTTTGTTCACTTGGCGCTCCTCACTAGACAGCTTTCCGCTATATGTTATACCTGTCAGTAGATATTATGATTTCGGATCATAGACCCATCGTATTTATATCCCATATTTTGCTGGCTTAGCCTGAAAACACACCAAATAAGACAAAACGGATTTGTCTTTTAAGTCAAAAACAGTCGTATGATTATAACGAACACCAAAATAAATTTGGTGTGTGTTGTCTCATAAGAGCTAGTGTTCTGTTGTCGTATAGATCACAAAAAATCAGTTTTGTCTTATTCGGTGTGGATTCAGCCTTAGAGTTAAAATACATATTGAGTAAAACGTGTTAGTCCTCGATAAGGAAGCAGTTCCTAGTAATAGATAACACTTATCCTAGATTGTCTTGATCAAAGTCCAAAGCCCATCAATAGCAGCAGCTTTGCTTTCCAACTTCCTTTTCTCGTGTGTAATTTTTTTTATCAAAACGAACCGTTTTGGTATACTATATACTATCTTTTTGCATTTTTTCTTTTCAAAGTCTCACATTTAGAAATAAAATAGAAATAAAATACCTTAAAAGATATGCGAGGCCACCATGGACCTTGTCGGTTATCCACGTATTAAGTGTATTTGATACGTTACAAAATTTAAAATAGGTATGAAAATCATGTGAAACATTTCTAAAACGCTTCATAACACTACAAGTATAAATGTTATGGAATCTTGAAAAAATCGCCCCAGTCATGCTAAAGTTGTGCATATTTGAAAACGTAGAAGGTCCCTAGGGACCTTGTTAGTCATCCGAGGGGTAACAGTTCAAAAATAAGAAAGTAAGCCATGTGAGATCTTAAAATTGTACCAATGTTAACTAAAATTGTACTTTTTTATACCTAATTGTACTAAAACAGAATATTCGCCTTGGAACAAATCAAGAATACCAACGCTGTTGAAAATCAAAATAAAAAACATGGGATAATAGCCCTATTTAAACAAACAAATTTTGTAAAATTTTTAGCTCTTATAAAAGAAGCCATACTTTTTTTTAACTTTTATTTTTTGATTATTTTCCTACATTTTGTATATTTTACGAACCAGTTTCGTGGTGCGAAATTACGAAATATTTTGTAATATGCCTTTCGTAATATGCGTTTTCGTGCATATGTTGCATGGATTTTTTCCGGTGTATGTTTATTTTGGGCTATCGTCATATAACAAGATTACTTAACTGAGATGGTAAAGGTCTTGATTTGTAAACATACAAAAATTGTGAGAACAAGAGCTGAAGACCAAAAAATTAATTTTTTTTAACAAACCCTCTTAATCCTTAAGCTTTCTCAATCATCGAACTTGCGACCTTTCTGTTAATAGTGTAGCACACTATCAACTAAACTACAATTCCTTTGGTTGACTTTACAGTATTTTATGATTTGATGCAATTCCAACCACCAAAATTGCTTAGATTTACCAACATTTTATTTTGTGTGTGGACATTATTAGGTTTTTATTTGTGATAGCTTCGGTGTAGATTAAGCTGTGTTTCTGAAAATTAGTTTACAATATAAAAAAAGAAAGCATTAATGAACCCCTTTTTCTTCAGTAACTTAAAAAATTTGGCTTTTTTAAATATATGATGACTACATTGATATAAAGGAGCGATATACACTCTAAAACATTACTTCAGATTTACGATCATATATTGTCTACATTTGTGTTGAAAATTTCTCCTTGTCTAAAATTACATCGATTTTGTAGTTATTTTATTAAAAAAAGAACCTTTCAAATTAAACATATTTAGTCCAAGTGGAAAAAATTTAACATAAAGTATAATACGGCTATGGCTGAATGGTAGATACGTCAGACTATCAGGTCGCGGCTCAAATCTGCACGCAGCCAATCGCTTTTTTTAGTAAAACATTTTGTTTAAAAATAATGCGTGTGTAATATTAGGTCGATAATAATCTGTAAAATGTTGCCGACTATTATCGATCTAATTTTCCACAAAAGTGTTTTAGAGTGTACATATTGGACTTAAATGTATCTGACTTCTTATCTTAGCCTGATATGGTTTGTTTGAAAAAATAAAGTAAAAACGGTTCTTACCAAGGTAGATTGAACAGATACCACCACGAGAACAGCTGTTTTAGTAAATTTGAGAACGTGTGCGTCACACAGACAATAGATTTTGACACATCTCTGGTATGTTTATATCAACAACGGGCATGTGTTAGTAAATTTGACAGAGCTTATGAATGTGTGCAACACACAACCAATAGACTTGCCATATTTCCGGTGTGTTTCTACGAACAAAATACATGTGTTTTGGTGTTATATTTGTTGTCGTCGTGGTGGTACCTGTAATGAATCTGCCTTGGTTCTTACAAGATTTATGTTTTTATTCCACTTTTACAATTTTTAATTTGCTCATAATATACGGTTCTGCTAATAATAATATTTTAGGTTGCTTATTGCTTTATAATTTATTCTTTATAGGAATTTAATGCATTTTTTAATTTTAATGCTTAATGTTAATGGTCATAATAATCAAATACACGAACGTTTATTAAATTTTTTGTGCGTATACCATTGAATGCAACGGAGATGTGAAGTTAAAATGAAGAGACGTAAAGGGCTTTTTGTGAACTTCGAAAGACCTAGGGCTTTTATGATTTGCAAATAAATATACAGATATTTTTGCTTGACACTCTTATAGAAGGTTACATATTATTAAAAAAATATTTTATTTTATTTTATTTTATTAACGTTTTTTTAATAACTCAACATCTTTCATAAAAAGTTCATTTAATGAAGAATGCAAGGGAGTGAACATTCTAAATAAATTAAGTAAAGTGCGACTTTGGTTCGCACACGAAGGGTTCCGTACGAATACACATATGTATATCCCTCTTTGTTTTTGCCCCTTTCGTCATTTTGGCAGTTTTTTCGTTGTGCTTTCTTGTTTAATTTTAGTTTTTTATTTTTTAAGCATTTTTCGTTGTTTTTGGGTTTTTTGGTTTTTGCGCTCTATCAATTTTCGTGATTTTTTCATTTTTTCTCTGGCGATTTTTCGTTTTTTGCAATTTTTTTGTTTTTTGTCGATTAGTTTAGTTTTGCCGACTTTTTGGTTATGGTATTTTTGTAACGTTTTCACTTTCCTACAATATTTTTAGTTTTAGCGATTTATTTTAGTTGTGGCGATTTTTTTCAGTTATGGCGCTTTTTTCGTTTTTGGGAATTTTTTCGGTTTTTTGTGGTTTTTTAGATTTAGCGTTTTTTTGTTTTGACACTTTTTTTCGTTTTAGCGATTTTTTTGGTTTTTGGCAATTTTTTTAGTTATGGCGCTTTATTTGGTTTTTGCGCTTTTTTTCGTTTTTGTGATTTTTTTTTCATTTATGGCGATTTTTAAATTTTTTGTTGATATATTTAGTTTTAGCGATTTTGTAGTGCTATTGTCGTTGTGACGACTTTTTTCGGTTTTTGAAGTTTTTTTAGTTTTTTTGGCTATCTTTGTAGTTTTGGTGATATATTGCGTTTTAACGATTTTTTTTTTAATTTTGCTGCTTTTTTCCTTTAAGCGTTTTTTTCATTTAAGCGTTTTTTTCGTTTTGAAATTTTTTTAATTTTGGATTTTTTTATTTTTAGCGTTTTCAAAATTTCATGATTCTACATCCTACGTTTTCAAAGATACAGTATATTGTCTAAATTACATAGTCAAAATTACATTAACTGATAGAATACCCTTTAATTTTTATTGCTTTAAATATCGGTGTTAATTGGTGTAGTCTATTATACAGACTACACCAACTAGCACTTACTTTGAAAATTTAAAGTGTCTATATATAAGTGTCTTCATATTACATTAGTATTTCAACATATTGCGTTGCTCGCTTTAGAACACCATTTAATTTTTAACTGTCATATATTTGTTGTTGTAGCGGCCAAAGTTTTACATATTCTGTGAAAATTTCAGGTCCGTAGCTCCTACGGTTCCCAAGATACAGCAGACTGTCTAAATTACATAGTAAAATTACATTAACTGATAGAACACCCTTTAATTTTTATTGTTCTAAATATTGGTATTAATTGGTGTAGTCTATTCTACAGACTACACCAATTAACACGAACTTTGAAAATTAAAAGTGTCTACATATAAGTGTCTTCATAATACATTAGTATTTGAACATTTTTCGCTGCTCGCTTTTTAGAACACCCTTTAATTTTTAGTTGTTATAGCGGTCAAAGTTTTACATATTCTGTGAAAATTTCAGGTCAGTAGCTCTTACGGTTCCCGAGAAAACATTACATTAGTATTTCAACATTTTTCGTTGCTCGCTTTAGAACACCCTTTAACTTTTGACTGTCATATATTTGTTGTGTAGCTCTACATATCCTTTGAAAATTTCAGGTTCGTAGCTCTTACGGTTCCCGAGAAAACAGCCTGTGACAGACAGATGGACAGACAGACGGACAGCGTAGCGAAAACAATAGGGTTCCTTTACACTTTTGGTGTATCGGAACCCTAAAAAAGGAAGATAATAGAATACAACTTTAAGTGGATAGGAAAAAAATATAGAAATCCAGCAAATTTGAAGGCAATAAGTTACTCAATGTTAAATTCTTGTTTCCATATATGACACCGATTTATCATACCTGCCACAATTCTTTACAATCCATAAACAGTCATAATGATGCAGAAATGATTCAATAAGTTGGTTTGTTATACTCAGTTTAATTGTTTATATTTTGTTAGAAAGACAAATTGTATACTAATTTATTTAAAAGCAAATATCTACATGCAATTTTTTTAGTTTTGAAAAAAATTTAAAATTTTTTCTGCAGTAACATTACAAGCCATACAAAAATTAAAAGAAAAATATAAAATGCATTTTAAAATATTTTGTGCAGTAACATCATAAGCCACATTAAAATTTAAATACAGCCATTTCTGCTATGTTGCCATTGTCGAACGATGAGTACGTGATAGTAGTCGTTTTAGACGAGTCCTTAAAGGGGTGTATAGAATAATTTCATGAAAGACATATTTTTTAGTATTTACATATTTTTAGCTTTTAAGTTGATTATATCAAAATATTTTATATGTAGCTTATGATGTTATTACAATAAGCCTTATATATAATATTATTTTCATCAGTCGGAAGTTATTATTATTATTTGGCTTAAGTTCACAATAATTGAATTAATGTAAATTCAAATTATTTCTTAAGAGTGGAATATTAGAATATCTAATCAGACTAGCAGAACGGACTTGTACTACTAATTTCGACAGCCGCTACGCTGTCATCATCAGCGTCCTTTGTTCGCTTTTACCACGTTTGATCGTGGATACAAGTAATAATGAAACATCAGCTATTTAACCAAATTTTATGAGGAAATAGAATATGAGTCCTATTCCTTTTATTAATATGGTGAGCCGAACAAATTTCACCTTATGATTCTTTATTCCAATTTTCCAATTTTTGCTTTTGCTTGTACGTAAGCTCCGCCCACAATATATCAAGCTATTGTTGTTGTACATGTTTTTAAACAGGTTTCTTTCTTTCAGTTTTAAATTAGACCGCAGAGACCACAAATGTATTCAACTTTTTTGCGGGTGCCGTCGCAAATTTCAATACATATTTGTTTAAAAACATGTACAACAATTTCAAAATCAATATATTATGGTACTTTTTCCTAAAAAACTTTTTTTGGACCATTTTTTTAATTTTCCAACGGTCACACTGGCTATGAAATATTGATAAAAATATTGTTTTTCACAATATATTTTTATAATATTTAACATGGAACTGACATTCACTGAGCTAACATTTTTAAAATTAAATGGCAACTGTAGTTAATTGGCTATGAATTTGGCAATATCTAGCTAACATATGATAAAGGTTTGTAATAAGTACAGAAATGCGTTATATGTGATTAAAAATAATAACAGGTTAATTAGTTAACCAACTCCATGGAGTTGACATATTAATTTATGACGAACTATTTTAAAATTTTGATTTTATATAACACAAGCTCGTTGCACTGTTTCATGTCCATGTTAGTTGACTTAGTTTTAATATGTGTTACAAATTGCTCCAATAATCTCGCGGTAGAAGGCACAGGAGCTGCTAAAATCAAAATTAACATATATTGGTAAAATCCGAGGATAAAAACTATTAGCGCGGCATTTAATATTAAGCATATAGATAGATATATTGATTAAAAAATGTCCGCTTCTTTAAATGTTATTATATACAATAGAATATGGAAGAACATTTTTTAAAATTATTTGTTGAGATGAAGAAAATAACCAATTTACAGACAAACTCCAGGTAATGACATGAAATGGAGCTGACATTTCAGTGGAGTGATATTGCAAGTTTTTTTTCGACTTAATTTACTATTTCAAAAAAAAAATTCACGAGCGAATTAAAGTAGTATAAATATGGGCATTCTGGCACACGTGTATTTTCCCATAAGGATCACTCCTTATGGGAAAAATACATAGAGATTGATCCCTATGTATTTTCCCATAAGGATCACTCCTTATGGGAAAAAATACATAGGGATCAATCTCTATTTATGGTCCATAAGGATCAATCCAATTAGAAAAAAAAATATTTTAATTCTTATACATATATATTGTCCATAAGGATCAGCCCAGTTAAAAAAATTATTCTGATATATACATATTTCCATGAGGCGTAATCCAATTAGAAATTGAAAAGGAGAAATTCAAATGAGATATTTTTGGTTCATAACAAGTTTAATGAGATTCTCGGTTGAGTAATTTCACAAAAACTAAAATGAGAACTCGATTGTTCTACACAAATTTGATATAAAAGAGCATTCAGAATTTAATTTTAGTTATTGTTCTTCAAAGTTACTTGAAATCACGTTCAACAAAATGGTAAGAATACAGTTTTACATAATATTATAATTTTTTATTTAGTTATTATACATAAGTTTAAGAAATACATATAGAATTTAATTAATTTTTGCTTTCTTTTAGATCTATCAACAAATAATAAACATTGCCCAAGGAACGAAATCAGAATATACGAAAATTGACGATATTCCTTTAAATGAACCTTACAAAATTTTAAATTTTGAATGGAAGGTTACACAATATGGATCTAAAGTTATTGCATATTTAGAGAACAATAAGTGGTTTTATCTTCCGCAAAGAATCGTTAAATATTTAAACAGAGAGGATCCTTACTTAGCTAAAATTAATGATAAAATTTGGACAATAATTTACAAAGGACGCCAATCACCAAATGGTTCTGCAATATTCGAACTAAACTATAGCTAATTTTTTTTTATTTGTCATTAAAATTTGTATGTAGTTGAAATATATATTTAAGATAATAAATGTGTGTAGTAAGTGCAATGAAACCTGATTTTTTTACTTTCATTGTAAGAAAAAGGATAGGACAATAAAATTTATTGAAAAGTTAAACATGCATGTGCAAGACTTAAGGTTATACATATTCTATATTCGCTTTACTTTATTTTATTTTATGTATATTATTTATTCTATAAAAAGGATATGAGAAAAACTCGTAACAAAGGAAAGACAATTTAAGAAAAAAGGATGTAAAAATTTTCATATAAACTAAAATATCAATTTGTATGGAAAAAACTATTAAGACAGACATGCGCATGCATGCTTTTTTGGGCATGTCGCAGTGACAAAGGAAAAATAATTTAAGAAAAACAGGACGTAAACATTTTCAAATAAAGCAAACCAGCGCGTGCATGCTTTTATGCATGTCACAGTATGTGGGTGCGTTGACTATGTCTAATTTGTGAAAAACTCATAAGAAAGACATACGCATGATTGCTTTTCTTATGCATGTCGCAGTATGTGGGTTGCGTCGGCTAAATCTAATTTTTATTTATTCTGAGAAAAAGGATTTAAGAAAAAAGGATGTAAAAATTTTCATATAAACTAAAATATCAATTTGTATGGAAAAAAACTATTAAGACAGACATGCGCATGCATGCTTTTTTGGGCATGTCGCAGTGACAAAGGAAAAATAATTTAAGAAAAACAGGACGTAAACATTTTCAAATAAAGCAAACCAGCGCGTGCATGCTTTTATGCATGTCACAGTATGTGGGTGCGTTGACTATGTCTAATTTGTGAAAAACTCATAAGAAAGACATACGCATGATTGCTTTTCTTATGCATGTCGCAGTATGTGGGTTGCGTCGGCTAAATCTAATTTTTATTTATTCTGAGAAAAAGGATTTAAGAAAAAAAGGATGTAAAAATTTTCATATAAAGTAAAATATCAATTTGTATGGAAAAAAACTATTAAGACAGACATGCGCATGCATGCTTTGAAGGACAAACAAATCTTTCTGCTTAATTGTTTAAACTCACTAATTTTCAAGGTCGTAAATGTGTTACTATGTTTTATTACTTTATTTTTCCATTTATATGACAATTTTAAAGGAAATTTTAAAAATTCCTAACAAAAAAAAAGGACAATTTAAGAAAAAGGATATGAGGAAATCAAAAGGACAATTAAAGAAAAAGGATATGTAGATGTATTCATATACATATGTAATAGTGTGTCCAGAAAAAAGTATATAATGCGGTATTTTTGCGAACAAAATTCTAGTCTTTGAGATCATTCTATTGCGATTACTAAAATTTATATTATTTATATTTTTTAACATGAACGGAAAATTAAGTTGTGATATATGTAAAGTCGTTACATTTTCGACATGGTCGAATAAAAAAAGGCATTACTTAAAACAACATAATGTTGTTTTAAGAAAGCCTTTATGGGACACCCCCCTATACAGGAAAGTTAAAAAGCAGAATCTGAAAACATTTTTAAATATGTCAAGAGAAGTAACAACATCAGATCCAACAACAACAACATCAGAGTCAGCAACAGCATCAGATCCAGCAACAACAACATCAGAGTCAGCAACACCATCAGAAGCCACAAGAACAACATCAACAGAAACAACGGTAAGAACATCATCAGAAGCTACAACATCAGAAACATACCATCATCTTCTCGATGGAGATGATGATATGTTTCTAAATATCATCATACCGGAATCACCACAAACAAAAACAGCATCAACACCAACAACAACAACATCAACAGAAACAACAGCAACAACATCATCAGAAGCTACAACATCAGAAACATACCATCATCTTCTCGATGGAGATGATGATATGTTTCTAAATATCATCATACCAGAATCACCACAAACAAAAACAGCATCAGCACCAACAACAACAACATCAACAGAAACAACAGCAACAACATCAGCACCAACAACAACAACATCAACAGAAACAACAGCAACAACATCAGCAGAAGCCACAACAACAAAAAAGGAACTTATTAACATTAGTGAAATAATTATGCTGCCTCCATTTGATGTAGCATCATACTTAGCCATATATGATGGCCAAGATGATATATTAATGGAGGCAGTAAATAAAATTCCACTAGCCTAGAGAAACTTACAATTGAATAAATAAAAAATATATAAAAATTTAAATATATGTCTTTCATTAAATTGTATTATTTCTCTTTATTATTAATTATATTTTTTGAAAATTACAATTTTTACATTTACTAATATTATATATGTTATAATAAAATTTCATAAGTGTGGTTGCTTCTTTCTCTATTTCAATATTACGTATCCTATGTTGTGCACATGAACAGGTATCTGGTCCACATGTCTCATTTTCATTAGACCAACAGCAATTGTCATAATGCTCTCCATGTTTAGTTATCGTCGTTTTCAAGTTATTTGCCCCTTCTAGATGTGATTGAATATTCATGAGTTTATATTTATCTTCATCGGAAATAATATGGGAACACCGTTTTAAGAAATCGTATATATCTTTTAGAATCATCCTTATTAATGAGAATGACTACATATGTAGACAAAGTGTTTGTGAATAAACCTTAATGATGTTAGATTAGATATTTATACCATTTTAATGTATTGATATCTACAATAGTTTTCTTATTTCATTTGTGAGGGGGATATATTCAAACATTTTATCATGTATAATTAAGCAATAAGCAGACGTATTAGCCGGGATATTTTTTAAGGTTTTTATTTCAATTCGAATGTCAATTGGTCCAGATTTGACTGATTCATTTTGATGAGTAACATCTAAGACAATTATTGGCGCCATGGTTTTAAAATTTTCTCTTGTTAATAGTGGTTGTGGATCGCGTGAATAATAACTTTGTTGAAACTTTAAATACATGTCATATAGAATTGCAAAACGATTTCTATCAAATTTGAGATTTAGATCATCATAAGGATATATATCAGAGTTAAGATGCACTTTTATATCGGTCAAATCACAATGCTGAAACTTATTCTGACTATTTCGAAGTCCTAAGAGTAGGAAACGCGGTCTTTCGTTTTCGGTGGCTAGCTTAACATTCCATAGAACTGTTGTACTTTCTGGAAGTGAGGGATAATAATACATATCCCAACTTCTAAAAGTTATATTTAACGGATAACGGTTGTTAATTGTTTTAAACATTTGCAATTTATAAGCATCAGCAAGTTGAATGTGTGGCACTTTCCAAGTAACATTTAAAATCGATAACTTAGTTTTTTCGCTTGCTAGTTGAGATTCAAAAACTTGTTTATCATCTTTAGATCGCAAAAGAATCAACTCATGTTTGGAATTAACTATTATTTTATTAAAATCTTCAGCAAATCCGAGTAATAATTTTAGTGGAACACAAAAATTGAAATAGCCGTCTACAAGTGTAAGATCATCATTTTTGAAGGGCGACCATCCTGCATTTAATAGATTATCGCTTTCAGATTTGTTCAATGATACATAGTTCTTTAATTCTGTTGCAACACCCAAGATACGTGTACGATCAATTTCTACTCCATTGATTTCATATCGAATTTCATCAAATAGATGTCCTACACAATTGCTTAGGAGACGTATAGATGTAGAAATTGTTGAGTCTTCCTTTGTTGCAAGTCCTTCGATATATAGAAAACTCTCACTTGGTAATACATACAAATCTTGATTTTGAATGGCAATACGAATTTCGTCATTATTTTTAAATGACTGCAAATATGATGTATAGCTATGATACTCCTTTTTAATAATTGAATTATCAAATTGTGGTTTTTGTAATATGTTAATAATATTACTCATTGTAAATATATAGTAAATGTTTTCTTTATTTTCTATTTTTTAGATGAAATCCTAAATTTCTTAAAAATTCCTTATTATCTTTACGAAGAATATTATTTTGCTGTTGTATTTTTCCTTGAATTTTTAGTTTGTTCTCTTCTTTTAACTGAATATTACAATTTGATGGCTTTCCAGTTTCGTCTTCCGTTGATAAGGATAGAATGAATGGCGAACGTTTTTGCAATTCAGTTTTATTAAATATAATCATTCTCTCATAGGTTTCAAATGTAGTCGTATTGTTATTTTTTCTCCACGAAAATTTATCAAGTTTCCGTCTTGATCAACAACTTTCAAAACAAGACTATTTATTGTTCTTGAATTTACAGGTAAATATATCACATTCGATGGAGCCTCTGTTATTTTATATCCGGGGCTAACGTTAAGTGAAAACTGATGTAAAATATGTGCAGACGTGTTATTTATATATGATCCGCTGACAATATTACATTCAACGATTACTGTATTAATTTTGGTTATATCAATTGTTTTATCGGAGTAATGTTCTCTGCCAGGTTCCAATACTCTTGTGCTAAAACCTAATAATGATCCGATTGAACTCGCCTTATTGAAATAAATTGAATCTGTAGTGCTTTTTATGCATGTTTGTAGAGTATTATAGTTAGCTCGTACATCAAGGATTCCATTCGCATTCATATCATGATATTTATTTGAGAGTACTTCAGCAATATCTGATAATTCATATGATCCAACTGGAACTTCTATTTCATGATTACCAATATGAAATAAATTATTTTCTACATCGACATTTGGAATTGAGTGATATGTGTCAAAGCTTATTAGACCGCAAACATAATTCTCATTTAATTCGATTGGAGGAAAATAGTTTGCATTAAGATATGAAGAGTCTCCGTTTAATGTTAATGTAATTGACATTTTAACGTTTGATGAGTGAATAGTGTATTATTAAAAATTTCACAGATTTTTATTATGAAGCATTGTCGATATTAATCCAAGAGTTATGTTCTGACGAAAATCCCAACCACTTAACGTAAACCATATTATTTCTTCTTTTTAAAATTTTTTCAACTAAATATGTTTCTGGAAATTTAGTTTTCATTAGCTCATGCTCGTAAAAACCACCTTTAATTTCATGATCTTGATAGTCTTGTAATATGTAGGTATTAGGGTTAGTATTTTTTATTGTTTTGATTTTAAATATTTCTGTTGTCCAATTTGGTGTGTAACCTTTTTCAAATGTATGCTTATATTTACTTATTCGAACATTATCATTTACTTTAAATTTGGGTTTTTTAAACACTTTTAAATTGTTGTAGACTGTATTCAACAATAAATTTTCATTTGATGAACTTACTTCATTTGGGGTCATTTGTATTGTTCTATGAAATATATTATTATATTTATCAACAAGTTCTTGATATTTGCATATCCATTTGTATGTTCCTTGATAGCTAAACTCTTTCCACATCATTCCTTTTAACGTTCTGTTAAATCGTTCTACTATGGATGCCTTTAGAACACTATATGTTGAATAGTGATTAATATGATTCGATTGCATTAGTTGATGAAATTGATTATTGAAAAATTCTTTACCGTCATCTGTCTGTAAATTTCTTGGTTTTCTATTGTTGTTAGTGAAAATACTTTTCATAGCATTCGTTACGTTTGATGCAGTTTTATTTTTTAATGCTACAGCCCAAGCTTTTTTTGAAAAGGTATCTATTACTGTTAGAAGATATCGATATCTATTATTATGTACTGCATAATTTACCATTTCCACCAAATCTGCTTGCCATAAATCATCAATTCCTTTCATTGTAACTCGTCTTCTTTTAAAATTTTTTCGCGCTTGTTTGTGCAGTTCATTAACTATTTCTCTCTTATCCACGTTCATTTTGTATATGAGAGTATATGGCTACAAGGTCCTTTTTTATATATACGTCAATCACTTTGCTGCTTTAATTTTAGGCCATTCCAGTTTCCGTTTTTTTACATCATTTACATTATCATTTCTATCAATCCTTTTGAACATAAAATCTTAAATTTTATTAAATCTTCCTTCAATATTTTTTATAAAGTCTTTATTTGCAAAGTGTATTTGATTATTTACTGCATTTTCAATGAGTTCAACATCTTTATCAATATCTTTTGTAATCGATTCTCGTAATATATTTATCTCGCTTCTAATAATATTTAATTGGGAATCATATTTATTTTTAAGTTCCTCAATTTCATTTAACTTATTTTCGATTTTATTCGAAAAATCTTCATTTTCATTGCGGAACTGTTCCTTAAAAATCTTTATCGTAGTATATATTTGTTGCATATCTTTTGTTATATTATTTAATTGTAAATTTTGCTTGTATGTCCTTAACCTTGAATTACTATTTATATTATTCTTAATCGAACTTTCTCCAAATTTATTTATATAGCTCATTTTTAAAATATTATGTCAGCTTCTCTCAATTCTTCAACAATTGCAATTATTTCGTTTTTATGATTATTATGACCAGCACTTTCCGATGAAAGAAGTAAACGTAATCTGTCAACTAATTCATTTGGGTCATCCCAATATATATAGCTGGGCTTACGATTGTCTACAGATTTTAACGTCAATCCGCTACCTTTCTTTAAAACATTTGGTTTCGTAGTAAATAAATGTTTTATTATATTAACATATTTATATGCTCGTGAACCTTTAATTTGACCTGTAGATTGATATTGACGTTTGTGTACATTTGTACTCTTTAAAAGTTCTTTATAATTTTTTAAATCATTTTTAGTGTAATGTAGAGGTTTTGAATGAAAGACTAATTCGAATAATCCTGGAGTAATTTTCCACGTTGTACTTCCTATTTGGATAGAATTATCTGCATTAAAATTTAGGTCATTATTTCCATATCGCCAGTTTCCGCTTTCATCTATGTTGAAACCATAAACCATATCTAACTTTTTATTACTCAGAAGCAACTCTATATTTTCAACTAATGAGGACTTATTAATATCATTTTCTGCCACTTGATGTTTGTTCTTATCATAGTCATTAGCATCACCATCAATTTTTACATCAAACTTTTGTATTTTGTTGGTAGGACTGTAAATAGTTATATTATCACCATATCCCTCTGCATCATCAAAATTATCAGAACAGCTACCGGATGGTAGTGACGGAAGTTGTGAATCTGATATATCATTATTTGATTGATAATCATCTGATTTGTAATCATGATTTTTTTTATTTATCTTATTGAAAGGTTTTGTTATGGGTTGAAATGTATTATCCAATACATTATCTGTTTTAAACTCATCAAATTTTCCAATTATATTATTCAGAGGTTTTGTTATAGGTTTAAATGTATCTTCCAATAAATTAATCCTATCTGTTTCGTTTAATTTTATATTTTTTAGCTTTTCTTTTAATATAGTTCTTGTCTTTACAATATCTTTTAATAATTTGTTATTATTCATATCGATCTGGTTTATATCCGGTTGTGAACTGTTTTGTATCTGCTATTAATCTGCTTTTGATCAGCGTTGTATCTGCTTTCTTATATACTTTTATCAGCTTTCGATTTGGTTATGAACTGCTCTATATCTGCTTTACAGCTGTTCTTATCTGGTTATGAACTGCTCCGTATCTGTTTATTATTTGATTCTAAAGGAATCCCACTTACAGTTGTATGAATTTGTCGAAACCTTTCCTATATCGACCCTTATTTATTATATCATCCTTACTAACAACAACGAATCCATATTTATCTTTCCAACACTCAGTACATATATTCATAAATTCTTTAAATGTCATATCACCAATAATATGATCATTGTATATATGTCTCAAATTCATTTCATCTTGTTTAAATATTATAATCATATTCGCATTATCCCGTATAAGATGTTTAGGAATTTTCGTATATGTTTGACATAAATAAAAACAATCTATATTCTTATGTCTACCCATGCAAAAGTAATCTCTTATAGTCTCCTGCTTTCCACATATAACATCATCAAATATTATTATTGAATGGGGGTTCGCTTCAGTCGGGCTTAGAACTTGCTCATTTTCCGCAAATGTAAAAATATTTATTCCTTTTATTGGGTCTATCAATTTCTTTAGATAACAATATTTTGGTTGATACAAAGATTTTGAATATATGTAAATGTTTTTGAAACTAAGACCATTGGGACTTTCTATTAAACTAATCATAACATTAGTTTTACCGCAATTTGAAGGACCGACAATTAATGCTCGTATTGAATTTGGTAGAAGTGTACTATGTTTAATTTTAGATTTATTGTCTTGAGCTTCATCAGCATTTCTTATTACAATCTCTTTAGCTTGCTTTATCAATCGCATTTTTGTAACTAACTTGTTTTTTATATATATTTCCTCTTATATAACGACCTCTCATCATTTTATTTTTTAATGTCAATCATATTGAACGTATAAAATAAAATTAAAAGAAAAAAAAATGGTTATAAATTATAAAAAACGAGCTAAAAATGATCAGTATATTATTGGTAGTGGATTAGTAAACAACTTAATAAACAAATTACCTGTTGAATTACATTTACCAGGTTATCAGTTTTGTGGTCCTGGAACAAAACTAGAAAAACGTTTGGCAAGAGGAGATAAGGGGGTAAATTTATTAGATGCAGCTTGCAGAGAACACGATATTGCATATTCACAAACAAACAATATTAATAAAAGGCATAAAGCAGATCAAGTTTTAGCTGAAAAAGCTTGGCAACAAGTACAATCTAAAGATAGTGATTTCAAAGAACGAGCACATGCATGGTTCGTAACAAACGTTATGAAATCCAAAGTTAAACTCGGGTTAGGTATGAAGGATACTAAAATTCATAAATCCAGAAAATCAATGAAGAAAAAGTGTAAAAAGAAAGAAACATGTAATAGAAAATTGTTTTCAACAACTGTTAAAAATACTCTGAAATTGTTGAGAAACAAAAAACCAGACAACTTAAACGATGCTGTTAAAATTGCAATAAAAGCCGTTACTTCGAACTTCAAAGGGAAGAAGAGAGCTGATTTCGCTATACCGAGAGTTATACCAATGCCAAAAATTGGTGGATTCCTTCCATTAATTCCAATCCTAACAGCTTTGTCAGCACTTGGAGGTTTGGCTACAGGTGTATCGGCTATTATTAAGGCTGTAAATGATATTAAAAATGGAAAAGAACAACTAGCAGAGGCTACTCGGCACAATAAGCACATGGAATCAATTGCTATGGGGAAAGGATTATATCTTAAACCTTATAAATCTGGATATGGACTGTATTATAAGCCGATTCCAAAAAACTTTTAGATAATCTACCTAATCGACCACTAAATGATCTAGATTTAACAAAATATGGTAAACAACTCAAAAATTTTAGAGGCGTTTTTATGCGTGATCGTTTGCCTAAGAAACCATTAGTTCAAGAATGTGGTATTGTTAATTTAGATAATTCTCTTGGTCCTGGAACTCATTGGGTAGCTTATTATAAAAATCACAATTATAAAGAATATTTTGATAGCTTTGGAAACTTACAACCTCCAATTGAAGTTATTAATTACTTAAAGAGACCCATTGAATATAACTATGGGCGAAAACAAAACTTTAATACATTTAACTGTGGTCACCTATGCTTAAAATTTTTAGTTAATAAATGTAACTTGAAATAAATAAAATCAAAATATTTATATATATATATATATATATATATATATATATATATATATATATATATATATATATATATATATATATATATATATATATATATATATATATATATCCGTTATATTTATGTTTAAGTTTATTTATTCTTTCTTATTAATAAACCTTCTAATTTTGAATTATTTTACAATGTAATTTGTATTTTCAAATATAAATCTTAAGAAATAAAACATAAAATTAACATTCAATTTGCATAAAAATATCATCGTTGCCGTCATTTAAAAATTGTTCCATACAATTAATTGTGGTTTGTTCATCTATATCATCAATTTCCATTAGAAAATCATCATCAGTATCATTTAAAAATTGATCTATAATACAATTTATTGCGTTTCGATTATCTCTATCATCAATTTCCATTACAAAATTCTCATCTCTATCATTTATAAATTCTTCTTTATAATGTCCCCAAGCAAGTGTATTTACATTATTATATACATTCCTTTTATTATCTAAATAACTTAAAGATACCTTATTTATTAGAGAAGTATATAAATCGTGAAGTTTGGATTTAAAAATGTACATATTTCCATAATATATTTTCTTATTATATAAACAGTTTTTATAATCCAATATACTTAAATTTCTAGATATATTACTTTTGATGCCCTTAGCCTTTTTGATTTCATTCATATCTTCTGTTTTAAATGCGTACATTTTCGCTCTTAGGCCTACAAATTCCTTCATTATCTTACCATTATTTTCATCCTTCATCATACCTAATTTTTTTTTATTTTTCTGTGGAATGCCAAATTTATTATTCGCTTCATAATCTGATGTATCAAACTTTGTATCAATATCGTTTATTATATCTTTATAAAAATCATCAGTTTCTATTGTGTATATGAACGAATCGGTATCCATATAATTTAGATCTGCTTTGATGTTATATTTTGGTAGTATATAATCATAATGAAAGTTATACATCTTCCACTTTGAAAGTTCAAGGATTGTAAATCCTAAATAAATGGGTTTATTATAAAACGAATAACTTCTATTTAGCTCCACTGCTATCATGTTTTCTTCAAATATGCTAAAGGAATGAAATTCTGGTTTTGCAATAAGGGTATGAGCACCCATTTTCTTTCCAACGCTTTCCCAGTCATTAACAATTTTTACATTCTTACGCTTGTCAACGTTTTCCATCGTTTTACCGTAGACAGCATTATTTAATAACTTAAAGAAATTTTTTTCAAAAGTGTTTTGCGCATTAGTTCTATGTAAATTGTTTAATGAAATATATGTTTTTAACCAAGTTGATTGCTTAAATTTCAAAATCCGATGAATTTTTTTTAACTTCAACCCATGTTTTAAACATTGCTGTAAGTTTTTATAATGTATCACATATTCATATTTATCATTTAAATCAACAATTAATTTCTTTTCCTTAGAATTTGGAGGATTTTTATTTTCACTACAAAATGGTAAGTTATTATGAGTGTCATGAATTTCTATAGGATACGTCAAATCGACTTCTAATATATATCCAGTAGCTGAGTCTTCTGGTATAGTTTCTAAACAAAAATTTTCAATATCTGTTTCCCATTCAAAATTACCTTCTGGTAGAGCTTCAGACATTGCCCAACCATATAAATTATTTGCATCTAAATACATTAAATATTTAGATGGAAGATTTACATTATAGTCACTCATATATTTATTGTTTGCAATAGAATGTCGTTGAGAACACTGTACTATTCCTCCTCTTATTCCCTTTTGTATGAATGCAATCATGTCAATGTCTACCAATAATTCTAATTTAATATCTGTTATTTTTAACATTGCGTCCCAGGAAAGTCCTGGTGCCGTATAGTAATGACAAGGATCTAATTTATAAATATCATTGCAGAGAAATCTAAAGTTTTCGAAAACATCAGCTAATAGCAAGACATCAGTTTTGAGATATAAAATTAAATAATCTTCTAAAGTTTTACACTCAAAAGTACTCCATACCTCTCTAGCATGAGCGTAATCTTCTTGGGAGCAATCTTCATCTGTTAATTTATTATAAAAACTCTCTATATTCGGTAGAGAAGTTTCTTTAAGTTTTTCGATCGAATTTAGATAACTATATGGAAAGACACCTTTTCTAATAAGTAAATTAAATTTACTTTCATTTTCACCATACATTGATTTAACTATTTTCAAATCCTGCTTAGCTAAATTTTTAACTAAATCATTTAAACTTGATTGTAGAAATCTATAAGAATCTAGAAATCTAATTTCAATATTACCAATATTGTCATCAGTTATAGTTTTAGAAAGTGATATATATAGCTCTTTATTGACCGGAATAATATTTATTGGGCCATCATTTATATTATTTAGCTCCTTCACAAATAAATGGCAGTCATAACCAGAAAAATTGTGAAAAAAAACTGGGAAGAATTTCGGTACTTTGTAATTAAGATTACACGCACTATGCGCAGGTCCTCTATATTTACCACTCAAATGACAATGATCCCTAACTTTTGATTCATCTAAAATAATTTTAGAACAAATGTGACATATATTGTTGGTTAGGAAATTTAAATTTTCCAATTCAGTTGGGGAATCATTGGTTTTACCCTTGATAAATGATTATAACTTAAATCTTTTATATCTTTAATTAAACTCTCTATAAAGAGTCTAGGGGATTCTAATCCTTTAAAGCTACATAACTTATTTAAATTCTCGTTAAAACTACATTTAATATAATACGACATAGCATAAGGAATATGTCTATCAACTAATGTTGTTGATGAAATATCCCTGCTCGGAATGCAAGTTTGAATATTTTCAAATATGCATTCCGAATCCGCGTATATTACAAAAGGTACATCTATACTATTATTATAATTATTAAATTGTAATATTGACTTATCTTGTTGGGGAGCATACGCAATCTGTCTTTTACAACGATCTCTATGTTTTTCTAAGTCTTGATGGTTATGGAAATTTTGTAAGCAGTCATCACAGAGAATAATACTTCCATGATGCCTAGTCTGTTGATATCTAATCAATCTGCATAAAATAGGCATAAAAATAAATAAAAAAATAATTATTATGATATTATTCATAATATAATTTTTATGATTTTATTCATAATCGTTACAGTTACCTTGAAATATTTTTTATGTAAACATAGTGCGAAATTACATTTCCTCCGTTATTTTTCTGCAAAAACAAGAGCTGTATATGCTTAGATTTTATTCCTTTTGTTTTATAATATGGGCCAACAACTAAGTCTTTTTCCATCTCATAGCCGAAAACATTTACACTGATATTGGGATTATTGTCCTCAAAAATTTTTATATCTTTTATTTTGAGTGGGAAGCATAACCCACTAAAATCTACAGAATATCCATTTATGTTGATTATTTCATCAACAATGTTGATCCTATAACTACTAGTTCGTTGAGCATTTTTATGAGTTGATACGGCTGATAGAATTGCCCATTTGAAACAAAATTCATCATCGTTTTGTACATTTATACATGCTTTTTTTAACATCAGTTTAGGCGGGAGAGGTATGAAGCTAGAACCTTTTAGTGGTTGGTATCTATTTAAGTTTAGATGAAGTTTTAAAAGTTGAACAAGAGTCCAACCACTATCCCGCTCTTGAAACTCTTCCATCTTTGTTAATATACTTTGAATATTAGTAGAATATTCAATATTAAATTCATCTGTATTAAAAACTTCCTTCATTTTCGTTTGAAAATGCTTTACCTCTATTGGGGTATTTTCTAAGTCGCTCATTTTGGGCCTAGCATATAACCCATATATTTCCATATTAAATTTCAGAGCGCCATTAACATTCAAGAAGTAGTCAACTTCTTTCTTTAATGGCTCCTCAGCTTCCTTCAGAAACACCTCTGGTAGGAGGCATTCTTCATTGCCGTTCTCATATAAAAGTGTTATAAGCCTCTTTTTAAAAGCACTTTTTATTAGCCTTACAACACTTCTGCTGGAGCTTGAAGAATGACTTCTTTCATGTTCTCTGAAATTTTCCTTAGTTGGGAAAGCTCTTTTGCATTCTTTGCATTCTAAATCGGACATCATTTTAGCTCTGATTTTTTTTTTTTTTTTTTTTTTTTTTTTTTTTACAAACGTTTCTTGAAATATAATAAACCGAACCAGAAAAAAAAAATATATTAAAAATTAGAAAGAAAAAAAAAACGTCCGAAGAAAATTGATGATATCTTCAAAATTCCTTCGTTCGATTTCCTTTAAACATAGGTTAGAAGATTTTAGATCAAGTCAATTTTTTAATTATATAGCAAATTTACTATTTTTAAAATTATTTTACTAACCTGTATGAATTCAAAATATATCAATTTAACAACACTATAGAATATTTAAAGTTTACTTATTTTTTTTTTGATAAAACAATTAAAACACAAAAATTTTAATTTATTTTTTTCTTGACACGACACATATCAATTATCACATAAAATGTAAAATTTTATAAACTCAACAGAGAAACCAAAATTTTTAAGAATCGCTTTTTGAATGATCTCAAAGACTAGAATTTTGTTCGCAAAAATACCGCATTATATACTTTTTTTTGGACACACTATTACATATGTATATGAATACATCTACATATCCTTTTTCTTTAATTGTCCTTTTGATTTCCTCATATCCTTTTTCTTAAATTGTCCTTTTTTTTTTGTTAGGAATTTTTAAAATTTCCTTTAAAATTGTCATATAAATGGAAAAATAAAGTAATAAAACATAGTAACACATTTACGACCTTGAAAATTAGTGAGTTTAAACAATTAAGCAGAAAGATTTGTTTGTCCTTCAAAGCATGCATGCGCATGTCTGTCTTAATAGTTTTTTTCCATACAAATTGATATTTTACTTTATATGAAAATTTTTACATCCTTTTTTTCTTAAATCCTTTTTCTCAGAATAAATAAAAATTAGATTTAGCCGACGCAACCCACATACTGCGACATGCATAAGAAAAGCAATCATGCGTATGTCTTTCTTATGAGTTTTTCACAAATTAGACATAGTCAACGCACCCACATACTGTGACATGCATAAAAGCATGCACGCGCTGGTTTGCTTTATTTGAAAATGTTTACGTCCTGTTTTTCTTAAATTATTTTTCCTTTGTCACTGCGACATGCCCAAAAAAGCATGCATGCGCATGTCTGTCTTAATAGTTTTTTTCCATACAAATTGATATTTTAGTTTATATGAAAATTTTTACATCCTTTTTTCTTAAATCCTTTTTCTCAGAATAAATAAAAATTAGATTTAGCCGACGCAACCCACATACTGCGACATGCATAAGAAAAGCAATCATGCGTATGTCTTTCTTATGAGTTTTTCACAAATTAGACATAGTCAACGCACCCACATACTGTGACATGCATAAAAGCATGCACGCGCTGGTTTGCTTTATTTGAAAATGTTTACGTCCTGTTTTTCTTAAATTATTTTTCCTTTGTCACTGCGACATGCCCAAAAAAGCATGCATGCGCATGTCTGTCTTAATAGTTTTTTCCATACAAATTGATATTTTAGTTTATATGAAAATTTTTACATCCTTTTTTCTTAAATTGTCTTTCCTTTGTTACGAGTTTTTCTCATATCCTTTTTATAGAATAAATAATATACATAAAATAAAATAAAGTAAAGCGAATATAGAATATGTATAACCTTAAGTCTTGCACATGCATGTTTAACTTTTCAATAAATTTTATTGTCCTATCCTTTTTCTTACAATGAAAGTAAAAAAATCAGGTTTCATTGCACTTACTACACACATTTATTATCTTAAATATATATTTCAACTACATACAAATTTTAATGACAAATAAAAAAAAATTAGCTATAGTTTAGTTCGAATATTGCAGAACCATTTGGTGATTGGCGTCCTTTGTAAATTATTGTCCAAATTTTATCATTAATTTTAGCTAAGTAAGGATCCTCTCTGTTTAAATATTTAACGATTCTTTGCGGAAGATAAAACCACTTATTGTTCTCTAAATATGCAATAACTTTAGATCCATATTGTGTAACCTTCCATTCAAAATTTAAAATTTTGTAAGGTTCATTTAAAGGAATATCGTCAATTTTCGTATATTCTGATTTCGTTCCTTGGGCAATGTTTATTATTTGTTGATAGATCTAAAAGAAAGCAAAAATTAATTAAATTCTATATGTATTTCTTAAACTTATGTATAATAACTAAATAAAAAATTATAATATTATGTAAAACTGTATTCTTACCATTTTGTTGAACGTGATTTCAAGTAACTTTGAAGAACAATAACTAAAATTAAATTCTGAATGCTCTTTTATATCAAATTTGTGTAGAACAATCGAGTTCTCATTTTAGTTTTTGTGAAATTACTCAACCGAGAATCTCATTAAACTTGTTATGAACCAAAAATATCTCATTTGAATTTCTCCTTTTCAATTTCTAATTGGATTACGCCTCATGGAAATATGTATATATCAGAATAATTTTTTAACTGGGCTGATCCTTATGGACAATATATATGTATAAGAATTAAAATATTTTTTTTTCTAATTGGATTGATCCTTATGGACCATAAATAGAGATTGATCCCTATGTATTTTTTCCCATAAGGAGTGATCCTTATGGGAAAATACATAGGGATCAATCTCTATGTATTTTTCCCATAAGGAGTGATCCTTATGGGAAAATACACGTGTGCCAGAATGCCCATATTTATACTACTAATTAATATAAAACATTCATTCATAGATTGATAATTATGACCAGTAAGACAGAACAGTCTGGGACATGAAAAATGACAGTTAGAAAAGAATCCCCCATATACTAAAATCCCGCTCGGCAGTCGAAATTCGACCACTTAATCCGTAGACGGTTTTGTAACCGGTTTTTTAAGCAAAAAATCTATTGTGCATATCTAGAGAAAAAAAAATATGTTTCATCGATATTGGTGGATAATAAGATACTTAAAAGTGTATAACAAAATATTGTGTGGCCTATTTATATAAACGTTAAGGATCTATTAAATGATATTGTACAGCAAAACCAAATTTTGAAAATTAACTTTGTTTATTATAAGCAATTACACTGTACAACACAAATAACATGATTCATGGTTCATCTAACTCTTCGGTGCGTCGGTATTTATGTCCATTTTCTAAAAAAGGGGCAAAAATGTTATCATTAGCAGCGATATAGACGGGGTGAAATATTTTATAAAATGCTTCTCGTGGTGTTTTACATAATAAATTAAATAAAGTGCGACTTTGGCTCGCACACGAAGGGTTCCGTACGAATACACATATGTATATCCCTTTTTGTTTTTGCCCCGTTTGTCATTTTTGCAGTTTTTTCGTTGTGCTTTCTTGTTTAGTTTTAGTTTTTTATTTTTTTAAAGTATTTTTCGTTGTTTTTTGGGCTTTTTTTTATTTTGGCGCTTTTCGTGATTTTTTTTAATTTTTTCTGGCGATTTTTCGTTTTTTGCAATTTTTTGTTTTTTGTCGATTAGTTTAATTTTGCCGATTTTTTGGTTATGGTATTTTTGTAACGTATTCACTTTCCTACAATATTTTTAGTTTTAGCGATTTATTTTAGTTGTGGCGATTTTTTCAGCTTTGGAGCTTTTTTCGTTTTTGGGGATTTTTTCGGTTTTTTGTGGTTTTTTAGTTTTAGCGACTTTTTTTGTTTTGACACTTTTTTCGTTTTGGCGATTTTTTTTGGTTTTTGGCAATTTTTTTAGTTATGGCGCTTTATTTGGTTTTTGCGCCTTTTTTTCGTTTCTGTGATTTTTTTTAGTTAGTTAGTTTTAGCGATTTTGTAGTGCTATTTTCGTTGTGACGACTTTTTTCGGTTTTTTTAGTTTTTTTTGCTATCTTTGTAGTTTTGGTGATATATTGCGTTTTAACGATTTTTTTAATTTTGGTGCTTTTTTCCTTTAAGCGTTTTTTTCATTTTAGCGTTTTTTTCGTTTTGAAATTTTTTTAATTTTGGATTTTTTTAGTTTTAGCGTGTTTTAAAATTTCAAGATTTTACATCTTACGGTTTCCAAGATACAGCATATTGTCCCAATTACATAGTCAAAATTACATTGACTGATAGAACACCCCTTAATTTTTATTGTTTTAGATATCGGTGTTAATTGGTGTAGTCTATTCTACAGACTACACCAATCACACGAACTTTGAAAATTTAAAGTAGGGATGTAACGATACGCCGTTTTGCCGATCCGATACCGATACCGATATTTAAAAATAAATATCGCCGATACCGATTCCGATACGAATATTGAAATTGAGTTTAAGTTTAGATTAACAAAACTCAAGCGCAATTTTTTTATTATACAAAATTACATTATAAGAGAGAATATTTCAAATTGATAAAATATTGGAAGTAATTTTTAAGGAGCTACATTTTCTTTGCTTCCAAAAAATTTATATTAAAAATATGCAGATAATTAGTAGAAAAGCAAGAAAAAATTTTTAATTCCTTTATAATTTTAAAAAATACTCGCCATGCTTTTCAAAAAATCGATTTTTTTAAAGGACATTTATCAACTAATATTTTTCTAAATAACTTAATAGCTTAATTGCTAAAAGACTTCTAAATTTATGTTTATTCACTTAAATTTACATGAAAAAAGAGTTCTGAGTTTAAATTCGCAGAAAAAAATTGTGAAAATGGGTAATTTTGTATCCTTTTTCCTTGAGGAAGAATCAATATAGAATACCGCAAAAGAAATTTGTCCTAGCATCGCTTCCACCAAATTGGTAATCGAAAAACAGAACTTCCTGCAATGGCAAGGATATGTAAAACTAATTAGAAATTATCCAAATTTTCAATACTTCCAGATCGCGAATTCTACATTTTCATGACTTCTTTGGAGTATCTTTTTTTTGCAGGCATAAGATTTATAAAACAACGACTTGAACTTGAATTCATGGTAAAATTAACAAAAAATAAATAATTTTTTTACAAAATAACAGCATAATATATTATTAATTTTTAAAATTGATATTAATAAGATTTAAAAAATAACGAAGTGAATTTAATTCATGGTAAAATCGAACAAAAATAAATTATTTGTTAAAAAAAACTCTGAAAAATTTTTTAAAAGTATCGTCGTATCGACAGTAAAATATCGCCGATACCGATTAGTATTTCAACATTTTTCGTTGCTCGCCTTTGAGCACCCTTTAATTTTTAGCTGTAATATATTTATTGTTGTAGCGGTCAAAGTTTTACATATTCTGTGAAAATTTCAGGTCCGTAGCACTTACGGTTCCCGAGAAAACATTACATTAGTATTTCAACATTTTTCGTTGCTCGCTTTAGAACACCCTTTAATTTTTTACTGTCATATATTTGTTGTTGTAGCGGCAAAAGCTCTACATATCCTGTGAAAATTTTAGGTCCGTAGCTCTTACGGTTCCCGCGAAAACAGCCTGTGACAGACAGACGGACAGCGTAGCGAAAACAATAGGGTTCCTTTACACTTTTGGTGTATCAGAACCCTAAAAAAATTGTGAATAAGTACGAAATTAACCCTTAAGCACATTTCAAGTTTTGAATGATTTCTGGCGTTAAAGGTGAGTCTGCAGCTTGGCTGTTTTCGAAGACCTACAGTAAAATTTCATGACCATTATTTTGTAAAACATTTTAGCACGCTACATCGCCACTGTAGGAGAGTTGCTGTTCCTTATTTTAAGAAAAGGATACAAAGATCCATACAGCGAAGAGTCAGAAGGCTAAAAGTTTCAATGAAAATTTTCCTCGTGGTGGTTTACATAAAAGTGCTGAGCACATCTTATATCTTAAACGTAATGCTTACAAGATTTCCTATGCTGAGTCACTATAACTATACAGGAAAAATTTTTTTGCCGACATGTCTAACGTTAGAAAAATGTGGGAATTTAGCAGACAATCAACCGAAATGTCTAATATTTCCTCAGACATTGGGCGAAGTAGTTGGCAGATTCTTGGTACGACGTTCGTGTACATTTTCTGAAATTTAATTATCTTAAATACATTTAGCAGAAAATAATATATAAAAATTATGTTTAATAAAATAATATTGTTGAAAAAAGACTAATTTCAATAACATTTGTCATTAACTTAATACAATATTTATCAATACCGCGCATTTTAAAAATTACGCAATAAAAATGATATGATAAAAAAGTTATTGAAACATTGCAAATATTTAATAAAAACTGCCGTTAAATCAAATCCATATGTACTTAATTCGATGTATACATTGACAGGCTTTCCACGGGTAAGTACGTTTAATAACTGGGATATGGCTCAACTGTAGAGAGCATGGTTTACGCCCGAAGAAGCCCGGGTTCATATCCAAGCCATATCATATATTTTTTTTATTTAAAAATTTTTTTAGTAAATTTTATATAAATTTTTTTTATCAGAATTCTTTCTAGGTGTTAATAAAAAAGCTCACTTAAGTTTCGAATTAAATTTTTTACAATTTTTGTTATTAATGTAGCGAAATTCTTTATCACAGGAAATTTGAAAAAAAAAAATTAATTGAATACCGGGATTTTTGTTATCGAAAACGAAACTTATTTTTTTCTGTGTACGTTTGTGGACTTTTAGAAGTCACTTCTCCACATTGTCTGATTTTAGTTTCCGTAATAGTTCTCACATGTCTCTTGAGAGTATTTGCACAAATATTTGAATTTTTAAACATATAAAATATGAGTAAATGTTTTCTAATGTGCTGCCATAAGCAGCAGAACAATGCATACACAGAAAAAAATAAGTTTCGTTTTTGATAACAAAAATCCCGGTATTCAATAATTTTTTTTTCAAATTTCCTGTGATAAAGAATTCCCCTATATTGATAACAAAATTATTTCAAAATAAAAATATATATATAAATTAAAAAAATGTTGACATGGCTGGAATACGAACCCGGGCTTTCCGGACGTAAAGCATACACTCTCTAGCTGAGCCATATCCCATTTATTTTTTTTATGGGATACAACTCGTTTTAAGTACTTATGTATAAAAAGAAAAGAAATAACCGGCATGGAAAAGAAATACTTACAACGAAATATTTTATTATGTTAAAGATAAATGTTATTGAAATTCATATATTTTTTTAATAACATGGTTTTATTGAATAAAATTCTTGTCTATTTTTTTCTGTGTAGAGAATTTGAAACGACATTTCTGATAAATTTCTAATTTTAGCTTCGACTTTTCTGTGACATTAATACGATAGAATGTAAAAAGTATTAGATAAATCGGAAAGATTTCTGATGTTTTGTCAGATATTTTTCCGAAATTGTTCAGGCAAGTCGAAAACTCCTTTAGAATTTACCTAGCAAATTATTCAGAGCTCACACACAGAATCTCTTAGATATTTCGGTATAATTTTTAGAATTTCCTCAGACAAAGAGGTGCGGTTTCTTGTCAACCCCTCATATGATTTTCGGTACATTTTTTGACCGACTTCGGATAGAATTCGGCTACTTGTGCAGACTTCAGACCGACTTGGAACCGAAATCCGAAAAAGTGTATGCTGGAAATGTACAAATTAAAGGAAGGGGTGAGGCTTGGGAACTTTAAGTCCAGCTAAACTAAATCCCAGTTGAAAACTTTCAGAACGCTGATTTACGGCTTTATTTTGTTGGTGCCCTGTGTCAGAATCATCTGTTAGAGCCATGCTATTTTTTTACGTTATACAGTGTAATTGCGCATGATAATTAAAGCTAATTTTCATTTTACTGCTATTTATTTTACAATTTCATATTAATTACACATATACCATAATTACACATATAACATACATTTTCATTTAATCCAAAATATATTCTCCCTTCGCATCATTCCATACAGGAAATTCAATCTTTTTACGTTCGCTGATCTTTTTATAATCCAGCGGATTTAAAACTGTATCAAATTCTGGTGATCTTTCTGAACGTTTTAAGCCCCTTAACTGAAATGAGATTAGAAAAATTAATTTGGATTCGTTTTTTTTATTAAATTATAAAACCAGAAAACAAACCAGGTCATTGTTTTGCTGAATGCCAATTAAGGCAGTAGCACCTTTTAAGTTTAAAAATAGATATATAAAGATTAATATGTAATAAAATTTTATGTTCATTTTTATTTTTGAAAAATATATTCTTTATGTTTTTGCCGAAGAAAAGAAGATGTTTACACAAATTTCTTATTGCCACTGATTCATTTAGTCTCAATAATAATCGGAATATTTAAATTAATTTTTTTATACATTTGCACTCGTGACATGCTCTTGTTACAGTGAGTGTGAAGTTTGTAAGAACATTAAATTAACAATAAAATATGAATGAAATATATCGAGTTTTTAGGATGAAAAAACTGCTTAATTTTTAAATCAAAGTTTTAGACAATCAATTTTGTATATCGTTACTTTAATGCACAAAAGGCGTATCGAACATATAAACAATTTTTAAGTTTGAAACAAAAAACTTAATAAAAATAATAAAAACTAGATAAAACAATATAAGTTTTAGAACTATAAGAAATGTAGGAAAGGATCCAGCCTACATATTTCGTAGCTCTTAAAATATATACTATCATACTATTTTGTAGTTCTTTTATTAAGTTTTATGTTTCAAACTTCAATTTTTGTATATGTTAGATACGCCTTTTTGCAAATTAAAGTAACAATAAGCTCTCACATAATAACATAACTTGTAAATATCGTAGAGGGCTTTTTAGTTTTTTTTTTAAAGAACAAACAACAGACACCTTATCTGTGGAATAACACCCAGGGTCTATGACGAGAAGCTAACCCACGACCTCTAAATTGACAGACTAGCGTCACTACCACTCAGACACAGGGGCATCCGTAACACAGAGAAAACAGATTAAGACAACCGAATTTGTTGCCAATCACATTTTGGCAGTTCACAAACTCTCATAGAGTTTTTATTAAAAATGAAGTTATTTTACAACAATAAATAATTGCTAATGCGAACCGTTTAATCGGTTAGGTGCAGCGTTGCCAATTTAATGCTAGATCTAGCATTTTTTGAACTCATCTAACATGAAAAAAATGCATATTTCCAAAAATAATTTAGCATTTTTTAGCATATTTTTGCGTTTGAATTTTTATGTTTTACCTTAATTTGTACCTTATTACCGGATGTACAAATATCTAAATGTGATGTTACACATGAAAAGAGACCTTATCTTTCCGAAATCTAAATCCATTTTTGGTATTTCCTAAAAGTACACATTATTGTTGACAAAAATGTATGTAAATAGCCAAAAAAAAATCCAAAATATTTTTTAGTTATAGTATTTTGAAGTTCTAGTATGGAAATCTCAAGCTTTGGAATATTGAGGTTCAAAGTTTATAAATTTTTTAAACTTTTCCTAAAATCTGATTCATAGTTTTCCATATTTTTTATAATTCCCATTTATCAATCTAGTTTAAATCGATTGTAGAATTCTCAGCATATGTCTTAGCGCCGTTATTAATAAAAATATCAAGTTGCAGTTAACACTAAACTTAAAATTTAGATCTTGACTAATAAAATTTCATTAACACAAAGCTGATTTACATATTAAATTTCAATTAAATTTAACTTAATTTTAAGTACTTAGCTGAAGAAATTATTGACATTTGAAAATAAATTAATTTTTTGTTATTTTGTAAATATTTAACATAAATTTTCAAGAATAATAACAAGTTCAAAGCTTCCTAGGCGAATGCAGCACTTCTTTGTGAAGCAATCGTACTCAGATACTGTTGATCCATGATACGAGTATTATTTATAAAAATTAAAAAAATGTTTGAATTTCCCAAAAATAGTTTATTGCAGGCAATCACAAAAGTCAATATTTTTTATTGTTAACGAAAATGTTTAACTTTCAGTTAAAATTTGAGTTTAGGCAAACTGAATGAAAATAAACTTAAAGCTAAAATCAACATAACTGAGCTTTATGTTAATGGGAGTTAATAGTGTTATTAACTTCAACCTTAAATTTACCTAAACGTCTGTTTTTAGTATATCTGTAAAATTTGGTCTGGGAACATAGGGGCCCTTTTTCTTTACAACACCAAATATGATATTTCATTTTCGATACAAAAAAGCGAAAGAACAACATTTTATATATTTCCAAAAAATGCAACAGTGCCTTATATCAACTTTGGTAGAAATGGTACCACTTATAAAAACAATAATGAAAATGAAGTTGAAGATGACTGGATATTTTGATATGTTAGGAATTTCGTTATTTCTTGTATGTTAGATGAAAATTATAAACATGAAAACCCTGGTCATTGTACAAACATTAACAGAACCTTAAGAAAAATTTTAAAGAAAAATGCGTTATTTTTTATTAGCTAAGGACCAGGCCACACTGGCATTTTTATCACGCCCGTTTCTGCTTTTTTTAACCGATTAGGGCCTGGCCCTAAGCAACCATTTTTTTAAACTTTTTTCAGTGTTTTGGCTACTTTTTTATGTTAAAAACGAAAGAAATTTTCTTTTATTTTAAATGCGATTGTAAAATATAATAAAGTATTCATGGTGTAATTTCATACCATGCTAATTACACTGTTCTGACAAGTTTAAAGGATTTTTCTTTGCAATTTTGATTAAATGTTTTTTTAGCATTTTTTTCAGTAAATTTTTAGCATATCTTAGCATTTTTTTAGTAAAATTCTAGCATTTTTTTCTCATCAGGTTTTGGCAGCACTGGTTAGGTGTATCAATGATAATAAAATTAATCACTAGTTAGTTGCAACAACCGATAAAAAGTAACGTAAATTAAGAAAATTTTTTTTAGTTGCAAGTCCAATTCATAATATTTTATTCGGTTGTGCTCATCATAATCGGTACTTAGTCATGACAAAAGTATAAGCTCGGTTGATCTAATCAATTTAAGAATTGTCAGTATCGTATCTTTATTACAATTATGCTCTTATTGTGGTAATGAACATACACTCAGTTAGTAAAGTATACGTACCATTTAAAATGTCCGTAATTTCGATATATAAAACATTAATATTTAATTTACTGCTACTTCTTATTTTTTACGAAGAATTCAACATTTTGCATGGACTTTAGAAAACATTTTTTTCTTTTTGAAATAATAACAAAAAACTTAAAATACTAAAATTGAGCACTTGCTATGGGAGTGTTGCGGCCTCCAAAAACAACGTTATTCTGTTCTGCTATGTACACTGAAATTTTAACGGAAGTTGATTTACATCTTGTTCCTTGCAATATTGATCATATCTAATTTTTTCTGAATATAACGTTCCGAACCTTAGCCTATATAATCAGTTTGGATTAAAAGCAAAGTGGCTCTACATAATCAAATCGTTTAGCTTATTTTTAAAAAGATAATGAAATATATGGAACTACATTACTAATATATTATTAAAAAACAAAAAAAAAATTACATTCGTATGTATACTTCAGTAACAGTGTGTATATTGTTTTTTGAATTCGTAGAAAATTGATAGCATGAGTTGAAATATAGCCTATTCAACTAGTGTTTTTCGGCCTAACTATTTTCCAACCAATCTTTTTTCTGGGTGTACTATTTTTAATACCTCTTAAAACATATTCAAATTTGAGAAGAAAACTTCGATAAACATTTATACTAGTATTATTCCCGAATAACATAAAATCTCTTACTCAAATCCAGGCGCAGGAAATACTCTAACGTTAAGCGTACGTTAAATATTTCCTTTCACTGTAGTTTAAACTGATAAGAAATTTATTTTTTTCTGAGTTTTATTTTGTGGTTAAACAGCCGTTATAAAGCTAAATGGTTTTAATAAAAACGTGTTTGTTTAAATATTAGCGGAGCCACATTGCAATATGGAAAAATTCTTTATTATTTTTCACTCGAATAATGTTTGGTCGATTAATCGAAATTTGTAAGTCAAATAATGTTCGATCAAACAAAAAATTCACAATTCTATTAAAGATTTATTCGAGCAATTTAGGACGATTAATCGAATAACTGGAGTAAAGAAATGTTAAGTTGAAAGTTATTATTTCGGCTTAAATTCTATATTTGAATTAATGTATATTCAAATTATAAAAGGTGGAATATTAGAATTTGTAGTCAGACTAGCAGAACGTATCAGTCTGATTTCGAGATCGCTACAGCATCCTATCTGTGTTCTTTGTTCATTTTTACCACTTTTTAAGGTGGACACTAGTGAGTAGGATCATCAACTATTTAAACAATTTATTTAATGAAATAAAATAAAATACGCAATGTTTTTTAACTTCTTATATTCAAGTACAAGTTAAATAAAATTTGATTAATACGCAATACCCCATCTCTGATTACACAGACTTACAAATTGGAGAATTTGCTCCGTTTTGAACGACTTTGATGCGCTAACAAATACTGTGTCCTCAGTATTTTTTACCTCTTATAGATTTCGTTTATGGTCATATCTAATATTTCCACTAAGTACAGCAGTATGTATCCAAAACTATTGTTAACAGCATTTTGTTTCAAAATTTGCCAATTTACACAAACATATTTGGCTATAATTGTGCGTATCAAGATATTGCACTTGTATGCCTGAAATACTGAATTCTTTTTAGCTCAATTATTATCATTATCAACTTTGTGTTAAATTCGCAATGATTATTTGACATAAATTTTTTTTTAATAAGTTCTATTTTATACGGCTGTTATTATCGAATATAATTTTACTTTAAGTATTGTCTATAACAGCATAAAACATATGACTTGGATTGAAGTAAGCACACTGTGTGTGTCAACAATATACTTTCAGCCTTTGTTTGATTCTTATGCAGAGAACTATGCCGAAGTGATTTATGTAGTTCCCTGTACCGTTATTTAAAAATTTAACTCAATAATAACTTGAAATATTGAAAATATGGAGTAGAAAGTTTTTAACATGTATTTAATGTCCTGTAAACGATATAGACTTTTATGTTTTAAAAACATTTTTTTTTAATTTTAATTTAATCTAGCACTTTTTAGCGCTTTTTAAGGAGGTGGACAGCGCTATTTTGTTATGAGAAGTTCACAATAAAAGTTCAATAAAATAGCTCTCTTAACACATACGAGTACTGCGAATTCAATTTAATGAGCGAGGATATATTTTTCTTTTCAAGACACTTGAGAGAGCATAAATACCCAGAGGTAAATGAAACGAAGTGCCTAGAAAATAATCGATGATGTCAGGATGGCGTTCTAAGCGAGCAATCTAAGTACTTACCCAGTAAAAAATTTTCATGTTTTTTGAAGCACTAAAGAAATAAAGCGCTTCATAATTCGCTTTAAAATATGAGCTTGTTCAGAAGCTGATTTCATAGCGTCACAACAATCCAGGTTTTAAAGCGAGAAAAGTATTTGCTTTTTACTTATGCAAAAGCTTCGTACACAAGCTATACAAAAAAACTGATTTTATAGTGCTGATCCAAAGCAGGGTTTTAAGCGAGAATGGATAGTAAGTTTATTTGAGTTTCTTGGTGCCGTTTTGCAACAGTATTTTTTTCGACTGATTAGCACGTTGGACTTCAAACCTGAAGGTTCTTAGTTCGATACTAGTTGAAGTTAAAATAGCAAGCATTGAGTAAAATTATGAAATTATTAAAAATAAATAAATTAACGAAATAAGAAAAATTAAAAATGACGTTAACGACGCCAATCCACATCGAACCATTTTTTTTTATATATTTTCAGTTCTAGTGCTGAAAATGTTGATGATTTTCAGCGCTTCAAAAGTGCTTTTGTGAGCAAAAATGTAGTACTCTAATCCGGGAACTCGCCATACAAAAATCAGCAGCGATATCAGCAGGTTTGTCAGCGCTACTTTTATTCCATAATAGTAGAAACCTGCTTTATTGGAAGCAACTTTTTATTGGGTAGATTGTAATGTACATGTAATCTAATATGTCATTTACTAATAATTGCTTCGAATTTATTCCTTATATGTACAAAGTAAAAAAATTGTGACCTACTTTTGGGCTATATTTCACCACCAAGCTCGCTTACAATTCCACTTATTATGTAAACGCCTATGAGACTCCTATGCTAAATCTAAGTTAGAAAGTAAACCAAGGCGTCATCACTAGCTGCTACTAAATAATGCTTACATCAGCGATTACGTAATGGGTATTTTTAGCACTGGGATGTATCTACAACATTTTGAGTCTTTATGCGAAATAATATGAGCACCCCTTTTTTCGTGTGGAATTTACAACAAGCACATTGGGTTTTTTTTTAAAAACGCACACAGTTGCAGCATGCCTTCAAGGGTTAGCTATGATTGGTTACTTGTCAATTTTTCAATGTTGATCAAAATTTTTCGCAAATTTCAACAGAGTACTAAGCTTAAAGGCAAAATAAAAAGTGTAGACGAATTATTGACAATGTCACCAAAAAGTCACTGATCAAGATAAGAGGTTTGTAACTGTTCAAAGTTGTGGTTGAAGGATACTGACGATTTGGTAAAGCGCCAATGAAATGCATATAGACAATGCTTAACTATCAGCAAATAAATGTCATTAATAATTTTTAAGAAAATACTTTTCCAGATTTTTATATTAAAAAACTGTAATTTTAGGGTTTTAAATTTATAGACAGAAATCTCGAAAAGAGAGCATCTAAAGCATAAAGCTTATATACAACTCTAAAAAGTTTTTTCTTTTCTTTCAGCCAGTGATTAAAATGTGTTGATCGAACTAAAATCTAGCGACATATCGTCGGCTTTCTTCTTAAACCACGTAAGCGCCATTTTCGAAATTTACTTTTTTGGTTTTTATGGTAGAAAATAACATTTGCCACCCGATTGCATTCTTATCTTGACAACTTTGTATGAAAAAAGAGAAATTAAAGCCATTTCGAAAACCTCGTAAGCGCCATGCAAACTGACATTTGCGTACAAAATAGAATTCTTTTTATATTTAAGCTGGAAATGTTTAAGTCTCACCCACCAAATTCTTTGATTTTGAGATAGAAAAATATCTGGAAAGTTTCAGGCCAATCGGAGCATTTTTGGTGCGGCGTCAGGCTCTCAAAGTCAGTAACTTTGGTAAAAACGATATTTCTCGTCGAGTAACTCAAAAACTATATATCCTAAATAGCACAAATGTTCCTCGAGCCCCCATTATTTTAATAAAATGCAGCTTTTTTTGTATGGGAAAGCTTTGTCTCGATATGTATAAAAGCTGAAGTTCGTTTTCGGACCCTAAAGGGTTAACGCGTTCCTATAGAGGGCTAATTTTTAAGACCCAAACCAATTATTTTGATGTAACCAACATTTATTTCAATGGATTTAAAGCGCTATCTGCACTCCTTAGAGTAGCTCCCATACAAACCGTAAAATGTACGGGGGAATTTGCTCCCCCCATGCATAACTCTGTCATTTGTGAATCGATTTTCAAAATTCTTGTTTCGTTTGAAAGTGTTTGACAAAACTTGGTCCCAAAATTTGTTTGTCGAAAATCGGAGAGGAAGTTTGCTTACCCCCCAATCCATAACTCTGTCATTTGTGAACCGATTTTCAAAATTCTTGTGTTCTTTGCAAGGGTTCGCTAGTAGCTTGGCCCCACAATTCTTTTCGAAAATGAGAGGGGAAACTTACTCTCCCACCCATGCATAATTTTGTCATTTGTGAGCCGATTTTCAAAATAGTTTTTTTGTTTGAAAGGGTTTGACTAGTTTGACTAGTTTTGTTCCATAGTTTTTTTTCGAAAATGATTTGGGAAATTTGCTACAAGCCCCCTTGCAGATTGGTACCATAATTTTTTCCCCTTCCCCTGAAATATTGATTATCGCAGAGCTCCTCCACTTATGGGCCAACTTCCAAAATTCTTTTTTTGCTTGGAATGGTTTGCTTACAGTTTTATCGCATAATTTTTCTACGAAAATCGGTGGGCAAGTCTTCCACGCCTCCACCCAAAATATTTATTAGAGCACAATTCCTCCATTTGCATACCGATTTTCAAAATTGTTTATATGAAAGGCCATCATGTACTGAAAGCGGGTTTTTTTTGCAAGAATTATTTTGATATTATATCTTCGGGTTATTTGTTAAATTTTTTCAGCGTCACAATATTTTGAATTTTTAACGTGAGCTTAAGAGTGAAATAAATAATATGTAATAAGTTTCTTTGTATTCATTTTATATAACATCTTTCGTTACTTTTTTAAGAGAATAAACATTTTCTTTGAAAAATATAAGAATAAATGTTAATTTACACACAGAAATTTCTGTTTTTTAATTTTACAAAACCTCGTAAGCGACAAAATTTGCGAAATGTTGTTTGCGCCAAAAACACGTAAGCGACAAATTTGGATACAGTTACTTGATAGTAATAATTTTTTTTTTAATTATGCTACACCCTTTAGAGAGTCGTAAAGTCATGTTTTGTAAAAAACTTTTTTGTTATAAAACACATATTTAAAAAGTTATTAAGTTTTTTTCGTTTTCTGAAAAACGAGTTGTTGGCGCTTACGTGGTCTAAGAAGAAAGGCGACGATATATGCTTTTGAAAGCGAAAAAATTTAGTTTTTGGACATTTTCGCGTTTAATACGTGCCAAAACGTGCATTTTAAAATTCACGCAAGTAAAAGTGTTTGATAAAAAGTTATTGAAAAATTGCAAATATAATAAACAGAGCCGTTAAATCAAATTTATATGTAAGTGGTGAATTCTTTGCAAACATTGACATATTTTCCAAGGTTAAGTACTTTAAGCAAGTTTTATGTCATTAAAAAATAACTGGGATGTGGCTCAGCTGTAGAGAGCATGCTTTACGTTCGAAGAGCCCGGGCTCGTATCCCAGTCATGACAAAATTTTTTTTATTTATTTTTTATTTTAAAACACATTTTAAACAAATGTTTTGTCGAAATTCAACCAAGTTTTAATAAAAACCTTACTTAAACTTTAAATAAAGTTTATCGAAGAAATTACAAGTTATTGATAAAATGTTTTATTTATTCAAATATTTCGTTTATTAATTAAATATTTATGTATATTTTACAATTTTAGCTATCAATATGTATACCGAAATTATTTATTACATTGTTGTTACCATAAGAAAAACACATTTCTTTGTGTATTAAATAAACTACATGACAAGTACCTTAAGTTTGGTCCACTGATTATCTTAATTATGTCAATTGACAACGCCATGTAAAAGTTACTAGCCCCTTTCATATAAACTTCAGGAACTCAAACCGTTTGTTAGTCACGTGACCTGTCTTGTGACAGGTTCTCTTCCATTTAGGAATAAATAAAAATTTAGGAGCTCGTATTGTGTCACGAATGTATTTATATTTCAGTGCATTTCGTGTGAGGGTCGTTTGAAGTTTGTTAAAGCTACATATAATATCTTATGTACATCCAAATGAATGTATGTTAAAATTTTAAGAATAATTACCGAACTGTTTTGACACTTCTGAAACGGATTGCAATCCAAATTAGCTCAATCTCCGTAGAGAAACTCCCATTTATCACAAATGACAGCCGCAAAAGATAAAATAATTCTCTATTCGAAACAAGCGAAAATTTTGTATAAATACGTTTTACTGGCATTTAAAATTTAAAGTAGGATTTCGAATACCAACGGTAATAAAATGAAGCTTTTTATAATTCTCATGGCATCATTTGCTTTTATAGCATTTGTTAAGGCTCAGGTAAGTATCTCTTTAATTCATTAGACAATTAACTAAAGCTGAAAATATAATGTACTTTATTGCAGGAAGATACTACTGAAAGTGAGAATTACTCTGAAGAGCTTCCAGCTCCACGAGGACTTTTTAATAATCCACTTTTTAACATTTTTCGTAACCTTTTGAGAAGCCAGGTGTTGGATATAGTACAAAACAGCAACTTAGGTGCCACTATGCATAATAATCCTACGAGGCGAAGAAGACCAAGTACTACTACGAGTACTACTACTACTAGTGATTATTACGAACAATAAGTTCATTGAAAAAATTTTTAAAAGTTAAAAATAAAAACTGTAACCAAATAAAATTTATTTAAAAAAAATTAAATAAAACTAACCGACCATTAGCACAAACTTCAGATATATTCATTTTATTTCAAGGTTTACAGAATTTCAGTTAGCTTGACCTTAGAATTTAACTGAAACTAAACATTTTCTTTGAAAATAAAAAGGTAAGCTATCAACTACTATGAATAGTTTCAATGAGATATTTTTTCGAAATGCAAAATTCCTGATAATATTTATAAATGAATATTGTCATGTATCTGCTGCATCTGAGCACGTTCTGTGCCAAAAAATCGACTGCATTAAAAACTTTGAATTAGTTCAAATAACAAGAAAAATCTCTTCACATGTTTATATATAGCAAGTGTTGAAGCACATGAGCACTGACGATGGGAGTGTGGCGACTTTCGAAAACAACGTTGTTCTATTCTACTTTGTACATTGAAAATTAAAGTCAATAGAACTTGTAATAAGATCACAGTATAATATGAGGGTACTGAGAATATAAACTTATGTGCGTTCATGAAAGAAAAGTTGTTAATGAAATAAACAAAGTGGTGTACCACGCGTCATAACCATGCGGAAAATTTGGTCACAAATGATCCAAAAGTACTCGTCCTATGACTTGAGAAAATGAGACTGGTACCTAAAATAAGGAGTAGTGAATGGTGAAAAAAGACATATTGTGTAAGTGGTCGCATATTAACCATTTTCAGTCAATTTAGTTGGTACTCCGGCTAGTATTGTATTAAACGGCACTGAACAAGTTCGATGCACCTGGATCTAAGGCCTATCGCATAGTATCTATATAATACTAATTGTGTCCCTTCAATGAGACTCCATGTCACTCAGGAACTTGTTCCGTAACTATATTGAAATAGTAACTCCAGCTTAACTGGTATCTATAACATTGAAATATAAGTTCCCCTGTGGTCTAGTGGGTAGTATACTAGCCTATCATGCCGGAGGTTGTCGGTTCGAATCCTATCAAAGACACCGCTTAAAACCAAAATACAATTTCTACTTGGATTTGTAACAATACAAAAATAAATTTATTGATAATTTCAGCTGTATTTTGGAATAATATTTATATATAATCTATATTGTTCTACACCGATTAGGACTCCGTAAGATAGTTCAGAGACAAGTTACAAGGTGCATACAAAGTATCAATTAGCCCCATCCTAGGCCATCTACATGTAAAAGTGGCTGGTCCGCTTCATAGGAAGTGTTAGAACTCGGACTGGTCCCTACCACGTGGTGACCGGTCACGTGACTTGTTTTGTGTCAGTTCCATTTACCGTAGGGAAGTTAAAGTTTAATTAACCAGCAGACAATTTCAGAAGGTTTTGCAAAATTATTTTATTCTACTATCAGTATTTTTTAGCTTTACAGACTTTTTATGTCGTGGGGGTGGGTACTGCGGTATTTTTGTAAATGAAAAAGTACGGAAAATAGTACAATAGTACTGGGCAGGGTTGTCAGATCGTTTCTGACCTATTTCGCAAATTGATGCTAAAAATCGCCAAAGGCCGCCAAAATATATTTTATGCAGTTTTTCTTAATATATATTTTATAAAAAAATTTGTTTTTATATAACAGTTTTTCTTTATCGACATTTTTATAAAATAATCGCATAAGAAATAGAAGAAAATCGCTAAAAGTGGAAAAAATATCGCCAAAAATTAATTCTTGTAAATTTTTTTCATTAAAATTCAAGAACCATTAATGATTGCGATTAATTAATATAAGAAAAATCGAATGGGTTCTAATACATTATATGTGTCTAAAATTGTCATCAGATTAGTCATCTTGTTTCAAAAACATTGTATGAGCGTTGCAAGTTTTCAACATAACAATGTGCCAAATTGCAATATATTGGCGGATTCAGTGTTTAATGCAAATAGCTTTGTATTGCTTAACAAAGCATCAAAATAACATTAGCGGCGTTCAGTTTTTGATGGTCTTGCAAAAGTGAGAGTGTAAAATATCGTAGCTTTTTTATAAAGTCCAACAACAATTTTGACTATTTTGCTGTTGTTTTTCATAAAAAAGCTACGATATTTTGCTCTTGCACTTTTGATAAAAGTCGGGCCAAAATTTATTTTTTGTTAAAAGTAGCCATAAAAATCGTCAACAAAATTTATTTGTCTCCAGAAAAATCGCCCTGTCGCCAAAACAAAAATTTGGACGCCAGACAAGGTTAAAAGTCGCCACATTTGGCGGCAGATCGCCATATCTGACAACCCTGGTACTGGGGCCAAATTACCGCATTTGTTATCGAGTAGGCTATTGTATCGAATAAAATTTCGTCACGTATTAAATGGATGGATTACCGCATTTGATAGCTAACGTATGGAAATGTTTAAAAAGTGTACCAAGTTTGTTTTACACCGGTTCTTGAAACGACTAAGAATTTGTAGTACATTAAAGAAAAATTTTATGTTTCTTTAAGCTAGTATAACAACCAAGTTGATTTGCCAGCTGTAATAAGGCTTATTGGCAATGTTCCATGCTTTTTTGTAAAACAAACATAATAAAATAAAATATTGTCTTCGATCGGTCTAGTGCTAACGAGTGGAATTTAAGCAGCACCTACTCGCTTATCGTATGCCGTAATCCCAAGAAGAAAATTTTCGAACAATTTTACTAGATTACGTATGCGGTAATTCGACCCTGAGTTTTCTATCAGTGATTGTTGCTTTCAACAAAATAGGTTCTAAAGAATTTTCGCACGCATTATTTTAAATAAACACTAGCACATTAAAAAACTTAAAACACATTTAAAAAATGCCCCTTTTCTACAGTTCTCACTTCCCACTTGACCTGAGATTCGATATAAACGAATGTCCGCTGAAGCGAAGAAATTTCGAAACAAAACTCTTCGATATTTCTTCGCGAGTCAAAAAAAAAGTCGAATGTTCGCTAAAGCGAACTTCTCTCGATATTTTTTTGAATGTGGACGATAGCCTAGTGGATGTGCGTTAGTCAGTTAAGCAAGAGGTACCGTGTTCGAATCTGTCTGACCGCATCGTTAGTTAAAGAATTAAAATAACTCATACGTACATATGTGCAATAATTGAACAGAAAAAAATTTGCCACGACAGCCGTGTGGATGTGTGTTAGTCTGTTAGCCTGGAGGTACCGTGTTCAAGTCTGATATACTGGAGCGTAAGTTAAAGAATTAAAAGATAAATAAAACAAATAAAAAAATTAAGATAATAATCTTCAAAAATTGCTTTTGCTCCTGCCTTTTTGCGATATCGAAATTTGTTCGATATTGGCTCACTTTTAATATTGTTAACGAACCTTCGAAGTCGAATGTTTTTTTGAAACAAAACTGAGCGACAGGTAAACTTTTTCCGATTCATTTTTGGGTGTCATTCTCGATAGTCTTACACTATAAATGTTCGAGATATATTCGAAATTGATATCATTACCGAATCGTGGTCAAGTGGGTTCAACTAAACCCCAGATTCCCAGCAAACCAAAAACACTCGAAAATAGTATCGCATTCGAAAGTAGCGTACACATTTCTCGGACAACACACTGGAAAAGGCTATCGAAGTCGGAAAGAGAAAGAGCTGCTAGAGCTTACTCATCGCTCAGTTTGTGGCAGCAAATCTTTCGATTTCGATGTTTCGCTGACAAATCAATAGCGAACCAATATCGAAGAAATATCGATACCACAACAATGCAGGACAAAGTAATTTCAATATAAATGGAATATTTATTTATTTTACATTTTAACTTACGCTGCAGTCAATCAGATTCGAACGCGGTACCTCCAGGCTAACAGATTAGCACACATCTACTAGGCTATCGTAGCAAATTTCTTTCTATTCAATTATTGCACACATGAATGTCAATTATACATTCGAGAAATTATCGAAAATAGTTCGATGCTGCGAATAATCATATTTTATGAAATTTTGCAATTGCGCTTATTATCGCGACATATTTCGATGCTGCGAACATTCACGTTTTATGAAATTTTGCAATTGAGCTTATTGTCGCAACATTATCGACAAAAGCTCGCATTTGCGAACATTAGATTTGTTTAAATTCACGAGCATTTATCGAACAAATTTGTTTCGAAAATTATTTCAGGTTTAGTGGGATCGTCAAACATATTTTAATGGTATCGCTTACGCTAGTGCTTCCAAGAAGTATTATCTTCAGTGAGAGAAGTTAAATCGTAAGTATTTATGTTACTTTGTCTATATTTTTTACATTTTAAAATTATCGTCACAAGGTAATAAGTGTTCGTGCCTATTTGTTCACGGTATTTTGCAAACGTTAGTGCATTTGCTGTAGCATTTTTGGAAGCTTTTCTTCTTAAATAAGCAATGCATTGCTTCTAACAGCTTTTAGTGCTTTTAAATGTCGATTTTTTTTGCTGAGAAGCAAGCAGCTTTTCTCGCTTCAATTGAAGCAGTATTTTTTTGTGTTGCTCTGTTCGAATTCTCTTACTTGAACCTTGCTTAACTTTAATCCCGTTAAATCGAGTCCCCTATAATTCGTAAAAAAATCCTGGTCCTTTGTGATTACGAATTATCGGGACTCTGCTGTAACATCCAAATTTCTGTAAATTACAAACACATAACATATGCATAGTTTGATAAAAAAAATCTGTCTTATCAAATATTTTCTTAAGCCACTTATTATAGGTACTATATACCTATACAACATTCGTTATTTTTTTCTCTTTCTAGATTTGTCAACTTATTTTACTGGAATTTTATGTTATCCTTTATTATAATGAAACTAAAGTTTCTACATACATAATTTGTCAAAGAAGGTCATTGCTTCAATTTCTTATTTTGCTGCATGCAAATATTTAACAGTTACAACTGAAAATATTTATAGGTTTGCCCGTCTAAATTTCAATAGGTCAAACAACATATGTACATATATCCAACAAAATATAATAAATATTTTTCTATATAAAAATTGTGATGAAATATAAATTATTGTCTAGTGTTTTCGTAAATGTGTATTTTTTTTGTAAATTATGTTTTACAATGTAATAAATTGTACATTTTTACTAATATTTTAATACATGTTTTTATTTGTACATACATACATACATACATACATACATACATACATACATACATACATACATACATACATACTTAAATACCTACCCTGCAGACGAAGTAACTGGTAATGTAGCTGAAACTATACTAGTTGATTTGTACTTCAGACTAGTTGCCTATCTATCCTTTTTTCATATATCGAACTATCGATTTTAACATTAGGTTGTCATAGGAGACCAACTAGTTCATTTGTATACAGTTATATACCAGTTGGAATCCTAGTTATTGTAAATTAGTGCGCTTACTAGTTTTTTTATTAAGAGTTTTGTAACTCTTAAAAAAACTTTGGTTCAACCGGGGTACGAACACACATTCCTCATACTTTAAGGCAAGTACTCTACCCACAGAGCCACATTCTACTTATATTTTTAGTAGATAAAAATATGTTTTATATAAAATAGTATACCTGAAAACTGTGTCCTTTTTGACTAGTATCGTTATTAGTCTCGATACAACTAGTAATATGATTGTCCTTTTTTGACTAGTATCGTTACTAGTCTCGATACAACTAGTAATACGATTGTTCTTTTTTGACCAGTAACGTTACTAGTCTTGTTACAACTAGTAATATCACTGTCGTTTTTTGACTAGTGTCATTACAACTAGTAATATGACTGTCCCAAAACGTTACTAGTTGTAACTTTAGCTGCTGGGTATATAAAAATATTTATTAATCTCACATGCATAAATATATTTGTTTTGAATGTGAACAAAAGTTTATTACTAAATAACCTCATAATAATAGGTCATAATGTGTAGTTCATAAAAGCATCAATTCAACCACTACTACTGCCATCATCATCATCATTTTTGTTTCCAACTTCCATCCATGATCATACAAATAATTTCAAATATCAACAATTGAACCTCAAGACATTTGGCTTATTAAGAAGCGTGTTGCCAATTGCAAACACCATTCAGCCAGCTCATACAGTCATTTATTCCATCAGGCAAATAAAAGACAATCAACGGACAGACTGACTGACTTACAAGCATATAACAATACGACAACTACAAATTTAATATTATTAAGAAATGACTGTAGCACAGTATGCACCATGGAATTTATTTCTTTACTTTTATATCTTTTGTTTAAATACATAAAGTTCTAGAATTCACATTTTATATTATCTTCAGGATAGGTTGAGATCACTGTTGCCAATTCAGCTATTTTCTCGTCAAATCTAGCGATTTTCGAAAGCTTTTTGCGGGAAAAAATATAATATAGCTTTTAGCGGGAAATCTAGCGATTTTTTCCTTATTGGTAGATCTTTTATTTTTTTAGGAACAATGTACATACACATTTCTCTCAAGATTATTTATGATTTTTTACTTTGCAATTTTTATTAATGTTAGTTGATTACCTCAAAATTATTTGAAATCCGTTTTGAATGCTTAAAATAGGATAAATTAAAGTATAGTACACATTGGCGAACTTGAGTGACAGTCAAAAATTCATCAGTTTTGAAGGATACTTTTGATTGTCCAGACTATCATGTTTTACTCTCAAACCTTCATTCAAGAAAAAACTTTGACACACACACATCGAAAATAATAAAATTTTATGCGCTTTATTGATAGCAAACATTTTTTATAACTAATTCTTTAATTTCTTATAATTTAAAAACTACTCGTACGATTTTGTCTTAACATCTCACACCGACAACATTGGATTTCATAAGAATATATGAATTCCTTAAAAAAATAAATTCTCGCGGCCAAGTTATGAAGTTTATGCCACAAAATATACATATATTTTGTATTTATGCTACAAAGAATAACTCCTGACTGACACTTTGATACACACTATCAGTCAAAAACCAATATGGCCGCTCAACCGCAAACATTTTTTTGGTTGACTGTTTTGGAAGGGAAATGTAATTTTTCCCCACTGAAGTTTAAAAAGTTGTACGATAAAGTTTTTTTTAGCGATTTATCGCAAAATTTATGGAAATATTTTACATTTAGTTATTTTCTAGCTATTTTAAACTCGCTTTTAGCGATATTTTTGGGAAAAAAGCTGACAACAATGGTTGAGATTAAAGAAATTAAATTTTAGATATACCCCAGCAAAAATATCCGTCTACCGGAAGCAGGTTTGTAAGGGAGAGATTTCGGTACTCTCCCTTACCAACCTGCTTCGGTATTACATGATTTTTGTTTGGGATGTCACACTTGGTAGGTCTGGAGGCATGAGCTTCTTTCTGCGCATCCTAGATTCATTAACCTCATGTATTTTTTATATGTATATAATTAAAAAATGTTTCGTTCATTATATCACAATTTTACCACACTTGGATTAATTTTTTATTTGCCATTATTTTATGTTGTTTTTATATATATTTATGTATTAAATGGTACAAATTCAATTGGAAATTATATTACACTACAATTTACTTTTATTAAATACTTTTTGTTCGCGTACTGAATCAGGAATCGATCCCACGATCTCCGCATGGTAGACTAGAACACTAACCACTAAGCTAGCGAGGCACATTTATTTTCATACACAATTCAATGGAAGAATAAAAAAATTTAATTACGAAGCAAAAATCACACTCGCATCCATATTTGTACCCACGTAAGCGAGAGATGATGCACTATAAAATAGTTTGAGTTGAATAAAAAACTTCGTGTTTAAAACACATGAAAAAACATAAATAGCCGACCAAATTCATCGCTCGCTTACGTTATTGCATCCTCGTAAGGCAAAGGGGATGCACTGTGTGCTTTTCCGCATCTCCGAAGCACTTCTTATTAATCTACCTGCTTCCTTGTACCAAATTTATTTTTGCCTCGACATACGTATGTATGTATGTATGTATGTATGTATTAAAATCTTACTAGCAGAGATATAAACCACTTGTTTTTCCATAGTTAATTTTACGATCAATAGAATGCTACTACCCTGCAAAAAAAAAACGCGACTACTGCATGCACTCATGTATACATTACTCCACAAGGGACCAGGAGTAGTTACAAATTGGTCCAAATGTATGCAATAAACATGGTCCATTTAACATTGCAATGTCCTAGGACTGGACTATGTAGTCCAGCTTTGCATTACATCGGGCTACCCAAAAAACTATACCTATGCAACTACTCCATGGAGCACCTACATGAGGCTAGTTTTGAGACTAGTCCATGTCACTACTTGATGGAGCACTAAAGTGTTCGTGTTTTAAAGATTGGTTATGTTATTTGCAATCGTTAAAACGCGAACACTTGTCGCTTAACTACAAACTCTTGTTTGCAAATGACATACACTCTAAAACACGTTTGTTGAAAAGTAGGTCGATAATAGTCGGCAACACTTCACTGATATTATCGACCTAAAATTACACCCGCATTATTTTTAACAAAATGTTTTTACTAAAAAAAGCAATTGGCTGCGTGCAGGTTTGAGCCGCGACCTCCTGACTGATAGTCTGACGTATCTGCCATTCAGCCATAGCCGTATTTTACTTTATGTTATATTTTTTCCACTTGGACTAAATATGTTTAATTTGAAAGGTTTTTTTTTTAATAAAATAACTACAAAATCGATGACTACTCCACTTCAACTAAAATGAACTACGTAGTCCAATAATTTTTGCTGGGTATTAACTTAACAATTAACAAAAATTTCTTAATTATGGGCGTAATATCGAGTGATTTATGTTATTTACATTGCAGTTCGATAGCACTTTCTCTCAATTCGATTTACAGAGTAAACTCCCTGAAATGCGAACTAAGTCCTTATTAAATACATGTATGTACATTAAAATCAATTTTTTTACCGCAGTCTGGCTGAAGAATTAAACTTTTACGAAATAAATCAACTTATTCACTCCTCATTGGATCAACAAATTCTTTATTAGATATCGGAGGCTATGCTTGGCAAAAATCAAAATAAAAATTACTCTCTCCAGATCATATTTTTTTGATGATCTTACCCATGATCCATAAATCCGATATGACTAAAACTTTCGCCGTTTCTAGATAATATCAAAAGTTTTTGGAAATTTTCCATTGTGCAATTAAAAACTTAAACTGTGTATGCGATAAAAAATAATAAAAATGAAAAAATAAAACAACACAGCGACATCGACAGCGACAAAATTGCGAGTAACTCTTTAAATGCCGTTTGATTTTTTTCATTTGGTCGCTTATAGTTTTTAATGCGCGGGGTGGTAGGGTGGATTGTGAATTTAAGTTTAAAAATTTTAACGCTTGTACTCTTAAACGCCACAATTGAACAAAGACTGAAGATGCTCACTTTTGGTTTGTTTGGAGGGAAAATGTCAAACGTTTGTAAAAGATTAAAATGTCTTTTATATTCATTTTTGTAAAACTGTGCTATATTAAATTAAGAAAAGAAGACTTTAACGATACCCAGCAACAAAAGTCGGAAGTTGTTACCATTTTCATTGCATACCAATCAGTACAAGTACTGAATTTAATATTCTAAGATAGTTGTTTATATCAAAAATTGTTCTAGACAATCATTTAAGCGCATAACATTCAGTTCTTTGAATCACTTCCGTGCTATGAAAACTACGTTTTAAATTCATTGCTGTTTAACCAGAAATAGAACTATTTACTTTGAGGTCAATTCATCAATGATGTTACTAATGATTTGTATGTAAATTTTTTGCTGGGTATGCTTGCATATGAAAATTAAGAAAAATATTTTATAAAATAATTATTTAAAGTACGAAAAAAGCCAAGAACTAAAAGAGAAAGAAATTTTTTTATATTTATATCCTTCACGACAAGTTGGGCGGGTTTAACAAATTTGTCGTACCATTTGTAGGTAAGTAGCTACGCATATGTAAGGGAGTCGGCATTACAATATATGTATGCTTGTCTCCCTGTGCGTATACACAAATAAAAAACATGGTTAGTGCAACTGTAATGTAACTTCTAACTTCTTCTTATAATATTTGGGTTAAAATCTTCTAGAAAATATTTAGTTAGCATAATTTATTTCTTTTTTTAACCAGAAAAATGGTAAAAGCAAGACGAAAAATTGTTTGCAAAGGCTTGATATTTTATAAGGAAAAAAAAAAGCATCAAAAGCGTGGTATGTAACTTGCCATTTTTAAAGCGTTAAAAGTTCACAAAGCAAGAAAAGCGTTGCCGCGTAACGCGTGATATGTACCTCCACGATGTCAAGTCGTTGTCGTTCTCTTATTTATATTGAAAACAATAAAAAAAATTTAATTTGTTTTTGTTTTCAATATAAATAAGACAACGAAATCGACTTGTTGATATTGTGGGACAGACCCTAAATGTTAAAGCAGGAGGTACATACAACGCGTTACGCGGCAACGCTTTTCTTGCTTTTTGAACTTTTTTAGACCAAAAAATAATTTTTTCGTGCACTTTTTTTTTTGAAAAAATTAAGGAAAACATTTTTTTTACTACTGAAAAAAACCATGCAACATATGAACGAAATCGTTCGTATATTTTACGAAAAATTTTGTAATTTCGCACCACGAAATTCTTTCGTAAAATGTACGAAACGAACGAAATGTTTGTGTTTATTTTACGAAGTATGTTTTGTGTTTTAAGCAATAATTCTATATATAATACGAAAGAGTTTCGTAGAAAAGAGAAACAAACTTTACATTTACGAAATATTTTCATAGTTTAAGGTAATATTTAGAGAATATTACTAAATATTTTTTGTGTTTTACGAAAAAATTAAACAACTTTTTTTTATATTTTTCTTGTTATTAAAGTTTTTTCTCAGAACTTCCATTTTTGTGCCCATTTTATTTCAAAATCCACTTTTTGTACCCCTTTTTGAAAAATTTCAACGGTAACGCTGTCTACAACTTATATGTATACGGGTCACTTTGCGCCCAATTTTATATGATCCAATAATTTTAGAACAGCTTATATTGTCCATAATTGATTTCGTAATATGGACGAAATTTGAGTATATTTTACGAAAAAACGTACTAGTAAATGTTTTCGTAAAACTACAAAATTGTGGTGTAAAAATTTATTCCGTAATATGTACGAAAGTTTCGTATATTTTACAAAAAGAAATAACTACGAAAAGTTTTCGTTAGTTTCGTTAAATAATAAAATTCTGGACTCAACCTAATTCGTAATATGTACGAAAGTTTCGTACATTCTACGAAAAAAGTAAATACGAATGGTTTTCGCTACTTTCGTAAAATAATAAAATTCGTAAAATAATAAAATTCTAGGAATGTACGAAAACTTCGTAAATAATACGTAAATAATAAAAGTAACTACGAAAGTTTTTTTTCGTAAAATGTTGCAAGGATTATTTTCAGCGTAGATTTCCCATACAAAATAAAATCTACTTTGTCAGCAGATTTGGATGAAATCTAAACAAAATCTAGTATTTTTTTACTACCCTGTACAGCATTTTTTTATAAAAGGTGACTGAACTACTGCAGAGAATACTACGATCTACAAAAATCTTCTATAAAACTTGTGTGAAATAGCTAAGTTTGCACTTGTTGGGTTACAGTTTATGATAAAATTCCTTCAAAAGACTTCATCTTGGTTGAGAAATCTTGAAAAATATTCAAAAATCTTAGTGTAAGCGATGGTAGGTGGCATGTCATAATGTCCAGTGACATAATGTCCATGGACATTATGTCACTCTTAAAATTGTCATAAGGCCCATGGACTTTATTTATTGCTTTTAATACATTATACATTAGACAGTGTCTAAGGTAACATAAATTAATTGTATTCACAATAGTATTTTATTTCAATGGTCGTCTTGGTGTATTCAGTTCTTTGAACCGAATTCGTTCAGCAAACACAACTGAATTATTAGATGGTGCATGTAACCGACAAAATTCAATTGGCTACAAATTTGGTAGTCACAACAAATCTCTTTTCTCTGCGTATATATCAAATTGTATTTGCCGTTAAATATATCTTTGAATATGTGTACGATTTAAAGCAGAATTGTGCTTACATAAGCAACTTTGTAAAATACTTCTTGATTTTGTAGACTTAAGTCTATATGATATTGCTAGAATAAAAAAATTAATTTTACTGATAGATAGTATACATATTTTATGGAAATAAAGTGAAGTTAGTAGCTGAAAATTGTTACACAAATCAACACGTCTTTCATTCTCTAAAAGGTAATGATGTCATCGTAATCAGCGCTCTTTAATTAACCAAAAACTATGAATAGAAGTCTGCAAAATTTTTGGGTGTTCCCCTGTGTAATTAGCCTTAAATTAATTAAATTATAAAAAATATAGTTTCATTTAGCATTTTCTGGTTCCAATCTTCCTGAAGAATGAACAAAATTCGGCTCAAACGAGCAAAGCAAGCACTCTTACTATTTTTTTTATTTCTTTTACTTTCGAAATTTCATTTTAATTCATTTCGTTTGGCTTTTCTTTATCGTTGACTAAAAGTGAGTACTAACTTGGCAAATGAGTTTTTAATTGTTTTCTAAGTTGTTGTAATAACTTCCGTTTGGAATCAACAACAATGAAAAAACAACAAAAAACAATAAGAATGTTGTAAAACACTTCAAAATACTGTCAACAAAGTAAGATCAAAGTGAAATATAAAGAAATTTTCACCCGCATTCAACAACCGTGACAATATTTTACAATAAATAATTGCACATTAAATTTAAACTAGAAACTTATTTATTTGAAATTTATGGCCTTTCCAACGGAAATAAATGAATTGAAGCTAAAAATTTAAGATCATCTTTGAGGTAATGGACATGATAAACGACAATTATTTCATTTTTAATCGTATGATTTGCTATAATAAGCAGCAACTCGAAGTCAAACATTTCACCGATTTCAATTTATATAATTTATATAATTGATCTTACTCTTTACTTAAAATATGTCTTAAAATTATAATTTTAGCATGGCTAACGGCAGGTATTTCATATTCTAAAAATACAACTGAGGAACAAAACGGTAACTATATGGAAAAAAAATTCAGGGCAATGAGCACATGCTCTTTTTCAGGTTTTAAGTCGCATAACTTAATAAACATAGTATTTACAAAAAAAGTTTTCCTCTAAAGATTTGTTGTCTGTGAAGTTTCCATCTGCTTTCGCCTTACAAACTTAATCGCATATTTAACAAAATCATCAAAACCAAACTTTTACAGTATAATGAGGACACCGTAGGCTAATTTTGGCAAACAAAATATAACATGTCGAAGTTAGAAAATTTTTTATTTTAATTGTTTATGAATTGTTATGAAATTTTTTTTTCAAGAAATCAAACGGTTTCCTATAAGAATCGCTTATTTTAATTTTTTCTTTTATTAAATGTATTTATTCGAGATATCCCAAGAATTTATTTTATATCTTTTAGATCCAAAATTTACACAAAAAAAGTATCATCAAACTGCAACTAACAATTTGAATTGTTAATATATAATTTAAATTCAAACATATATTTAGTTAATACAACAAATTGAGTTGTTGATACGACAAACACAGAAATTTTTTCAACAAACTAAACTAACCAAATATTTTGTTTTGTATTGTGAAAAAAGTTAACAGCCACCATTGTTGATATAACAAATGAATGTACTCACGTAAATGAAACAAAGCAAATCAAGTTTTGTGTGCATTCATCATTTGCGTATTTAATAACGCATTGCTCTGTAGCTGAGAGCTAAGAACGTTAGTCTATTAGTCCAGAAGTAGCCGGTTCGATTCCGCCCAAAGACATTTAGTGTTTTTCGCAGACAAGCAAAAAGTCGCTTCGAGGGTTGAGATTCTGTATAAAAAACTATTGTTAATACAACAATTATGATTGTTAAAATTTATTCGGATAATCAACAATTCACAATAATCTTAATTAAAATAATTTTGAAATCTACAAAAAAATTGTCAAACAAAATTTGTCTGTCAACAAATTATTTGTTGATATGTTTAATTGAAAATATTTTTCTGATTTTCTTTTAACTTACAATTTCGTAATTGTATTTACAAAAAATCGTCGTAGGTTCAAAATCAATTAATTATTTAATTGATATAACAAAAAAATTAATTGTATATACAAATCTTTTTTTGCTGTCTAATTACAAAAAAATTCAAAAACGGCAACACTTTAACACCCCATAACTCGACAAACAAACATCATTCAAAAATATTTGGCATACATATTCATATTTACTAGAAGTATAGTTATGCCAAATATCAAGGAATTCTGGCAAAAACATTGCTTTTTGGGCTGTCCGCTTCACGAATAATGCCTCTGTTGTAACTGTTCGCCAACTAATCTGCCTGTTGGCCATGTCTTTCAGACATCTTGCAAGACCGATGCATGACAATGTTAAAACGTCGATGACCTGTTTGTAACAGCTCAAATAGATCAGTGAGGACACTTTCGAACAATTGGCCTCTAAGTTCATACATGACAACAAAGGCGACACTGTCACCCATCTTTTCATTAATGACCATGTAAATGACAACATCCTCAGAAATGTCCCCATTACATTTTTTCGTTAGTTTCTTTTTTACAAGTGTTTTACAACAGAAATTTGAGGAATTGTCGCTCAGAGAGAAGAAGTTTTAATAGACATTGTAGCAGAAGTTTTCATCAACTAAATTTTGCTCAATTTTAGTAAGCAGGAATGTATCAAAATTATTCAAACTGGCGACAGACTGAGCGACAATGGCCACAAGAAGTTCATTTGGCTAGTTGGGAACTAATTACGGTTGTCGAATCGCCTTCGATAAGGTGTACTAGATTAAATAAACAGAAAAATTGTCATAAATCTAATACGAACAGCCGAATCGATTCGACAATCGTAATATTAGAATAGATTTAGCAGGTTAAATTTTTTCTTTTTACATTATTTAACACATACATTCGAATACATACATATGTACATATAATATGTATAAGGAAGGGCCTATTCACATATTACGTAACGCAATTTTTAAGTTTTTACACCCCGCACCCCTACTTCCCATCATAAAGCTTTTTAGAAAATTTTCAGTATAAGTTATCTACTGCGTAACAAATTGCTAGCCCACCTAATATACAAATTTTTATTATTCCAAAAAATACAATTTTTTATTATTCCAAAAAGTTTTTAATTAAATACACGACTTCTCTTCCCACGAACGATATCAATGAAGACGTGCTATCAATTTTGGACTATTATAAGCTTCTCACTTTAGCTTTTTGCCACAAAAGACTCCAATTGCTGATAGACTTAATGCGCACAGGCTCATCAGCAGGATGATCAGTCAGATCAGCAGTCTGAAAGTTTTAAATTAATATAAATTTATGGCAAACAATTATTAAATTAATATTGTTTCTCATTTACCTGATCCATATTGTGGTTGCCACCATTTGATTCGATGGTTCTGGCATGGCCAACATAAATTTCATTTAATAAAATTAATGAAAAACAAACCATTAAAATGTACACCTTGAATTTAATTGCCATTTTCTGTTACTTGTAATTGTTCAGTTTGCTATTCTTATATTTTTTATAATTATGATTATTACTGTTGAATTTGTCGTTGTCGTTGTCGTTGTCTGTTCTCGCTAATGTTTAATAATCTGTAAAAATATTTATGAAATAATACATTTGTCAAACTGCAACAAAACCAACATTTTAATTGCCAAAAAAGACAATGATGATTCGAATTATGTACTGTATAGTCTAGTGACACTTTGTTTACAATTTTTAGCACCACAAAAAATTTTTATTTTTAATGTTTTTTTACTTTAAGCGCACAATAAATGATAATAATTTTTTCTGTTTCTGTTGTGTCAAGTTCATTTGAAACACAGAAATTTTAAAAATATTCTTATCATTAAATTAATATATTACATTTTAAAATAAAATTATTAATAACAAGTAAGAGGGTTGTAGTTGACTGTGCTGAATTTTATAAACCCTACATATAGGAACATAAGAAGCATTATTTGCAGTCATAAGTTAATTTTTACTTGAGGTCTACACGTAACATAATATGTAAGATGAGATTGTCAAATTCAATCGCAAAGAGAATTATGTTACGTGTAGACTTCAAATTAGTGTTATCTCAATGTTATAAAAATTTTTATGAGAGCGTTGTTATAAGAATTCTTATAACAACAATCTTATGAGATGAACTGTCAAAAAACACATGTACATGAAAATAAAATAGTGTGTATGTGTGAGTGTTTATTAAAATAAATGAAAAGCGATGTTTTTGATAAAATTTTCGTGTTAAATAAATAAATAAATGTGTTTAATTGATTTATAAATTAAAATTGATGTGAAAAATTAAAAATAAAATAACTAATTGTGCAAAAATAGTGCATCTTAACTCGATGAGCATTTGCATAAAATAAAATCTTATAGGAAAAGAAAAATTACGTCTTCCCCTAGTATAAATACATTTTTCTGCCGACGTTTTCTCTCATGTTATATCAAAGTTAATGTCTCGTGAAGACGCTGTGTTAAGAACTTAATTCTAATCAGCGTTGCCAAATGTGCAGATTTATCTGTATTTTGTAGTTTTTCTAAGCATTGAGCAGTTTTGCAGCTTTTTACTTAAAAATCCAGTTTTTGTACAAATTGTGCAGATTTTGCAGTTTTCACACTTTTATTTTTTGCTCTTAAAATTTTTTATATTAATTCCAGTTTTTAAAGTTGTTTTATTATTTTAATGCGACAATGTAATGCAAGAGCGAATTCACACTCATTTAGGTCTTAGAAAGTTATGTTTTTCTATATGAAGTTTGCTATTATAGTTCATATGTACGTAACATTTTTTTGAGAATTCTCTTGGCGAAATTTTTAGTGATTGATACAAACAAAAAGATAAAATAAAACAAAAACTTAACTAATTTTGCTCCTTACGTCTTTAAGGCCACTCGGAAAAAATAATCGATTTCTTGTGTAATTTGTAGAAATTTTATATTAAATGTTCCATAGTGCAACTGATAGACTTCCTTCTCATATAATTCAAAAAGATGTAAATTTGGAGTGCCACATTTTTGCTAACTTCCGAGATGGAACTTTTTTTGCTTGTTTTCAATTATAAAATTTTAAAATTCCTAAAGGTGGGCTTACATCTGTAAATATTTGAGCCGAACGAGTTCGCTGCAAATATTTGCATCTCATTTTAGGTAGTGTGGGCGTGTGCGACGCACAGAAACAACGCAGGAGTTTTCGTCACGTTCAACGCACACAATCCGAACCTTGTAGGTTTTTTGACGAACAATACAATAATTTGCACCGCAGGCTGTTCTGATGTGGACGCATTTTAAGAAAGAGTGCTATGTTTTAATAAGAAACATTTTAAAAGATATAATGCATATACTATATTTAGAATTTTTTGTGTACAGTTTTTTTACATGAAAATCAGTTTTTTATTCTAAATTTACAGTTTAAAAAAAAAGTTATGGCAACGCTGCTTCTAATGTACGTGTAAGAAAGTTTCCTTACTTGAGGTCTACACGTAACATAACACAGCGTCTTCACGAGACATTAACTTTGATATAACATGAGAGATAACGTCGGCAGAATAATAAAAACAAATGTAGATTTTTCTCTTAATCTTACACTAGGGGAAGACGTAATTTTCCTTTTCCTATAACATTTCATTTTATGCAAATGCTCGTCGAGTTAACATGCACTACTTTTGCATAATTAGTTATTTTATTTTTAATTTTTCACACAAATTCGAATTTATAAATCAATTAAGCACATTTATTCATTTATTTAACACAGACATTTTTATCAAAAACATCGCTTTTCATTTATTTTAATAAACACTCACACATGCACACTATTTTATTTTCTTGTACATGTTTTTTTGACAGTTTATCTCATAAGTTTGTTGTTATAAGAATTCTTATAACAACGCTCTCATAAAAATTTTTATAACATTGAGATAACACTAATTTGAAGTCTACACGTAACATAATTCTCCCTGCGATTGAATTTGACAATCATATCTTACATATTATGTTACGTGTAGACCTCAAGTAATATGTAAGATGAGATTGTCAAATTCAATCGCAGAGAGAATTATATTACGTGTAGACTTCAAATTAGTGTCATCTCAATGTTATAGGAATTTTTATGAGAGCGTTGTTATAAGAATTCTTATAACAACAATCTTATGAGATGAACTGTCAAAAAACACATGTATATGAAAATAAAATAGTGTGCATATATGAGTGTTTATTAAAATAAATGAAAAGCGATGTTTTTGATAAAATTTCTGTGTTAAATAAATGAATAAATGTGTTTGATTGATTCATAAATTTAAATTTGTGTGAAAAATTAAAAATAAAAATAGTTAATTATGCAAAAGTAGTACATGTTAACTCGATGAGCATTTGCATAAAATGAAATCTTATCGGAAAATTAAATTACGTCTTCCCCTAGTGTGAGATTAAAAGAAAATTCGACATTTTGTTTTTATTATTCTGCCGACGTTTTTTCTTATGTTATCTCAAAGTTAATGTCTCGTGAAGACGCGCTGTTAAGCCCTGTACAGACGGTTGTAATATCTTACAATATTGTCAGATCTGCAAATGGGCTGACGATGTGCTGACAATAAAAAATTGTCAGCACAAGGTATATTGTTAGTTCATACGGCTGTATCAAAGTTGTTAGAAAAGCTAGCAACTTATTGGCAGACAGTTGTCTGACAATAAATTTATCTGACAATATTGTCACTAAAGAAATTGGCAGTTCATCAATTATTTAACATCAATTATTTATCATCTGTGCTTCTGTTAACTTTAAAAAATAAAAATATAAATTATTATTAAACATAAAGAAACAATTTTAACTATTTTAGCTGCATAATTTTTCTTATTTTAATGTTTCCCTAAAAAATATGTGTACAGTGCTGCCAATATAAAAAACTCTCTGACAATGACGCCATTGTCAGATGCAGAAACTTCGCACATCTGACAATTAAAAAATGTCTGACAATTGTCTGCCAATAACCTGGTAACGCGATGTGCTCACACGATTGTGAGATGTCTGACAATTTTTTGTCGCAGGTAGTATTAAAATCGACTGACAATGCTTTTTCTGCCAACGTTGTCAGACAAACAATTTCAGTTCAGACGAATTTTTTAGCATATTTTACTTACAATATTGTAAGAACTGATAATCGTCTGTATATACCTTTAGTATTAATTAAGAGATTTTGTTGTAACGATTTCAAGATTTTATGTTTTTAGTATGTAAACTTTTTGATAAATTTCTGGTTTTAAGTGAACATTCTATATGATGGCTAAATCCAAAATTTCTATGATGGTATTCTGATGTTTTTTTTTTATGAAATCAAAACTTTAGAGTAAAATTTTTAGTTTTTGGTTTAATATGAGTTATTTTATGATTGGTTCTTTTTAAAAAGTTTTTGATTTTATTAGGAATTTTATTCCAATGATTCGTCGATCTTTGTTTATACATACAAATGTACATATATATTAGGGGCCGTTATTTGTATAGACAATTTTTTCTTATGAAAATATTCAAGCCACGTTTTCCCGTGCCAACTTACGCTTGAAATTCTATTCAATTACACTCATATGACAAAGTCGAAAAATAATGAAAATTTTTCTTATAAAAAGCGGTCGTCAGTGAAGTTTCCAACAGCTTTTGCTTTACGGACTTTTATATAAATCGCATATTTAACAGAGGAAACTTCAAAATATCGGTAAAGCCCATAACTATTAAAATAACAAAATGGCCCATAAATTTGCAAATTTCGATAAATTTTTTCGTTCCCAGAAATTAAAGTTGTTTCTTTAGTTATTTAGGTCACTGAACGCGAATCTGCACTTCACGAGATATATTAGCATAACTGGGGAAGGGTTTGCCCTATTCAGAAAAACAGAAAAAACTAATTCGACAATACATCAACAATGCCCTTTTTTTACTACTACCAGTAGCTAAATATATTCCAAAGAAAATTAGTCCTTTTACGTTGGAATTAATGAAAAACTTTTGCTTTTATTCACAATTTAGTAGAGCATTTTTAAAATTTTGTATGAAATTTAAAATTTTTCGGTTAAATTTTTTACGATATCTCTGAAAGTAATGGACAGATTTAGAAACAATGTTCGCTTGGCTTAGATATAATTTTGTTGAAGAATGTGGGTTTTTTTACTGAATAGGGCAAACGCCTTTATTTTTCGCAATAGAAGTGACTTTTCCAAGGTTTGGGGATTTTAAATCAATATTACACTTTCAAATCTTTCCAATTTTGGCAAGACTTAGCCAATTTTCGTATTTTTTTTCGATTTTGTTCGAGTTTTTAGCATTCCTTAGAGATTTACCGAGTTTTATTCAGTTTTAAGGATTTTTTCCAATTATGCAATTTTTCGCTAATGTTCGCTATTTCCACAATAGGCGTAATTTTTTTATTTTTCTTTTTTACACATCTTAAGCGACTTTTAATCAATTTCAGTGCCTGTCCAGGGCTGCCAGGTCTTTTTTCATCGCACTCTTCAAATTTGAAAAAAATATTTCCCCGAAAAGTCCTCTCTTAAAAGGAAAATCCCCCAAGAAAATCCTAATAAGAAAAACGTATTTTTTTTAATTCTAAGCTTACATGATGTAAAAAAAACATGTTTTAAATTTTTTATTTTTGGTCAAAACAGATTTTTTTATTTTACTTATAAAACACACATATTGACTTTTTTTAAATTAACTTAAATAAGTCAAGAAGACTTTAATTTAATATTTTGCATAAAAATTTTTTTGTTTAAATAATTAAAAAAGCACTGACGATTTTTTAATTATACATGTATCCATATGGTTATAAACGTAAGATGTGGTAAAGTTTTTATTGTAATTCTGTCAAGCAAAGTCATTTTAATTTTGGCGCCTTAGCGCTTCATATTTGGAAATAAAAATTTCAATTGGCCCTAGAAATAATAATCAGTAATTTTTTCTAAAAAATTTTCACCCTAAGTGCGTTTTCCCTTTTCTAAAGAATGGAACTCATCTTTCAAAGAGTCAAAATTTCGCACAATTTGAAATTTTTGAAGTAACTGTTTCAAATAATATATAACTATAGATAATAGTAAGAAATCATCTTGTTTAAAAAATTCAATTCCTCGTCTTTCCTCCTTCTTGGGCACTTCCATTCAGAGATTTCCTCTTTCGATCAACTTGGAAAATGGCTCGTTCCAACTCAGACTGTTAATTAAGTCTACCACAGATAAAAATTTAGGTCCACCTCGTCCTCCAATGCCATTTAGTTTTGTCCGTCCATGTCTTTTTTATACACCATTGAGTACAAATTTATCCATATGGCATCATTCTAAAAAACACTTTGGAGTCAACTTTTTGAAAAAATAGAAAAACTTAAACTTATTAAAAATATTTAAGGCCGAATACTTGTGACTATTCGATTGGATTTTTAAAGCCTGAAATGGAAAACTTGTAGCGAAAGGGTTAACGATAATGTTAAACTTTCAGATAAAATTTAAGTTCAGTCAAACTGAGAGTTAGTAAACTTTTAAATAAAATTGATATGAATGAACTTTATGTTAATAGGGATTAGTACATTATCTGGGGTCCAAATCTCTCAATATACTCGTATGTATGCATGTTAAAAATATTTTCAAAGAAGTAGTTTTAATTATAGATCAATGGAAAGAAACTTTTAAGGAATTTCCGCAAAAAACCTACAATGTATTTTTAAATAACCCCAGTGGAAAGTCCAAACTCTAAATGCAAATTTTCATCCTTTTTTGTGATGACAATTCCCCTAATTTGGGGTCAGAACCCCTAAACCGGCAGTCCTGCATTTCCCACCTATTGCATGCAAGAGAGGAATTTATAATAAAACACGATTTGTTTCGTCTGTAGTTTAACGATGATAAAATAAGACATGATTTTAGAGCATTTTCGATGCTTCAAAAGAAGCGCTGTTTTGTATCAAAAACAAGAGCTCCAAAGTGGGATATCGCAAACAAAAATCATGCATGTTCGAAGCACTTTTCGAAGCAGTAGAAAAAACAAAACTAGCTTCTCTCGCTTATAAGCCTGCTTCGGCCGAAGTAGTAGTTTTTGCTGGGACGCCAAAGTCACCGTCTTTAAACTTTTGAAACAACTCACGACAAGCTCTCTCACGTAAAGCAGCCTTATCATATAACTAATTCCAAAAATTTTCAAATCGGTTGCGCATGCATGTCAACGGTTCTGAATAAGACTTTTTAGACTAATATTTCACGTACCTGCGTGCTATGTGTCGTTTTTAGTTTTTTAAATTTCGCTGAAGCTTTCGATTTTTTAGAAAAATTTATTAAAATACCTCACATTGAAATTAATATAGCTTTGCAACCGATAATGCGATTTGAATAAATAAAATATATATGAAAAACTTAGTCTTAAGGTTTCAAAAACTAATACGAAAGAAGTTAAAGTGGATCTTAATTTGTTTTTCTATATATTTTGAATTTATAAATCACCGTAGACTATAGTCATGAGTATCGACTACAATCTACTGTGATTTTTAGTGTCAAATTGTGTAGACAAAATCGTTAAAGCCCAGTTAAATTTCACAGTTATGCTAACTTCATGCTAAGTTTTCATTATGCAAACTGCCGTTAGAATATAGTGCAATATTCAGAAAAATCTCGGTAGTATATTAGGGTGGAACTGGTACCCTCAAACAAACTAATTATTAATTTTGTTATATCTACACAACTACAATAGTGAGGCACTCAAAGTTTTAATTAGGTTACTCTCAGAATAAAGTGGGGTTAGTAAAGAATAAAATAATATTTATTTTTAATGGGCGTTACAGTGTGCACTTTTCTCGACATAATGTTGTATTGTCACGGTAATTTAATGTGTGTTCAAAGTGTAGTAGGTTAGGTTAGGTTAGGTTATCAGGTCGCTGGTGAAAATTATAAAGAAAGGGTTCCAGCCCACTTGGGTCCAATAATAATGGTCCCTTTGTGATACCTGTAAAGGAAAGGAAAGGAAAGAGAGAACAGAACAGTGTATCAAATAGAGTGAAAGGAGAGGAGTTAATAGAGGTATTAGAAATTAGTTCAAAGAGAAGAGAGAAAGAGGTAAGGCGTACGGAGTTCCGTGCAGGAAGGGTCGTTCGTGTTTTAGAAACGCCATTTGGGTAGTCAGCGAGTGAACCACCCGCTGCTCCTAATGAAGGAACTTATGTTCTTGAGTTCTATTTCTGAGAACTCGGAGAGGCTACCGAAGAAACTTTTGCCCAGTAGGCGAAGGCGGTGGTCCTCCAGAGCTGGACAAAGGCATAAAAGGTGCATTACATTCTCTTCTTCTTCTACGTCATTACAGCTTGTGCAGTAGTCATTGTATGGGAGACCCATACGTCTAGCGTGGGTTCCAAAGGTGCAGTGCCCCGTGACCGTGGCCATGAGGTTGCGTAGGTGTGGTTTCGTGAAATCTAGAAGTTGTTTAGTTCTGTTTATGTCAAGGCGAGGCCATATTGTTCTCGCAATAGAGCAAGTTGGTTCATTGTACCATCTGGTTTGAGCCAACTGCAAGAAGGCAGCGTCAATTCGTCTCCAGCAAGATGAGAGTGGGATCCCGCAGAGATCGTCAATATCGACATCCCGAAGCAAGGTTCCCCTCTTAGCCAGATCATCCGCAATGATGTTGCCTGAAACGGACTCGTGTCCCCTTACCCATCTGAGGGTGATACCTAGATTGCTCGCCATCGTGTTAAGTGCTGTGCGGCATTCCAGGACTAGGCTGGATGTGGTGTACACACCAGTGAGTGCTTTAATCGCCGGTTGACTGTCAGTTATGATCTGAACGTCGGCATTTGATATCCGGTAAAACCTTAGCCAGTATATTGCTCGTTTGATGGCAGATATTTCTGCTTGTAGGATGCTACATTCGTCCGGGAGTCTGAAAGACATTTTGATCCCGAACTCAGCGATATAGACACCCCCGCCAACTCTCGTTCCCCATTTGGAGCCATCGGTATAAATGTGTATGGCCCCGTGTGGTGTTGGGGAAAAGTCCCCCGTCAAGGAGTATCGGAATTCTTTCCTGAAGGAGGGCTTCGGAGTGCAGTAGTCAATGAGATCCGGAATGGTATCGGTAGTCTCTAGAATGCTAGCATGACCCCACGGTAGATGGTTCCATGCGCCGATTGCGTTAAGCCTAATTGCTGTACGTAGTGCTTGCTTTCTGGCCAGCAGATCCACTGGTAGCCAGCACAACGCAGCGAAAAGAGCCTTTGTTGGTGTGGATCTTAGGGCACCAGTTATCATGATTGCCATTATGCGAAGAACCCTCTCTATACGAGAGCGATTGCTCGCCAAGTCCAGTGCTTTCCACCAGACGGATATGCCGTAAAAAAGTATAGGCTTGATCACTGTCTCTAATATCCAATTGACACCTTTGGGATATATACCCCAGGAGGGGCCAATGGCGTTTCTGCAAACATAAATTGCCGTTAAGGCTTTAGCTGCTCTTGCATGAAGATTGTCCCTCCATGTTAACTTGCTGTCAAGGACTACACCGAGATATTTGGCGTTGTCCGAAAGGGCTAGTGTGGTGCCATTTAATTTTGGTAGCGTGAAAGCTGGAATTTTGTATCTTCTTGAGAAGAGTACTAACTCCGTTTTGGTAGGATTGACACTTAGGCCATTCTGTGAACACCAGTCACTGACCTCGTTAAGTGCCGTCTCCAGCCTTTGTGTTAACGTGTCTAGATGGAAGCCAGATATCGCCACCGCAACATCGTCTGCGTATGCAACGGTTTTGATATACATGGATTCCAATTTCTTAAGCAAAGCATTTACCGTCACATTCCACAGGAGGGGTGATAGTACTCCACCTTGCGGCGTGCCTTTACGTGCGTGCCTGGTGATGCGTGCTACACCCAAAGTGGATGTGATCGTTCTACTTTGAAGCATATTCTTTATGAGCTGATATATGGATCGGTCAATCCCTAGCTCCATGAGAGCCTGGATGATTGCCGCCGAGTTAATATTGTTGAAGGCGCCTTCAATATCCATGAAGGCTACCAGTGTGAAGTTTTTATGCTCGAGTGATTTTTCTATGTATCCTACGAGCGAGTGCAAGGCCGTCTCAACTGATTTCCCCTTGGTATAGGCGTGCTGAGAGGCTGAGAGGAGAGTACTGTCGACAGTTGTTCTGATATGAACGTCGATCAGCCGCTCCAGTGTCTTTAGAAGGAAGGAGGTAAGGCTGATGGGTCTAAAGTCCTTCGCCTTGGAGTGCGATGCTTTTCCCCCTTTCGGGATGAAGATAACATCGCAGTTTGTCCATTGGTTTGGAATATATGACCATGAAAGGCAGGCCCTGTATATGCTAATTAGCCAGGGGGTAGCAAGATCTAAGTTGAGTTGCAGATCTGCAGGGATTATGCCATCCGGACCAGGTGATTTGTACGGATGGAAACTTTTAATAGCCCAGTGTAACATGTCCACAGTGATTTCTATGGCTACAGGGGACTGGCTAGTAGGGAGAGCCGCATTTCGCGCTTCCGTGTAGTGTTGACAACCTGGAAAGTGGGTGTCAACCAGGACCTCCAGAGTCTCCAAGGAGCTGTTGGTCCAGTTGCCGTCCGATTTCTGGATAAATCCAGGTATGGATGGCTGTTTAGCTAGGATTTTACGCAGTCTGCTAGTCTCGGAGAAGGATTCTACATTGCTGCAGAATTCCTTCCAAGACTTGCGTTTAGCGTTCCTGACAAGGTTCTTAAATTTGTTCACGGAGGACTTATAGAGTGTCCAGTTGCCTGTTCTCTTAGCCTCATTGAACAGCCATCGGCAGTTCTTACGAGATTCTGCAATATTATCAGACCACCATGGTGGTCTGCGGTTAGGACGTTGAATGGATGGTCTACAAGATAGGCTTGTGGCCTCCTTAAACGCATTGGTTAATTTGTCTACTACTTTATCAATGTCTGCTACTACCTCTATGGTTGGAGGGCGCGCGATTAGACTGGTAAGAATGTTGTTGTGTTCCTCCCAGTTCGTTCTACGTCTGTTTAAATAAGATCTTGTAACTCTGTTGGCTATGCTGATGGAAAATACCACATAGCGGTGATCAGAAAAGGAGCAGTCTGTTGAGACTCTCCACCCCTGAATCAGATGTGCGTGTCTCATGCTGGCAAGTGTTATGTCTAAGACCTCCTGCCTGTTAGAGACCGCAAAGGTGGGTTCTGAACCCCGATTTAGAACTACTAGATTGTTATCTAGAATGAAGTCAAAAATGCACTCACCTCTTGCGTTGGTATCTGAGCTGCCCCAGATATGGTGGTGCGCGTTTGCGTCGGCGCCCATTAGAATGGGTATGCCCTCTCTTTAGCTGCTCCCGCCATCTTATGGACCAAGGTGTGAGGTGGTGGGTCCATGTGGTCGTGAGCCATATAGCAGGACAGAATCCATATGGTGGATTCCCCTGTCTCCCATGCTGCAGTAACCGTATCTTCATCACTGTAATTAGAGAGAATGAAGATGTTAAGGTTGGCTTTCGCTAAAATACAGGATCTAATGGTTTTGTCATTGTTACCTTAGTTTGCTGCGTACAGTAGTCTGTAGCCACTGGCGCTGAGTCCAAGAATCTTGCCGTTATTGGTCCACGGCTCCTGGACTAGCGCAATATCCTCCCCTTTCTCTGCTAGGCGGAGGGTTAGGGCAGCTGAGGCTGCCTTGGAGTGGTGCAGATTAATTTGCACTATCTTCGCCATTGTCAACATCGGGGTCATAGTTGACATCGACTTCGTCGTCTCCTGGATTCAGGAGAGCGTCCTCGTCGTCCGCGAACACTAGTCCCTCGAGGAGCTCTCCAACCAGACATGAGTCTGATTGCGAGCACCCCGAAGTGACCGACTCCGCGGGTTCAACTATGGCCTCCGAGTTGACTGTGCCCTCAGAGCCTTCAATTTGCGGCCCTACCAGTTGGCCGCTGGTGGCTTCGGGATCGCGTTTGTCATCGCCTCGGTATAAGCGAAGCCTGATACCCATGAACCCATAGTATACCAGGCCCTGCCTCTCCCGGAGCAACGGCAACGTCTCCTTATTAAGGATCACGATCACCTTCCTGCGGGCACCTACCGAATCGAAAACCCTGATTACCCTCCAGTCACTGGTTGGCAGATCAGGGTTAGCTCTCCGGAAGATGTCCAGGATCGCCGCTGGGTCGTGTGGTTCCGCCGGAATGATTGCAATTGCTCTCGGCCTGCGAGGTATTTCGCTGACCGAGACCAATTCCAGTCTCGCGCCGGGCCACACTTCCCCTAATGCTTCTGTTACGAGCTTAAGCTTGGATGCTGACCGTTCATCCATGCACGAAACTAGTTTCACGTGCCCTTGAAACCAGCCGGCGTCATTAAATTGTGGAGAGGGTCCTGGCTCTCGCTGAGATCCTGCAGGTAGGCATCTAGCAATTTCTGACAGATCAATCCCCACTTTTCGTGGTTGATTGCTCCGTCAGCGTTGCTGCGGTCAAGAACAGCCCTTATCAGCGGGTTTCTAGCAACCTCGCTGTAAGGTCTGTTTATGACCCTATTTGCCCCCTGTCTGGGACGCTTGCTAGTGGGCTGCGTACGTTGCTGGAGCGATTCATCCCCCGATCTTTGCCGTTTCGGCACAGATGTTGCGGCACCACCGTGGGAGGAACCTTCCAGCGCAGCTAAGTGGGCCCTAGCCCAGGCTAGCGAAGATTTTTCTTCACCAGTCATGGTCTCGGCCGGTTTGTTGCCTAACTGCTCGATGTAGCGTCGAGCAGCCCGTAATACGGAGAAGGCCTTACGTGACAGGAAACTCCGATCACGTGGTTGAGTCTCTGTTGTTGTTGTGGCAGATGAACTTGGCACAGTTGATACAACCGGCGCATCCGCTGTCATAGTTTGTGTGGGTGCATGTGGCACAGCTGGAATTGGTCCAGCCGGCGCACCGGGTTGTTGTTTGTTGGCAGGTGCATGTGGCACAACTGAACTTGGTTCAGCAGGCGCACCCGCGGTAGATTTTAAGGAGGGTGCATGTGGCACAGCTGAGATTTTCCCAGCCGGCGCACCCGGTTTCAAGGCCACTGATTTGTCGTCAGCGCGGTTTTTGTGTGCAGCTGATGTACTTGGGCTTACGTCCAAGGACACGCTGCGCAGTAACCTTGCTTTTCCGAGTGGAATCGCAAGGGGTTTGGGACAGCCAGCCGGTACGGTTTTGTCCGCTCGGCTGCTTGCCCCAGATGTTTTTGTTTGTTTTGTTTTTGTTTTTATTTTTGTGTTGTTCATATAATTCCCACGAGTAAGCGCGTAAGGGGTTGGACCATCCATGCATGGACGGCGTACATGGATTGGGCGACTGACTATTACAACCGACCCGTGCCCTGGCGTCGGAGGGGAGCTGTTAGCGACTGAGTCTTCTTTAACCACTGACCAGCCATCCAGGACCTCGGCACAGCTGCCTACCACCTTGCCTTACAAGTGGGGTAGTTTTGGTCCGCGGGTCCTATACAGAAACAACACTACACAGGGAAGCGCGTTATTCCATTGGCTCCCAGTGGGCCCTGTGATCACCTGTAGGTGTATCACACGACTCGCAGGGTACCAACAGGCAGACTCCCCATCGAGAGCTCATTTATGGCGGAATGTCGGTCTCGAACGAGAGTACCTGTTTGGAGCACTCCCGAGTGCAGTGTGGGTACATTCCCTTGGCGTCAGGTGAGCCCTATGACCACCTAAAGGTGTATCATATGGCTCCCTTGACGTCAAAGGGCGATTCCCTTCCGAGAGCTCATTCATGGTGGAATGTCGATCGCGGTCGGGAGTCGCTTTAGGAATGCCCCCTCTCGTATGGTTTCATCCGGACCAGACGGCAACCTAGTAGAGTTGCGCGCCTTTCCGGGGAGATACCATGTGTGAGATTGATTCATGAGTATAGGGCCTTGGCCAGGCTTAGCTCTGCGTGTTCCCCTGGTTTATTGAGACCACTCAGCCCTAGGACTGACCCGAGCCATGCCAGCGGCACAGGTAACCGCTTGTGCAGCGTATTAAGTGGGCCGTTGACATGCCTCCCCCTATCCGCCACCTGGGGACGCGCCCGATGGGAGACTACCAACTCCTTGTGTATGTCGAAGTCGAACCCGCTGCCACGACAGACCGTCACAGAATAAGGAAAACATATAGTTTTCCCCCTTCTGGGACATCCCACCATAGCCGCAAAACCCAGCCCCAACACACACAATTCGGGAAAAGTGTAGTAGGAATAGTAGAAAAAGCTATCGCAAGATTTGATTACAAAGTCACAGACGAACAAAAGTGGACCTAAATAACAAATTTTAATTATAAATTGGAATTTATTTGTTTGTATGTTATCTCAGAGATACGCCACCAATGGACCAATTCGAAAATTTTTGATTTCATACAAAAATTTATACTGCCAGATTCTTTTCTTTGTTTAAATTTTTTGATTCCGGACTTGTTGTCCGACCGCCAGTTCATCCATTTGTGCAGATCTGCCTGGCACTCGGTATGTTTTAAAAGAATTATTGTAATCAAATTTACAATTTTTGTACCTGAAAAATACAAAAAAATGGATCTTATGATATTTTGAACATATCTCAGCCATTTATGTACGTGTTATTAATGGTAAATTTAGCAGACCCTATGTGAAAGATCATTTTATTATACATATATGATCTAGTGTCTTGGCAAAATGATTTTTATTATACGTACACGCAAAGAAAAGATATGGTTGTGGCATGGTTGCGTCAACAATGTTTCCCGATATAGCTTATGGTTGTATCAAATAAGCTATTATTGTTTTAAAGAATTGTGAACCTTAATTAGTTTACGACAAAAAACTCATGCTTATATTTAATCATGACATCATTATCACTCACATTAATTGCAACATTGTTGAATCACAACAATATTATTATTAGAAAAATTCGAGCCACAGTCATGATATATTTAAAAATTCAACAACAGTATGGTTCTATAACAATAAAATATGATTCTTGCCCATACTGTTTTAAAACAGTTTACTTGCAATCAAGCTTTGGTTAGCAAAGAGAAATAGCTCTCTGCTTCCAAAAAAGTTTTGGTTCTATCCCTTGATTGAATGTTTTTTCGTCAGTTTTTTCTTTTGCTTCAGAGCTGTTGGTTTATTTTTGTGTGTCGCTTGGTTTAAAAAAATAAAAATAATAATAAATTACAAATAACAAAAACTGATAAGTGCTAGTAATTAATATTCGGCCATGTTGTGAAAACCATTTGAAAACGAAAAAAAGTGTTCTCTTAATGGGACAATATAGTGCATTCGTAGCTTAGTTCAAATAAAATATCATAAACATCTGAAACACAAAAATTAACTGAAATATTTTAAAACTAAATGGTTTTGTAAACAAAACATGTGTCAGCAAATATGTATGTGAGAATATCTATGTGGGAATAGATAACACTTTTTATTTCAGATTCCACACACCGACCAGATAAAATATAATAAAATTTTAACCATATATATGGTTGTCTCGAACCATATATATGGTTAATTCAAGCCATATATTGTAATTTTGAGCCATATGTATGTTTGTCTCGAACCATATATATGGTTATTTCGAACAATATATTGTAATTTTGAACGATATATACGGTTGTCTCGAATCATATAAATGGTTATTTCAAACCATATATTGTAATTTTGAGCCATATATGTATGGGTTCAATCATAGTATGTTGCTCTTCGATTATGGTTGCCTCAACCATGTTTTTTCTTTGCGTGTAAGCAGATGGAAATCGCTAAATTGATTTCCCTAAATATAAGCACGAATAATATATTTCTATTTAATGGTGTCGAAAATTATATTTGTGAAACGACAAACTTATTTATTTGCACTGGTGGGGTAGGGTACAAAAATCACAACAAACAAACAAACAAGTTGTTCTAGTAATTCTAAGATTACTTATTTTCAAATAATTGCCTGTAATTTCTGTGTGTAAAAATAACATTAAGAGATGCACACTGGCCCCAATGCTCTTGAAAGTATACACTCTAACGCTCTTATTTAGGATCATATATTGGCTAAATTTCTGTTGAAAATTTCTCCTTGTATAAAATTACATCGATTTTGTAGCTATTTTATTAAAGAAAAACTTTCAAATTAAAGCTATTTAGTCCAAGTGGAAAAAATTTAAGATAAACTATAATACGGCTATGGCCGAATGGTAGATACGTTAGACTATCAGTCAGGAGGTCGCGGTTCAAACCTGCACGCAGCCAATCGCTTTTTTTAGTAAAAACATTTTGTTCAAAAATAATGCGTGTCTAATTTTAGGTCGATAATAATCGGTAAAGTGTTGCCGACTATTATCGACCTAATTTTCAAAAAAGTGTTTTAGAGTGTACATATGTATATACATATATATATATATATATATATATATATATATATATATATATATATATATATATATATATATATATATATATATATATATATATATATATATATATATATATATATATATATATATATATATATATATATATATATATATATATATATATATATATATATATATATATATATATATATATATATATATATATATATATATATATATATATATATATATATATATATATATATATATATATATATATATATATATATATATATATATATACTTGGACTAAATATGTTTCATTTGAAAGTTTTTTTCTTTAATAAAATAACCACAAAATCGATGTAATTTTAGACAACGAGAAATTTTCAACAAAAATTTAGACAATATATGATCGTAAATTTGAAGTACTATTTTAGAGTGTATGTATGTATTAGGGTATATATTCACTCGCATAAGATTTGATAAAATATTATTCGATCAAACACCAATTTCGACTAAAAATCAATTCGATTAATTTAGGTCGATTAATTGAATAACTCGAGTAAGATTTCTTAATAAAAACTGGCGAGATATTCAAGTTCTATGAAACTTTTCACTCAATTCATGATATTGTTTTCATAAAAAAAATTTAAACTCGCAACAAAGGAACACTTATTTACTAGCGAAAAATACAACAGAGCAATATGTTATTGTTTTTGCACGCACGAGAAGAAAACAAACTTTGGTAAAACTAAAAACCATTTTTCAGAGATGAAAACAAGGTATTTTGTTTTAAACATTGAAACTTTTAAAACTTGGCAAAAAATCACCGAAAAGTGTTTCATTTATAAAAATAAAAATCTTTGTTGACCGCAATAATATCTAATGGCAATCGATAGGAGGCAAAATAGGGAGTTGAAACTTTCTGAAATACTTGCATTCAGAAGTTATACCCAGCAAGCTTTTTACAAATTTTCAAACATCGGTAAGCGCAATAACAGCTAATGGCAATCGAATAATAGCTAATGGCAATCGATAGGGGGCAAAAATACAATTGAGAAACGGGGGTTATCGCTTTCTGAATTACATTCATTCAGAAGTTATACCCAGAAGCTTTTCAAAATTGGCAAACTTCAACGAAGACTGTTTCGTTTATAAAAAAAAGTAAAAATCAACGGTGCGCGTAATAATGGCTAATGAATGGCAGTCGATAGGCGGGAAAAATACAGTTTACTTGCATTAATGATTTAGACCCAACAAAAATTTTAAGATTTCAAAAATAGCTGCCAGAAATTTTGCTAATAAAAAGAAAAAACTTCGGTGAGCGCAATAATGTCAATCCATAGGATTCTATTTACTTAAAAAAATCTTTCCAATTTGATGTAAAAGACAATATATGACTTACTTTCTTACTTTTGCTTAATACTCATTATTTTTGCATTCGATCTCCCTTATCTATTTTTGGCTAGTTTTTACCCATTTCTTAGTCATTTTTTTTGTCTTTATTTATTTAGCCATTATTGGTGAAGGAGTTCTGGCATCCCTGACACCACGTCACACAGAGGGAAAAGGCCAATCTAGCGAGCAGCAGAAAAAAATTTTTAATTAAAAAAAAAATTAACACAGCATCAAAGCGAACCAATCGATGTATTTAAAAATTAAATTTATTTAACAATTAAGTTATGAGTTTAGTAGAACTTTTTGTGTTTATATCCAAAGAAATTTAATTATTTTTGGCTTGAGTTCGGTTTTAATTTAATTTTTCAATTAAGTTATATATTTATTTAGAGATAAATGGGAAGCATGTAGACAAAGAAAATTTTGACTGTGCGGAGGGTTGAACTGACGTTTAGATAGCTCCCGCTGATCTCATCAGAGCTATTTACCCCTTAGACCACTTGACCAAAGTCGGTGGCTTGCAGTCAAGAGTTGAATATCATCTACTTTTAATCAATTCATACAGTCAGTCTTAGAGCTGTATTTTATTTGATATTTCATTTTGATATTTCATCTCGATACAACTAGTAATATGATTGTTCTGTTTTTACTAGTATCGTTGCTAGTCTTGCTACAACTAGCAATATGTTGGGTATCTACACATACACGGAGGGAAAATATTGAAGAATATCAAAATGCTTTTGATTTTCATAACAAAAGCACACAAGCACATACTTTTATTGAAGCTAAAATATTGATCCGTCTAGCACCCGAATTACGCCCCGTATAAATCTATAGTGTTGATAGTGCCCTGAAGATTGTGGCTTTGGCTTATAAACAGTACTACCAGACGAAGTTGGGAAAAATTGCCTCGAAATAGAAAATAAAAGATATCGAGTTTTTAAAGATAATTTTCCTACTGCTTTATAGGGCAACTATGAGAAAACATTACGTTGTTAATTCTAGATTGTCAGTGATATTTATAAAAGCTTACTGAATTCGGTGTTTGGTGTCATAAAATTATTCTCAAAAAAGTCTTAAATCAAGAAATCTTTAAATCTTCGTGTATAACAAACTTATCTGCCATCTATTAAAAACGAGGCGAGCCACTTTTTCATAACTTGTGTTTTGTTCTCGTCAAAAAAGAAATGGCATTATTGCAGGGTTGGCAAGATATTTTGTACATGCACCCTTCAATAAGGTGACATTTTTTGTGTAGAAAAGCAAACACCCTAAAGTTCATAGCTTAAGTTATAAATTAAAAATCTTAGTTCGGCTATTTATAGTTTTCCACATCAAACTGAATAGCACAGTCAAATAAGACTTTAGGATATAACTCCCTCAGTTTTGAAAATTTTCCCTGTTGGTCCTTTAAAAAAATTAAATAGTCCTGGTGTTGGCTGAGCGAAATCACCCTTTAGGTGATTTTTTCTTAGTTTTTTGCTCATAAATAGTTCTAAAAGTATAACTGCTAACAAAAATGTTTGCTAAAAGGGTTAAAGCTGACAAAATTTCCTGCAAAAATGTTTCTGTTCTTTTTTTACTTAAGACAAACCTTTTTAGAGTTATAATGCCAAGAAAAACAAATTTTAATTGTTCGAAAGATAAAATTTTCTAATCCATTTTTTTAGGGTAAGTAGGGCGAGGAGAGTGTTTGATCCTAACGTACCTCAAATTCTGATTGATCGCGTCGAAATACATATAGCTTGGTATGGTCAATGGTACAGTCCACTTTTTTTGTGTACCGGTTTCACTTTTAGAAATTGTTAGAAATTAATAGTTTTACTTTTAGAAAATCCAAATTTAATTAAAAGTACATATTGGAAAAATAAATATAAATTTTACTATTTTAATATTTACATGAAACACTTGTAAAAACATTGCAAAAAAATATTTATTTTAACAAGATGTACTTAATTGTTTATTAAAACAAATGCAATTAATGATTACGTCACAACATAAGTTAAACGGGTATAAAAACGGTATCAAAATGTGTTCATATCTATAATTACAACCATGAAGTTTTTAGTTACAATTGCAGTCGTCTTAGCTCTATTGGCCATAGCGCGAGCTGAAGTAAGAATTTTTTAATAATTAAATTTTTCTATTTGCAAACGTTTCTTTTATTAACGCAGGATGAATCGAATCAAGTAGACCAATCTGAATCAGAAGTTTCACCATCATCACCGTCTGAAGAATTGAATGAAGGGGATTCATCTGATCCAGAAGCGCCTGAAAATCCATCTGCTGATGAATCTAAGAACCCACAACCTGAAGGACCACAAAGACCTCCAAGACCTGAAGGACCTGAAAGGCGCCCAAGGCCAGGAAGACCTGGTAGACGTCCTTTTGTAATTCATTTCTCCAGACCGCAACCAAATGAAGAACAACAAGCCGACAATGAAAATCCTAAAAATAATCCACCTCGAGGACACCCACCACGCCGACCGGTATTCTTCGATATAGACTTTGATTTTGGCAAAGGAAATGATATAAGTTCAAATGCACAATAAGCTAACTGTTAGTATGTGTTTAAACAAACGGTTTAAACATTTTATTTGCATTTTAAAATAAAATTTTAATTATGAGCATTAACAAGTAAAAACTTTCTGTTGCAAATAAATTTGAAATATATGCATACTAAAATTTAGAGTTGAAAAGTACACAACTTGAATACACAAGATTTAGACGAATTAATTCATATAAAAATTAAAGCAAATTAGAAAAAAAAATTGTCTCTTCTTTTTCTAAGATTTTGAAATTATATAAAGCTAAATCACGTTTAAATTGGAGCTAAAAACAGGTAAAAAATTTAATTTAAAGCCAGAAAATAAAGCAAAATTTGTTTAAAGTTTGGAAAAATAGTATGTTTTACTTAGAAGATCCCCCCCAAGAGCTTAAGCTGGATCCGCGCCTGGTTGCGGTGGTACATATTTTTTGCATAAAGTCACAATTTTTGCCATATAAGCAAAAAGAATTAACTATTACTCAGCAACAAAATCGGCAGTGGTTCCAAAGGTTTACCATTTTCATTGAATACCAATCACTACAGGTACTGAACTGAATATTCTAAGGCTGTTGGTTATGTCCAAAAATTGTTCTAGACAAGCTTTTAAGAGCATACCATTCAGCGCTTTGGATCACTTTCGTCCTATGACAACAACGTGTTAAATTCATTGATGTTTCACCAGAAATATAACTACTTTGAGCGAGTTCATTAATGGTGTAAGTAATGATTTGTATTCTAATTTTTTGCTGGGTAATATTACACAATTTTTTAAAATTTATATTGCCATCTAAGCCATTTAAGTCCGTAGATTGATGATTTCCCTTCCGATCGTGGAGCACACTGCCAAGTGCGTGGCCAAAAATGGTTGAAGTGGATGTATGAAATTTTCATTTTTACCATTTTTTATAGATCATGATTTTGATACATAAGTACACAGAAAAAATTATCAACAAAAAATTTCAAACAAAATTTTGTCTGAAATAAAATTTAATTTTCCGTAAATGTTCTTTACTGAATTAGTAAATTTTGTTGCCTTTTATTTGAAACGGAAACACCAAAAACAACAACAAAAACCAGTTTTATGTATCGAAAAAAAACCCCCATGACGATATACACATAAATAACAACAATGATAGAAAAAGGAGTGCGATGTCGGATTTCATACAATTATATAGTATTACTATGTCTTATAGGTTTGATATCAAGCGTAAATTGCAGCAAGTTTGTTTATTGTACATTTCTGAGTGAATCAATTCATTATTGTTGTTGCGTTAATTCTCATTAATTTTTTTAGAGCCTTTAGGTAAACATACAGAGTTCAACACATTTATCAAAGTGAAATTTCGTTTTTTACTGATTCAGGCAAAAAGTTTCTTTGATATATCGTCACCTTATTATTGGTTTAGCTCATATAACAAAAAGTAGGAATGGAGAAAAACGAGAAAGAAGATTTATATCAAGTTTTCTCAAAATATTTTTATTTTGACCACTGCTTCCGGCATATGTTTTGAAGAAAAATTAAAATTTTTGTGAACTTTAATGAATGCAGTTAGAAGTTAATATCATCAGCGACTTCTCTGATTATGGTTCGGAAATCGTTCATAACAATTTCTTTTACTTTGTCCAATTTTTCATTGGTTGTTAATCCGCTGGAATGTCAGGGGCGTTCGCCATCTCCTACGTCTTCGCGGCCGTCTTGAAAATGCTTATACCACTCGTAAGCTCCTGCTTTAATTATAGCAGACTCACCATAGGCCTATATTAACATTTCACACATTTTATTAAACTTTATTTCACCAAACATTTTATCGAAACATTGATCGATTTCTACATCTATCGAGTTGTCATTCGATAGGTAAGAGTCTATTGTATACACCATAATCTAATCCAGCAAAAATATTCGTCTAACGGAAGCAGGTTTGTAAGGGAGAGAGATCGGTACTCTTCCTTATCCACCTACTTCGGTATTATATGATTTTTGTATGGGATGTCCCTCTTGGTAGGTTTCGACGTATGAGCTTCTTTCTTCGCATCCCAGATGCATTAATCTCACGCTTTTTTGTATGTATATAATTAAAACATTTGTTGCTACCCTACGGTAAATGGAACTGACACAAAACAAGTCACGTGACCGGTCCCCAGGTGGTAGGGACCAGTCCGAGTTCTAACACTTCCTATGAAGCGGACCAGCCACTTTTACATGGGGATGGCCTAGGATGGGGTTAATTGATACTTTGTATGCACCTTGTAACTTGTCTCTGAACTATCTTATGGAGTCCTAATCGGTGTCAAATAATATAGATTATATATAAATATTATTCCAAAATTCAACTGAAATTATCGATTAATTTTTTTTATTGCTACAAATCCAACTAGAACTTGTATTTTGTTTTTAAGCGGTGTCTTTGATGGGATTCGAACCAACAATCTTCGGCAAGACATGCTAGTACACTACCCACTCGACCATAGGGGAGCTTATATTTCAATGTTATAAATACCAGTTAAGCTGGAGTTAATATTTGAATATAGTTACAAAACAGGTTCCTGAGTGGCATGGCAGTCTCATTGAAGTGAGACAATTAATATTTTATAGATACTATGTGATAGGCCTTAGATCCAGGTGCATCGAAATTGTTCAGTGCCGTTTACTACAATACTAGCCGGAATAACAATTAAATTGACTGAAAATGGTTAATATGTGACCATTTACACAATATGTCTTTTTTCATCATTCACTACTCCTTATTTTTTGTACCAGTCTCATTTTCTCAAGTCATAGGACGAGTACTTTTGGATCAATTGTCACCAAATTTTCAGCAGGGTATTTATATCACAATCTTATCTACTTTTAGAGTAATTTTTTATTTGCTATTATTTTTTGTTGCTTTTATATTTATTTATGTACTAGCTTTTTTCGACCCGGCAATGCACGGGCTTTAAACATATTGAGAAGAAGTCCTTAATGCGTTATTTATCGTCTATCTGGTCTAGCAATAAGAATGAAATAACTCTGCCAAAAAAACCGACTTCAATGCAAAGATCCCATTGAACAGATTACAAGATGGACGCAATTTTGCGTTAGGTCAAATGGTGTGTACTTCTACTAATTGTGTAAGCAATTTTTTATAGTACCAAACCTTTCACGTCCTTTCAAATAAAAAAATTGTGAAATCGGTCAAGAAAAGGCGGAGTTATCGTGATAGCTTCAAGAGTCAAACATTTGTTATTTCTTAGTGCTGTTACGCCAAATTGTGGGCGCATGGTGTCGTTACAAAGTTTTTCCATTTTAACTGGAAGGTCTACATTAGCCATGAAGTTGGTATGAACATCATGTCGAACATCGCATATGGCTAATGTAGACCGCTCAAGTGCATGTTTCGTCCATGCTCTGACATCGATGCACGAACATAAGCATGTCTGAACATCAATTTTTTACAGTTGCTCTGACGGCGTCATGTTAATGTCATGTGCAAGTCGCTGGCTCGTGAAGACGTAGGGTAACGGGTTTGTGTCTTTCTTTTTAGTCGTTGCCATGACAGTAGTTGGTTGAAGTATCGTAGCTCGTCTATCAAGCTTTGCCGCCAATCCCCTTGGTCCACCTGGCCTTATAACTATCTATAGACAGAGCCCACTCTGTTGTAGGGCTTCTTGGATTGAACATTATACACATGCAGCAACCCTGCCTGTTTATCTCCCTCACAAAGATCGTCCATATAGCACATAATCTTTGATGGAAAATAGCAATACCCACAAACACCATTTTTAGAGCGACAATTATTCTAAACAACGGAAACTTCACAAGAATTGTTTGTTGTGTTTAATATTTATGTGACAAATTTATTAAACTTTAATCGTTTTCCTTTTCTGCAAAAATTCTATTTAAAGGTGAATTACATATCTTTACATACATATTTTCTAACCGTGTTTGGTGAATCTTTTCATGCACTGCAACATTTACACAATGGCAAGCAATTTGTAAATTGTGTGAATGTTTCTGCCTGTGGCAGTGTAATTGTATGCATATCAGCTGCATACATTTCTTCTAATGCATATTTTGGAAAAAGAAGAAAGAACTCCGTTTATTCCACACTTTTAACGTTGTTTATTTATTTTGGTTGTAAAAATGTCGATTGTTGACTGAATTGCAAAAAAAAAAAAATAATAATAAAAATTCGTAGTGACAATTTGTAAACCAATTATTTCAAATAAAAATACTAGTTCACCATCAATTTTAAATGAAACCATTGAAATAATTTCTGCAGATACCGAATTTAGGACAATCATCTATTAAATTGTTCTTTTAAACGAATAAAAGTTCTGCACATGCATGAAAACTAAAACTTTTATTCGTAGTAATTCTGTTCCAAGTAATTCTTCTCTTCTGTAAAATAAATGTTCAAGTTAAATAATAGTTTAAATAACGTTTTATAGCCGACACGCATTAGTTGAACTTTTTGTTTTAACCTGATGACATTAAGGCATTTTTTATTTGCCATTTTCTTTAGCAGTTTTTTTTATGGTTTTTGGCAAAAGGTTAGTGACTTGTGGTGGTGCATGTTCAATTTACTACCGTGTTCCGTTGTAATAAGTGATCATTAAATATAATTATAAAAATGTTTGCAATTTTTTTCAAATACTTTTACGAAAAAAAAACATTAAAATATAAAGTTATTATTTCTGTATAAATGTCGAAAGGAATGAATAATCCATGGAATAATCTAAGATTACTTAAGACATAATTATCCAATGAATACACTCTAAAACACTTTTGTTGAAATTTAGTCTAAGTGGAAAAAATTTAACATAAAGTACAATACGGCTATGGCTGAATGGTAGATATGTCGGACTATTAGTCAGGAGGTCGGGGTTCCAACCTGCACGCAGCTAAACACTTTTTTTAGTAAAAATATTTTGTTCAAAAATAATGCGTGTGTAATTTTAGGTCGATAATAAACTGTAAAGTGTTGCCGACTATTATCGACCTAATTTTCACCAAAAGAGTTTTAGAGTGTATGCATAAGTATTTTGTTTAGCTTTAATACATTTTAGGGTAAGATTTTACAATAGATTTTCAGTACACCACATAGTATAGTAGTATTTAGTATTTAGTATTCAATAGAACACTGAAGATGGCACATAGCCGAAACCAGTCTGTTTACAAACCAAATTGGACGTGGGATGACGGAAAATCGTTCCAAATAGTATAGTAGTGTTGTCAGTTTAGTTATTTTCTGGCTAAATTTAGCAAGTTTTCATCCTGGGTAGACATAACGAACCGTTATTTGGCTATTAGCCAATTTTTTAAGGCATTTTTATTCTCATTTACTATCCATTTTCTGCTATATATAAGAGTTTAGGCGATATTTTTCATTTGAAATTTTTGGGCGAAAGTTTTTAATAAAAAATTATATATTTCGATATTTTAAAATTTTTGTGTATTGAGCGTTACACTAGCTTTGGCGGTTCGGTTTGGGTTCGCATTGAAAATTAAAAAAAAAATGGTGTCTTTTAAATCATTCTTTAGAAATATTTATACATAAACGAAAAGAAGCAAAATTTTTTCATCAGAAATTTGTAAACTTATAATGTTCTTTATATCGTTTCTGCCCTTCAGCTGCTGTTAACTTTTTGTAATGTCCTAAAATTTATAGATAAATTATATTTACATTTTTTAACGTAAATCTCAATATATTTTTTTATACGACTTAAATTTTTTTTAAAGCACACACTACATTTAAATTTACTACAGCTCAGATGTAAAATGTTCGATTTATTTTAACATAAACTTCTTTATATTCACAAAAAAATTTCAATTACATTAAAAAATATGGATAACACTCAATACATTTTTTTGATACAAATCATGATCGATTGATGAAGCGTTCTGCAATATAATACTATTTAACAAAGTTAACAAAACTTTTCAATATTTAGAAGTACCAACCTACGTTGTTATTTTAGTGTATGTTGTTAAGGGGCTATTTACATATTACGTAACGCTCCAAGGGAGGGGTTAAAGATTTGTTACGGTTTAGATAATTTATACTGAAAATTTTGTAAAAAGCGTTAAAAACTCCGCAAATAGCATTAGCGTTTTTGGAATTTACATGTAAACTTTTTAAATAAAAATGTATAATTTGTCAGAAAGTTTCAAAAATTGTATACTTGAACAAATTAAAATTATAACATTTGTTCAATTCACAAGCTCAGTCAGTCGTATGGCTTATCGTTTAAAATAAGAAGTATTTGCTTCTGCGCTTGTGAGCAGACGAATTTGTTGTATGCTTATTTTTTTGAATAACGATACAACAAATTTGCCTGTCCACAATAGGGATGGGCAAAAAATATCGATATATCGATATATGTATATCGTCGATATTTTTAATTTCGAAATATCGATACATTGATATTTTTTTCAAAATACATCGACAGCATCAAATTCGATATTTTTTAGTTTTGGTTTTATTTTTCGTACAGTTTTTAAAAACATTTCGGCACTGTCTTCATCAAATAGAATATTACTAACAAAATCTTTTGTTTTTTTTATAATATTTTGTCTATTCGAAAAATTATCATTCTTTCAGTGTAATTTTGTTGATGTATGTTCCATGAAATATTGGTGAAACAGTAAGGATTTTGGAAATTAACTCTTTCCAGCTTAATTACATATTTATAAAAAAGTTATTTTTTTTTGTTTTATTTTTAAACAAATTTGGGGAATACGTATGAATTATCTTTGTTGAAAAAATTCCAATATTTCGATATATCGATATTTTTTATTCGATATATATCGATGCCGATCGATATATAAAAATACATCGATATCGATATATATCGATATATTTTCTTCACTTGCCCATCTCTAGTTCAGAAGCACAAGAACAAATTTTCAATTTCTTTTTTTTAACGATAAACCATACGACTGAGCTTGTGAATTGAACAAATGTTATAATTTGAATTTTGGAAAGTATAAAATTTTTGAAACGTTCTGACAAATTATAAATTTACATATAGAAATTTTTATTTCAAATCAATAACAAAAAATTTTAATTTATATCATGAGGAATATGAAATGATATAAATCAAATTCTATTTCTTAAATAGAAATAAAATTTAAAGGTAGTAGTAGTGTAGTTTGAGCAGAAAGCGTTATCTTACAGAATTCGACAAAAATTGCAACCAGATTTTAAGCCCGCTTCATAATTTCAGGAATGTTATAAAATTGGTCAACTCGTATTAAAGCAAAGTATGTATATATTGTATGTATGGAATTCGGAACAGCAGAATAATTTACTTGTATTTTTTGCTCTTTATAGCTAGGGTTGCCATTTACATTTGGAGAAAAAGAGGACGCCAACGACAAAAAACGAGGACTTTTGGCCCAAAAAAGAGGTCAATCTTTTTATAAATAAATAAATTAAAAAATATCACATTTAGCAATCAAAATAAGTGGTTTAGTGTCAATTGAAATAACAATGAAAATACAGTACTGCCAACAATTTAATAGTTTCGATGTAAGACCGAATTTATTCGATGAAATATTTGATGAAAATAGTTTGTTGTTACCAAGAGGTGTACGGAAACAAAAGGGGTAGGAGAAATGACATGACTTCAATTTCTTGATTTTTTTTTTAAATGAAATCTCCGTCCTTTGCATTTTCATCATCAAAAAAGTTTCATGGAATCATAGCAATTTTAAAAGATTATTGAAAAAATGTTCATGAACAAACTAGAGACGCACCGAGACGCTTTTTGCCTGATACGATACCGATACTCAAAACAAGTATCGAAGTTACAGAAACCGACAGGCTTAGAGAATTTATGCAAATTAAAGGTAAAACAAATACAACAGAAGTTGAGTTATTTTTTTGTTATTAAACAGCATTAGTTATCGGTGTTTAAAATCAATATTAATAAGACTTTTGCTTAAAAAAACTATTCTGAAATTTTTTGGAGGAAGACGATTTCACAAGTTTGTGTGAACAAGATCTGCAGTGAAAAAACTGTCTTTCAGATGCGACAGAACTCATTGAAAACCAAAGTACGGCTGAGCAATTGTTTTCGAGTTTGGGATATGACACCATTGCGCCAGAAAATAAGCGGATGTGCATCTTTAGAGATACTAGAAGGTCTTAGGTATCTCTTTTTTAGAAGAATTACAGCTTAGTCTGAACAACGGCTGCAAAGCCTACTTCTTGTGGACTTAACAGAACTTGTACGAGGTGTTAGCTACATTACACAGAAAAAAAAGATTTGTAAATACAATTAATTTTTTTGCTATATCAATTAAATAATTAATTGATTTTGAACCTACAACGATTTTTGTAAATACAATTATGAAATTGTAAGTTGAAAGAAAATCAGAAAAATATTTTCAACTAAATACATCAACAACGAATTTGTTTTAATTAAGATTAATTATTTTAATTCAGATTATTGTTATATCAACAATGTAAATTGTTGATTTTCCTAACAAATTTTAATTATCATAATTGCTGTATTAACAATATTTTCTTATACACAATCACAACCTTTGAAGCGAATTTTGGCTGCGAAAAACACTAAATGTCTTTGGGCGGAATTGAGCCGGGGACCTCTGGACTAATCGAATAACGTCCCTACCTCTCAGCTACAGAACAATTCGTTATTAGATACGCAAATAATGAATGCACACAAAACTTGATTTGCTTTGTTTTATTTAAGTGTGTGCATTCATATGTTATATCAACAATGATGATTGTTAGTTTTGTCACAAGTTTCAACAAAAACTTTAGTTGACATTTTTAATAAAAAAAATATATTAAAAAATATTTAAATTTTTGCACCATACAAAAATTTGGTAGTTCAGTTTGTTGAAAACAATTTTTGTGTTTGTCGTATCAACAACTTAATTTATTGTATTAATTAAATATATTTTTGAACTTAAATTTCATATTAACAAATCTAATTGTTAGTTGCGGTTTGATGATATTTTTTTTGTGTAACTGCATAAGAAAATTTATTTGATATAGAAGTAGTAGACTGCAATTTAAATATACGTTCTTATATGTTGAGGATCGAATATTGTAGATGAACAATGTTTCATTACCAAGCCACCAAATCTATTTTTTTTCGATTTCGGTCTATGCTCCATATTTCTTCACGGATTTATCATGTTTTCTAATAATTTTCAAAGAATGTTAACTGAAGGAATCGCTTGGTTTTGATAATTGAGTTTGTAGTCACTTCAATTATAATAATTATTACCCATTTTTCAGTTGTCAAGTTCAACTTTGCACTGTAGCTCTTTGTTAAAGAAAGACTCCAAGTTGTTATTAAGCAGAAAACCAAGCCTTAAAAATAATTAGGCAGTCTCAAAAAGTGGCTACCACCGTTAACGTTTATTTATTAAAAACCTTACAAAGTATCGTTTATTTGCAATGAAAATATCGTCGATATCGGCGATAGAAAAGAAAAGTGTAAAAAGTAGGACAACCCCGGACACTAGCTAAACAAGAAGGAGGACTACCTCGGACGCCTTAAGAAAGAGGACGGTGTCCGGGGAAAAGATGACGGATGGCAGCCCTATTTAAAACTCTCTTAATTCGATTTGATAAAATAAAATTATTATATTATTTTTCAATTGGCATAAGATGTGATCTTTAAGTTAAAACAACAACTATTCTGCTGTTAAAGATTATTTAATAACTTTTATATTTGATGCCTTGCATTGTGGCATTGTTGGGTTACAAAGTTCTTGCATCTTTTACTACCTTCCATATGGTTTATGCCTCCCCATGTGTGTTCGTGTGTAGTTGTTTGTTTGATTGCTTATTAAATGTTATTAACTTTCAAATCATATTTTCATCTTTACGAAGAGTTCATAAAAAAATTAAAAAAAAAATGTATAAGAAAAAGTGCATAGAAATAAAAGTAAAAGATATGTGTACGTGCTGCCTACATATGATGCAATCAACACAATCCAATCTTCTAAAGAAAAGAACAAAATTTAATAATTCTCAAGTAGGCATTGCGCCGGAAAATAATACCAATTGAATAGAAATAGAATAAGAAATGTGAAATACAAAATTAAAAAAAGGAATAAAAATACAAAAATGTGGTGTAGAAATACAAATATTGCAAGTACGATTTTAAGTAAGAATAGGAATAGAAATTTTTTATACAAAATTTATTTGTACCTATTTGTATAAAACATTACTTGAAGGTATATAATTATGTTATTAAATAAATAACAAAATAAAATAATAAAAATAAAACCAAACTAAAAATTGTTTTAATTTTCCTATGAAGTTAATACAATGTACAAATATTTTTTCTACAGTCCATCATTAATGAAAAACTCTTAAAAATTTCTAAGAAAATATATTTTTTTAATGCATTTGCACTCAAACGAAGATGGGTCATGGATAGGGTTTGGATTTCCCGGACTTTTGCACTTCCCGGCATATGGGAATGAAAAATCGTGATCGTGGCAATTCTCGGCTTTTCCGGAAAAGTAAATTTTCTAAATTATGTAGATTTTTTAAATGAAAATAGGCAAAATTGCGACTGTTTTCTTAATGTAAGCATTATTTTTCAATAAAAGTTAATATAAAAGTAATTCTAAAACTAATTTTTAAGAATTTTTAAGTGAATTCAAACAAATAGAGTTTATGATTATTATACAATAAGAGATCCTATAAAGACTAATTGACGACTATGCAATATGTGTGTTTTTATAGGAAATTAACAAGATAACAAAAACACATTTGCTTCTACTGAAAGTATGGAATCAACCGTTCATTCATTCAAACCAAGGTAGATTGAAGAGGTACCACAACGAGATCAGCTGTTTTAGTAAATTTGAGAATGTGTGCGTTACACAGACAATAGATTTTGACACATCTCTGGTATGTTTCTATCAACAACGGGCATGTGTTAGTAAATTTGAGCGATAGATTTGACACATTTCTGGTGTTTCTACCAACAAAATACATGTGTTTTTTGGTGTTGTATTTGTTGTCGTCGTGGCGATACCTATATTATTGTATCATGATTCAAACACTCAAATAATGTTTGAGTTTTTTGTGGTTGAATATAACTGCGACCTATGTTTTATTATTTTCAAATGAATTTTATACATATACGAAGTAGACATGCTTTATAGGCATTTCATTCACTCTTGTGTGTTGACAACATTTACTCTTTTCGTTCTCATTAAGCGTTTAATATTTGCATGAATGTTGCTTTCTTTGTGTGCAGCCAAACAAATGAATGTAATCTTGCTGCTCTTTAGCATCAACTCAAAGTTTTTACAGCTTCGATGAGCTTAAAATTTCCACTACACTTTAAAAAATTTGTTCACTAATTCTGTGGAAAATCACTCAAACTTCATTTAAAATCGAATTATTTACTTTAGGGAACGATTAGAGCACTGTACCCACTAAACCTGAGATTCGTAATAAAAGAAGGTTCGCCAAAACGAAGAAGTTTCGAAAACAATTTTGCTCGATAAATGCTCGTGAATCTAAAAAAAGCGACTAATTTACATTCATGTGTGCAATAAGTGAATAGAAAAAAATTTGCCTCGATAGTGGATGTGTGCTAATCTGTTAGGCTGGATGTACAGTGTTCGAATCTGATTGACTGCAGCATAATACATTACATTAACATAGATAAATAAAAAATTTTTCAAGATTGTTATCTCAATCTTGAAAAATTACTTTTTCCTGCATTTTTGTGGTATCGATATTTCTTCGATATTGGTTCGCTATTGATTAGTGAGCGAAACATAGAAATCGAAAGATTTGCTGCCACAAACTGAGCGACGAGTGAGCTCTAGCAGCTCTTTCCTTTTCAGACTTCGATAGCCGTTCTCGAGCGTTTTGTCCCAGAAATGTGTACGCAACATTCGAATGCGATATTATTTTCAAATGTTTTGGTTTGCTGGGTAATCATTGATATTTATACAAAGTATTCCACTTTGTTCTGTTATAGTGATTAAATGACATTTATTACTAAATTCATCTTGCATGTACTTTTCGAATCAAGCTATAATCTTTCTCGTAGACGGATTAAGAGATATTGTATGACATCAATTTCATGGAAGTTTTATGAAATTTCCGTATAATTATTCACCGTTCACATTTTTATTTTGTATTAAAAAAATGGTATGGACATTTTACTGCCTGCTTATCGATGTCGAAGGAATTCTTTCCTTCTTACAATTACATATGAAACAAGAACAAAATTTTAGAATTTGTTTTTGTTTTAAATGAAATTGTAAGAATAAAAAATGTCCTTCGACATCGATAAACAGGGTATTAGCATTTAAACAGACGATGCAAAACGTAGCAACTTTAAAAGAGAACTTAAACAATTTCATCGTGTAAATTTAGTCGTACAGTCTGTCAAACAAACTTCTGCAATATATAAAAAAGACATTGAAAATTTTGATATTAAAGAAAAACAGGATTATAATAAAAATTTCTTATATGAATCAAAATAAAGTTGGCGTTCACTTACGCCGTTTTAAAAATATGTGTGTCAAAAAGTTCATATATTTATGAGATAACTTGTACTTTTAATTTCCCGTTTTCCAGGGAAAATCTCAAAGATTTCCCGGGAATATTAGGCAGAATTTTCCCAAACCCTATTCATGTAACATCTTAATTATTCTACATCAAACAAACTACACGCAATTTGTCTGCAAAAAATGAAATATGTACTAGCTTATTAGTTTTAAGAAAATGCTATTTAGTATATGTATGTATCATTTAATAGCAATTCTGATAAATTGGATGTACTTCTTTTCTATAGAGAAAAAAGCAGCTTTATTTTGAGTTGTTTGATTTTGTTAAACATTTTTACTTGTACATTTTCAGTTTACGGAAAAGAGCCTATTTAATTTTTGGTACATAAAGCGTCATGATTTGAATACTTCCGATTTTAAAATAAGAAATATAAAATAATTTCTTTTTGTATATTCTGGAGCAAAGTTCGACAAGTCGTTCTAAAGTTATGATAAAATCAATAGAAATGAACAAAATGTTATAAAAAAATCTTATGCATAGAATATTTTATAAATTTATTGTATGAGATATTCTCCCAATTGCATTTTAAAAAAGTTTTCATTTGTTATGGGCTAAGCTTGTCTAAATGCCTGCATTTCATTTGTTCTTATACCAAATCATCAGTATAATTCAACCATGTTTTCGAAAAACTCCAAAACCTCTTGGATTATACAGAAACTTTCCCGCGCCATTTGAGAATTACAGAAGGCATTCTCTAAACACACAACAAAAGAATGAGACATAGCAGTTATCTTTGTTCTACTTTTTTCTTGTTAGAAAATGCTATTGAAAACGAGTGTTTGAGAATTTGCTATTTAATATAAAACAAAATTCTTAAGTACAAATTTTAAAATAAAGTAGTCTGAAACATGAAAATTCATTATATGTACGTATATTAAATTTCGTCCTTTTGAAGTGTCAGTGTATTTTTTATTTGATAAAAAAGTAGCAATGGAAACGGAAAGTGCAACTTACAATATTTTAATAATTTATCCCAATACATCTATCTGATTTTATGATCTGCATTTTTCTATGTTAAATCTTTCCTGTAATAAATTTTATTTAAAATGTATTATTTAGTTACAAATAATTTTATTTGAAAAAATATTTGTTCCCAGAATATATGTATAAAATTTTAATAAGCATAAGAACAACATGTGGAGTAAGTAGGATATAACAGGAACGCGTACTGATATCAGGGCACAAATCACAATTTCATCTTTGTATCTATGACTCTATTTGCTTTATTTTAAAGACTTCCTGTTAAACATTTCCTGCCATCGAAGAAAAATAACCAAAAACAACTACATGATCATTTTCATTTCATTACAGAGCCTATCGGCCCCGTCTGTCTATTCGCCTGTCTGCAAAAACTAACTAATTTGAATAAGAAAAGTGTTGAAGATATTGGGAATGCATGAATCAGTAGAGTAGATTTACAAAACACTTGTCAGATTGCATGTTAAATACTAATAATATAATTTTCTTCCTGTTCTATGTTGGACATTGTGTTTATGGATTAAATATTCTGTACTCATGTTTACTTTGCTTCCTTAACTGCCTCGACATTATGTCGTTTATGCTATTTTTACCTTAAAAACATTGCTGCAATATTTTTTTACTGTAACAAAAAGTTGATGATGATGATGAGATGTAAGTATTTACAAAGTTGTAGAATCATATTAATCTTTAATAATTCGCGTGCAAATTATAATAAACGTTGAACATTAAAATGATTCAGTAAGTGACTCTGGTCAACTGGCAAATGCAGGAAAAGAATGAAGTAACAAATAAATGAATGATTTTATAGCTGCTTCAAAACTGGTGGTTTTATATTTTACATTAAAAGAACTAACTAACTGTATATGAAAGAAAGATGTAAAGAAATGGATAGGGAATAAGATGACTAGCTTATATAAATAAGTATTTTATTAAGTAGACAACACAGAATTATAAGATGATAAATATTTATATGTTAAACATATACAGGATTTTAAAGAAAGTTGGAATTTTTATAAATTTACTTGTTTTTTTTATAGAGAAAAAGAAATAGAATAAGAATAATTTCAGTAAAGTGCGGCTTTGGCTCGCACACGAAGGGTTCCGTTAGTTTTAGCGATTTATGTTAGTTTTGGCGCTTTTTTCGGTTTTGGGGATTTTTTCGGTTTTTTTGGTGATTTTTTTAGTTTCAGCAATATTTTTTTTTGGTTTGACACTTTTTTCGTTTGACGATTTTTTTCGGTTTTTGGTGATTTTTAATTTTTGTGCTTATTTCCGTTTTAGATATTTTTTAATTTTTGGTGAATTTTAAAATTTTTGCCCATTTTTTTTTTCGTTTTTTGACAATATATTTAGTTTCAGCGATTTTTAAAATTTTTAGTGCTTTTTTTCGTTTTGACGATTTTTTTCGGGTTTTTTGCGTCTTGCTAGTTTTTTGGTGACCTTTTTAGTAGGGATGTAACGAATACCGATACCGATACCGATATATCGGCGATACTTCAGATTTTCCGATACATCGGTATCGGCGATATTTTACTGTCGATACGACGATACTTTTAAAAATATTTCAGAGTCTTTTTCTGACAAATTATTTATTTTTTGTTAATTTTACCATGAACTAATAAATAAAAATTTTTTCCTTAATATAAAAAAAAGTGCACAAAAAAAAATTGTTTGGTATAAAATTGTAATAAAATCTGTTATTTAATTTGTAATATAAGCTACTGGCCTACCGTGTTGTATGTAAATAATAATAAAATCTGTTTAGCGAACTCTTAGCTACATTATTGCCATATATAGTTAAGCGGTAACACCAAGTTTGAATTTTCTGTTGGCCAAAAGTTGATGACGCCTTTTTTTGAGGTCCCGCTGATTTTCCAAAACTTTGGAGGTCCATAAAACGAAATTGTTCACCAAATTCGCCAAGCTAAGTATAGGGTTTTACTACCCCGTGGTAGTACAATCGAATTTTTACTGTCAAGTCCGTGTGTTTTTTGGACTGTTGAACTGTGTTATCTGCATATTTTTAATATAGATTTTTTGGAAGCCAAGAAAATGTAGCTCCTTTAATATCAATTTTAAATATTAGTAGTCTCTTACACTGTAATTTTGTATAAAAAAATTGCACTTGAGTTTTGTTAATCTAAGCTTGAACTCAATTTCAATATTCGTATCGGTATCGGAATCGGTATCGGCGATATTTATTTTTAAGTATCGGTATCGGATCGGCAAAACGGCGTATCGTTACATCCCTACTTTTTAGTTTTAGTGATGTTTTCCGTTTTAGATTTTTTTAGATTTTGGTGCTTATTTTCCTTTAAGCGCTTTTTTCATTTTGGTGATTTTTCGTTTTGAACATTTTTTTAAAAATTGGAATTTTTTAGTTTTAGAGTATTTTAAAATTTCAAGAGTTTGCCTCTTACGGTTTCCAAGATACAGCAAATTGTATAATTTACATAGTCAAACTTACATTAGCTGATAGAATACCCTTTAATTTTTGTTGTTTTAAATATCAGTGTTAATTGGTGTCGTCTATTCTACAGACTACACCAATTAACACTTACTTTGAAATTTTAAAGTGTCTATATAATAGTGTCTGTATATTAGATTAGTATATCAACATATTTCTGTACTCGCTTTAGAGCACCCTTTAATTTTTAGCTGTCATATATTTGTAGCTCTTACGTACGGAACCCTAAAAAGGGGAAGAGTGTCAAATAGAGGGAGAAAGCTTGAACGAATCGGAAACACAATGGGACATTTTACATCCTGTACGCTGCGCAGTGTTATTTTGGTGGCAAAAAAGCTATTTTTTGACTACGAGTATTACTTTTCAAAAAACTAATAATGTAATTCTATAGAGAACTGTTTCACTAAGTATTCGTAATTAGTTTTTGTGATAGAAAAAATCTAGTAAAGTTATTCAAATATTTTACCATGAAAACTGATGCAAATTTTCTTGCAACTCAGTAGTTTATGCGTGTAAGATATTTTCACTGCTAATGTTTTAATGCCGTTTATTGAAATATTGCGAAATGAAATGGCCCTATAAAATTCTGCGATTGCAGTTTTCTTAAAAAAAAGAAGTTAGCTCTGGCCTACTTCTGTCTTTTCACTGTAACCAAATCATAGCTGTTAAGTAATGATTAGTAATCGTAATTATTAGTAATTAGATTACTTATGTTCAAGAGGTAAAATAATGATTTGGATTACGATTATTTTCAGTTAGTAGTCGTAATCCCGTGATTACGATTACTAATAATTAAAAAATAGTCGGTACTATTTGGAATTACTTTTAAATAATCATATGTAACCAAAAAATAGTTCGACTACTTTCGGCGATTACTTTTGATTATTTGTGATTATTTTCAAAGTGCCTAGTGCTAATATCATGGGCATCTCAAATGATCGAGTCCATTTAATTTTGCATGAAGAACTACAGATGAAAAAGCTTTCTGCAAGATGGATGCCGCATTTGTTAACAGTCGACCCAAAACGCATAAGAATGAACATTTCTCAAGCTTGTTTGGATCGTTTTAAGCGAAATAAAATGGATTTTAAGCGTCGTTTCATAACTGTTGATGAGACATGGATCCACCACTATACTCCAGAGACAAAAGAACAATCCAAACAATGGACTGAAGCTGGAGGAAATGCTCCAAAGAAGGCAAAAACAGTTCAATCGGCTGGTAAGGTTATGGCAACGGTTTTTTGGGACTTCAAAGGTATTTTATTGATTGACTATCTGCAAAAGGGTAAAACAATAAATTCAGAGTACTATTGCAAACTTTTGGATCAATTAAATGTACAAATTCGAGAAAAACGTCCTGGCTTACAAAAAAAAAAAAAAAATAATTTTTCATCAAGACAACGCACCAGCGCACAAGAGTGTTTTAACAATGGATAAAATCAACGAATTAAAGTACGAGTTGCTTGACCACCCACCTTATTCTCCTGATTTGGCTCCCAGTATCTTTTAGCTGTTCCCAAATCTAAAAAAATTCCTTGCTGGCAAGCGTTTTACCTCAAATGAAGATGCAATTACAGTTGTAAACCACTATTTTGAAGACCTTGAGGAAAACTATTTTAATCAAGGGATAGAATTACTAGAAAAGCGTTGGACTAAGTGTATTGAAATTTAAGGAGATTATATTGAAAAATAAAAATATTTTTGAAAAACTAACTATTCTCTTTCATTGATAGGCTAAGAAGTTTCCGAACCGCCCTCGTAGGTATGTCTGAAACATTTTTTTATTGTTTCGGCTTTCTAGTTCAATATTTTGAATTAATGTAAATTTAAATTGTTTTCATTAAGAGTTCATAATTAAATTTCTTTGGATATAAACGCATACAGTTCGACTAAACTCATAACTTAATTATTAATAAAGAAAAAACATTATGTTTGTTAGAACTAAATTAATTAATTTTGTTCGATTATTTAATGATTTATTCTCTCCTGTTCTCAACAAAATCAATTATATATTTGTAATATATTTTTTCTTTTCAATATTAAAATATATAAAACGAGATATAAGAACCGAGTAAATTCAAAAATTTTCCAATTAACTCGATTAATTTTTAGCAGTAAAGCTTACTCGAAGAACTCGAACGAAATAAAAGTGCTACTCTACTCAATTTCGATTAATTGATTAATCGAACAATGGGAAAGTCGAGTAAAATGAATACACTAATAATCATCCGTCCCTACCACGTCAAACTATCCAATATGCAAATTGGTGCTTTTAAAAAGAGCGTAAAAACCCGTCAATTGTGAAGCCAAAATCAGCATATTCCTAAAAGTGGATGTTTTTAAAATATATCTGAATGAGTTTACAATATTCTACGAGAAATTCAACATTTTCCAACACAGCGTATTGTACCTATTAAAAATAGTATATTAAAAACGATATTTCACTTTTCCATAAGAAAATAAGACGAAAGCTCAGAGGCTTTTTAACGCAAAAACTACGCCGGCACACAAAACTAAAAAAGTTGGCTGTACATTAGAGTGCTTAAAAAAATATTTTTGTTTTTTTTTTTCAAGTGCTATAATCTTATAAGTTTTAGTAGGTATAAAACAAGCTCTCCTACAAGATCAGCTCCATATTTTGATTCTACGCGACGCTCAACGACTTTCTGATAACTTTTTACCCGTTAAGTTCACGAAAAAGTCGTATAAGTGCTTTTTTGTGGAAAATAAAATTTCCTAAAGTAATATGCACATTAAAATTAAAAATATATAATTTTTCGTAGTTTTGTTCGACAAATACGAAAAAAAGAAATTGTCCCATGTAATTTGTATGGAAAAACTGAAAGTCGTTGAGCATCGCGTATAATCCTAATATCGAGCCAATCTTTTGGGAGACATTTTTTATACCTACTAGAAACTTTTAAGATTATAGCAAAAAATAATTTTTTGAAGCACTCTACTGTACATATAACTAAACCCACCTACATGTATTTCGATGAGCTGACTCCGAATTATATTCGATATGAAAAATAAAATATATTCATATCGAATATAATTCGTTTGTTGTCATTTGTATCAGTTTCTAAACCTACTACGATTTTGTAATTCTCAAATAAGTTTTGAAAGCTTGTGAATAAGGTAAGAGGTTTGTAACTTTTAAAAATTATGGTTTAAGTGTATTGGTAAGGCACCAATAAAATGTTAACGATAATGTTAAACTTTCAGATAAAACTTAAGTTCAGATAAACTTTTAAATAAAATTGATATGGCTGAAATTTGTGTTAATCGGGATTAGTCATTTACATGGGGTCCAAATCTCTCAATATATGTATGTATCTATGTTAAAAATATTTTAGAAGAAGTGGTTTTAATTATAGTTCAATGGAAAGAAACTTTTAAGGAATTTCCCCAAAAAACCCCAATGTATTTTTTAAATAACCCCAGTGAAAACCCCAAATGAAAATTTATATCATTTTTTGTGATGACAGAACCCCTAAACTGGCATCCCTGCTTTCAATGAGTCTGGGTGCAATATACTCCGAAAATAATCATAAATAATCAAAAGTAATCGTAAAAAGTAATCTGATTATATTTTGATTACTTTTGATTATTTTTGATTATTAAAAAGAAGTCCCAAATAATTCCGATTATATATTGATTATTTGTAATCGTAATCAATTAGTAATCAAAAAATTCTTACTAGTGGAGTAAATAATCATTACGATTACTTTTAAAAAGTAATCGTAATTGATTACTAGTCGTAATCCAAATTTAACAGCTATGAACCAAATGAATAGTGAGAGTGTATTCTTTGAATTAACACAAAAAATCAATCCATCGATCGCAGAACACACTTATAAATTTTCTGAACAAGGTTACTAATATTGCAGTGCAGGTTTGTAATAAAATCTGATGCATAAATTTAGGCCTTACAAATACTTTACAAATACTACTTCAGCAGTTAGACCACCCCTCTGCAGCTAAATGTACAACTAGTTACGTTTTGGGACAGTCATATTACTAGTTGTAATGAGGCTAGTAACGATACTAGTCAAACAACAACGTTTTGGAACAGTCATACAACTAGTTGTAATGATACTAGTAATTTAAATAATTTTTTATAAATTGATATATTTTCAGGTGTAAATACATAAAACAAAATTTTAGCTCTAAATATATTAAGTAGAAAGTGGCTCAGTGGATAGAGTACATGCGTTGAAATATGAGGACTGTGTGTTCATACCCCGGTTGAGCCAAATGTTTTTTAATACTAAAAAACTATAAATAAAGAAACTAGTAAGCGCACTAGTCTATAATAACTAGTATTTCAACTTGTACAAATGAACTAGTTGGGCTCCTATGATAACCTAATGTTAAAATCGATAGTTCGATATATGGAAAAAGGACAGTTAGGCAACTAGTCTGAATAAAAAAGCAATTAGTATATTTCTAACCACATACTAGTAATTTTGTCTGCAGGGCCACCCATATGTGCAAATTGCTATTTTTTCTGCTACCCGATCCTTTTCAGTTGAGCCATGGGTAAAAAATACGAGGTGCCAAAAAATAATTTTCTAAAGTACAGACCGACCCGAAAACATCCTAAAAAGGCTTGCTGCTTAACTTACCTATAACTCTTAAACCAAGAGGTTTTAGCGATTAAGTTGAATAAACTTTTTTGCCTGTAGTAAAATCAGAAATATTTTCTTTATATAAGTTTTTAGCGCACGGTTGAGCATTAGCAGTTGTTTTCACTGATAATTTTTAATCTCCTGAACGTAAACAGAATGAATGGTCAGTTTATAATTTTGGAACTTATTTCTTGTGCACTTCGTCCCATCAACTGAAAATGAGCGGGGAGCGGAACAAATAAAAATTTTGCACATGCCATGCCGGGGGAGCGGAAGAAACAATAATTTTGCACATTTCATACATTTCATGGGTGGTCTATTCATCAGCCGTATATTACATTTGTAAAGCAAAACCTTCCGAAATGAACGATTTGTAGACAATTTCAAAGAAGAACATTGGAAATGGGCTTGTAAATTGGGCATTTCGTCATTACATGGTCGAATAAATCCAAAAGGAATGCATACTTCATGTAGCTTATAACCAGCCTTTAAAAAGTAGTCTGTGATCGAAGGAAACATAAGATTTTAACACAAGAAAACAAGCATCGAGTTTAGACGCCATTAAAATAACGAATGAGCTTGCGAGTGGATTTTGTATAATAAGTATCTGGATCTTTTGCACTATGACAATATCTTAAGACGTTTTTATCTAACCGTGCACTTGTTGCCAATATAGGAGGTTTTAATGAAGAGCTTATAGATTGCTTCCAAATTATTATTCAGATAATAATATCTAGCTGGAAAATTGATACTGTGAAGTCTTAAACATTTGTGTGGGTAACGGCTGAGCTATTTGTTGAAATATACATATAGTATAGTAGTTCATGCCTGTTACTGTCCATAACTCTATCGACATTTCCTTCAGGTATCGAAAACATTGATACCTTGATGTGTAAGTGTATGTGTGTATGTGTGGTTGTTTATTCTTAAGTACCATAAAAATATACATCATTTATAATATAAATTTTATATTGTGAACCATTAGCAAATACCCAGTAAAAAATTTTCATGTTTTTTGAAGCACTAAAGAAATAAAGCGCTTCATAATTCGCTATATAATATGAGCTTGTTCAGAAGCTGATTTCATAGCGTCACAACAATGCAAGTTTTGAAGCGAGAAAATGATTTGCTTTTTACTTATAAAAAGCTTCGTACACAAGCTATAAAAAAAGCTGATTTTATAGTGCTGATCCAAAGCAGGTTTATAAGCGAGAATGAAGAGTAAGTTTATTTGAGTTTCTTGGTGCCGTTTTGCAACAGTGTTTTTGGTCGAGTGATTGGTACGTTGGACTTCAAACCTGAAGGTTCTTAGTTCGATACTAGTTGAAGTTAAAATAACAAACATTGAGTAAAAATATGAAATTAATAAAAATAAATAAAGTAACGAAATAAGAAAAATTCAAAATTGCGTTAACGACGCCAATCCACATCGAAACATTTTTTTCATATATTTTCAGTTCTAGTGCTGAAAATGTTGATGATTTTCAGCGCTTCAAAAGCGCTTTTGTGAGCAAAAATGTAGTACTCCAATCCGGGAACACGCCATACAAAAATCAGCAGCGATATCAGCAGGTTTGTCAGCGCTACTTTTATTCCATTATAGTAGAAACCTGCTTTATTGGATACAAGTTTTTTACTGGGTAACAACAGCAATAGCAACAACGAACCATTAAAATTTGATTTGCATTTCCTACACTTTTACCACGCTACAAGCCAAAACAAACTTAAACTTAAAGCGAATCAAAATCAAAAGCTTAAACGCTTTCCTTGTCCAGCTGTTTTCTTTTACGACTCTTTGGATGTCTGTTGTTGTCGATCGTTCGTTTGTTCTTCCAATAACATGATTATTTATCCTGTTAGGAGAGGGAGGCGACTCAACAAACATGACGGGTTGAATATTCCCGCTAAGTTGTTGCATAAAAACGCTGTTATTTCTATAAAATCTAAGTGGCAAAAGAGTTGAAAAGAAAAAAACGAAAAAATAACATTGCAGCCATTAATGTCCATTTAGTCGTGAAGGCAATTATTGATCAACAAGGTGCTATAATAATGATAGAATGTTTGATTAGCATTACTATTCAAATTCACTTGCTGTTGTTAAAGCAGATGTTGTTCTTGTATTTGTTTTTATTTCATAATCGCTTGGCATGGTGGTTATTGCACTTTCCATGATCGATCTGCCATTATGCAAAATGTTTGTAACGTGATGAAGCACCAGCGAGTGGGTTTAAAAAACAAGAATAGTATAAACTTCTAACTGAAAATAAATATTGACTTCTTTAATGCTCTCAAGTACGAATACTTATGGTCATGAAACGTTTTCGTAATAATTTTAAATAATCATGTGAATATTAAAGAAAAAAATATATTAATACAAGTGTGAAAAGAAGATGTAGTGCCAGAAGTACTCGTACAGATTTGTTAGTTTGTTTTTCTTGATTTTCTGTATTAAAATTCTTAATGGTGGTATTGTCCATTATGAAATCAACACCTTAATGATCATAAAAAAAATCAAACAGCACAAAGAAGACTTTATTCTACCATTATGATGATCATCATAAAAATGCATGACAGTAAAAAGTCAATCATGGCTGTATAAGTGCCAGTAAACTTGAGCGTGACACTTTCATTTGCTGTCATAAAATTTATTCGCTTCAATGATGATTGGAAATGCAGACTTATGAAAAAAATATTTTAGTAACTGAGATAAGCATTTCTAAGGCTCCGAAGCCTCAGGTTGACAAAGGAACCGCACTGGGTTCGCTGTGATGTCCGACAGTCATAGGTTTCTAGCTCGTGAGGCATATAGAGCTGAAATTTTGATAGGATATTTATACATATGGCGGCTGCAAAAATGATGTTAGTGCATTATTATGGAGGCTAGAACAACAAATATAAATAAATTAAGTAAAGTGCGACTTTGACTCGCACACGAAGGGTTCCGTATGAATACACATTTAGCCTTTTTTCAATGTGTTTTTTGGTTTAATTTTATTATTTTTTGTTTTTTAAGTACTTTTCGTTGTTTTTTTTTGGCGATTTTTTTGTTTTTGGCGCTATTTTAATTTTTGTGATTTTTTCTGGCGATTTTTCGTTTTTTGCAATTTTTTTGTTTTTTGCCGATTTTTTTAGTTTGACGATTTTTTGGTTTTTGGTGTTTTTTCCACTTTTTGACTATATTGTTAGTTTTAGCGATTTGAGTAGTGGCGATTTTTTTCTGTTTTGGCATTTTTTTAGGTTTAGGCGATTTTTTCGGTTTTTGGTGATCTTTTTGATTTTAGCGATTTTCATGGTTATGACACTATTTTTCGTTCCAACGATTTTTTTTCTTTTTTTGACGATTTCTGGTTTTTGCAATTTTTTTCTTTGTTTTTTGCCAATTTTATTACTTTTTGGCGGTTTTGTGGTTCTGGCGCTTTTTTGTTTTAAAGTTTTTTCGCTTTTTGACGATTTTTTTAGTTTTAGCGATTTATTTTAGTTTTGGCGCTTTTCTCAGTTTTGCCGCTTTTTTTTGGTTTTGCGGACTTTTTTCGGTTTTTTTTGTAATAGTTTTAATTTTCGTTTAGGTGATTTTTTTTTATTTTTGGCGATTTTTTTTTAGTTTTTAGATCAATTTTTAGTTTTAGCGATTTTTTATGTTGTAGTGCTTTTTTCGTTTTGCCAGATTATTTCCGTTTTTGGCGTTTTTTTAAAGTTTTTTGGCGATCTTTTTAGTTTTGGTAATATTTTGCGTTTTAGTGTTTTTTTGAATTTTGGTGCTTTATTTCTTTAAGCGCTTTTTTATTTGATCGTTTTTTTCGTTTTGACATTTTTTTAATTTTGGATTTTTTTAGTTTTAGCGTTTTTTAAAATTTTATGATTCTACATCTTACGGTTTCCAAGATACAGCATATTGTCTAAATTACATAGTTAGATAGAATATCCTTTAATTTTTATTGTTTTAAATATCGGTGTTAATTGGTGTAGTCTATTATACAGACTACACCAATTAACACGAACTTTGAAAATTTAAAGTGTCTATATATATGTGTCTTCATATTACATTAGTATATCAACATTTTTCGTTGCTCGCCTTAGAACACCCTTTAATTTTTAGTTGTCATATATTTGTTGTTATAGCGGTCAAAGTTTTACATATTCTGTGAAAATTTCAGGTCCGTAGCTCTTACGGTTCCCGAGAAAACATTACATTCGTGTTTCAATATTTTTCGTTGCTCGCTTTAGAACACCCTTTAATCTTTAACTTTCATATATTTGTTGTTATAGCGGTCAAAGTTTTACATATTCTGTGAAAATTTCAGCTCCGTAGCTCTTACGGCTCCCGAGAAAACAGCCTGTGATAGACAGACGGACAGACGAACGGGCAGCTTAGCGAAAACAATAGGGTTCCTTTACACTTTTGGTGTATCGGAATCCTAAAAATAACACAAAGTTGAACATTAGAGGGTGTCCCAACAAGTAATATAATTGCTACATTAGTCGATATTAGCCTTCTTACACTCACTCATATCTTAGAGCAATGCGAGAAAGATGTTGAAAATTAAAAAAAAAACTTTTGCAACATCTTTCACATTCCATCCCCATTACATATATTTATTTTTATGTGTTTGATGAAAATTCATATTGTTCTTAATTAATTAATATATGTGACCTTCTCCGAGTAAAGGGACCTAGTGTGTCAAAAAAACGGGTTTGGACTAAAGAGTGGATTCTGGTATCTAAAAGGGTGTATAATAAAATGAAATGAGTTAGATTTCTGATAAAAATTTCACACCTAGTGTCCCTTTTCTCGGAGAAGGTCACATATGTATTAAGTATTACAAAAAATATTTATTTGAAATTTAAAATAACAAAAACAGTAATTAATGCAATGCTTTTAAGTAATAAAAACCCATCTTAGATAAAGATTTATTTCATTTACCACGAATTTTTAACCGACTTTAAAAAAGGTGGATGTTATATGTTTGTCATGTATATTTATCTTTTTCTGTCTCATCGATTTCCCTGTCATTTGTGAAGCGCACTAGAGGGTTAAAAATTATTTTTTTATATGAAATGGTACTATCTAAAGATGGTGCCATTTTCACCCATATACGATAGAAGCGGGGAAAATGTACCTCCCATACAAAGTAATTTTTAGTTACACTACTGAACACAAAGAAACTATCTGGCTTTAGCCTATGAAATAATTATTCACCACCATAAAGATAGTAGAACTGCATAAATAAAATGTTTGCAATACGCCACACTTAGTAGTAAAGACGGCATTTTGTGCGCCTTTCCCTATATTTTTCAGAACTGGATCTTAAAATCGCAAAATATTTCGTAATCTATACAGAAAAACCTATCGTAGGTTTTTATTTTAACACACATGTGTTTGAATTTATTTTTAAATTTTATTTGTTCAATTCACAAGCTCAGTCGTATGTCTTATCGTTTATGAAAAGACGACACCTGCTTATGTGCTTGTGAACAGACAAATTTGCTGTATCGTTATTTTGTCGTATTTTATATGTTAATTCAATGTAGTCAGTTCATTTTCAGTAAATAATTTATGCCGAAAAACGAATTTTGTTATTATTTACAGGTTTAAAGATTTCTTTAATAGAATTAGCAAGTATTCGCTAATTTGCGATTTTTTTTTCGCGATTTTTGCGAATTTTGTCGTTTTTGACTGTATTGGCGATTGCTAATCAATTTTACGGCTTGTTTCCGATTCTGCAACTTCTCGCGAATTTTTGCAAAGTTCGCGATAAAATCGACTTTTTGCAAGTTTTCAGCTTCCTTACAGTTTTGCCGATTTTTAAGCAATATTAGACGTTGTTATCATGCCACTATTAGCAAGTTTTTGCGAATTTTCGCTATTTACCCGATTTTTACCAAATTTTTGCACTCCTCACTGTTTTAGCGATTTTTAATCAAAATAATTGCTTGTGTAAATTTTGCAATTTTTCGCGAATTTTCACTTTTTTTCGCGACAGGCGTAGTTTTCCCAATTTTTTGCCTTTCTTACATTTTTAAAGTAATCAATATTACGCTTTGTAATCTTTAAAATTTTACCAAGTTCTTGCAAATTTTCATAATTTTCGCGTTTTTCCCCTAGTATTTGACTTTCCTTACAATTTTCGGGCTAGTTTAAAATACTGCAATTTTTTCGCGAATTTTCGACATTTTCGCGATATGCTTAATTTACTCCAAGTTTTTGAAATTTTTAGAGCTCGAGTCACTTTTAATTTATATCAAACCTTGATATCAATGTTTGCATTTATTTACTTTTGATTTTGCAAATAATCATAATTTTGCGAAGTTTTTTGAACAACTCTTCTGCAAGCTGTTATAGCTGGTTCCCATTCTATACTTTATATTTGTTTACAAATTAATCTAGCAAATAAAATATTTCCAGACAATACAACCATTTGGAAAACACATAAAAATCAATCGTATAATTATAACGCAGTTTTGTATGGAAATTGCTAACAACAAAAATACAATATTGTATAATTAGACGATTACACAACACATACGACGTTAATACGAGCTTGTGAATTGAACAATTATTTTTTTGTTTGATTCTTAAATATTCCAATACAAAATTTTAATAGAAAAAAAATGCGATTTTTTCTTATTAATTTTAAAAATTTTGTGGTAGGTCCCATTTCCTTAAAAAAATAGAATACGAATTATAGTTTTCTCTGTGAACACAAAGCTACCTTTCTTTTGATTAAATTTGTTTCAGTATAACTAAAGCTGTTTTTATATTATTCTACAAGCTGTTCGACTTCTGCACAATATGCAACTCTGATATAATGTGTTGTTGTTGCGGCTTTAAAACTTTCCATAAATTTATTAGATCAGGGTTGCATTTTCTACAGAAGTCGAATGGCTTGTGAGATAGTGTAACACAGCTATAAGTGACATTGCAAGGAATTCCAAAAATGCCTTTTTTAGTTGTTTTCCCATTAATTTGATATGAACACATTTTTATTACTAAATAAAAAATAAAATGAAAATCCATTTAAAAGGTCCATAAATATTTAAAAAATAAGTTTAGTCTTCCCCATCTAAATGATACACAAAAAAGTTTTGGTCCTATTTTCATAACATTCAGTCAAAATAACATTATTTTTTTACATTTTATAGTCAGGGAACTGGACTGAACCCATAAGGAATTGCAATCTTTGCTATAAGTGTTAATTTAACCTTCATCTCACCCTCAAAAAAGCTAACGTTGTTTACCCTCGTGTGTGGTTTTCTCCACATATGGTATTTCTATGCATTTTGCACTTGCCGTATAATTTTTTTTTGTATTCAAAACTATTAATTACCATCATATTTTTTTATATTTCGTTATCTGTTACATCAAATTAGTTTATCTTCAACACTTTTTGCTCAAACTTTTCCGTTATAATACTTACATTCTTTACATCATTTGGGAGAAACATCAAATCCTTTGGTATACATCAGTGATGACCATTCTCTCAATTTCCTATACTCGCGAGTATAGGCTGTTTTTTTTTACCATCAATACACGTACAGTGTATGTGAGACACACAGCCTATCTACTTACCCTACAGACAAAGTAACTGGTATGTAGTTGGAACTATACTAGTTGTTTTTTGCTTCAGACTAGTTCCCTATCTATCCTTTTTTCATATATCGAACTATCGATTTTAACATTAGGTTGTCATAGGGGACCAACTAGTTCATTTGTATACGGTTATATCCCAGTTGGAATCCTAGTTATTGTAAACTAGTTCGCTTACTAGTTTTTTTATTAAGAGCTTTGTAACTCTTAAAAAAGCTTTGGCTCAACCGGGGTACGAACACGCATTCTTCATACTTTAAGGCAAGTACTCTACCCACTGAGCCACATTCTACTTATTTTTTGAATAGCTAACAATTGGTTTTATATAAAATCGTATACCTGAAAATTTTGTCATTTTTTGACTAGTATCGTTACTAGTCTCGATACAACTCGTAATATGATTATGCTTTTTTGACTAGTATCGTTACTAGTCTCGATACAACTAGTAATGTGATTGTTCTTTTTCTCTCTTGTTACAACTAGTAATATGACTGTCGTTTTTTGACTACTACCATTATAACTAGTAATATGACTGTCCCAAAGCGTTACTAGTTGTAACTTTAGCTGCTGGGTATCCACGCAGCACATACACAAGCAAAGAATAAGAAGATAATGTATGTTTGACCATCACTGATATATGTACATAGTTCTAAGTTTACGATTTCTCGCTATAACATATGTGACACCAAGCTTTTCCTTCGATATTTGGGTGAACGCTTTTGGATCTTTTTGGAGGAGTGATCGTGATGAGCTCTCCGGAACACTGAGCTGATCCCTGTTGCTAATAGCAGAAACCAAATTTGCCACTGATTTGGTTCGGTCATACCTTTTCTCTCTGGTATGTATGATTTTCTTAATGCTATTCCAAGCTCACGCACGAAAACTCGTCGCATTGTTGGTCTGTTTGTTTGCCAAATGGGTTTCACATCTTTGAGTATAACACCAGCACACAAAAACCAGAAAGCGGGCCGAACATTTGACCACACCCACCTACTGATATGTATTTAGACGCGCTGAATCCGAGTCTGAGGTCCGTTTGGTTCGTACACGCTCAAGATTTCGAGTAAGTTGCGAAAATCTGCTAAAAATCTCGAAGTTGGAGGGCGTACGAGCGAAAGGGACCTCAAATTCGAATTTTGCGCGTCATAAAACATGTAGATGGATGGGTCTGGTCAAATGTAAAGACCACTTTTACATTTTTCAGTGGCGGTATAATCAACGCGCTTAGAGTTCATATGCCGATCGTATTTGCGAAAACCGCCAACGGCCATCGACTCGTATATCTTTTAGGACTGTAACAAGACATCATTTTGTCAACTGTATCTAGGCCACCTAGGAGCATCGAAACTTATTTGCATTCCAAAAGTTTTAGTCGGATGCTTCTTTTGTTTGTGTGTATTTTACAGACCATGAGGTAAAACTTGCTTTAAGTACTTATGTATGAAAAGAAATAACCGATATGGGAAATAGATATAGTATGTAACGAAATATGTATTAAGTTAATGAAAAAGGTTATTGAAAGTCATATTTTTTTTTCAATAACATCTTTTTATTGAACATAAATCTTGTCTATTTTTTTGTGTGTAACCATTTGTGGTACTATTTTAAACTTATAGAAAATTATATGAAATATCAAATTCTTTTCTAAATATTTAAGGACTCTTTTATTCGATTTACGGTTTTTTTTACAACTTTATGTTGTTTGGAATGTATAGTTTAGGATTGTTGTTGAAATTGCAAAAAACAGTTTGTTCATATGAAATTAATAGGGATAAAAATGAAAACAGTACTTTTTGCAATTCCTTACAATATTCTTTAGTTATGCAAAAACATATACCAACAAAGTTATATGCAATGGAAAGGTACTTTTGTATACGTTATGATTCTTTAAATTAATTTAAGGTCGAGATTTGAAAAATATAGCGAAGAATTAAAAAAGAAGGATAAACCACGTAAAAACAATACATGTATTGTACTAGTAACTGTGATGTGAAAAAAATATATCGATATCGATATATTTTTAAATATTTATTGGCATCGATATATATCGAATACAAAATATCGATATATCGAAATATCGATATCTTTTCAACAATTATAATTCATACGTAGTCCCCAAATTTTTTTAAAAATAAAACAAAAAAGTACTTTTCTTATAAATAATTAAGCTGGAAAGAGTTAATTTACAAGATCCTTACTGTTCCACCAATATTTCATGGAAAGAATGATAATTTTTCGACAAAATATTATATATAAAACAAAATATTTTGTTAGTAATATTCTATTTGCTGAAGACTGTGCCGAAATGTTTTTAAAAATTTAACGAAAAACAAAACCAAAGCTAAAAAGATCGAATTTGATACCATTGAAAATATCGACCAAAAAATATCGGCGATATATATCGATATATTTTTAAGAAAATATCGATATATCGATATTTTATTCATGTAGTTCTACTATATTTTAAGTTTCGAACAATAATTCCACGTCTAAAGTAAGATACATGCAAAAGTTGCAAATTTGTTACGTAGTGTAATTAAAGTTCATTTTTTTCTCGACCCGTGAAATATTGTCCCATGTCTAATTCCTTTTGAATAAAATGTTACGACCCAGTAAAAAAATCGGAAGTTTGTTCCAAAGGCAAAACATTTTCATTGCATAACATTTGTTCTATCTAAATAATCCTTTAATCGCTTACCGTTCATCTCTTTGAATCACTTCGTCCTATGGCAACCATGTCTCACATTCATTGATGTTTCACAAGATATATAACTACTTTCAGCTCAGCATGGTTTGTATTCTTATTTTTGGTTGCGGACTTTACCCTAACAATATATAACTTTAGATAGCTCATTTCTTTTGAGCCCAGTCAAATTAAGGTTTTACTGCGGAATGAGAGATAATAAGCTGTAAATTTGTACACACCTTAATTTTTGTGTTCTAAAAGTTGTCTCAAAAGTCTCATAAAATCTCGTGAATGCGCCGTAAGTTATTCAAGGACAAAGTTGGCAAAAATCAGCTTTTGGCGACTATCTCGGTTTCTATACCTCCAATTATGTTAACATTTATCATAAAAATTGTAGAACGTAAAATTTGCGACAAATTTTTTATTAAACATTTTTTCATACGCCCAACCGTTTCTGAAATACAGGGCAGAAAGCATGTAGCGTTCAGCGAAACTCACTGTAATGCAAGGTCAACCGTGAATCTCAGTGAATAATACCTTGAATTAAGTTCTTAAATCAATGAAATATCATTTACAAGAAATAATTTGTATTATTTATTAGTTAATACATTATAATGTAATAACATTAGGCATATATCTAATATATTCGTTTAATGATACTTATACATGAAGAAAAACGCCGTTCTAAATTCAAGTGTCTTCTAGTTACTTTGAGTACGAGTCGTGCTCAAAAACTCAAGTACGAATAACACTAAAATGTACTTAAATCAAGCCGAAAATGGGATAAAATTCTTAAATCATGTAAAAATCTTGAATCAAGTACACATTCTTAAATTAAGTACATAATTTCTTATTTTAAGTACGACAATTTTTATACTCTTTACACAAAGTCGTAGTGTGTTGGTATTTGTTTGCTTGTTGATAACCAATATTCACTCTTTTGCTCTTAAAATAAGATTGTTTTTACATGCATGAAGCCGAATAACGCTAAAATTAAGCGTTCTGCACTTGAATATTCCGTAATTGCATAAATTTGTCTGTACTTGATTTCAGGACATCCGGAATTACCGTGCTTGGGATTAATTTAAGTGCCAATGGATCGATTTTTCTTTTCTGTGTACCTACTTTGTGTAGTTAAAAACTCATTAGATGAAATATTTAATGTATATTCTAATTTTATATTAATTTATTTAAAGTAGATTTTAAGTAGAAAAAAACGGGTAAATATATTACTATCTCTCATTTCATAACCTTATACAAGGTATTATCCACTGAGATTCATGGTTGACATTGCATTACAGTGACTATGGCTGAGCGCTTCGGGGTCTCTGCCTTCTATCTCAGAAACAGTTGGGTGTATGTTTAATACAAAATTTTTCGCAAATTTTATGTTCCAAAATTTTTATAATAAATTTTAGCATCATTGGAGCTATAGAAACCGAGATAATGGCGAAAAACTCATTTTTGTGATCTTTTACCTTAAATAACTTACGGTGCGGTGCAGACACGAGCTTTTATGAAATTTGTGAAACAACTATTATAATATCAAAGTGAAGTTTATAGCTTATTACCTCTCATTCCGTAACTTTAAACAAGATACTATTCACTGTGATTCACGCTTGACCTTGCATTACAGTGAGTATGGCTGAGCACTGCAGGCTCTCTGCCCTCTATATAAAAATATAAAATTTTTCGCAAATTTTATCTTCTATATTTTTTGTAATAAATGTTAACGTCATTAGATCTATAGAAATCGAGACAATCACGAAAAACTGATTTTATGACCTGTGACTTTGATTAACTTGCAGCACAGACACGAGATTTTATGAGACTTTTGAGATAACTTTTTGAACCCCGAAATGAAGGCGTATGCGAGTTTACAGCGTATTATCTCTTATTTCGCAGTTGGGCCCTTTTTTCTCCTTATTTGACTGGGCTATTTAGGGAATTGAACGATATGGACTTGGACGATATGTTGTTACAGCAGAACGCACAATTAGTTCGTTTGGTTATTTCCATCTGTTTAAAAACATTTTACTTTTTTCAAAAACACTAAAAAAATTTAATTATTTGGTAAAATTCTTTCTGTTATTTATCTTTAAAAGATTTAACTGGTACAACTAATAAATATTTGATGTTGTTTTATTTAAATGACATATTTAGGTTCTCCATAAGATGCATCCATTGAAAACAAATAAGAAAATCCATTGAAAATTAATGGAGACAAATAACGGTTATTTTATGGATCGATTTTAAGTGCATTAATTCTTATATTTATGAATCATAAGATTTATTATAATTCTGTTGACTGTAAGCATACATACATATTGGTGATTCTCATTTCAAATGCTTTTTTCGTGTCCGTTGAAAGTGTAGTAAAATATTCCATAAAATAAACACATAGATTTTAAAACGAAAATGGCTTTAGCATGATTTGATAGATTATAATATAATAAGATTAAAATCAATTATAAATCTTATTATATTAAATCAGATTTATGATTTATAATATAATAAGATTTAATGATGTAAGACTGTCCATTATGTGTTAAAAACGAATAACGAAAATAGTCTCTTCATATAAAATGGCGTGTAATGGATGCTGTTGATTTTCCACATTAAGAAACTATGAATTTTTCCAAAAACGAGATTAAACTTATAACGGTTTTAAAATATTTGCAGTTGCTTCTCTTATTTCACATATAAAAATTTTAAACATAATATTAGAAATTATAATTTAAAAAAATGTGGTTGGCTGCGGTCCTGTGTATTGAGCGTTACGCTTTTTTAGTATGCTTCATTACACAGTTTAGTTATTAAAATTGTATAGGTTTGTACTTTCAAATTTGGAAAAGTTTTGTGAACTTTGTTAGATAGAAAACTTTCATCAATCATCGTTTGTGTACAAAAAAAATTTATTGGGTGTTATCCATATTATTTTAATATAATTGAAATCTTTAGTAAATACCTGAGGAGGTTATGTTAAAATACATCGCAGATTATACATCTGAACTGTATTGCATTCAAAATAAAGTGTGTGTTCTGAAAAAATATTGAATTCGTATAAAAATGTATTGAGCGTTACGTAAAAAGAATTTTTAAATATAATTTATCTATAAATTATAGGAGTTAAATAAAAATTAACAGCAGCTGAAGAGTAGAAACGACGTAAAAAATATTATCTTTTTACACATTTTTGATTTTCTTTGAAAGAATTTTGCTTCTTTCGCAAGTGGGTTGTTATAATGGGTGTTCAAAATTGAGGTATCATTTTAATTTCAATAAATAAGGTTTTTTTAGATATTAAATATTTTTATTTCAGTTTATTAAAACTAGGTTCCGGTTAAAAATGGAAAATTATGTCGGTCAAGTGACTCCCCCTACTGGCTCGTCAGACTCCTAATCTTTTACCAAAATTATCAATCACGTTTTTCAATAAACTGTTGTCAATTGTTGATATCTGCTCGGTTTGTTTTAAGCTCTTGAACTGTTGCGGGGTTATTGCTGTACACTTTCGATTTCAAAAACCCTTCAGAAAATCTAAGGGTGTCAAGTCGCACGATCTTGGTGGCCAATTTGCTTCTCCTCTAAGAGAAACAAGGCGATTTTCGAACTTTTCTTTCAAAAGATCCATTGTTTCTCTTGCACCATCCTGCTGAAGCCACATATTCTCTACGTCTACATCATAAATTTTCCGCCACAAAAAGCTTCGGATCATCTCCCGGTAGCGTTTTCCATTGACCGTAATCGCATTTTCATTTTCGTTTTTAAAAAAATATGGCCCGATGATTCCTCCGGACCACAATCCACACCAAACCCTAACTTTTTGTGGATGTAGTGGTTGCTCTAAGATAACTCTTGGATTCTCTTCACCCCAAATGCGGAAATTCTGCTTGCTGAGCTGGAAATGGGCTTCGTCGGTGAAAATTATTTTAGTTAAAAAATTTTTCACTTTCTTCTTGTTTTTCGATGGCCCAAGAAACGAATTGCCGACGTAATACGTGGTCAGCTGGTTTTAATTCTTGGATATCACTATGCAAAATATTGAATAATGTGGATGGTTTGATGTTTAATTGCTGTGAACGACGACGAATGGTTTTTTTGTATCTTCTTCAACACTTCTGCTCACAGTGGCTATATTCACTGTTGAACGACCACTACGTTGATAAATTTTGTTTCTGTTATCATGAACAGATCCAGTTGCTTCAAATTTCTCAACTATCAGCTTAATTGCACGATTTGTTGGAGTATTTTCTCTACCGAATTTTATTCTAAAAAATGTTGTCCATTTTCAAAACTTTTTTTATAATTGAAGTTGTGTGTATTTAGTCGAACTATATGGGTTTTATCCAAAGAAATTTATTCAACAGGTTCGTTCAACTTAATTTTTACAATTAAATCATTTTTTTATTGAGAAATAATTTTTCAAAGCATGTGGCAATTGAAAAGTACAAATACTAATTTCTTGACTTTTGTAAAGGTCGAACTGAACATCGATGTTTTCGGGAGTACCACAATCCCATCGTCAGAGCTCTCTATACTCTAGGCTACTCAGCCCCCAAAGTCAAGCGGTAAATATCTGGCATTAAACCAATTGCATTAAAGCTCTATGTTTCCTGGCTTTAAGCTTATTTTATGGTGGCTTAGAAATTTACCATACTTGGCACTTATCTTAATCAACAACCACACTTGTGCGTTTTTGTTTATATTTCTCACCCAAGATTGAGAAAGCTCCTTTCTACAGCTCTTAGGGCTTACATATGTTTTGTTTTATCCGTATTACACGGGATTTTTTAATAATAAAAACAAAAAATAAAAAAACACAAAATGTACGTTTAGAATGAGAATCACTTCTATATATATTCATATTCAAGCTGTCAACTTCTTGCTTTAACTCCGAGAACAAAAGGTTCCATTTGGAAAGTTTGACAAGAAAATTATTTCTGTAATTTATTTAAATGATGTGATATTTATTGGCCATAATCGTCTGAAATGCAACAGCTTTTTTTTGTTTACAAAAGTAAATATTGGTCAATTTGCTTGAAAAATATCAACAAATTAAATTTTATTGTTATTTGGCCACCCTTTAAGATCAGATTGTATTTTGATTTGCATAATTCTTTTTTGTAGTTTATTTTGAAGTTCTCAGGAAGTGACATAATTTTCGTTTAAATAATATTTATTAACTTACCGTCTACAACTGACATGAAATGACCAACATTAACACCTAACATCATGTTAATGTTAAGTGTTGACTCCTCATGTTAATGATTTCTTCTGAAAGTCCATTCACGCATTTCATGCGTTGTGCGTTTTATACTTTAGACGCTTTTCTAAATTCAAGTTACATGCAACGCGTTTTATGCTCTAAGTTTTTTTTGTTTTGATCAGCTGTAGTGTAAATTTGTTTGCCAATTAAAAATAATTTTAGCATTAATGGAATGAAAAATTCAGATTTAAAAAGAATTTGTGGAATTCATTGAGTTTCTGAATCCATTCATTGAGTTATGCATCCATTGCATACTCTGAGTTTATGCATCCATTGCACTTCTTTAACAAATTGATAAAATTAATAAACAAAACAGAGATGAGACACAGTACGTAAAACTAGTCGATAACTGCAAAGCAAATTTTGTTGATGTAAAAGTTGTGGTAAAATATAAATTTTCATGTATTTAATTCTTGAAAATATTTGTAAACTTTATTATGAAGGTTTCTTTTATTCAAAAATCTTTTTTTAATAAACAAGATAGAAAACACTAATCTATGACACAAACATATTTATCGATAACATTGAAAATAGAATATAATTTGTCATCCCTCGCTATCAAAAACAGCTGAAATTTTTTCATGCTGCTGGCAACGCATCCAAAGTAGAAAGTAAACCTACTTTTCGCGCTCGACGCGTCTAAGCGTTTTACGCTTTGTGCTATGTAACTTATCCCATATATATAATACGTTTATACGGACGGGTTATATGCAAATAAAACTGCAAATTGTTGCCATATAATTGATTTATAGCTACTTATTAACTCACAAAAACTATTCACGATTAAAGCGTAGTATGCATAGAAAACCTTCCTTTAAAAATATGTATACATATTACGCATTGACGTAGCTAGAAATTGCTAAAAAATTCTTGGGGGGCTAAGGCCAACATTAGTCCCTTATATTATGAAAAATGCTCTAATATTGTGAGTTTCAGGTGGCCAGAGCGATTTGGGGGGGGGGGGGGGGGGGGACTGATTAGTCGCCCCAAGAAGGGCTAGTAGCTTTTGGACATATATTCGAACCACCTCATATTTTTTCTGGACCTTGATTTCTGCTCAGATCTGAGTTTTTACGTTGTAAATAACCCACTTTATTTAATATATCTAAAATATAATTCCTGAAGTTTGAATTTAACACACATATCTTTAACTTTTTTATATCAAAATAAATTTTAGTTGAATTTCTTGTGAGTTCTAAACATGTTGGTTTTGGTTTTATTTTGTTTTCACCAAAAATAAGACCGTGGGAGTTTTTTTGAAGGTTGTATCTTTAAAGATACAGTGACCATTTAAGGGTAAAAGAAAACCACACAGAAGCTATCAGCGAGTATCTTAATTATGTCAATTGAAAGACTACAATGACAACGTCATGTACAAGTTATCAGTACCTTTCATATAAAACTCGAACTAGCGCTATTCCTTGAGAACCTGTCACGTGACTTGCCTTGTGACAGGTTCTCTTCCCTCAAGGGCAGTTTCGACTTCTTCAGCCAAACTCCTTCCAACATATTATTTTTTGATTGAATTAAGATAACTTTTCTTTACATATTTTGTCAGATATATTTGGGATCTTCGCTGAAACTTTCAATTTGTATATTGTGTACTTTACGAAAATGGTGCATGATTGGAAAAGTATTTCTTCCGTGACATTCGTAAGCCTTAGAACACTTTTTGAAAACAATTTGGGTTTTATAACTGTCTTCTTAAAAATACTTCCAAACTAAGATCATGCACCAATTACCAACTTAAAAAAGTAGCTAGTTGAAAACGTTATTTTAATTTCGAAAATGTCAACTAACTTTTATAAAAAGTAGCTTGAAAGAGTTGTTCGAATATTCGAATATTTGGCAAAAACTTTTCGAATACTTTTTTATTCTAAATTGAAAAATTCTGTTCGTTCGAACAAAAATTAAAAAAAAAGTTGGTCGAATATTCGAATAATTTTTATTGGAATGACAGCGCTATTTTTACATAGTTAACAGTGAGCTATGAAAGTAAGATAAGTATTATTAAAAAGTGAAACATTTTATTAATACGACTATTTCCTACTTATTTGTTTGTGAATCTAAATTGATTATTATCTAAGGTTCGCAACATTGTCTTTAGAAAGAATCGGGCATGATCAATATTCGAAGGAGCAAGGAAAAAAGAAAGCACGGTGTCGTGGGACACCGCGTTTAAACCTAGTTCCTTACGTTATACTTATTTTAAAAATTGCCCCTTTACCCCCTAGTAGGCTTATTTTTGAAAAAACATATAGTGTTTGTGTCCTTCTGGACTAAGATCTAATAATGTTTTATATATTATTAAAATTGGTTAGATAGTTTCAGAGAGGGAAAAATAGCTCCTTACCTCTCCCCACATCGTGGTCTAATTTTTGAAAAAATATATACCCGATGTGTCCTTCCAAACTCAGATCTACCCATGATTTAAATTTCCTTAACATTGGGTAGATAGTTTTGGAAGGGCAGAAATTGCCCCTTGCTCTCCCTCGTGGTCCAATTATTGAAAAAGTATATTACCTACATATGTGTTCTTCCAGACTGCGATTTAAATATGTTTTAAATTTCATCAAAATCGGTTAGATAGTTTTGGAGAGGGCCCGTACAAATCCTAGCGCTCCTATTTTCTAAAAATAGACCCAGATCTATCTATCCCAGCAAAAACTTTTGTGAGTTTTGTAATCGGTAGTACTTTATTAATGGGCTACAAAATAATGAGCGATACTTATTTATCTTATTACAATGCTTCAAATTAGAGCTAGTACTTAGTTCTTAATAAAATTATTACGTATTTTTCTCATTATGTGAAAGTAGTTCCAATTTGGTGATATGAATCAATAAAATAACTAGACAACCACTTTTTAAGTCAACATGTGTTTGTATATGAAAACTAGTTTTTGTCGCTTAAACTTACAAGTCAACAATAGCTGAGTGGGTAAAGTTCTTGTCTTCAAATCTGAACGAGCACAAGTTCGTATCCCAGATGGGTCAAAAAAATAAAAGATCGAATAAATATAAATAAAATATAATGTGTATAAATTTTTTTTTAGTTTTAATTTGTTTATATTACCATTTATGTTTTAGCTTCAAGTAACCCAAATAATAACTAGTTAATTGTTGTGAGAATGTAAGTATATTTGTAAGGGGTACCCCTTATTTTTCGCACTTCTCAAACAAAAATAAGTAGTTATCGAGTCAAATTGTAAGTAGTTACGACTTATATCCTCATATCCTTTTTTGCCTAACAGTAAGCAAAGTTTTTGCCGGGATGTTTTGAATTTTATGAAAATCGAATAGATAGTTTCAAAGGGGAATAAATTTCCCCGTACCTCTCCTCGATGTCGTATTTTTGGAAAAAATGTATAGCATATGTCTTCTTTTAGACTCAGATCTATCTATGTTTTCAATTTGATCAAAATCGGTTAGATAGTTTCTGAGAGGCAGAAATGTCCCCCTACCTTCCCTTATGGTCTTCGTTTTTCAAAAACATATAACCTATGTGTCCTTCTAGACTTAGATCTATCTACTTTCTAAATTTCATCAAAATCGGCTCTGTGGCTTAGCCATTAAACCCCAACAAGCAAACAAACATTTTTATTTTCGCATTTATAATATCAGTTAGCAGAGATAGCTTCAGCTATCACTTTCGCGAACCACTTATCCAAGCCACAAACCTTTTAGCAAACAAACAAGCTATATTGGAGCTTCCAAAAAACAAGGCTTAAGATCCCCAAAATCTTAGGAGTTCCCCGGCACTTCACCGGAAATTTACGGCAGCACTGAAAATCTAAAAAATACGCAGTTGCAACATTTTTAAAAAATTTTCATTTTACCTCCTAAGCTTTGATTTTTGTTATTCAAAGCATTGATGTGCATGGCGTACCATAAGGAACTAACGTTCCAAAAATTAATATCAACTACTTAACTTTTCGACGTACACAACATAGCAGCGCTACTTTCGGATGCCGCTACACTTCCATCATCAGTGCTCATGTGTATTTTATTGAAAAAGCTTATTTAATTCAATTTCATGTATAAAAACTCTGTACTTTAAGGATGCAGTCTTTAACGTAAATTATTGTTGCACTTATTATGAAATAAAAATTTTCATTGGTAAAAATAACTTTTTAAAGTTGTAAGTCATTTCATCAAAAGCTCTCTTCACAATGATGCACTGGCTGCCAGCTGATCTCATGGTCAGACAACTGGTCATGAGCTCTGCGATCAGGCTTGAGGCAGTAGATGCATGGAACTCCTAAACGGTCTGCCGGAAAACATTGATTAAGGAATGGGTGAGCATTCCTCCGCCTGATAAAAGATTTGCCGTGATGCTCTCGGGCACGTCCTCCCCTCGTCAGGGGGACGTGCTGGAGACTTACACGGACGGATCTAAATCGGACTTTGGAGTGGGTGGCGGCGTCTTTATTCCCCGTTATTAACAGAGAATAAAACTTGAGCTACAGTATAAATGTAGCGTGCTACGGGCCGAAATAGCAGCCGTAAAAAGAGCAGCTAGCTGGATGAGCTGATTACACGACGTCCAATTTGGTGTATGAATGCCAGATGTCTCTAAACGAGATAGCGAGACATTCACTCCTAGAGATACTCTGGGTCCCAGGGCACAGCAATGTGCCCGGAAATATTGCTGCAGACGAACTAGCCAAATCCGGGCTCGAATGCACACTCGAGACATGTATCAAATGGTTGGCGTACCGCTAAACTGCTGCAAATCTCATATTCTGCAGAAACTATTTGGGATCGCGCAGACCAGATGGTCAAACGAGGTCACCTGCTCGACTTCGAGGTTAATATGGCCCCAATACGATTGTAATTAGTAGATGTGCAATCCTGGAGGGGACCCCTCGTGGGCAAATACGCATACTTGTGGCGGTAATTACAGGACACTGTTTTATTGGTGCGCATGCTAGGAGATTGAATTTACCGTATAATGATTTCTGTAGAAGTTGTCATAATGAGGAGGAGGAAGAAAATGTAGAGCACCTCCTCTGTCTATGCCCCGCTCTCTCTCTCTCTCTCTCTCTCTGAGCAAAGGGTGGTTTCACTGGGCAGCCCACTGCTTCAGGATCTAGCAGGCCCTATCAAACTGCGATATTAGACGGATAAATTCTTCCATTCGATCGTCGGGTTGGTTCAACACTGATCCGAATAGGGAAACGTAGAAGGGGGTTCTACTTATCTTCATGTTCCCGCTTCAGGTAACACAACGGGACCCAAGGACCCAAGTGGAGTGGTTTTTAAATCTTTAAACTGGCGACCTGTACAACCTAACCTAACCTTAGTCATTTCATGCCTATGGTTGCTTTGTACTATCGTTATTCAACAAGATGACTTAGCTGAGATGGTAAAAGCATCCGGTTCATAAGCATGAGAGTTCAATACCGAAATAATACATTTTAATGAATTGTAAAATATAAATTTGGGAAAAAAGATGATTGAAAATTAAAATTTTTTTGTGGTCAAAATTACTAATTTAATTTTTAACCATTTTTGTAGTTAAAATTACCAATTTTTGTGGTTAAAGTTACAAATTTAGAATAATAGCAACGAAAATAGTAATTTTTTCAAAAATTACTGTATAAAAAATTATCGCATTAAAATTTAGCAGAAAATCGCCAAAAGTAGAAACAAAATCGCCAAAAACTATTTCTTGTGAATTTTTCTCATCAAAATTCAAAATCTGTTAATAACTGTAATTAATATAAGAAAAATCATCAACATCATTTTGTTTTAATTTCTTCCAGACAAGTTTTGGTAGGTGTTATTTTCGAAAATATGTGTTCTTTCAAGAAAGTAATTTTCGTGAACTATAAGCATTTTTAAGTTAAATTTTGTTAAAAAGTTGCCATAAAAATCACCAACAAATTTATTTATCGCCAGAAAAATCACCATGTCACCAAAACAAAAATTTAGACGCCAAACAAGTTCAAAAATAGCCACATTTGGCGAGAAATCGCCATATCTGACAACCCTGTTTTTATTGAGAAAGGATTTTCAAAGCATGTTATAATTGAAAAGACAAAGAGAAAATCTTGACTTTTGTAAGAGTCGAACTTAACATCTTGATATTTCGGGAATAAACACGATACCATCATCAGAGTCCTTTTTACACTCTAGGCCACTACGACCTCCAAAGGCAAGCAGTTAAGTATCCAAGCTTAAAGCATTAAGCTTTTTCTAATTTTTACTAAAGCTTTTTGGTGGTTTTAGAAATTCACCATTATTTGGTTGTCGTCTTAGACAACTACTATTTGTGCTTTTTCCTTCCACCCACAGTTTTAGAATCATTGCTTTTCCAAGACTTAGGAGCTTACAAGTATTTGTTTTTTGAGTGTTGTATTTGTTTTTGCCTTATATTACTCGTAAAAGCATGAAATATATTTAACAGTTTTATTTCATTTTAAGCATGTCTATATGCATTTCATTGGCGCTCTACCAAATCATCAGTAGACCTCAACCATACTTTTGAAAAGTGTCACACTTCTAATCGGATGTACAGATTTTCAAAAACCTTTTGAAGAAATTATTATTTTTAAATCACATTAGAATAAGCATAGTAGGCTTAGAAACTTATACAAACCCAAAGAAACAATTTATATTCGAAATTAACCTATTTTATTTGCTATATCTTTATACAATTAGTCGCCCATTGGGTGACAATAAAAGTATTTATAAGGCAAACAAGAAAAATTAAATCTAAATTAAAGTAGATATTTATTGAATTTACTATTTGAGATATTCTCCCAGTTTTATTTCAAAATAAATGAAGTAAAGTGCGACTTTGGCTCTCACACGAAGGGTTCGGTACAAATACACATATGTATATCCTTTTTCGTTTTTGCCCTTTTTTCATTAATTTTGGCTATTTTTTCGTTTTGCTTTTTGGTTGAACTTTATTTTTTTTATTTGTTTAACTTTCTTTTCGTTGTTTTGGCGCTTTTTCTCATTTTGGTGATTTTTTCGTTTTTTTCGATTTTTCGGTTTTTGAAGTTTTTGGCGATTTTTCAAGATTTTTTTGGTTTTGGCTTTTTTGTTATATAATTATTTATTTACTTGATATTTAAATTATATATGTAAATATAAAATTAATATATATTGCTAGCACTGGCTGTTGATATTTTAACATTTTTTTTCGCTTTTTTCAGTTTTGGCGCTTTTCTCGGTTTTGGGAATTTTTTTCGGTTTTTAGTGATTTTTTTAGTTTTAGTGATTTTTTTTGTGTTGACACTTTTTTTTCCTTTTTGGCGAATTTTTCGGTTTTTGGCGTTTTTTTAGTTTTGGCGCTTTTTTGTTGTTTTGGCGCTTTTTTTGTTGTTTTGGCGCTTTTTTTCGTTTTGGTGATTTGTTTCATTTTTAGCGATTTTTTTTTGTTGATATTTTTAGTTTTAGTGATTTTTTTTAGGTTTTAGTGCTTTTTCGTTTTGACGACTTTTTTCGGTTTTGTGCGTTTTTTTTTGGTTTTTTGGCGATATTTTTAGTTTTGGTGAGTTTTTTCGTTTAAACGTTTTTTTTCATTTTGGTGCTCTTTTTAAGCGCTGTTTTCATTTTGGCGATTTTTCGTTTTGACATATTTTTAGAATTTTTTAGTTTTAACGATTTCGGGTTCCAAGATACAGCAGATTGTCTAAATTACATAGTGAAATTACATTAACTGATAGAACACCCTTTAATTTTTATGGTGTTAAATATCAGTATTAATAGGTGTAGTCTATTCTACAGAATACACCAATTAACACTAACTTTAAAAATTTAAAGGATCTATATATGTGTCTGTAAATTACATTAGTATTTCCGCATTTTTCGTTGCTCGCTTTAGAACACCCTTTAATTTTTAATTGTCATATATTTGGTGTTGTAGCGGCCAAAGTATTACATATTCTGTGAATATTTCAGATCCGTAGCTCTTTCGCTTCCCGAGAAAACAGTTTGCGACAGACAGACAGACAGACAGAGAGATAGACAGACTGACGGTCAGACAGACGGACAGCGTAGCGAAAACAATAGGGTTCCTTTACACTTTTAGTGTACGGAACCCTAAAAAGATTTATTTGTTGCTTATTCTAATGTGATTTTAAAAAATCATTTGTAAATTTTTAAATTGTTTCTGAAAGTCTGTGCATAAAACAAGATGTTTGACGGTTTTCAAAAGTATGGTTGAAGTCTACTGATGATTTGGTAAGGCACAAATGAAATGCATATAGACATTGCTTAACCCTCAACAAATAAATCGTTCTGAAAACAAAATTGGGGGAATATCTCAAACAATAAATTTTAGAAATATTAGGCCTGTTTCTTTACTTTCGCCCGAAGTTACTCAAACTTAGCCGAAAGCTATTTAAAAAAGCTTTTGAGCAAGTTTGTGTAACTTTGTACACGTACGGGAATATACTGATTATTTCATATATTATTTTTAAAAAAAATTTGTTGACTTTCCCTCGTAATTTTTGTAAAAAAAGTTTAATTGTTGCATATTATTCAATGACAATTTTTGTAATATGCATGTCTTATGTATTGTAGTTCGACTTGATTTAATCTACAAAGGTTTTCCCACCAAAAATTTATCTTCATTTTACAACCTTCCAGGGAAGACTAAATAAGCCTTTTTGGTAAATAAGCCTTTTTCAGTCGCTTAAATTGTTGACGTCTTAATGGAACGGAAATTGATAAAAAAAGGTATAATGTATCTCAACATGTGCGAACATGCAAACATTGTTTGGATAATAAATAACAGCAATTCATTCAAATAAAACACATACTCAAAAGAGACAATTTTCATTTGATACCTTCAGCAAACGATCTTTTTCTATGGAAGCTGCATAGAGCAAAAAGTCGTAAATGCCAAAATTTATTTAGTAAAGTAATTTATGATGAATGTACATTTATTTATGTATACCGTTAATTGGTTGATGTATTATTTTTTCCGGTAATTAAAAATTTACTATATTTGATTAACGATTGAATCGATTAATTTGTGTCAACTAAGCGCTTAACCGATTAAATGGTAAATCAACATTTTTTAGAATATGTATTTGTACACACGCAGATATAATTTTCTTAAGTGCATTTAAGTTTTGTTTTATCTCTGGCGGTTATCCGCGACTTCGCCCGCATAGTTCTCTTGATATAGGTTAATAGTTTTCATTTTAGTGGTACACATCTGCATAGTCCTAGTCCTGCAGTCTTATTCTTGCCTACAGACTAGAAAAACCGCGAAAACAAATGTAACCCTGAATATACAAAAATGTTAAAAAAAATTTAGAGATAATACTTTATTTTAGGATCCATTGCATAAGGCGAAAACTATACAATGAATCCTACCTTCTCAACATTGTCGTCTGATTAATTCCAAAATTATTTAATATATATAAAAAAATAATAATATTAGAACGGCTTAATAATAATTTTATTTCAAGTTTTCAGATGTTTTTTGTAATAAAACTGGAATATCCGTTCCCAAGTTATGATGAAATCGGTAGAGCAGCCTCTTGAAAAATTCCAAATTTTAGACAACATTTAAGAAAATGTATCCATAGAATTTTAAATTTCTAATGCTTTCGTAGTTTATGGTCCCATAAGACATCAAAAAAAATATAGTGGTGGTCAAAGGTCATGACAAAAGTTTAATTTTGTTGCATAGTGTAATTAATAACTACTTTATGTGGGGGCTAACCCTTCCCGCATAGTTTAAAAAAGAAATTAGCCTAAATTACGCCCTATAACATAATTTTTTTGTCAGTGAAAGTCCTGTCAAAATCCTTTTCAGAGAAATTTTAGTCAACATTTTTACATAGATTTTCCAGCACACTTCTGAAAATCAACTATTTTTCCGTCTTTAAAATTTAGCTTTTTTGGTTTTAAGTGTTTTGAATACTTTTCATTTATTAAAACAAGCTACAGTTGATCTATGTATAAAATTTGACACATGGGACCTTTTTGGCCACATCTTTATAGCAATGAGACAACAAAACACTTCCAATCAATATTATTTTATGTGGGGGAGAATCAAACAATTGAACACAACATAGAAGAAGGCATTCATTTATTTATAACTGTAAGTAATTACGTTGTTATTAAGGTCTTTTAAAGTTTTTCCAATTCATGTTGGCGATGCTGAGAGGTTTGAAAAGTAAAAGATTCACAACTTAATTGTGATAATAAATAATGGACTATTTTTATAGTCTTTACAGACAAGACAACAATACAATGATTAAATATAAATTGTTAAACAGCAATTTTTTGGTTAATAAGACATTTTCACAGAGAGTTTTGTCAGTATGTAATTCACCTTCTACCTACTCAAACTATTAAATGCTAATTGTTATTTAATTAATTGGTCTATTATATATATTAATTTTAAAAAATATGCCAATATTTACGCCAATTGTAGGGTTTAAAGTAGGGATGTAACGATACGCCGTTTTGCCGATCCGATACCGATACCGATACTTAAAAATAAATATCGCCGATACCGATTCCGATACCGATACGAATATTGAAATTGACTTAAAGTTTAGATTAACAAAACTCAAGTGCAATTTTTTTATTATACAAAATTACAGTGTAAGAGATTATTAATATTTAAAATCGATATTAACCCAGTATAAAAAATTGCGAGTATTTTTTAAGGACCTACATTTTCTTTGCTTCCAATAAATCTATATTAAAAATATGCAGATAACACAGTGCAACAGTCCAAAAAACAAACGGACTTGACAGTATAGATTCGATTGTACTACCACGGGGTAGTAAAACCCTATACTTAGCTTGGCGAATTTGCAGACCAATTTCGTTTTATGCACCTCCAAAGTTTTGGAAAATCAGCGGGCCCTCAAAAAAAGGTGTCATCAACTTTTGGCCAACAGAAAATTCAAACTCGATGATACGGCTTAACTATATATGGCAATAATGTAGCTAAGAGTTCGCTAAACAGATTTTATTACCATTTTATGCCAAAAAATTTTTTTTGTGCGCCTTTTTTGAAAAATTAAGGGAAAAAATGTTTTTTCACTTTTTCCAGAATAACTTACAGGGACTCGTAATTTTTTATTAACAATATTTGGCAAAGTTATAGCTACGGTAAAGCTGAACAACTTTTGTAAACATGTCAATACAATCTGAATGTATCTGGGCACCCTAAACAGCCCAGAAAAACTAATTTCTACCTTAAAAGTTTTCGTTTTTTACGAGTTAGGCTATATTTTTATTGCATTTTTTTGGTTTCCTTGTTATTGTTCCACTTCTTATGTTGCTGATTGTAGTATTTACTATTTTTTATTGTTTGTTGTTGTTTTGCCAAATAATGGTAATGAAAAATTTGGAGTCCCTACAAGTTATACTGAAAAAAGTGAATAAAATAATTTTTTTTTTCAAAAAAAGTACAGGAACATATTATTTTTCTGGGCACAAAATCTTAGTGAAACACAACAAAGAAGTATGCACTTGAATATACTGTTTTCAACAAAAAACATTTTTTTGCATAAAAAAAGTGAAAAACTGAAATTTTTAAGGTAAAAAGTGGTCTGTGTGAGCTATTAGAGTGCCTAGATACGTGCAGATTGTATTGATGTTCACAAAAGTTGTTCAGATCTACCGTAACTATAAGTTTGCCAAATATTGTTAGTTAAAAATTACAAGTCCCTGTAAATTATTCTGAAAAAAGTGAAAAAACATTTTTTCCTTAATTTTGTGAACAAAAAGTTAACGAAAAACTTTTTTTGCCATGAAATGTTAAAAAAAATCTGTTAAACAGACTCTTAGCTACACTATTGCCATATACAGTTAAGGTCCATAAAAAAATTGGTCACCAAATTCGCCAAACTAAGTAAAGAGTTTTACTACGCCATTGTAGGACAATCTCGAACCTTTACTGTCCAGTTCTTGTGTTTTTCCAAAAGTCTTTATTTATCGCATAGTGTAATTAGTAGAAAAGCAAGAAAAAAAATTAAATTCCTTTATAATTTTTAAAAATTCTCGCCATACTCGCATTAAAAAAATTGTGAAAATGGGTAATTTTTTATCCTTTTTTCTTGAGGAAAAATCCTTATAGAACACCGAAAAAGAAATTTGTCCGAGCATCGCTTCCAATTCGGTGATTGGTAATCGAAAAACAGAACTTCTTGCAATGGCAAGGATATGTAACACTAATTAAAAATGATCTAAATTTGCAATACTTACGGATCGCGAATTCTACATTTTCATGACTACTTTGGAGCGTCTTTTTTTGCTGGAATAAGATTTAAAAAACAACGAATTGAATTTGAATTCATGGTAAAATTAACAAAAAATAAATAATTTTTTTACAAAATAATAGTATAAAATATTATTAATTTTTAAAATTGATATTGATAAGATTTAAAAAATAAGGAAATGAGTTTAGTTCATGGTAAAATTAACAAAAAATAAATAATTTGTCAGAAAAAAACTCTGAAATATCGCCGATATATCGGTATCGGTATCGGTATTCGTTACATCCCTAGTTTAAAGTAGCCATCACGTCAAAGTAATTGCCAATAAAAAACTTTTACTTTGTACAACACAAAGTAATGTGAGACAATTTTTCTTTAAAGAAGTATAAATAAGTACTAGTGATACCAATTCAAAATCTGTAGGTCACGGGCTAATGCCGAGTCAAACGAATTTTTAGGGTAAGTTCTAGGATCTTACCAGCAAACAAAAAACTAAGATTTTTATAAACAAATGTCACAGAAAAAGTTAATACAAAATACATTCGGTACACTCAAAGAAAAAACGTGGTTGAGGCAACCATAACCTAAGAGCAACATACTATGATTGAATTATATGGTTGGAGTCAAATCATACTAAAATGAAAATAAATCTATTCTAAATATAATATTGTTGTCTTATATAAGACTAATATGATTCATACAACCTATGTTTAATTGAATTTAAATATGCCATGATTTAAACTAATCATATTATATTTGTATAATTATTCTGTTTTTTTTACCTTCGTTTATTAATTTTAGTATCTAGTTTTTAAGCAAAAGGTCTCTTTTTTATATAAAAAACAATTAACAACAACAATTGTATTTTTATTTCAATATTTCGCTACTCCTTTGTGTAGCATCGAAAGGAAATAATTAATGTTGAAATTTCAACATTAATTATTTCCTGACGATGCTACACAAAGGAGTTGCGAAATATTGAAATAAAAATACAATTGTTGTTAATCGAAATTGATTATTAGGCTAAGGCTCGTAACGTTATATTCAGAAAGAATTGGGCATGATTAATATTCTAAGGAACAAGGGAAAAATTAACATCAACTTAATTTTTCAACGTACACAGCAGAACAGGGTAGCGCCACTTTTGGAAGCCGCTACACGTCCATCGTCAGCGCTCACGTTCATTTGCTTATCACCACTTGTTAGGTGGCTCTGTTGAATGTGATTTTAATTCTTATATACAACTTTTTCGTGAAAATTTAATACGAGAATTAAATCACTCTCAAGCTGATATTAAAGTGCACATTCCCAGCGTTGCCATCGGTTTATTTTTCTTCATTCCCATTTTTCTGATTTTTGATGCCGAGACAGTACGCCATAACTGGATACCGTAGGACCATGTTGGTCTTAGAATGGAGTTGTATAGAAGAAGCTTACAATCTAGGCTTAGAGTAGAGTTCCTTCCAATGAGCCAATTTATTTGAAAGGCTTTTAATTTCATTTGGGTCACCTTTGCATTAATGTGGGACTTCCATGTTAGACGACGACCAAGATAAACACCAAGATATTTTACTTCAATGTATTTGTAGAGGTGGGCAGGCTTCTCTGCATAATGTAAAGGTAATTTTAGAGACTTTTGCTCATTAATTTTAATTCGCCATTATTTTAGTCATTGTCCCAACTGGGGTGTATAGTCTTGCAGTTTGCGGGAATCTTCTTGATGGCTTTTGTAAGCACTTAGAAAAGCTGTATCATCAGCGAATGTTGATATGTGTATGTTACTGCTTACCGGAAAGTCAGAGGTATATATCAGATATAATACAGGACCGATGATGCTGCCTTGAGGAACTCCGGCTTCGAATATGAAATACACATTGGCGATATTATTGTACAATACGAAAAATTGCATAATTATATTGCAAGTGGGCGAGTCGCTTAGGACATTTTGTTTGGTTCAACCACTTAAGTAAAAATAATTTTGCTAGCAACATGTTCTAGAAAGTAGAGCTGTGCAGCGAGTAACTAGAACACGTGAAGTACACATGAAATGGCAGCGCATGAACAGGTAGCTATTCGAAGTATCACAACAAAAAAACAACTTTTATGTCACGAGCACAAAATCTCATGAGTGCGGTCATGGTATAATAAGTCTACAGTTGGCAGCGTTACGGCTTTTTTACGTTTATTTTTGACAAGCATTGTCTAGTTTTTGTTGCATTGTAGTACATGTTAGCTTTATGCGGCTACCTTGTATACTTGTTACACCATAAGTGCGATCGAATTGGCTGTATTTTTTAGTATGTGTTAATATGTTTTTAGACTATTCTACAAGCTGTTCGAATTCTGCATAAAATGCAACCCTGATATAATGTGTTGTTATTGCTTTTTGTAAACTTTCCATAAACTTATTAGATCAGGGTTGCATTTTCTAAAGAAGTCGAACGACTTGTGCGATAGTGAGAAACAGCTGCTAGTATGTTTTCGCGTTAAATACACGCCATGATGAGGGCTGCCTGATGATAACATATGAGAAAATCGTCATTTTGGTTTTTAAAAATAGTCAAAAAACAAATAGAAAATAAAAGTTTATTTTATATATGAAGATCATGTAAAAATATAATAATTTTATTGTTCAAGATATGAATTTGCTTTAATTTAATAAAATATTAATGTTTATTTTATAAAAAAGTTTATTTTATAAAAAAGCAGGTACCGTATTCAAATCTGATTGACTGCAGCGTAAGCTAAAGAATTAAAAAATAAATAAATTAAAAAATAAAGATAATAATCTTAAAAAATTGCTTTTGCTCCTGGCTTTTTGCGATTTTGAAATTTGTTCAATATTGGCTCACTTTTGATATTGCTAACGAACCTTCGAAATCATGTCAAAATTGAGTGTCATTCTCGATAGTTTTACACGATAAATGTTCGAGATATATTCAAAATCGATATCATTAACGAAAGTCTTGGTCAAGTGGGTAAGTATATTGCAATGCATATACATATTTTACCACGTTTATATATTTGTCTGTTCATTTCAGCGGAACATATATGCCTGCGACTACATACTTAAAGGCATTTAATAAGCACTCATTCAATTGTATTCACTGCTTGGGCTATGAGTGAGAGAGTAAGTATGTACTGTATCCAAATAAGTATAGAACTTCACAAGCATAAAAAAACTTACTCGCTGCATACCTGTACTACAAAGCTCAAATGGGAAGTAATTATTTGAAGTTGTAGAATGTGTGGAAACCATCTTCGCACCCCACAAGTTCATTAGAAATGCGTATTAAATAGGTCTTTGGAATTCATAATCGTCACAACATTACTGTTGTGAAAGTGTTTAAGTTGCAATAAAGATACATACTTGGCAGTACTACGTTTTTATTTGCAAATAAGAAATTCTTGTAAACGAGGTATCTTATAAGTTCCCATTTTATCTTTTAAAAAATTGTTAATTCCTTCATTTTTATTTTAGTTAAGAATTGAGTTAGAACTTCCTTATTGCAAGGTCATAATTCAATATTTCTTCGAGGGTGGTTCTCATAGCAATTACAACATTTAGTGAATGTTATTCGAAACTCCAGTTAATTTTTCTAAGAAGGTTGCAGACTTATTTGTAAAAAATTACCCATGAATAAACAATATAGTAGTGAAACTACACTTAGAAAAATATTTATTTCAAACATACAAATTATTTTCATATTAAAGAAATTTATGGCACGGCACCTTTCCTTCCTATAATGATTTGTATTTAAATAGTGTAGATTTGTATTCAAATCAGAAGAATTTTAGTAAGTCTCAAATTCGCCAATTTAATTTTTATTAATATAAATTTTTATTTTATAAGGAAAGAATTTTATAAAAAAAAAACCAATTAGAATTTTTCTTGAATTTTTAAAGGAAAATACATATAACCTCTTAACAAATGGTCGACTGAAACTCGATGTGCTCTCCTTGTTTCCACTGTTGGATGGTGGTGACTTTAATTATCTAAACGTCACCCTTTAAACAATTCATTGCAGGAATTTTTACAATATATGGGAAGTATTTTACTCGCATTATACCACATTGAATTTCTTTTGGTTCATTGAAGTTTTTAGCACTAATAGTAAATTTAAAAAATTAGAAATTCAAACTTGAATCAACCAAACGAAATCGGACTAAAATGATAATATGTAATATGTGCAGTAAAAATACTCAAGAATATCCACACACTTTTCGCGCTGTGTAGCTGTGATAGCAATGGCATTTTTCGGATTTGGACGCTGTTATTTGTGTAGTTGTAAAGTTATAAATCCAAGTTTAATAGCTGCTTCGTTGGCTGGTTGTAGGTAGAATGATTATTAAACAGTAGTTTATGGCAAAATGGTTTATGACCAAACTTACCTAATTGGATTTTAACGAGTTATTGCTTTTGGAACGCCAGACGACTACCAAGTATGAACTTACACTGCAACGGAGTTTAAGGCAAACATTACAAGTTAAACAACTGAATGATGTGGGTTGATGCATTACATATTTTGTTTTCTATTATTTCATATGTACATGTTTCTGCAATTTTTTTGTTTTATTTATTTTTGTTTTGTTTGATACTAAAACTCTATTCTTATTGTGCTTAAACTTGAGGTCTAAGATTCTTTCCTAAAGTGTTTGTAGTAATTTTATGTTGTAAAATTTGTTCAATACATTTTTTTAAAATAAATAGTATAATTACAAGTAAAATGCAATTCAATATTAAAGAAGAAAAAAATAACAAAAATGTAATTAAACATTATGACTATAGAGAGCATGTAAGATCACTAGACGTATTTGGAAAATTCGTTAGTTAATTAAAACAAATAAAATAACGTAGCGTTTGTGACTTTGTAGCAAATGAAAATTTTTTGGAGTCAATAAAATTTTTAAGGCTGAAGCTTGCAAAGTTTTACAATTTAACCTTCCCTAGATATGAAGGTCTAAAAATTGCATATTTTAGTACCTATTCCCTGACTCAGTGGCTCATCAATAGCATGTGCACTTCCACTATAGCTGAATAAATAATCCGTAAAAGGGAACTTTTAATCTAGGGCGACTGTGATGCCCCTTTATTTGTATGGCACCCTTTCAGTACAGCTAGAGAGTTGAAATTTGGTACACATGTATACTCGTAGGCCTTAGTAAATAAGTAATAAAAATAAGAATTAAATAAATCTTAAAACTGGAACTTGGTGAATAAATACCCAGAAAAATCTGAAAACGGTAATGTTCCATTTAGGGGGAGTAGAGTGCGGCCTTACTAATTATTTGACCCACTATATTTTGAGGGTTCTGTTTGTATGAATTTGGAACGATTTTTCGTCATACCACATCAAATTTGGTTGATAAACAGACAGGTGTCGGCTATGTGCCACCTTCAGTGTATTTATATTAAAAAAAAACGAATACGCATATTGCTTAAGCCTTTTTGGCTTATCTGCAGAAACACCCAGGGTCTTGTCAGGAATCAAACCTGCGACCTCGCGGTTAATAGTCGAGCATACTATCCACCAGACTACGGGGGTCCCCGAAGTGTTCTATTGAATAATAAATCGTTTTTCTGTTCTTTGTTTTATAATTCATTTGTATACCTAACTTCCTCCCTTGATCCGTTTGTGCTTTGCTCTCTATTTCTCTCTCGCCTCTATATGCTTTTGTATGTCTCTTCAACATCAATCGGCAAACACATACTAATACATTTTGCTTGTATGGATTTTATTTTGTAACTCTCGCTCTTAAAAAGTTTTTGTTAGTGTATATCAATCAATATCAAGAAACAAGCTTGTTTGAATGTTCATGCCACACTGATTGATTTTATTTACTTATAGTTAATACGTGTGAGTACATACGTGTAAGAGTAAAAAACCCCATGTGATATGCTTTGCAGGTTCCTGCTCTACAATCAAAAAAGAAGAGACTCAATTACTAGAGAAGGGGTTAAAGCACAATATCCAGGAGAATAACAAGAAGAAGGAAATAGAGCAAACCATTGTGGACACAGAAGTTGCAATAGCGATGCTACCAAACGACGAGCAGGATCAGGCCAGATACATATGCAAACAAATAATAGAGAAGGAAGTCAAATCCAAAAGGAGTCAAAACAAGGAATGCAAAACAGTTAGAAATCTAAAACAAAAACTTAAATCTAACAATATCATAGCAACGGAAGCAGATAAAGGAAATACAACGGTATTTATCAACAAGGATGAGTACATCGAAAAAACGGAACAGTTAATAGAGGATATTAAATGTAGGAAAATTAGGAAAGATCCTAGAGACGAACACCAGGCAATAAGACCAGGCATATCATATTTGCTAGCACTTATGAACCCATCAGTTCCATCTGTGATCGCATTACCGAATATACACAAGCCAAACATGCCAATGAGACCTATAATTAATTACAAATCTGCTTCGAGCTATAGACTGTCGAAATACTTAAAAACAACAATGAAAGATATCTTGGACCTGAGAACAAACACACAATAGCCAATACCACAGAATTAGTTAATAAGCTAGAGAGCGTGGAGATAACAGAAAAAACTAAACTAGTCTCATTTGATATAAAAGACGTATGTATATCCATCAATTCCAACAACAGAGACAATAAACATTGTGCATAAAACACTGCTCAACAAAACAGAAGACGTGAAATTTTCGATGCAAGTCGCAAGCACGCTAAAAGTCACACTGGATCAAAATTACTTCAAATTCAACAATAGCGTATATAGACAAATCAATGAACTAGGAATGGGAAGTCAAACATCAGCAATCCTCATGGAGGTATTTATACAAAATTTAGAAGAGAAATACGTAGAGGACTTAAAAACCAATTTTGGGGACGATATTATATGTACTATATTATATTATGTGTGGGAAATTTTTAAAGCTATTTGAGCTGTTTTCCGTACTCTTATGATCTGAAAAAGAACATTGACACCACTAATTATGTTGATATTTTTATTTCTTCCCATTTTTTTATTGTTATCACGGTAATAATAACTTTTATATATGAATTTAATTTAAATAGTTTTTGCTTAAAGTCATATACCCTGTGAATAACAAACAAATACAAACTTTTTTTTTAAATAAAGTACATAGTATAGTTACCACAGTTGCTAAAAGGGCTGTATGAACACCTTAAATAAAAGTGCATGTTTTTCGTACCACGTATTCACAACAGAACTTGATAATTTTTCCCACAGTTGTATTTTTTTTACGAACGCACACAAAAATGTAGAACATTTAATATATATGTCGCAGAAAAGAAATCGCCATAACATTATATTTTATGTCGAATATATCTTTATGTTATGTGCTATTCGATATTTTGCTGTTAATATTATTAAATATGCGATATAGATAAACGTCGGTAAGACAAAAGCTATTGGAAACTTCTTAGTGGTGGTGGGTTTGAAAACTCTGAAAATAGCGTTACGTAATATGTGAATAGCCCCTTATATCAGGGTAGCATTTTTTGCAGAAGTCGAAGAGCTTGTAGAATAGTCTAAAAACAGCTTTAACAAATTACTTTTACAAGTCAGCAGCTTAGATATAATATAATTTATGTGGAACGGGTTTTTTTAGGAAACAAAGAAGAGTTTGAAGAGAGTGACAACGTTATAGATCCATTCAGCTTAAAAATTGTTTAGAGGAATTAACAAAAAATCCTATAAGATATTATACCATAAAAACCGCATGTCTAAATAAATTTCTGCATATATTGACAATCAGATTACTCGTTATGGCGATAAACCTGAGGCCCTTAACGACCGCTGATATGTAAGCCTCCATTAAGAAATGTTAATGGATAATGCCCAAAAACTGATACCGAATAAGGGACTCTTTTTTCAATCACTTGCAAAAACTATTCTCTCCAAACACAACTGATATGGTTGAGCTGCCGGCAGTTGCGGGAAAATCAGCCTTGCCTCTTAGATTTAATATTCGTGAGATTGAATATGCAATCCCAGGCTTAAACTCAAACAAAGCCAAAGGTGTCGATAAAATCAACAACAATATGCTCTTAAAGCTAACCTAGATATCCCGATCGTAAAGGCGGTGTTTTCAAAGCATGTGACAACGTACATACATAAATCAAGAAGCTTGAGCTGCACCCAAACCCACCAGACCGCAATATTCTAAATTATAGAAACCACATTCGGCTTAGAAAGAGGGACTCTTATGCTCTCAGTCGAACACGAAAGACATAAAAGACAAGCTGAGAAGCAGCCGCAGAAAAAACTTTTTGTCTAGTATTGGTGTAATTTACAATTTTAGAGGTAAGATTTGAATACTAATTGTTGGTTCCATTTTAATTGAAGATAAATAAAATAAACGAACACGACATACATTTAAAAAATCAAAAAACCCCGACTGCGTAAAAAATAAAAGAAAATAATTTTCAACCGTCACAAATCCTAAATGGTCATTGGGAATTAAAAATCATAAGAGAAACCTAAAGATGATTTTCAAATACCTGTCGAATGACACCCATTTTGATATTGTTCGCCGACTTTTTATTTTTTTCGTATTCACAAAATGGTGTCTGTTGGCCGCCATATTGAATTTTGACTACTGTCATATCTTTAGTGACACTTCCGGGACTAAGATAAATCGATTGATGTAAGAATCATCAAAATCGGCCTGCGAGTTCGGCTTATATGCCGCAAAGGAACACACATACATACATACATGGACTGATACACACACTAACCTTCTTTGCGTCGCGCAGTCGAGTAAAAAAGTAGTAATTTCGTTAATCAGAATAAGAAAATTACCGAAATGCGAAACACTGCTCCGAACAGTTAAAAATCTTCTATTCTATGTACATATGTACAACTTTCAACCACCTGCACGTGCTGACTTGTAGCATCTCTATGACAGATGGTGATATAATATTATCATGATGTAATTGTAATTAGTAACATGTTTAGAGACACGATGTGAATAAATACTTATTGAAATATTTTTATATCCACATGAGGAGGAAACTTGTAGCAGCATATGTTGCATTTCTACTCGCAATTTATATACATACATAGAAGCAGGAAAAATATCAAAGCAAAACTCCTATTTGACTCCGACTGAAATTATAATATCCGCAGTCACATTTGCTTATATGAGTTTTACTAACGGCGCATTATCTCAGAGTGTATTACCTGTGTAGGTGTTATTTATTTTGTGTTTTTATTATTGTTTCATTTTGGTGTAAATTAAATAGAGTTTTGCTTATTTGACCAACATTCGCAAGCTTTTGCAGTAATTACGTAAAACTGGAACTGCAGTATTTCCTGCAGGAAGAGCATACTGGGCGCTACAGTATTTAATGTTTTTTTTAAGTAAATATATTATTAAATTTTGACATACAATTTGTTCTGATACAAGGCATATTAATATTTTTACATATATCTGTAAATCGGAGGTAAACAGCACTATGTCGACATAGTGCTGTTTTATAAGAGATATATTTTCGAATTCAGCTTATCGAGATATTTCCGGGAATAGCGTATAACATATTTTAATGATGACACAATTAAAAATAGCGGAAAAAATATGGTATAGTAAAAAGTTGATTATAATGACATAGTGCAGTTTATCTCCGAAGTACATATATAAGTGTCAGCATATCTTACTGCCACTCTTTTGAGTGTACTGCACATTTAAATTAGGGTGGAGAGTCGATGTATGAAGGAAGGATTTCGTATGCCTCTAGAATGTTGCATCTAGCTACTCAAGAGTTCATGTTTTAACCATTGCAATCGCTAAGACGCGAGCTTTTGTTGCTTAACTACAAACTCTTGTTTGCAAATGACATGGTCCATGAATGCATTACATCGGAGTAGTTTTAAAACTACTCTGTGTCTCTATTAGATGGAGCACCAAAGTGTTCGTGTTTTACCGATTATAGTCGTTAAAACGCAAATACGTGTCGGCTAACTACAAGCTCTTGTTTGCAAACGACATGGTCCATGACAGCCATACATAGGACCATGTTGTAACTAGTTCATTTTAGCCTAAATGAAACACGTAGGCCAATAATATCTGCAGGATGCAGCTTAAAAAAAGCTATTGCGTATACTTAACACCAGAGACATTGCAACAACGCTCTGAAAACTATAATAACGCGCAATTGCAGAGTTGTAACAAGAACTAAGCTTTATATTTCTATCTCACTTCCCCATCTGTTCTCTCTACTCTATCCCTTTCCCAAAGAAGGCAACACATTAATTAATTAACTAGAAGGCATTTAATCCTGAGTATGTGTCTTCTCTTAAAAAATATAGATAACAAGTTTATTAGCTGGAATCGTTTGCTAAATTAAAAAAAAAACACTTTAAGCCCTTATGACAGACACTACATTTGGTCTTCATTTTTCAAGTTTTGGAGAACAGTGCAAATATAATATAATAGAAAATTTTACCAGGTGCAAAGAGTTCAGCTATTTTAAGATAAATACCAAATTGTCAAAGCTTTTAATAATATTATCGATAAAAAATGAGAGTCTGTAAGATAAAATGTAAAAATTTTCAACATAAAATTGACGTTTCAAGCTTGAAACATTAAAGTGTTGCCAAATTAGCGGTTTATTCACGAATTCAGCGATTTAGCGCTTCTTTTTAAACATTTTTTTCTGTTGGCGTTTTATTATAAAAAAAAGTAGGCAACACTTAAAGAAAACATTACACATCCAAAGAAATTTAATTATTTTTGGCTTGAGTTCGGTTCTAATTTAATTTTTCAATTAAATTATATTTTTATTTAGAGATAAATGGGAAGCATGTAGACAAAGAAAATTTTGACTGCGCGGAGGGTTGAACTGACGTTTCGATAACTCCCGCTATACTCATGAGAGCACCTTACCGTTTAGACCACTCGACCAAAGTCGGTGGTTTGCAGTCAAGAGTTGAATATCATCTACTTTTAATCAATTCATACTGTCAGTCTTAGAGCTGTATTTCATTTGATAGTTATTGATATTCACTTTTTTCCTTTTGTCTTGTGTTAAGCTTCTTTTTATTATTTCTCTATTCTAGTATGAATTATCATTGACAATCACAAGTACTAGTGCGTGTGAATGTTTGTTTGTTCAGTTTATTTGAACATGTACATCCTTTTTGCTAGGTGCCTTTAGAATTTAACAATTAAGTTAAGAGTTTAGTCGAACTGTATGGGTTCATATCCAAAGAAACTTAATTATTTTTGGCTTGAGTTCGATTTTAATTTAATTTTATTTATCACAAAATAAAAATATATTTAATTGAAAAATTAAATTAAAACCGAACTCAAGCCAAAAATAATTAAATTTCTTTGGATATGAGCCCATACAGTTCGACTGAACTCTTAACTTAATTGAAAACATAACATTTTGTTTACATATTGTATATTTACTTCTATCGTTTGCTGTTTATTTCTTTCAGTCCAATAGCAAAACAATGCAAGAAAAATGTAGTGTCATAAGGGCTGTACTAACTTTTATCGGTATACATAATTTAAGGGTCTCAAAGAAAATATTTTATAATTGTCGTGCGTGACAGAGTATGAGCGTGAGTGATAAAAACATTTTAGAACCTTAAGGCTGAAGCCACACGGGCATTTTAAAACGCGGCGTTTCTGCTTTTTGTATTAAATTTGAAGTTTTAAAAAATTTAGAACTTTCAAATTGAATATAAAAAGCAGAAAAGGCGTATTTTAAAAACGCCCGTGTGGCCTCAGCCTAAAAGTCTTCTAAGCTTCGAAACTAAAAAATCAGCAAAATCGTTTGATTCCAGTTATTTTTTGCCAACAAAATGGGTCAAATTAATGTCACGTAAATATTTTTTAATGCGTATGAATAGCGCAACCAAAAACAAAGCACTAAAAAACTGTTTTAAGCCTTCAAAAAGCTTTCAAAAAACGTAGTAATAAACTGTTAAAATTAAAAAAAGCAGTTTAAATATTTTATTTTTTTTTTCATTTTATTCGTTAAAAGCGTTGTTACAGTTAAGAGGTCTGGCAACGGTCAAATAATCACGTCAACGTTCTAAGTGTGTGCGTGCGGTCGTGCTTTTTCGGCTACACGTACGCGTTGTCGGCTCTGATTGATGAAAATCTAAAAGTTTTGATATTTTAATTTGATGAGCAATTATTTGATCGTTGCCAATTGTGATTGACAAAGAAAATGTTGTTTTGTAATCGTGGTGTAATAAGTTTACTGGTGGCAGCACGAGGGTAGGTGTTAATTTTTTCGCTATTAGTTTTGTGTATAAGCTGCGTCAAATGCGTCACGTCTTTTGACAAGCATTATTTAGTTTTGTTATATTTGTTGCCCTTATGCGGCCACCTGTATACTTATTCAGGTATGTGATGGAAAACTATCGTTTTCAAAACGATTTCAATACTATTGTTTTGAAAAGGTGTGATGAGTTCCGACCGATCTCTTCAGTTAGTTTTGAGCCAATATCAAGCTACTGACTTTTAAAAAGCTCACTAGAAGATAACATCTAAGCAATGTAACAGAACTGTGAAGAGAAATTTATCAAAAATGTTTGAAAAACAATTAAAAACAGATTTGAAAATGATTGACAAATCGACTATAGCAAACATATCACACCTTTTATCGCTTTCAAATGGTTTTTGTGTCTAAATCGATTTTCATCACATACCTGATTTAACCTGTATACTTATTAAACAAATGCTGATTGATGAATTTATTTGTACATCGCTGTTTAAGCGACAAGCATACTACACTCAACCATATGCATTGAGTGACGTGTTTATTTGACGGTGGCCAGAGCCTTTAAATTAAAAATTGCTACGATAAATTTTCGAACAGAAAACTGTATATTTGCGGTCAGCACGTTATTATACATATAAAAAGTTCGTTCAACGTACGAACTTGACCTGAGATTCGATGTAAACGAATGCTCACTAAAGCGCGGAAATTTCGAAAAAATTTTTTTTCGATATTTGTTCCCGAATCTAAAAAAGTTAGAATGATCGCTAAAGCGAACTTCTCTCGATAATTTCTCAAATGTGTGGCGATAGCCTAGTGTATGTCTGCTAGTCTGTTAGCCAAGAGGTACAGTGTTCGAATCTGTATGACTGCAGCGTAGGTTAAAGAATTAAAAAAGACACATGTACGTTTGAGTGGAGCGTTGGTGTATGAAGGAAAAAAAGTCATCAATAAATTTCCAATACCTCCGGAATGTTGCATCTAGCTAAATTATATACGGAAAATATTTTTTTAATTTTTTGCGACATATGTTTTAGCACTCTACCACGGCTGGAAGCTAGAGAAATTATATGCATTTTACTTTAATTTAATTCAATAATACGGAAAAAAAATTTTAATAATTTTTTTAATTCTACACGTAAAATATATCTTTGTGCCGAATGAAGAAAGTTCAAGATCGAGGAGATCTGATAAAATATAAGGAATTTATGTCATTAAGTGAAAAAATCTGATTTTATTTCCCACACAAAATTATTTTCAATAAAAAAAAATTTAATACAAACTGATTTAAATTAATTTTGTATGAAAAATAACTAAAAAATAATATAGCTGTTTTCGCTTAAGAGCTAATAGCTTTCTCATTTTTTTTTATCAGAATTTAACGATTGCATCATGTGATCGTCACAAAATTATCTTTGAAATACAGCACGAAAAAAATATACTTAGTATATTTTTTCATCTTAATGGAGCAATTTAAAATGATAGTTTTTGGGAGAAGGTCTAAAAATATACTTTTTTAAACTTTTAATGCCTGTAACTCTATAAATTTTTTATACGATCGGCACCTTCAGTTTATTGAATGAAAGAATAGAGAGATATATATCTATACAACAGAGTATAATTTATTTTATTCAGATGATCCTTTCTCGAAATTTTTGCCAATAAACAAAAAAACTAAAAAAGCAAAAAAAACTTGTTTTTCGCGAATATTGGGAAAACGCACATTAAGACAAATAAATGAATATAATTTTCGTGTTCAGCGACCTCAAATTATTTTAGAAAATGTGTTTTTTTTGCAAGATATGACAAAGATTTAGAAGATCGAAAATTTGCTTTCTTATTTCATCTTAAGTTTGTCTGAAATCTGGCCTTGTATGTATAAAATATGGATATTTTGAGTGTAATGAGTTATAACAGCTATAAAGAATATATAATGTTGCATCATATGATGTTTCACAAATTGATCGATTTGATCTCATATTCAAAATCTTGATGCTGCGGTAGAGGGCTAATATTTTTTTCATTATTTTTCCCATGTATCTAAAAATAAAATGCAAGCTTTTTTTGCTATTCGAAATTGAAATTCTCCACCATAATGTACGTATGTGCAATACTTGAACAGAAAAAAATTTGTTACGATAGCCTAATGGATGTCTGTTAGTCTGTTAGCCTGGAGGTACCGTTCTCAAATCTGATTGACTGCAGCGTAAGTTAAAGAATTAAAAAATAAATAAAATAAATAAGCTATAAAATAAAATAAATGTTTTTTCATTTAATCATCAAACAAATGTGCAATAGTGGAATGAATGACTTTTTCTAGTACATCTCTTTTCAGAAATATTTTCTTCCACAGGCCCGCAATAACATTTGCCACAAATCTGTTCGACGTATCGGGGGCGGGGGTCTCGTCTATAGATACCCAAAAATAAAATGTTTTTGTATTTCTTCCTTTGTGATGTTTACGGTCGATTCATAAACCATTTTTATAAATTTGTTTTGAAGGGACGATTCGGAAGGAATATAGAATGATGTTTAGTTTTGAAGATATTGTTGTATTTTAAATGTCGAATTTTGTATAAAGGTATATCTGCAGATATAAAGGCTTCACAAATGCCAATACAAAATTTATCGGCGGCCGATGCGCTTTTAGAGCTTTTTATATATGATTATTGTAAATTTTTATTCGATTCTCTTTTATATCTTTGTAATTTTTATCAACAGAAATACGTTTTGCATATTAAAGTTGATCCATAAAATTTTAAATCTGGATACTGTTTGACTCGCTTGCGCTTGCTTTCCTTGCCTTTGTCATTTTCTAAATTAAAAAACGATATCATCATATTAATAAATTGAAAATAATGTATACTTACATGCAAAACGTAGATGTTATTGTTTTTAACTTTATTTAGAAACTAAGGAAACTTAAAAGAAACTCACCGCGCAACAAAAATAGATCCCAATATCGTCCAGTGATATATAAGCCGCCAATCGATAATTAGGTCGGCAAACAAGATCTAAAATCTTTACATCTTTCAGCCCTGATTTCCATAGTTACTTTGAATTCGTTAAGTTAGCGTATGATTAACATAAGCTATTTTTAACATGTATACGCTAAGTATACCTCATGCTTTTTTTTAACAGGAAAGGGAAATTTAGGGGGTATTCTATCAAAGACTGCTATCATCACTTATAGTTTCTGTAAAAAATAGCAAAAGCCTCTACCTGTAAAGATATACTTACTTGTGTAATGACTGTACTGTATCTCTTTCTATTCAAGAGAATGGAACTGGCCAAATATATAGAAAATGGTTGAACGAAATTTTTAGAGAGGTTTGTGGGCAAAGCATAAGAAGTTTGGTGCCTGCTGCTTTGGCTACAAGCGGTGACTATGTTTAGTTGGTTTTTTTTTGCTCATGAAATATCTTGTAATGTTCTTATATTCTTATAATAGATTTTGTTGTATCCATAAAGCAGAAAGTCCATACGAAGCGTTTTCGCATCAACGCATTCATGCCTTCTACGCACTCTACGCCTTGCTGCATTTTAAATTACGTGAAAGCAAACAAGACACAATATATACATATTCATAGATCTCATTGGAAATTAAATATACGGCCATGTCACACTTCAGTTCGGAGACGGAATTTAACCTACCCAATTTTTGTAGCAGCTGGTGTCTAAAAAAGGAAACTTAAATAAGCAAATTTGTCAGGTGTGTCGAGACTGTTAGCGGCGCTACTATGCTTCGGTATGCTCCAGCTAGGGATTGACATATTAGGGTGGATTGAATTCCGTTTCCGGACGGAATTGAACTCTGTGACATGGCCGATAATTTGTCATTTCTATCAAAACCACCTGATCTGTTAGCACGCCGTTAATGACGCTTACATAAGTAGACCGTAGACCTATAATCTGACCGTAGACCTAGCAACGTAGAACTACACTGATCTGATTCAACTTTTTTTGGCAGACGCCTTTGATGCGAAAAAGCATACGACGCGTCGTGGGGACTTTCAGCTTACGTGTTAGGAAGCCCATTTGGGAGAATACTGAAATTTTATATAACAAGTGTATTGTAGTTTCCTATCTAAATGGCTGAATCTCATTATACCTATGCTCAACCTATATCTTCTGATAACACCAATTGTCCCCAGTTTCGCCAACCAGCTACGAGCCGGCCTTCATACTCCAAAATTTTTAAGGCTAATCAGGCCACATCACAAAACACACTTAACAGCCAGTTCTCATACGCAATCGCGTTGAAGTCTTACCACCCCACAGTACAAAAACGACCTCTTGCCAACAATAAGAATTAAAGCTTCAATAGATAATTTAATTCAAACAGTAAAAATTTTTACAGTAACATTACCTGCAGATGCAGGAAATGTTGAAAATGCAATCTACATTATTGCAGGCTGCATTAAACAAACCATGAACACAAACGGCATCTGCCAACATAAAATCGAACAAGAACACTTCATGATGGATAATCAAATTGATGTTATGCATATCTCTGAGACACAGTTGACGGTTAGAAGCTTCTTTAAAAGCAACGGATATACTCTGTACGACACAAAGGACCCCGAAGGTAGAACTTGTGATGACTCGGCTATAGTAGTAAAATCGATATTAATGGGTGACCATTGTAAAGACTATCTTCAAGCAACCACCACTTGCATTGAACTTTTTCATCAAAACCTAGTGATTTCATCAATTTACTCTCCTCCCAGGTATACTATTACAAAAAGTCAATATAGTACATTTTTTAATTCACTAGGCCCACGCTTTTTGGCCGCTGGTGACTACAATGCTAAGCAAAGGTTCTAAAGGTTGCGTGTTGTTCGACGCAATTGCTAAAATTGGTTTAAATGTTATTTCAAGTATTCAGCCAACTTACTGGCCAAGAGATCAACAACAACTTCCAGATGTTATTGAAGTTGAAGCTTCCTCAGATTTATCTTCAGACCACTCAGCCACTATTATTACCATATACTTACTCTTAACAATCTCACCCACTTGCAATTTACTGAACGCACCAATTAATTGGATAAAGTATAAAAATATTTAAGTACCCATTGCACGAAAAATTTGCCACTAAGAATACCTGAAGACATAGAGGTCTCTATTACACAGTTAGAAGCAAACATTAAGAAACCTGCTATAAATGCTACTTCTAACATATCGACAGGGTTGATTAAAAAAAAATTATTCTGAAGATTTTGAACGGCTATTGTCTGAAAAAATAAAAGTTTAAAAAGAATGCTAACGCAACAGATCACCATAGCTAAAAGTTATGCTATGTAATAATCATTAGAAATGTTAAAAATTTGCACTACTTTCGGAACGCAAAGTCTACATTTTCATGACTTCTTTGGAGTGTATTTTTTTACTGGGATAGGAAAGTTTCGTACATGCTACGAAAAAAGTCACTACGAAAGTTTTTTTTTCGTAAAATATTGCATGAATTATTTTCAGTATATATAAATTTCAATTTGATGACGTGATTTACACCATTATGGGCTAAATTTTTTCTAATGGAATAAAAATCGCAATCTTCTAATATTTGAGCAAAGATAACAGAATAAAGATATGCATTTTTTACAGAACTTAAAAACCAAGAAATCGAATTTAAAACTTCTAGATTATTCCAAAAACTGATGACACCTTTTTTTGAGAGCCCACTGATATTCCAAAATTTTGGAGTCCCATAAAAAGAAATTGGTCACCAAATTCGTTAAACTGAGTATAGGTTTTTGCTACCCCGTGGTGGTACAATCGAACATATAGTGTCAAGTCCGTGTGTTTTTTGCACTGTTGCACCGTGTTATTTTTTTCGTCTTTCATACAAAAGGTATGTGTTTAGAAATTATTTTTTCATACAAAGCAAGAAAGAAGCTCAGTGATATTAAATCAAGGGCGGATGCAGATTTCAGCTCAAGGGGGGTCTTCTAGTGAAAATTTAGTTGCATAGTGGGTTCGATTGTACTTAAAGTGGTGATTACTTCAAGGAAAGGTGTAATTGATAAATTAGATAGAATAATTTAAAAATGACATTTGAACTTTTTTACCGATATTTTTAAAATTTATTAAAATAACAAAATTGCATATGTGTACAGGGACAGCTGTTTCTTTTTTGGTACAGCTGTTTCGTTTTGTAGTGACATGAAGGATACTATATTTTGAGCAGAGTTCGGACTTGCGCACTCCTTTCGGTCATTACGCATTGCGCATTTCTTAAAAGCGTATTAAAAATGCGCACAAGCGCAAGGAGCGAAGCGAAAAAAAGGAGCAATTGGTTAGCGCAGCGCAAGCGCATTCGATTTATTAGCGCCGCTCTTTGCACAATGCGCATTTATTTTTCTTGTCTATCGCTTTGCGCATATTGAGCGGAGCATTGCGCATGCTCTTTTTTATGCCAACAGTGGTTAGTTTGAGTTTATTCACTGCTGCAAAATACATACATCTTTCGTAGTGACGTAATTTTAAGACATTTGGATTTTTAGCATTATATCGTTCTTCTTTACTTTTTTATTCTTGACCACGTAAAAATATGATGCGCCTAGACGGGTTAAACTTCCGGACCTTAACCGGAAATATGAACCACACTACCGACCAAATTTCCGGCCCATCCCGTAAACCGGAACTATGAACTGTACTACCGACCTCATTTCCGGTCCCATCCCTAAATAGGAAGTATGAACTGCACTACCGACACAACCTCCGTTCCAGACCGGAACCAAAAATTTGACCTGCACTACCGACCCTACTTCCAGTCCAGTCCCTAAACCGGAAGTGTGAGCTGTACTACTGACCCAAATTCCGGTCCAAACCGGAACCGGAAATATGAACTGCACTACCGACCTAATTTCCGGTCCAGCCCCTAAACCCAAAGTGCCACACGGTGATTTAAAAAAACTACGATGGTATGTAATAACATTCATGGAAATAACGCCCATTGCTTTTTAAAAATTTTTTACTACTGTAAATGTGTAATGCGCATTTCATGCTCTTTTGGCTCTTTTTGCGCATTGCGCAATCAAAAAGCGCAAAGGAAAATGCTCCTTTTTGCGTTTGTCCCTTTTATGCGCAGCGCGAAAATAATGGCGCGGCGTAAGCGCAATAATAAATTCGCTTCGCTCTTTGCGTAAAGCGCAAAAAAGAGCAAAAAGAGCGGCGCTGCGCTGCGTTTTTTCGTACTCTGATTTTGAGTCTCTAGCTGATCTGATTTTGCAGAATGACGTCATTATTTTTAAACGTTTTAAAAGAAGTTGAGTTAACTTACATATCGCATCTGTTTAATAATAGTTATTAACTGAAAATTTAAAAATTTTCACGAGCGACAAAAACTGCTTATATTATTTATGTGTTTTTAAATTTATAAGACAGGAGAACAAAATGGACATTTTGGTTGGGTGTAGTGCAAACTATAATTGATAAGACATATATGGTTAGATTAGGAGGGCAGTCACGACTGAAGAAGTGACTCACTAGGGCCCGTTGACTCGGTCCCTTTGTGATAAAACATATATAGGCTATACCATTTTCAAAACTACCTTAATTTTTTTTTGTCAGCTGTCGTTTTTAAAATATCGTGGTTTTTATTTTTTTGGTCATTCTATCTCTTTTTTGTTTCTTCGCCTAATTTTTCCAAACTGTTTAAAGCCCAGTTTGGAAAAATTATTCAATAAGCCTTTTTAGATTACCAATCTACACAAAATTATCTTTCTTTTAAATATAATGTTGTTGATGTACGTTCCAGGATATTTTAGTGAAACTGCAAGGATATTGAATGTTAACTATTTTCAGTTTTATACTTATAAATCTTACATTTGATTAACATTTTAAAATATTTTTACCAAGCACAATACTACAATAAACACATTTTTATGAAAAAAATCTAACATATATAAAATGTCCTGAAATAAGAATAAAATAAGACAAAATTAAGCACTGTCCTTAAAATGCCACTAAAGTTTAATGCTAAAAACACATGCGATATTATGCTCAAATGAAAGTTATTTTGTACAGATTAGTAATTTTATAAAACACATTCGAAAGAATATTTATTTGCTCCAAAAAATTGGGTTATATCACGTTATATAAAATTCGCGATAATTGAAAAACTGCAATATTTGCTGTATTTGGACTAAGAATTCCAATGAATATTAAAATATAAGAAGAATAATATAATTACTTAAAAAAAGGAGACTTACCCATTTGTATCTTTAGGATGTGGAAAATAAACTCAAATTTCGAGCTAATCTCTAAATAATTCACTACATTTTGAACTAATTTCTTATTTTATTTAAAAAGTTTGTTCCCTGTAACGCCTTGCGCATGGTGTGTACATTTTTTTGTGCGAATTTTGGTGGTACACAATTTTATTAACAGATAAATTTCAATATCCTTAAAAGATCAGAAAGATATCCAGAAGCAACCACCGGAATGATTATACTCAAAAGAAACATATGTTTGCGTAGACTAATTTCTTTCCAAAAAAAAAAATTCTCATTTTAAGGTGTAACACTCAAAATTTAGATGAAAGCCCCAAAAAAAAACTAGTATAACAGAGTAATGAGGGTTCAACAACACGTACAAAGCGGAGGTCAAATTTAGGGCACCAAAAAGTCTGCTCCGCTGTGTAATCGCACTATTTACCAAAATTCTTTAAATTAGAGCTTTTTTGGGGAATTGCTAAAAATATTTTTTTAAATTTATAATCGCACTATTTTCCAAAATTAATATTTTACTTATGCAGTAGAATATTAATAACCCAATTCACTATGTCGGCTTTACACGTTTTTCGACTAATTTCTGACTGATTTCTTTTTGAAAATGAAAAATTATTGCGTCCAATAAAATAATTGTTTCAATTGAAACATTAGAATAAATATAAGTTGAACAAAAAATACAGGCCAAATAATTTTTTAAACTATTATGGTTTTTGACTTGGCAGCACCTTATTTCCAATTTCTTGTATGCAAGACAAGAACGCCATGTCACAGATTCCGTTCGGATTGGTTTTGATTCCGTAGTTGTCATTCCGAAAAAGTACATTTTTGGTGCTTTAGATTCCGTTTACTTTGTATTTCTTTTTTACAATGATAAAGTTCTTATAGCTTGAGGCGTTTCTTTACTCTTGTCTTCAGATGCAAAGCTCACATTGGGCTTTTTATGAACACAGGAAGATCATGACCAAATATTTATTTGACGCTCCTAAAAGTATGCAGTAGAAAAGTGTTTTTCAATTCCACTTTGAAATTTAAAAGTGATTTGATTACGAAGAAAACTTTCGTTTTTCGTTTTCTAAAGAAGCAACTTACGGAATTGTAACCACTTCCGATCGGAATGGTATTCTGTGACATGGCTGATTGAAATGCTTAAGTGACTGCTTTCCGTCTATAGACGTAACGTTTTATCGAGATACTGAATTGGGCTATAATTGTTTTATAAAAATACATTGACATTGGTTATATTATTAAGTAAAGACTCTGATACTCTAATTAAACTTAAGGGAACTATTAAGTTTTTGATTAATAATTTAATAAAAGCTAATAATAAGAATTCCATAGGCTTTTAGAGAATTTGAAAAAATCGATTAAAGTGTATTTTTTGTATCAACATTTATTTTAGTTCATGTATTGTGAAGGGTTTTTGCAATAAATACTCAAATCTAATGAGATAAATTTTTTTTGTTCTTAAAATTGGAAAAAATTTAACTTCATAATATCAACGAAAACTTTATCATAAGTGCAATGAAAACTAAAAAATTTAAAAAAATTTCATTTAGCAAATAAAAATTATCATTCTATTAATGCAGCATTTCATTGATATGATGAAGAAATATCAATGAAGCTGCTAAATTAGCTGAATGAAAGATTTTTTCTTAGTGTAGTGTTTAAACAGACGATGAAACACGTATCAGTTTTGAAAGAGAACTTAAACAATTTCATCGTCCAATAGTCAGTCAGTCAAACGAAGTTTTGTAATATTTTAAATAAACATTAAACCCAATATTCATAAAATTTTAAAATTTTCATATATTTTATTTAAAAATTTTCATATCAAATTTACTTAAAATAGATTTGAAATAAATTTTTTTATTGATATTAAGGAAGAACAAGATTATAATACAATTTTCTTAAGTTTTCTTACTTAGTCTTTTCGCGGAATTTCCCATCCGGGGATTCCCAAACCCTAATTATATTTCATAAAAATATAAGCAAAAGAAAATTAATTTTGCACCACTTTGCTTCAGAACCTGCCCATTAGACCGTCTCACTTGAAATTTTTTTTCGAAATTCCTTCATGAACATCGATTTTCTTAATCTTCTCTAAAAACCAAGAATTTTGGTGTGTAACACTTACATATTGATGAACGGGAATTGGTCTCGCAAATCGTTTTTTTGTTTTTTTTTAGGAAAAATGTTTTTTTTCAAAAAATGAATAAATCTTGCTTTAGTAGTTTGCCTCAAACTCAAGCACTTCTTAGCGGCTTTGAACCTCATTACATGCATTAGAAGGCTAATTAAATTTTCTAAACAAATTTTGTTGGTCCCTTGAACTAATTAAAAAGGATGCCATTTCGTCCCACGTATTTAGTGAATGTCTTGGATCAAAAAAAGATAAGCCAATCGCCATTTCACTTAAATACCATAAGTGGCGTGACATTATTTCCAAAGCAGACTCCTCCACAGAAAAATTTATTTTGCTATATTGCTGGACATTCACTAAATACGTTGGACGAAATGGCATTCGCTTTAAATAGTCCAAGGGACCAGCAAAATTTGTTTCGTTATAAGTGTTTTTTCAAAGAAGCTAACATGAAAATCGTTGAGCTGGTGCCAGAGAACACAAAATTTTTTTTCGATATTATTGGAATCAATTATGACTTTATTCAAAGTCCATCTTCCTGTTGGCCCGAAAATGAAAATTTCAAAAAATTTAACTGTTTGCAATAAACTTAACAGTAGTTAACGACCCTGCTGAGCGCACAATTGGCCTTCTAAAAGCCGTCAACAACACACTATTGATGAAAAACAGTGAGCAAAATGATTTGATTCAAGTCATCGAGCATTTTCACAAAACGCATCCAAACTCCAACAAAAGTACAATTTTAGCAAATTTGAAGAAATAAAAAACCAACATCAATCTCTTCTTACTTTATATTAATGTATTTATGAAATTGAAGCAAATTTACAAATAAACAAGTTTAGTCATTTTGGCATTTCGCCTAAAACTGCAGTTTTTCTTAAAAGAATGCCACTGTTATTTACTCCAAAATCTTTATTTTAAAATTTTCTACCATACTGCATTTATAGAATATAGTAATTTTGCTTCGTTAAATTTTTATATAAGAAAAGGTAAGTATAAATGAAAAAAAAATTATAACTTCGTACTTGAAAATTTGAATTTGTAATGCTATGATAAAAAACCATCAAACAAAGTGGCAATGTTGCTTTAAAAACATTTAAGAAATTTAATAAGCTTTCTAATGCATGTAATAAGGTTCAAATCCGTTAAGAACTGCTTGAGTTAGACGTAAATGACTTAAGCAAGATTTTTTCATTTTTTGGAAAAAAATCCCTTTTTCTTAAAACAACAAAAAAAAACGATTTGAGAGACCACTTCCCGTTCATCAATATTTAAGTGTTATACACCAAAATTCTTGGTCTTTAGAGTAGATTAAGAAAATCGATGTTCATGAAAGAATTTCGAAAAAAGTGCAAAAACTGAAACGGTCTACTGCCCATGTTTTTATATTCTTAAAAAGAGTATCTTATGAGGATTACAATAAGCTCTAAAGTATTAAAATCGTTTCGGAATTGGTGAACTTAAAATTGTTTACATCAAATTTTAATGAAAAATAGTACACGGTATACATTCTCAGTGTAGCTGTTCACAAAATAAGTGTTAAAAAATATATAACTATTGGTCAGAGTTATTTGAAAGTTGACATATCAATAGATGAGCGGCTATATCTGGACACTTTAGTTTCAAAAATGTGCAGGATATGAATTAACGACTATACAGTGGGCTAAAATTAATTCCACTGCATGTAAAAACTCATAGAAGTCTTGTAACTTTCGGAAATCTAAATCAATTTTAAAACTTTTTACATATTTTTGCTCAGCTCGAAAATACATTATACTTTCGTTGTTAGTACATATTCGTTAGTACATATTCTGCAAATTTTCGCAAAATATATTGAAGTATAGCCCGTCATCTATTGATGAGCTAAATTTCAAATAAACCTAAATAGTATTTTAGGAGTTATAAAATTTTTATTACTACGTTTATACGCAGGGATTACTTACAAAGAAGAACGTAAAATGCTGCCAAATACTTTTTTATTGTCATATATTAAATCACTGAATATTTATCTATTTATTTATGTATTTATATATTCATTATTTTTTATTAACAAACATGTGTAAAGGTGGCATCTCAAACTTCTTATTTGCAAATAGTGCGTTAATCAGCAATTATTTTCGTGAGTTAGTAAGTTACAATAAAAATACATACTTGGTTGGCAGTACTACGTTTTCATTTGCAAATAAGCCCTGCGTATAAACGTAGTATATCATATGTTTTGTGAGCAGCTCAAAAATGTACTGGGAATGTGTTGCAGGTATAATTTTGCATTGAAATTTTGTTTAAAAAAATAGTAGTTTTGCCAATTCTCAACCGATTTTAATAATTTGGGACTTATTACAATCGTTATAAGATACACTTTTTAAGAAAAAAATAAAAATAAGTAGGATTCATGCAAAGTGTTGCAAAAAAATATGCAAAATTAAAACGAGTCGGAAAAAATACAAATTAAATTTGTCTTTTGATGATATTTTCATGAAATATAAGTCAAAATAAAATCTTTTATAAATACACGGAAAGCGTAAGTCCTCCTTTATTCGACACCGTTTCAAAATTGAAAATCAGTGCAGAAATAGCGCAGTGAAAATTGCTTAAGTCCGTGAATTCCAAAAAATCGTTTTTAACCGATTTTGAGCCTACGATTTGGAACTACGAGCCTCACTAACTTGTGCTTTACAAGTATTTTCACTGTTATAGCGTATAATTATTTTGATATTAATTTCATATCATCTGGACTCCCAAGTAAAAAATTTTCATGTTTTTGAAGCACTAAAGAAATAAAGCGCTTCATAATTCGCTTTAAAATATGATCTTGTTCAGAAGCTGATTTCATAGCGTCACAACAATGCAGGTTTTGATGCGAGAAAAGAATTTGCTTTTTACTTATATAAAAGCTTCGTACATAAGCTATACAAAAAGCTAACTTTATAGTGCTGATCCAAAGCAGGGTTTTAAGCGAGAATGAAGAGTAACTTTATTTGAGTTTCTTGGTGCCGTTTTGCAACAGTGTTTTTGGTCGAGTGATTGGTACGTTGGACTTCAAACCTGAAGGTTCTTAGTTCGATACTAGTTGAAGTTAAAATAACAAACATTGAGTAAAAATATGAAATTAATAAAAATGAGTAAAGAAACGAAATAAGAAAAATTCAAAATGGCGTTAACGACGAACCATTTTTTTTCATATATTTTCAGTTCTAGTGCTGAAAATGATGATGATTTTCAGCGCTTCAAAAGCGCTTTTATGAGCAAAAATGTAGTACTCCATTCCGAGAACTCGCCATACAAAAATCAGCGGCGATATCAGCAGGTTTGTCAGCGCTACTTTTATTCCATAATAGTAGAAACCTGCTTTATTGGAAGCAACTTTTTTACTGGGTCGCAACTTGATATAATTTTAATTGTACGGGATTTATTGTCTGCACAATTAGAAGCCGTAGAATGATTCTATAATTTTATTTTTGTGTCAATGGCAGTAGTTTTATAGAAAATCTGTGCTTTACAGTGTAACAAATATCAGCACAAACGCTTTATATATGGTGTAAAGTATTGAAAAAAGAAATATTTTTATTGGACGAATATATTTTTTCGAGTGTGCTAGACACGTATCGGAAGAAGCAATACCGACGACGATAGTTCATATTCTAAATTTAGCAATTTTTTGTTGTTGTTGTTGCTGTTATTATTATTATTTTTTTGTAAGAACTTGCAAATAGTTATAACAAGTTGAACAACATGCTGTTGCTATTATTACTACTTATGGTTGTTGGTGTAGCTTTTTTTATTACTGTTGATAATGTCGTACGTAGCAGTTGCTGTTGCAGATGCTGCAAATGCTGCTTTTGTTCCTGTTGAATTTGCAGTTTTAATGGCAGCTGCTGCTCTATCACTGGCTGCATTAAAGAACAACCAACAGTTTTAACATTTTATAAGGAACAACATTTTAATGGCAAGAAATAAAATAGAAACAAAACAAACGAAAAAACGTATAAAGTCTTTAAAAAGAGATGAGCACTTTAAAACAAAACTGCAAAATACAATTAAGATACACCACAACGGCGACGACGACACAACGATGAGGACATTTAACTAAAAAAAAAAAATTAGAAGAAAAAAAAAAATAACGTAAAAAAAGTAAAAGAGACGACAACTGGTTACAAACACCGGTTTGTTATTTAATAAAATTTAAAATACTCAATACTTGCGTTCATTTTTTGTTGCTATTACTGAAGTAAACATACTCGTACATCGTCTAAACTTTTTACAAAACACACACTAACTTACTAATGGTTAGACGTACTATTTAGATACGATACTTCAGTATTACATACTGTGTATTGCAACTAAAGTTGGCTTAAGGTTTTTTGTTGTCTTACCACTAAACCGTGAACTTCTAAGGCATCTTAATATGCAATAAAACCAAAAAAGAAAAAAAAACTTTGCAAAAACTAAAAAAAGTGTGAAAACATGTGATAAAGGTCAAAATTCGATTTATTTTCTTATAAATCAATGGGTTCTTTTGTAAACTTTAAGAGATAATAAAGAATAAAAACGCATATATATATATATATATATCCGTACATGTATACATACAAGCAATCAGACAGACAGACAGACGGACAAACAGACAGACATTCAAATACACAAGGTATCATGGCCATAAACGACTTATTTTCCTTTGGCTGAAAATGTGCAATATTAATATTCATGATTCAGTGGTTTGAGTGTAAAAATAACAATGTGACATTTGTTGGTAATTTTTTTACGAAAATGACAGCTTTTTATTAAATGACTAAATGATATTGTGCTGAAAGGTTTAAATGTTTAAATAAATTATTTAAATAGATTTTTTGCACTTAGAAGCTGAAATTATATTAAACCTATCATCGACTTTTAGTTTGTGTTGAATAATAAAAATCCAATTTAAGGTCATCAATATATACAACTCCAAATACTTCCAGATCCATGCACTTCTGTAGAAGTCTTTTTATTTACTTTAGCAAAACTTAACTTTACACAAAGCAAATCCTTATTGGGTGGGATATTACTAATATCTTTGCGATCGGTGCCTATCTGCAACGCACCGTGGAACATTGCGTTAGAAGGCGGCGAAAAGTCGATAACTATCGACATTATGTAAAGTTAAAACTTTTAAAATTGAGAGATAGCATAGTACAGTTATAAGGATATGAAAATGTTATTCTTTTAATCTAAAGCATTTATCGGCGTATGTATGTATGTGTCGATTTTGTATTAAATTCTATAATAACTAACTAATGAGATAATAATTGCATTCATTAAATCAGGACGTCTTCCTGGGTCCATTTTAGTTCATCCTCTTGCAGAAGTGTTATATTATCCATTAGAATTCATCTAGAGATCATTTTAGATAATGTAATGAAATCTGCTGTAAATCACTAGTTTAGCTACGGAATATACTCAATTAGAATGGTGAAAATTGTTTTCCCGGTACAAACGTCCTCCCAGAAAATAATGGTTTCAATTGGAATACATTGTATTTTTGAAACTTTATCCGATTACAAAACGATGTATGTAAAAATCATAGAAGAGAGCCTGAGTTTTAAGAATGTTGAAACTTGAACCATCCTATTGAAACACACGTTGAGCAACAATGTGTCAAATTTGACTACCTCGGACACGAAAAACTTATTATTCAAATTATACGAGTACATATAATTGGTTGTGTGTATAACATAAAAATTAATAGTACATCAATGTAACTAATAACAATTTTAAATATCTGTAATTTATTGCTAGAATTCAATATTAAAAAATTCTCCTAAAGACGGGGAAAAATCAGACAAAACGTTGAGAAACTAGATAAAATATATTGGTTTTATTTGCATCTTAAAAATTAATAATAACGATATTAACAATCGAAATTGGTCGCAATATATAAACATAATAATATTTTCATATTTTCAATTAGGGAATTCACAATGTATGTATGTTAAAATTTTAAAATAGCAATATAGTTACACATTAAAATTTGATTGTGACCAACACCACAAAGCACAGCATATTAAAGTAATAAAAGTAACGACGAAGTTTCTCGAATATTTCCCACTATTTACATGTATAGAACACGAACTCAAAATACACAACAAACAAAACAACAACACAAGCACGATAGCGCTTGGTACCTATCAACATGCCAAAGAAAAACCAATACACTTAAACCACACACAAGTTCTCTATTTAAAATATTGCCGCATTGAAAAAAACATGCCTCTTGGACGTTTAAACTTGCCATCTGGTAGTAAATTTCATTTACACACAAAACAAAAACAACAAACTTGCCAACCCATAGCAAAAGACTAAAATTGAAACATCGTTATATTAAGACACATTTTAGAACGCTGTTGTGAATTCCCTAAATATTTCAAAAATATAGACTTCAAAAATTACTTCAGTTGAAATTTTACGACTAGGAAAGCATGCACGCTACATCCAGCATTACACGAATATTTTGAATTTTTCTACGAAATTCCAAATTAGTCGTTTAAGAAAAAAAAAGCCCATCGATTTTTTCAAATTTCTCTACAAATTATATATATTAAAAAATGCACCTAAAAATGAAAAATATGCGGAAAAATATGCATTTACCTACGAACAAAGTAACAAAAAAACTTTAATAATATGAAAATATTTTTTTTCAATATTTTATTATTATTAGAGAAAAAAACATAAAACTAACACGATTGGGTCTATTATTTAATGCAGCCCAACTTTAGTTGAATTGCCAGTCGGCAACTGAAAATTGATGGTTGCCAAAAATGCACTACATAGAAACTGAAATTAACAGCTGTCAGTTGCTACGTACCATCAGTACCCTACGGTAAATGGAACTGACACAAAACAAGTCACGTAACCGGTCCCCAGGTGGTAGGGACCAGTCTGAGTTCTAACACTTCCTATGAAGCGGACCAGCCACTTTTACATGGGGATGGCCTAGGATGGGGTTAATTGATACTTTGTATGCACCTTGGAACTTGTCTTTGAACTATCTTATGGAGTCCTAGTCGGTGTAGAATTATATAGATTATATATAAATATTATTCCAAATTCAGCTGAAATTCGATTAATTTATTAATCGATTTAATTAATTTAATCGGTTAATTTATTTTTTTATTGTTACAAATCCAAGTAGAAATTGTATTTTATTTTTAAGCGGTGTCTTTGATAGGATTCGAACCGATAGCCTCCGACATGACAGCTAGTACACTACCCACTCGACCACAGGGGTCGAGCTGGAGTTGATATCTGAATATAGTTACGGAACAGGTTCCTGAGTGGCATGGCAGTCTCATTGAAGTGATGCAATTAATATTATATAGACACTATGTGATGGGCCTTAGATCTAGGTGCATCAAATTTGTTCAGTGCCGTTTACTACAATACTAGTCGGAGTACCAACTAAATTGACTGAAAATTGTTAATATGTAACCATATGTCTTTTTTCACCATTCACTACTCCTTATTTTTGGCACCAGTCTCATTTTCTCAAGTCATAGGATGAGTACTTTGGGATCATTTGTCACCAAATTTTCCGCAGGGTAGTATCATTTTCAGCAACTGGCAACCAAACAGAGGCTAGTTGTCATCCACAACCGGCTTATTAATATTTTTTCGAAAATAGAGAAATATGCTTAAAACAACTTTTATTACTCCAAAAGTATGCGATACTAAACGTATTTCCGACTGACCTTCATGTACTGGCAGCATCCTCGAGCAGTGCGGCAAGACTAGCGGCATCTGGGAGGTGGAGATCAAGGACTTATGGTCATGCCAGAATCTTAGATCAATTATCACCGACACTGAGGAAGCCCTCTGACTACATGATACCTCATCTGGACTTTGACAGCACTTTCAAAGTCCTTATTCCATCCAGACGGGAGTGGAAGGGAGGTAACATAGAAAAAGAGTTCAACTTTAGGGTGTATACTGATGGATCAAGAATGATCAGCGGTGTAGGGTCCGGAGTCTTCTCAAATGATCTTGGGGTAGGACTCTCCTTCCGACTTCCCAACGAAGGGAGGCGGGCAGAGTGTTAATTGACAGGTGTGTTCAGGGGAGAGTCGGCATCTTCGTCGACAGTCAGGCGGCACTTCTGTCCCTAAGGTAACAGACAACTTATTCTACTCTAGTTAGCCAGTGCAAGGACAGCTATTCAGATTAGGTGGTCAGTCAGACGTCAGCCTCATCTGGGTTCCTGCACATAGTGACTTTCTTGGTAATGAACAGGCGGATAAGCTGGCCAGAGCTGGGTCTGCTATGTACGCCTCCACTACTGAATCGGTAGCCATGCCGTTTGGCAGTATTAAAAACCATATTTTCAAACATTATCGTTAGAAATCTGAAGACAGGTGGCGCAACTTGAGCACATGTAAGGTGGCTAGGAAGAATGAAAGGCGCACAACACAATTAACTAACAGAAACCGTAGGGACATTTCGAGGCTCGTTGCAGTAGTGATGGGGCACTGGGCGATCGGCAGATACGCTAGCAGGATAGGCTTTTTGCACAATGCGTTCTGCTGTGGCTGCCGGGATCAAAGTAAAGAAGACACAGTTTTTCACTTTCTTTGCGAGTGCCCGGCCTTAGCACCTCTCGAGGGCAGTAACAAACTAGACAATCTATCAGAGCTAGCAGTAATCGGTCTAGGTGACCTGATTAGGTATCTCAATGCGACGGATTGGATCTAATACATACAACCGGATCCGAGATCTGGGTTCGAACTTACAAGGGTTGACACTGACGAGTGGAGTGGTCTATCAAAACGGAATCTTAGTGATTCTACTTGATTGCCTGTGTGCAGTAGGCAGCTACGTATACTAACCAACCAACCAACCAAAAGTGTGTATTTATTTCCAAAATATGCAAAAATATGCCTTCACCACAAACATATGCAAAAATATGCAGGTACAAATCGATGCCAAACTACTTGATGGTTTTCAAATAAATTATTTCAAATGATCAAATTGTGACCTAATTCATGTAGGAATATTGGTTTTTCTTTCGTTTTTTTAATAAAATATACAAAACGCTAATATAACATGATATGCTCTATTTTTTCCTAAAAACATTTAAAAAAATCCAATAAATTTGTCGAATAAATCGAATAATTTTTTCAGAGTAAAGCTAATTCGAATAGCTCGAACGAAATTAAAGTTTTTCGATTGTAATTTAAAAACCTTAAAATTTCGGCTAAAATCGAATAAAATGAATACCCTACCCTAGTATAAAGCCAATTAGCAAAGCCACGCTATTGCTTTAGCTAACAGTCCTCGAAAATGATTGGAAAAACATGGTAAATACATGAAGAGATATATCGAAATCACAAGAACTAGTGACTGACTTCGTACTGGTTCTAAATAAAACTTTTGATGGCTTACTAATTCTTTACCATCGATACAAAGAACGAATATATTAATTGCAGTCTAAAAATCGTCTTATTGATGCAACTATTGCAAAAATGGTCACCCCTACATCTCGTACAAGTTCCGTAATTCTAACAATTGTCTGCCTTGGAGCGTTTGAGGAAAAATTCTGAAATAATCCAATGAAGATGAGCCCGTGTCCATTCTTAGCTGTAATTCTCATAGGAAGTGGAGAGATACCTAAGATATATGTGTGCATTGTAAATAGGAAAAATGACATCGCATATTCGGCTAGTGAGAAGAACCTTGGTATTTTTTATTTCCAAACGAAATAACTTTTTTATTTCGATTTTTAAAAAATACCGAGATTTTACACACGTTCTTCTTCATATCATTAGTTCTTGGTATAACTGCTTGCTGTCCTAATGTTCCAAAAGCCTTTTCTTGACGTATTGAGCCAGAAAACTAATTTCTTTCAGAAACAATTTCTTTAATATAAATTTTTTAAAAAGATAATAGTAAATACATAATTCCAAAACTCGCTATTCCGGAAGTACATCGAAGCAGTATCTGCGTAGACCGTGTAACTAAAGTTATGCAAGAAATGTTTCCAGTGTGTAAAGCATCACATACGTATATACATGTATATTCATTTTAATTCAACATGATTTATAATAATCTTAAAGGACCATTTATTATTTTGAACTAACTACATTTCACGTTGAATTAATATTGCAGTATAGTTAAATCAAAATAAAGTTGATACTGAAATAATACGAAAAATCATGTTGAAACAAAGTTATTACGAGTTGAAACAACGTGGACTTGATATTGGAACAACATGAAGAATCGTGTTAAATGAAAGTTATTTCAAGTTGAAACAACGTTAATTTGATATTGAAACAACACTAATAATCATGTTAAATTATAGTTATATCAAGCTGAAATGAAACAACATGACTTTAATGTAGCTATCAGAAAATTTTGTGTTGTAGTTGGCTGCCCCAGCCAAGATTTGCACTCGTGGCATAAATACCCATCGTATGGAAAATGACTTTTATTTTAATTCAACATGACTTGAATGATTATTTAATATAAAACTTATTTGAAACTAAAGTTATAGCCATGTTGATTTAAAATAAAATGTAACTTTTATAACAAAATTGTGTTAACAGTGAAAAATTAAAAATCAAAGAGATTTAAGATTAGATTAATAATTTTTCATTTAATATTAATATGAAACAATGGTAATTTTAAGCCAGCAGCTGTAAATTTTCTCTGGTAATTCGTTTTTCGTCATCGACATAGCCGACACATGTAAGAATAAACAACAAAGAGTCACACGACTAAGCACAATAGTAAACTGTAGCAATAAACAAAGCAAATGAACACTAACACACTTAAACGACAAATTATTTCTTACAAATTTAATATGATTTCAAATCACAATTGCGTCAAGTTGATTTAACATTTCTTTTTTTCTGTGTGTAACAACTGAAAACATTTATATTTTAAATTATTATAAAATAATCATATTTTTATAAAAACATGTCTTGTTTTGTGCGTTTGTTGCATAAAATCACATAAAAAACGATATTCATTACTAATACAACATTTGCCACCACGTAGTAGTCTGCAAAATTTTTGGTATAAATTAGTTTTATGCCTACTTTGCATTGTTTTTGTTCAAAAGTATATTGCACCATAAAATGTCAGTGCAATGTTTAAAAAATTGTAGATTCTAGATTTGTACAACATTAAGAAATGCATTATCGGAGTGATGAACGAAAGGAAACAGAATGAGACTTTAAGTTAAGTGATGAAACCAGCGCCTAGTTTTTGATTAATATCTCTTAATATTTATGTAACATAAAAATGTATACAAATGCATTTTCTTATTTCTCTTAATACTCATTAGGTCACGTGTTGTAAAAAAATAATTTTGTTTTTAAGTGTAAGTTAAAAGAAAATGTTCTTACAAATTTTTACTGAAGCCCGCGTCAAATCCAATTTATTTCTTATTAGACTATTTGAACTTAAAATACTATATTTCAACCCTTAACATTTTTCTATGATTATCTTTATAGTGTTTGTATCTCCAAATAAAGCCTAAAGTGTCATCTACCGAAAAGGAAAAACTGCACAAAGAAATTTTAGTTCCATAAAAAGCTTTAGTCCTGGTATTACCTTCTCGCGACATGTCGCACTGTGCGGCTTTAGTATTAAAATTCAAATTTGAATTTATAACTGTTTTGAACAAAACTACAATAAAATTGTTATAATGCCAAGTTCACCATATTTCCGTGGTGAATACCGGTGAGATTTCGATAGGCATGAGTGCAGAAAAATAACGCAAACAAATTTAGCGCATGCATGCATCGAACAACTGTGAACTTACTCTCTTACATTCTCACAAAAAGATTTTACTAATGTTTTACCACAACAAAACCAAGAACAAGTTAAGACAAAACACTCGTAAGCTGCAAGTCAAAGTACCCGTAGCTATTGCTAGTACAAAAATAAGAAAATATAGCAGTGTTTAAATTTTTGCTTTGTTTGGTGGGGTTTAAACATTTAAGTCTGACTACAGCAATAAAACTGTTGGAAATATCAGCGTTACCAGATAAAATTAAGCACTCAGTTGTTGAATAAATCTTAAAGTCAAGTTTCGTTTTAAGACTTTTTTAAAAAATTAGAGCATTTGTTTTTACTCTTCGCATCATATTTCCGGACGAGTCCTCAAAATCAAAAAACAATTTATGGATTATTAGTCTACACAAAAATATCTTTCTTTTGAGTATAATTTTGCTAATGTAGGGAGGTTGGAAAAAATTAAAATTGTTGCGTTGTGTAATTAATGTTTTGATTCATTTTTTATAATTCGGAATATGTATATGTCAGGTGCAAAATCGTAGCCGACCACTACTATCCCAGTCCCTTTTCGGCCCCTTCATGCGTCAATGATTGTTGGCCAACTTTTAAACCGATCTACCTACCAATCAGTCACTGATGCATGCGCCATCACCAGCGACTGCTTTAGATTTCAGCGATTTCTGGCAGTCGACTGGCAATTTTCAACTTCAATTCTCATCAGTGAGTTCATCTCAATGTATCGGTCAGTGGTTCTCAGTCTAATGCTCAGTCTACTGCTAGACGCACAACGGCCCAGCTTCTACACGGCACAGTCTACAAACGCCATCTATCAATGTGTTCATCTTACCCAGATGATGTCTAGAGCCTCTGTCCTGTCATTAACGATCCTTAGATCGGTTCTACTTTCGTTGCAGATTTTCACACATATACGTGATCCACAGCAACTTCCTGTCGTTGTCCATTTTTCTCCTTTCAATTAAAACTACTCCTACTCCTGCTTCTCTTTCGTTTAAGCGAGTTGTTGTCGCAGGACCTACTGAGCTGGGAAATTAACTCTTTCTTTTGGAGTCATAACCTCGTTCGTCTATCAAATAAAGTGCGCTCATGAATTAACCTCTTCAACGCTTGCGATACTTCACTGATATTCCCGTTGTGTTTACTTCAGTCATTTATAGCATGACTTGTTTAGGCAGCACTCCTGAGAAGTTATAAGCCAAACGGGAGCCCACTTCTGCACAGTGGTTCCAATTGGAAAAAAGGGTAAGATATATGTATCTTTGAAACATGCGATCAGATTACAATATATATATATATATTTAAAAATCATTAGAGGAGGACACAAGCCTTAAGAATTTTGAAATTTAAAGCACCCTGTTGGAACTAGGGATGTAACGAATACCGATACCGATATATCGGCGATACTTCAGATTTTCCGATACATCGATATCGGCGATATTTTACTGTCGATACGACGATACTTTAAAAAAATTTTTCAGAGTTTTTTTTCAACAAATAATTTATTTTTGTTCGATTTTACCATGAATTAAATTCACTTCGTTATTTTTTAAATCTTATTAATATCAATTTTAAAAATTAATAATATTTTATGCTGTTATTTTGTAAACATTTTTTTTTACTTTTTGTTAATTTTACCATGAATTCAAATTCAAGCCGTTGTTTTTGAAATCTTATTCCAGCAAAAAAAAGATACTCCAAAAAAGTCATGAAAATGTAGAATTCGCGATCTGGAAGTATTGCAAATTTGAATAATTTCTAATTAGTTTTACATATCCTTGCCATTGAAGAAGTTCTGCTTTTCGATTACCAATCACCGAATTGGAAGCGATGCTGGGACAAATTTCTTTTTCGGTATTCTATAATGATTTTTCCTCAAGGAAAAAGGATAAAAAATTACCCATTTTCGCAATTTTTTTATGCGAATTTAAACTCTGAACTGTATTTTCATGTAAATTTAAGTGAATGAATATAAACTTAGAAGTCTTTTAATAATTAAGCTATTAAGTTATTTAGAAGAATATTAGTTGATAAATGTCCTATAAAAAAATCGATTTTTTAAAAAGCATGGCGAGTATTTTTTAAAATTATAAATGAATTAAACATTTTTTCTTTCTTTTCTACTAATTATCTGCATATTTTTAAAATAGATTTTTTGGAAGCAAAGAAAATGTAGCTCCTTAAAAATTACTTCCAATGTTTTATCAATTTTAAATATTCTCTGTTATAATGTAATTTTGTATAATAAAAAAATTGCACTTGAGTTTTGTTAATCTAAACTTGAGCTCAATTTCAATATTCGTATCGGTATTGGAATCGGTATCGGCGATATTTATTTTTATATATCGGTATCGGTATCGGATCGGCAAAACGGCGTATCGTTACGTCCCTAGTTGAAACACATGTTGAGCTACAGCGACTACCTCTGGAATGAAAAATATTGTCGGCCTCATAACTTTTACAAATATTATCCGATTTTGATAAAATTAAACTTGGTGTAAACTTTATAAATAGATAAAGAAAATACAGTTTATCTTAATAAGGTATCTTTAATACTTTCAAAGATAATTGGCTTTGAATGAGAAAATGCGAATAGCCAATTTTATAGGGTTTTTTCAATAAAATTCATTATTTAATTTACCGGATGACCTAATTCCGGGTAAAAAATTTTGGCAAAAGTGTATTATTTTGAGATTAATTTACTAAAAAATACTATGACGTATGAGCAATATATTACGTATATTACGTATACTAACTACGTGATACCCTTTTCCTAAAATTTTGGCTATTGATATTTTTTTAAAGTTTTTTTTTTTAAATTAACTGTCAGACCACTACGTCGCCATGATTCTCTCTTTCGCAAAGTTACATTCAAAACAAAAAGAAATTCTAATATTTTGTTTTTGCTTAGAATGCAATTGTACAAAAAATTTGGAAAATTTTGAATAAAAAATAAAAAAAATGAAGTTTAGTACAGTGTTCATGCAGCTAAATAAAATGTTTCTGAAAATTTGAAGTTTTTTAGAAAATCTGCTCTTCTGGACACATTTTTGAGCGGGCTGGTAACAATATAATGCCAGATTAGTTTGCAGAGAAATTTTAAAAACTCGATGGACGCTTTTTTATTCTTAAGCGATTAATTTAGAATTTCGTACAAAAATGCACAATTTTCGCCCAATGCTGGATGTAGTGTGTATCTTTTCATCGATTTAAAATTAACACTGCAGTCATTTTTGAAGTCTATTCTTTTGAAATATTGTAAAAAGAAATTTAATTTTGAAACATTATTGAGAAATATGTACGTCGAATAATTAGGCTTTATTTTTGTAAAAATTTAGGCATTTTTTACTCTCATTTCAAAGTCTGGAGTGTTGTTGAATCCTTATTACTTTGTTATACTAGTTTTTTCCAGTCAGCTCGCGTTTGCGAAATATTGCGGTTTTTAATTTACATTATATACCCCATATTTTTTTGGGACCTTTCATCTAAATATTGCGTGTTAAAACTTAAAAGGAGAATTTTTTTTTGGCAAGAGATTAGTATAATAATTAGTATAATAATTGAGTAGTTGCTTTGGTATATCTTTGGGATCTTTCAAGGATGTTGAAATTAAGCTGTTTTGGTTTTAACCTTGATAAAAGTGTGTATAAGAAAAATTTCCAAAAAAAATTTACACACTATGCACAAGGCGTTACAGGGAACAAAGTTTTTAATTAAAATAAAAAATGTAGCGAATTATTTAGAGATTAGTTCGAAATTTGAGTTTATTTTCCTCATCCTAAACATACAAATGGACAAATATTCCTTTTTAAGTAATTATATTCTTATTATTTTTCAATATTCATTAATATTCTGAGTCGAAATACAGCAAAAAAGTCCCTCATTTGCAAGTTTTCAAATATCGCCAATTTTATATTAACATGATATACCCGATTTTTTGGAGTAAATATCTTTAGTTTGAATGTTTTTTTTTAACAAATTACTAATCTGTACAAAAATATCTTTCATTTGAGTGTAATAACGCAGTTGCTTTTAGTATTAGACTTTAGTCGTATTTTAAGGCCTTATTGCTTAATTTTGTTTTGTTTTCTTCAAGACATTTTAAATAAATTCCCAATTTTTTCCTAAAAATGTGTTTATTGTAGTATTATGTATGTGCTTGATAAAAATATTTTAAACTATTAATCAAATGTAAGATTTATAAGGATAAAACTCATAATAGTTAACATTCAATATCCTTGCAGTTTCTCCAAAATATCCTGGAACGTACATCAACAATATTATATTTAAAAGAAGGATATTTTTGTATAGATTAATAATCTAAGAAGTCTTATTGAATTTTAAAGTCCAGTTTGGAAAATTTAGCGAAGAAGCAAAATGACTAAAAAAATAGAATGACTAAAAAAATAAAAACCGCGATATTTTAAAAACTAGAGCTGAACAAAAAAAATTTAATTAAAGGTAGTTTTGAAAATGGTATGGCCCATATATGTTTTCTCAATTATAAAATGTTCATTTTGTTCCCCTGTGTTATCAAAGCATGTGTTAAAAATCATAAAATATTTTTCTGTTACCGCAGATATTTACGGAATAGAGAACAAAGTCAAGGCCAAAACCAAAATTTAAAATTTCAAAAACGAATATCTTTGAAAATAAGAAAGATATCTTAATGAAGTAAACCGCTTTTTCTCTTTCTATATATAAAATTTACAACAAGTTTGAATTCATTAAAATCGGATATATTTGAGGGGCTTAAAAGCAGAACGGTGCAAGTGCAAATAATAAAATTCTCAGTAACATAATATTTTTGGTTTCTAAGATATGCCATCTTTTGAGGTCATCGTACAAGTCTGAATTTTTGTAGAGTAATAGATACTGGTGTTGTTACCAGCATATAAAACAATTTTTTAGTTTTTGCACTTGTACTCCTTTCCTTTTTTTATGAGGTAGTCAACGTTGATACCCTGTAGCTCAACATTTGTTTTAAGACCGTGGTCCTAGCTTAAGCATTCTTAAAAGTTAGGTCCTCCTCTATGATTATTGCATACATTGTTTTGTGATTGGATCTCAAGTTCCAAAGATAAATTATTACCCTTATTTTTCCAATTGGAACCACTACGCGGAGGCCGAAAATGAGTAAGCTATATTTCCTAAAACTAAATCAAATTGCAAAAATAATGTCGTTTTCCTACCACAAAATTAAAAAAAATTTACAGAGATATGAATTTTTGAATGTAAAATACAGTTTTGAGTCTATGAACTTTAAAGTTTGGCAATATTGTGGAAGATATCCCGCAACAGGTTGGGAAAAATCTCTTTTTAAGTTATTTCAGAATGAACATGTCTGAGCATTGATACCAGGCATATTCTCAGAATCGACTAAATTTGCGCAAACATCTACTTTTGGCTCTACTGAAAATTCTTGCTCGTAATGTAAGTTCCATTTTCATCAGGACTATTACATATATTGGCCAAAAAATTCTTCCAGTGACTGCGTACAGTGATTTCAAATATTATTTTACATATATGAAAATCAGACAGTGAGGGGAGAAGTAAATTCTCTCCAATATAGGTGGTGAAAACGTATGTTACTAAAGTTGTGGAACAACAAAAGCTAATATAAGATTGCAAATATAATAATTCGGATAAACAATTTGGAATGTATCTGGCCACATTAGTTGGGAGTAAAAAGCAATGAAAACAACAGAGAAAAAATCAACGAAATATTATGAACAGCAAACATTAATTTGTGCTACGAGTAGTTTTTCAAACATAGAGAGCAAAAGAAATAAACAATATGTTGGCCCAAACAATCAGACGGGGGAGATGTTACAAATAATACGAGTAGAATTAATGCAACAGAGCAAAAGCCACCACCAACAATAGCACCAGTGCCAGCACAACTCTTAGACAGTAAGTACGAAACTAATACGCGAGTACGTTTAGGAACAAAAGACACCATAAGTAGAAAACAGATGCGAATTTTGCTAAAGCCATAAAACCAGTTAGTTGGACGGATGGATGGATGGATGGATGTATGGTTGGTTTGTTGGTTGGATTGTTAGTTAGTTGTTGAATTGTTCTGTTTTTTGTTATTACTTGTTTTTGCAGCTGTTGTTGTTGTTGTTGTGTATTTTTGCTTTTTCGCTTTGGACCAGCTTGATGTGACGACTCTATAGACTAGACAAACAACAAATCAGTTGAGCTTTTGCAAACGACTACGGAAGGTGTATATCATTCAGCCAGTTTAGTTTTGCGTGCGCGTTTGTAATTTCTTACCACATTCAATTAACGACAACAAATTTTTGTTACAATTAAATAACATAAAAATTTAATAAAAGTAATAAAAAGGTTTCTTTAAGATTTGTTTTAGCAGGTTGTTGCCAAAAATTTTCTAAATAATACATTCTCTATTTCCCACAATTTATTTTGATTCGACTTAAATGAGCTAACAAAGATGCATTTAAGAGAAATTTTTTCCAATTGTTTGGTTCTGTGCAAATTGTTTTTTTATTAATTTAAAAATATATACATAAATAAAAAATATAAACAACCAACAGCCTTGAAAACTTCTGCTGTTGCAAGTAAATAAAAATCATACAAAAAAAGAAAATCATAAAGAAATACTGCTTAAACAAAAAGAAAAAAGTAAAGTTTCAATAAGAAAAAATAACTTGAAACTCAAAAGAAGACTCACAAAAAAAAGTAAAACAACTACATTAACAACGAACGAAAAAAGTAAAACAATACCCTCATTTCTTCAAGTGACTGACTGCATTTACAAACAACGACCGAAACCTTGTGTCTTGTGAAATGTATCTTACGGATGCACATGACAATTTTTAACAAACAAACACACTCACTCACACATACACGCACATCTTTGAGTTATTACTGTTGTTATTATCTACACTGCCACAAACGTTGCAGCTTCTGCTGTTAATGGGTTTTAATAATTATTTGCTAATTTTGAAAAGAAAGCTGAAAAGATACAACTTATTGTCTCAACAATTTTTCTATCTCTCTCTTCTTTTGGATGCGGTTTTTTGTGCAATTAATAATCAGTGAAAACAATTTGAATAAAAACAAAATAAACAACAACAACAACGAATTTACTTTAATAACTAATAAAAAAATCTTATGTTTATTTGAGAATTTGTATTCAAACTCTTCAAATTTCAGTTCGTTTAAATTGTGTTGTTTTAATTTAAATTTATCATAATATTATTAAGTTCTCGTACGAAAGTGAATTTAATTTTTTAGTTTTACTCAGCCTAGTTTGCATAATTTATTAATCTGTTTGTTTAGAGAAAAAGTTTGTTTTAATTAAAGCTTAATAAAAACTAATTCTCTATAAATATTCTAAAAATTTCCTTCAAGTTTTAAAAAAGATTTTTCGTGAGAATCAATAATTTGGCCACCAAAGTAAAAAATTAAATGATTAAATATTTTGTTATACTTCATCGTTGAAATTCATCAAAGTTCGAACTAGTGTGGTGCATTTATAGGAATCGGCTGAATATGATATAAAAGTGCATTCAAATTGGGAATAAAAGGTAAGTTTTAGTATTTATCTTTTTAACTTTATATTGCTTAACTAATTGATTCAGTTGAATATGGAAATATATAGTATACATATTTAGCTATTAAAACTGAAAGCAAACACATGCGGGCATTCAATCTATTATCGGTTAATCGTTATTATTTTTTTTTGCTAGTCGTTCGTTTATGTCAAAAAGCTGATTATGTTCGATGAGAGATTAAATGGCTTAATTACTGTCGATTAACCGCTAAAATTTTAGCTATTTTCTTTTTTGAGTAGATGAACATGCTAAACCGATTTTTATCATAAGATGAAAGTGACTTGTCCAATTTTGTTTAGTTTTTATTAACAGGTCTCGGATTTTCATGTAACTAAAAATTGATTTTAAGCGCTTAACAAATGCACCAAAAAATTAAATGAAATATGCACAAAAATATGAATTTACCTACGAACAAAGTACCAACACTAAAATAATATAAAAATATTTTTTTTTAATTTTCTATTATTATTAGAAGAAAAAAAACTTAAAATAAACATAATTGGGTCTATTATTTAATACAACCGAACTTTAGTTGCGTTGCCACTCGGCAACTGAAAATTAATGGGTGCCAGAAAGGCACTAAATAGCAACTGAAATTGACGGAACTTAGTTGCCATAAGTAGTATAATTTTCAGCAACTGGCAACGCAACTGAGGCTCCGATGCCACCCATAACCGGCCTATTAATATTTTTTTTTAAAAATTGATAAACATGCATTAAAAAATTTTTATAACTCCAAAAATATGCATTTATTGTCAAAATATGCAAAAATATGCACTTACCATCAAAATACGCAAACGTATGCAACTACAAATCGATGCCAAACTACTTAAAATTTGATGATTCTCATAGATAATTAGTCAATACCTCATTATCTATCACGACAAATATAATGCATTTGCGTGAAAGTCTGAGCCCGGTTTATTAAAAATATGTTATATGTAAAATTACAATATCAGGTATGTGATGGAGATCGAATTCGAAAACGAAGCAATTTTAAAAGGTGTTTTTCAATAATATTGCTTTATTAGAAAGAACTTTAGTGCCATAAAAATATTTCTTTACTAAAGATAATATCATCACAACAATTATAAAAATTAAATGAAAAGTGTATTAAAAAGGGACTTCAAAACTATTTCGTCTTCAAAATCGATTTCACTCACATGCCAATATAACTCACCTAGAAAAATCGGTTTTTTTTTGGAATATTTTATTACTACCCAGTAAAAAACATTTCTCCAAAAACAGGTTTTTACTATTATAGAGTACAAAAGTGGTAATAATCCTGATAATATCGCTGCTTACTTTTATATGGCGACTTCCCGGTTTGGAGAACTAAATTTTTGATATAAGAAACGCTTTTTGAAGCGCTGAAAATCACCAACATTTTCAGCGCTAAAACTAAAACTATATGGAACTTTCTCACAGTGAGATATCACCTTTTTCGGATAGTTTCTTTCATATACATTCAGTGCTGCGAAATAAGCTCTATAGTCTGCGCTTTATAGTCTTCGTGCTTTAAAAAACATCAACTTTTCTACTGAGTAATTGTTTGGGATATTTTATTAGCCCTCAACTATGTTTTAATTTTAGGCGCTCCAGTTGAGTATGGAGCTTTACTGTTTTTGAAGACTATATAATGAAATTTTATGACATATATTATTATAAGACATTTAAGCCCGTTATATCGCCTTTGAAGTGGGTTTTTCGCATTTTGTAAAAAAGGTCAAGAAGACCCATACAACGAAGTGTTACAGGGCTAAAATGTTCCACTCGATTTTTTCGTTCTTTGGCGATTTTTTCGTTGTGACGCTTTTTCCTTTTAGCTCTTTTTTATTTCCGCGATTACTTTCGTTTTGGCTATTTTTGATCTTAGCTCTTTTCTGCCTCGGCGTTTTTTTTTTGTATTAGCGATTTTTTCGTTTTGGCAATTTTTTTTGGCTTTTTTGCCTTTTTTTTTAGTTTCGGCTTATTTTTCGTTTTGGTGCTTTTTTCATTTCGGTGCTTCTTTCCATTTTTGCTTTTGTTTTGTTTTTAATTTTGGGTTTTTTTATTGGCGTTGGTTTTTGTGATTTGTGTTCGTTTTGGCTATTTTTTAAATTTTGAGACCTTTTGATTGGCGTTTTTATAGAGATTTTTTCGCTCTTTTACGTGATTTACTTTTCGGGTTGTTCCTTGCATTACTTAAGTTTTGTTTTTTCAAATGTTAAATTATCACACCGAAAAAAATCCATGCAACATATACACGAAAGCACTCGTACAAATTTCGAAATATTTCTTAATTTCGCACCCCGAAATGCTTTCGTAAAATATATGAAATTTTCGAAAAAAAAAATTAGAAATATAAGTAAAAAATATATTTGGCTCAACCGGGGCACGAACTAATAATCTTCATATTTAAAGGCACTTACTACTAATTATATAAAAGCTAAAAATTTGTTTTATTTATATACTCTTGAGAAATATGTTAATTTATAAAAATAATTTTAAATTATATTTTTTAATTATAATTTTAAAAATATTTATTTAGCAAGTAAACATTTTTAAGAAAGGTTTTCGTTATTTTCATAAATTCAGAAAGTTATTGCCTAAATTTCCTAATATGTGCGAAAGTTTAGCATATGCTATGAAAAAGGAACTACGAAAGTTTTTTTTTCGTAAAATGCTGCATGGATAATTTTCAGTGTACGGTTCGTAGTTAATTATATCTGCTATGAACGCAAAAAAATGTCTAGTTTGTAACAGTTATGTCTTAACATTTTTACATATTTCTTAAAACGCACTATGGTTCAGACGACCACTTTCTTTGTCCAAAACTATTTTAAGGCGAAGTTCATTCTCGATTCCTATGAAACTTTGTAAAAACATTTCTTCCTGTGATAGCCACTTCAAAGTAAAGATTATTGCACGCCTCATAAGCGAAGCGTTGAGGTGGGTACTACTCTCATTTCACGCGAAACTACTGATTTTTCAAACTTAAAATAGCTCTATTATTATCATATATTGCACTTGTAAAAAATACATACACACAGATTTTAAGAAAAAATATTACATTTTTATTGTCATTTTTATTATTTAAACTAATTAAGAAACTGTTTAAAAAAGTTCTGTTTTGGACGTCCATTAGTCTGTATGTACGGATCCTGTATGTGATCACGATAACGACCGAAAGACTTCACTAATCGAGTCCTTTTTTTTGTTTTACGCTTCAGTATAATTAATAATAGAAGTCTATTTAATTTCACGATCTAAATGAGATTATGAGGCGCGCACTTTTGGACTTTCTAAACTATTTTTAAGCTACCGCGACTTAACCGAATTTTATGGAACTTGGCACACACATTAGACTCCGCTATAAATGCAATATTATAATTAGAAAAGTGGGCACTGCCACGCCCATTCAAAGTAAATATATTTTTAAACTACTTCTACTTAGGTGAATCTAATGAAATTTGGCCCATACATTAAGCTCCAGCATAAATGCAATTTTATGATTAGAAAATTGGGTAGTGCCACTCAAAGGAACTATTTTTTTCAGCTAGTTTTATGCAGCCGCATCTTATGAAACTTGATAAAAATATTAAGATTCGCTGAAAGTCCAATATTATGGAAAGAAAAGTGGGTGGTGCCTATTCAAAAGAGTTCTACCATTCTCACCATTACTTTTTTCTTTCGTAATAAATTAATCTAATTTTCCTCAACAGGAACAATATATAGTAAGCATATGCTTTTTATAAATTTTTGAAAATAGGAAAAATGGCATATCAAAGTCAAATAGAGCATATAAAAGTAAAAACAATCATTTATTTCGATATTATAAAAAAATCCGCAACAAACTCAATTACTTTTTTTGTCAAAATTTTTGAAAAATACTGAATTTGTATGCACGTTCTGACTGACCTAATGTTCCAAAAAACTTTGGTGTATCAGTTGCGTATAAGCCCAAATATTTTCCCCAAAATGCAACAGAAATATGTAAGATATTTATAGACTTTTCGTGTAGGGGGAAGGTTATTTTTCTGCCCATGGATCCCTGCATGTCTGTTATATATAAGCGAAATTATTCAGAATTGTTCTCTTAATAGATTTTGTCTATATATTGCTTGCAAGCCTTTTATTTCAATGCTTTATTTATTCCTTGAACCATGTTTGAAAAATTTTAGCGGAAAGACAATTTTTAAAAGCTTATGTACATTAAAAAAGCAGCGATTTTATAGATTATGTGAAACAGTAATTATTTTGATCTCGCTTCAGTTAATCTAAACACCATTTGCTTTCTTTTTCATGATAATTTAAGTACCTGTTTAGCTAATAACTGCAGGTAAAAGCTTAAAAAATTTTATATTCCTATTATGATGATGGCTTATAATTAAACGGTTAGTTAATGTCAACAAAACAAAATGCATTTTTACTTAGTTTGAAGTGTGGCCTAATAGATTGCAATAACAGATGCATCAAAAGAGAACATCGAGAATATATAGTTTTGGCCAAACAAAGGGTCATCTGAGCCATAGTACAATGGTTAGGTCTCTGTTTTATCCGATTTTAATAAGTTTAAACTTGGTGTAAAGTTTATAAACTGATAAAGAAAATAGAGTTTATTTGAAAAATATAAATTTAATATTTTCAAAGATATTTGGCTTTGAATTTTAAAATTTTGAGTTTTGGCCTCGAAATTTTCCTAAAAATATTATATGATTTTTAACACAATTCTTGATAACATGCACAAACAATTTTTTAGTTATCTGAATTCATGTAATAGTGAAGAGGAATCATAGTAAAGACTTTGAAATGAGAGCAAAAATGGCCAAGTTTTGACATAAACAGATCTTAATTGTTCGACGTTTATCTTATAAAAATTTTAAAATAAAATCCTTATTTTCAAAGAGAATAAACTACAAGAATGACTGCAGTTGAAATTTTAGGTCGATTAAATCATGCACGCTACATCCAGCATTGGACGGAAATGATGACTTTTTCCATTAAATTTTAAATTACCCGCTTAAGAAAAAAACGCCGATCGAGTTTTTGAAATTTCACTTATAATTGCTACCCGCCAGCTCAAAAATGTGTTCAGGACAGCAGATTTCCTAAAAATAGCCAAGTTTTCCAGTTTTTACTTACTTGCATGAAAACTGTACTAAACTTAATTTTTTAATGTCATTTGTTCACTATTTATTAAAAAACATATCAATTCTCTCAAGTTTAAAAAAACTTAACGGAGAATAAATATCCAATATATTTTGCGCAAATCGTATGAATAATATGATGGTGAAATCGTTACTCATACGCGCTACTCTAAAAATATTGATATACGCATATTGTTCACACATATTTTTTTAAATTAAAACTTTATAAAATAATGGCTTTTTAATATATCATTAAAATTTTTTAATATAATTTTTTAATAAATAGTAGAGATATAAAAATTTTAAAAATTAATGCCCCTATTGTCATTCTCAACTCAGTTTGGTCGTCTGACAATTGAACCAACTTTTAAGCGACCAAATTTTTTTAGTATTTTGAAACACAGTAGTTTTAGTTGAAGTTATTATGGCATTACAAGCTTAAAATATCAAGAAAAGCGGACAAATTATTGTAAAATTTTAAGGAAATAAAATACTCTCACACGTACAAACTGAGTTGAGTTGAGAGTAAGTTTAGTACAGTTTTTATGCAGATAAATAAAATGCTTCTGAAAACTTGACTATTTTTAGAAAATTTGCTCCCCTGGCCACATATTTGAGCGGACGGGTAAAAACATGAGCCAGATTAATTATATTAAATATATCTAATATAATTTGTAGAGAAACTTGATAAACTCGGATGGACGTTTTTCTTAAGCGATGAATTTAGAATTTCGTCTAAAAATTCACCATTTTCGGCTAATGCTAGCTGGATGTAACGTATATGCTTTAATCGTTTTAAAATTTCAACTGCATTTATTTTGGAAGACTATTCTTTTGAAATATTGAAAATATAAAAATGTGTTTTAAAAAATTTATGAGAAAAACATTGAATAACAATCAAGCTCTATTTTTGTAAAAATTTAACTATTTTCCACTCTCTTTTCAAAGTTTTGACTTTGATTACTTTTCACGACAACATGAATTGAGATACCTAAGAACATGCTTCTGAATGTTATCAGGGATTGTGTTAAAAATCATAAAATATTATTATGAAAATTATGGCTATGCTTTTACTGGAGATGTTGCCGAAATAGAGAACAAAGTCGAGGCCAAAACTTAAAATTTTAAAATTCAAAAACAAATATCTTTGCAGATATTAAAGATATCTTAATGAAATAAAATGTATTTTTTTTATCTGCTTATAAGCTGTACGCCAGGTTAAAATCTATTGAAATTGGATGATGTTTGTAAAAGTTATGAGACCAACAAAGTTTTTCATGCCCGGGGTAGTCAGCTTTGAAACCCTGCAGGTCAACGTGTGTTTGCACAGGGTAGTCCAATGTTCAATGTTCTTAAAGCTAAGGTCCTTCTCTATGATTTTTACGTATATCGCTATCTATTTATTACCCTTATTTCCAATTGGAACTACTGTGCGTCAGTTATATTGGAAGTTATTAGATGTCCCCGACCATAAGTGCTACACCAGCATTTTAGATGTCAATAATATATGTGGGGATTATGTCAGTTATAATAAGGGTCGTTGTCGTGATAGCATTGAAAGGTATTAAAAGTATCTCGTTTTGGCAATTAAGGCTTGTTTCCTCAGACAACGTAATCGTTGACGAAAATGAAACGAAAACGATCCTTTATATTTCTTAAAATAGTTCTTAAAATTTTAAAATAAGTTTTTTATGACTCTGTCATATACAACAACCAATTTTCAACTCTCCTGACTCCCTTCAACACAGTACTACTCTACATTTTTGTCCAAAAGTCGTCAAACTTGGGAAATAAAATCGTAAAAATTGTCAAAATGTTTTAAAAATATTTAGAAAATCATCACAAAAATATCAAATGTTTTATAGAACAAAAAATAGTATTTTGTAAAATAAATAAAACCTTTTATCTAACAGTCAACGTTTCAAAGGTTTTATTAATTTAAAGCAAGCTTTGAAAACTAGGTTCTCGGGATGTCAAATAAATTTATAAAAAAGATATTTTAACATATAACGGTGATTCAAAATACACAAAAAACATGGTTGTAACGACTTATTCTGGCAGAGGCCACCAAAAAAATATACACGTGTATCGGCATTTTGAAAGTTTACATCTGGAATTAATTTTAGATGGAGTTAAAGTTCCCCTCTTTGGCACATAGTTATAGTGACTCGACATTAGAACTCTTGTAAGCTTTACGTTTAAGGTATAAGATGTGCTTAGCACTTTTATTTAAAATACCACGAGAAACATTTTTTGTGGAACAATTTAACCATCTAAACTTAATTGTATAAATCTTTTTGTCCCTTTCGTAAAAAAGGAGTGTTACCGGCATCATAGCGGACTGAAATGCTCTACAAAAGTATTTGCCATAAAATTCTTTTAAGAACCTTCAAAGACTTTCAAGCTCAAGACTCAACTTAAAAGTCAGAAAGTTTTCTAAACTTAAAACGTGTTTATGGGTTAATTTCGGACTTCTTCATAATTACTACTCGGCATCTGAGAAATCTTTTAATATTTGTTTAAGTTATAAATGTGGTTGGCGCTCTTATGTAAAACCGCACGAGATACATGTTTGTGGAACATTTTAACTTTCTACCTCTTCGTTGTATGGGTCTTTTTGCTCAAGTGGCTCGGAGCTCGCAGATATGAGCAACGAAAACCTTCATGTGCTTAGAAATGTTTAAAGTTGTTTAAAATAGACACTGAATAAAAATCTGTAAACACATTTTTTATTCTGCTGTGCTCCAAGTTTGCTTAAATGTAATAAATTAAGTAAAGTGCGACTTTGACTCGCACACGAAGGGTTCCGTATGAATACACATTTAGCCTATTTTTTCAATGTGCGTTTTTGGTTTAATTTTATTTTTTTTGTTTTTAAGTACTTTTCGTTGTTTTTGGCGATTTTTTGGTTTTTGGTGCTTTTTTAATTTTCGTGATTTTTTTCTGACGATTTTTCGTTTTTTGAAATTTTTTTGTTTTTTTGCCGATTTTTTTAGTTTTGACGATTTTTTGGTTTTTGGCGTTTTTTCCACTTTTTGACTATATTGATAGTTTTAGCGATTTGTTTTAGTTGTGGCGATTTTTTTCAGTTTTGGAATATTTTTAGGTTTGGGGATTTTTTTTCGGTTTTTGGTGATTTTTTAAATTTATCGATTTTTTGGTTATGACATTTTTTTTCGTTCTGGCGATTTTTTTAGTTTTTTTGACGATTTTTGGTTTTTTGCAATTTTTTTCCTTGTTTTTTGCCAATTTTATTAGTTTTTGGCGGTTTTTTGGTTCTGGCGCTTTTTTGTTTTAAAGTTTTTTCGCTTTTTGACGATATTTTTAGTTTTAGCGATTTATTTTAGTTTTGGCGCTTTTTTCAGTTTTGGCGCTTTTTTTGGGTTTGGGGACTTTTTTCGGTTTTTTTGTAATATATTTAATTTAAACGAATTTTTTTGTTTTGACACTTTTTGTTCGTTTTCGCGTTTTTTTTGTTTTTGGCGATTTTTTTTTAGTTTCGGCCCTTTTTTTTTGGTTTTACGCTTTTAATCTTTAGTTTTAGCGATTTTTTATGTTGTAGTGCTTTTTTCGTTTTGCCGACTTATTTCGGTTTTTGGCGTTTTTTTAAGTTTTTTGGCGATATTTTTAGTTTTGGTGATATATTGCCTTTTAGCGTTTTTTTTTAATTTTGGTGCTTTATTTCTTTAAGCGCTTTTTTATTTTAGCGTTTTTTTCATTTTGAAATTTTTTTAATTTTGGATTTTTTTAGTTTTAGCGTTTTTTTAAATTTCATGACTCTACATCTTACGGTCTCCAAGATACAGCATATTGTCTAAATTACATAGTCAAAGTTACATTAACTGATAGAATACCCTTTGATTTTTATTGTTTTAAATATTGGTGTTAATTGGTGTAGTCTATTATACAGACTACACCAATTAAGCCCTTATGACACTACATTTTTCTTGCATTGTTTTGCTATAGGATTGAAAGAAAGAAATAGGAAATGATAGAAAGAAACAACTATACGAAATGAAAACAAAACGTAATGGCTTCCTTAAGTGCTGCCTACTTTTTATTTATAATAAAACGCCAACAGAAGAAAAAGTTGAAAAAAAGTGGCGCTAAGTAGCTGAATTTGTGAATAAACCACTAACTTGGCAACACTTTAATGTTTCAAGCTTGAAATGTCAATTTTAAGTTGAACATTTTTACATTTTTTTTTGACAGGCTCAAATTTGTTATCGATAACATTAGTAAAAGCTTTGACAATTTGGTATTAATCTTAATATAGGTGAACTCTTTACACCTGGTTAAATTTCCCATTATATTCTATTTGCGCTGTTCTCCAAAACTTGAAAAATTAAGAAAAAATGTAGTGTCGTAAGGGCTTTAGCACTTAGCTTGAAAATTTAAAGTGTCTATATATAAGTGTATTCATATTATATTAGTATTTCAACATGTTGCGTTTCTCGCTTTAGAACACCTTTTAATTTTTAACTGTCATATATTTGTTGTTATAGCGGTCAAAGTTTTACATATTCTGTGAAAATTTCAAGTCCGTAGCTCTTACGGTTCCCGAGGAAACATTACATTCGTATTTTAAAATTTTTCGTTGCTCACTTTAGTACACCCTTTAATTTTTAGCCTTCATATATTTGATGTTGTAGCGGCCAAGGCTCTACATATCCTGTGAAAATTTCAGGTCCGTAGCTCTTACGGTTCCCGAGAAAACAGCCTGTGACAGACAGACGGACAGACGGACGGACAGCTTAGCGAAAACAATAGGGTTCCTTTACACTTTTGGTGTGTGTATCGGAACCCTAAAAAGTAATGAATGGGCTAAAAACTGGTAGATATCATCAAATTAAAATAATATCTATGGCTAAAACGTTGTTTGAATAAAATATAAATTTTTTTAAATTTCAAATATTCGCACATTTATGCGATGTTGAGAATGTTCCGTAAAATAAATGGTTTTGCTCTGTTTTAATTACACTAAAAACTTTAAGATAACACATAAAATGTTTACTCAATAACTTAAATATGTGTAAATATTAGGTAAATTAACATCGTTGTTCTGTAAAATGGTATTGACGTCTAAGCTTTTGATAATAAATTTCAATACCAGCAGCGAATTGATTTCAGCAATACATAACCAGCATGTTCATAAATATTTAAACAGTTTGATATGCCCGTTTTAATTGTCGTTAGTTTGGCATATCTAAAGTCTTAAATTTTATTTAATTCATTTTAAGTACACAGAAAAAAAGAGACAAGAATTATATTCAATAAAACCATGTTATTGAAAAAAATAAGAATTTCAATAACAATTGTCATTAAATTAATACAATTTTTCGTTGTATACATTTCTTTTCCATGCCGATTATTTCTTTTCTTTTCATACATAACTACTTAAAACAAGTTTAACAAGTTTAATATGACTCAGTTGTAGAGAATGTACTTTACGCTCGGGAACCCCGGGTTCGTATCCCAGCTATGTCAAAATTTTTTTATATATATATATATATTTTTTCTTTTGCAATAGTTTTGTTATCAATATAACGGAATTCTTTATCTCAGAAAATTTGAAGAAATAAAATGATTGAATACCGGAATTTTTGTTATCAAAAACGAAACTTATTTTTTTCTGTGTATAATCGACTAGCTGAAAAACGATTGCATTAAATATTGTCTAGTAATTTCACTTTTTAATCGTTGAGCTCGTTGTTTTGTTACTCTATTTAATGCATATAATTGGTTTAAATATGTAAATAGTTTGAGTTATATTTTTAATATTTCTTTTTATTATTCTTTTTAAGTGGTTTTTAATATCACGTTGCAAAATACCAGTTTGTTTCTATTATACATTTACTTTTTATATCAAATCAAATTAAATATTAAATAATTGAAATAGTTTTTTAATTGCTTGTTTATTTTTAATTTCGTTTTAATTTATTTCTTGTATTTATAGTTGATGGTCTTAAATTTAAACGAATACATTTCTTGTGATTTATAAGTATTGTCTGTAACATTCACCTTTTCGTTTTATTTACACCTGCCTCTCGAATGGCATGATTGTGACCAGTTTAAAGGTTTTGTGTGAAACAGTGTCTTAATGTTTTGATTCACCAGGAATTTTATGTAGTTTTTCTAAAGAGTGCGGATTAGCATGAGTAGCATAAAAAAGTAATTTTTAAGGAACTAATTTTCTCTGCTTTCAAAGTATCAATGCGTTGTTTTTGACGGCTTCTCAAGAAGTTATTATTAACTACATCGAAATAATTGATACAAATGCTATTGTCCAAACCTCACTGTCAAAAATTTTAACTCTCTCAGCTACTTTCAAAGTTATTTTTTATGTGTGTTAACTTCACGTTGTTGATTGTTTAGATCAGGAACCGGCAAACACATACTAATACATTTTGCTTGTATGGGTTTTATTTTACAACGCTCGCCAGCGTTGCAAAAAGATTTTCGAAGAAAATCATCATTTGACAAAATAAAAATCATATTTTGATATAAAAAATCATCATCAATTTTTTATTTCAAAATATTATTCAAAGTGAAGCTGTACAATGAAACTTTTATATGAAACTAAAACAAAAACGCGTTGTTATAAGTTTGTATGATTTCCGTAGATTTTCTTTTCTAGGTAGGGAGCTAATAATATTCTTATATTTTTAAAAATTCGATGTAAAAGTTAAAATTTGTGGAACTGGAATAAATTCGGGAGCAATCCCAAAAAAATGTGTATATTAAAAATCACCATGACTGTAAGAATGTACATAAACGCGGCAGAATCAGTTCCACCTCGAAAATTTTCTATTTCACGAAAAAATTTCCAAAATTATAAAGAAGCTAGGAAAAACTCGAAAAACACAACTCAAGTACATGTCGAAAATTCGCTAAAACATGTTAACATCAGAATAATTGGTTCGATATCACTAAAAGCAATATGTACTTTTGGGATATTTTCGGTAAACCTTTTTTAAATCACTAAAAAATGCAACAAATATATTTTAGCCTCTATATTTTGCGAGTTTCCCAAAAACTTTAAAGATATAAAAATTTCCTTAATCTCGAAGAAGTTTAATTTTATAAAATGGTATTGTCCAAAAACATATGCATAAAATATGTAGTTTTTCTAAAGTAAAAGAAATGTTTTTGTTGCTTTGATATACATACATATTACTAAAACCGCATCATTAGAATGTGAATTGATATTTTGGAGGCACCAAAAAACAAAAGAAATCAAAGAAAAATAAAGAAAATTCCGAAAAATAGTTAACCAGGGTACACACTGCGTAGTATGTATAAAAAAGGGTTTGCTTTTTACTTAAAAATTTGTTTTAAAACAGAAAAACTCTTAGTTTATATATAATAATTTCCGGAATTTTGCGTTTTAAAACAAATTTTTAAGTAAAAAGCAAATATATAAGTTTTCGTACTTTCCGTGTTTTCCAGTAAAATTTTTTTCCGGATTAAAAATGCGATTTTTTTCTATCAAAATTTTGTATTGAAATATTTAAAAACCACAGAAGAAACTAATACAATTTAAAAACAAATTCAAAGATATATGTGTTAAAATAAAGACCTATGATAATTTTTTCTGTGTAGTTACATTAATGTAAGGCACAATGCACTACCATCAACTTTTATGTTAAAAACTATGGACAATTATATTAATTGATTCAACTAATTAAACAAGACATAAATTTAAAAAATCAAAAAAACCCCACTGCGTAAAAAAATAAAAGAAAACAATTTTAAACCGTCACAGATCGTAAATGGTCATTCGAAATTAAAAATCATAAGAGAAACCTGAAGATGATTTTCAAATACCTGTCGAATGATACCCATTTTGACATTGTTCGTCGACTTTAAAATTTTTTTTCGTATTCACAAAATGGCGTCTGTTGGCCGTCATATTGAATTTTGACTATTGTCATATCTTTAGTGACACTCCTGGAATTAAGACAAATCGATTGACATAAGAATCATCAAAATCGGCCTCCGCGTTCGGTATATATAGTGCGGCAAATGAACACACATACATACATAGACTGATAAACACAATACCCTTCTTTGCGTCGCTCAGTCGGGTAAAAAGGCAAGTTTTTCAATAATTATTTAAAATATGTATAAAAAATCATCATTTGGGAGAAAAAAAATCATCTTTTGGGAAGGAAAATCATTAAATCATATTTTACTTTAAAAATCATCAAAAATATGATAAAATCATCATTCTGGCAACGCTGACGCTCGCTCTCACAAAGTTTTTGTTAGTGCACATCAAGCAATAGTAAGAAACAAGCAATAACACAACCTGATTGTTTGAATAATTATGCCACACTGATTGATTTTATTTACTTTTAGTTAATACGTGTGAGTACATACGTGTGAGAGTAAAAGAGTAAAAAGTCACATGGGATATGTTTTGCCGGGTCCTGGTTTAGATGGTCATGCTGCTGAGGTGGTCAACTCGTTGACCTATTGGCGCCAGTTGACATTAATATATTTGAAAAATTGAATTATGGAAATAAAAGTTATGTAAAAATTGTACATAATTATGACGCCTTTCACATACATTTACAAAGTATCCCAGGAAAAATTTTGATAACAAAGTATTCAGTTAAAAAGCTAATAAATATACCTTTCACTACTTCTGCTTTGGCATTTTAGCCAATTACTTTCACATGGCGATGTCATTGGTGACAAGTACTTACCACATTTTATTACAAATAATAAGTTATAGATTTCAATATTTAGAATGTATTGAATACACAAAACACAATAAAAATTTAATGTCTCTGCTAAGTATTGAACTCATGCCGTTTTCAGTTATGGTGTTATTTTATGCCAATTGTTTTACTCACCAGGCTATAGCACAACTATTTTGTTACGACCTTAAAAGTTATTTTCACAAACACGAACACAATTAAAAAAAACCATTTTGCTTCCCCAGGGATTGAACTGTTTATCGTCTGTATGAGAAACAGATACACTAGTAAGTACTCTGCCAATAAGAGAAATGTTTCATGATATGTTCTCTATGAAACTTTTTGTATTTGCATATAGCAAGCGCGGAAAAGCAAATGGTTTAAAGAATATTTACAAAAGCCGTCCGAAATTTTCTTTCCTATCACTTTTTCAAACCAGATTGTTTCCCTGTCTATTCTATCAACAAATAAAGAAAGTTTCATGACACAAACTTCATGAAATATTTCATAATGTAAATTCGGTATAAGAAATTATTCAACTACTGTAAAGTAATTAAGACGGTATGTAGTTTGTGGTTGAAAAGTATTTTGCTCGGTAATGAGAACTGATTATCAAATGTTTGGTGGAATAATGTCGTCTGGGACAAATAACATTTGTAGCACTTCTGTTTTGATCATCTTATATACTATTCTGGAAGTGGCTTTTTCAATAGATATGTCGGCTGACTGACTACATGCATAAATACAGCTAATACATGAAGCTTAATTAATTATTTCGTTGTCCTTACTTCCTTTAAATTTCACTTTTACTGATTGAGTCTCAATTTTTGCTTTTCACATCTGTACACTAAAAACTCCCCTAAAAGTTTATTCTTTATATTCAGTTTACATATTTAAAAACTGATAGATTTTCGTGAAAAGCGAAAAAGAAGGGAGTTGTTTAAAAGAGACATCATGTTAAATCTAGGGTTAGGTGTAGGTTTTTATTTGGATTAACTTCTCTTGAAGTTTATTTTTATAGTTGTCATTTCATTGTTTTTTTTCAATATATTTGTTTTTGTCAAGATCTGATAAACGTTAAAAAATATATGTATTTTAATGCGGTTATTGACTGTTTGGTCTTTCGGTTTTTACATTAACGAAAGTATTAGAAACGAAACTTGTTTTTTTTATAATAATAAGTAGTTGGTGTTGCTTTTGTTCTTTTAAATGTAGATAAAATTTTGACATTTTTATTGTATAAATTTACATAAGTATGTATTAAATATACCCAGCCAGCAGAAACGTCCCCAAAAAAATTCCGAGTCGAATACGAATTCCGTCAGACTTTTGACTTAAAAATATACGAGTGGTTGACACAAATTCTGCGTTCTTACTCACATTTCTGATAGAAATCTGACAGAAATATGTATTATGAAAAATCATGGGAAACTCTGAAAAAATTTCGAATGCAATTCTAACCGACTAATCGTACAGATTTCTTAAAGAAATCTAAGAAAATTCTCAGTGAAAAATGTTTACAAATCTGATCGAAAGCTACATGAGGCTTTTATAAACTATTTTTTATTTGTTTTATTTAAAACCGACTACAAAATAGGCGTGCACCGCCCCCTTAATTTATCATCATGTACTTTTATGAGAACTAATAGTAGAAGTAGTTAAAACCAATATTTAATTTTCATGGGCGTGGAACTGCCCACTTTTCCAACCACAATGTTTTATTGTAACGATAACTAAAGGCGTATGCAAGGTTTCATAAGAATCGGGTTAGTAGAAGTTGTTCAAAATAAATATTTAGTTTGCATGGGCGTGGTACTGCCCACTTTTGTCATCATGATGTAGTATTCAAACAGAAACTTACCGTACGTGTGCAAAGTTTCATAAGAATCGGTTGAGTAGAAATATTTTAAAGAAATTTGTATGGGCGTGACCCTGCTCATTTTTCAAGGGGATAAATCTGGAAGTACATCCTTTTAAATAAAGAAAAAACACTGAAATCGCTCCATAAATGGCGGAGCTTTGAGGGAACATACATAAAAAAATTTAAAAAAATACACAACGAATTGATAACCTTTCTCCTTTTTTTAAGTCGTTTAAAAATACATTTTTCACAACTATTATTTTTTCTATTTTTAATATATCATGTCTGTATGCACATATTTATGTACCTTTACCACTACTATATTACACAATAAAATTAATTTAAAAATTTTCATTAATCACATTTTTCTTAATTTTTCACGAAAGAAAAGGAATAGAAAAATTCAAAACAAAACCAAAGGAAATTATAACAACTCAGACACATCTGTACTAAATCAGTTAGAAATCTTCCTGACATATCGGTGCACCAAATTCAATTAAGGCGATCAGAAAGCGGTTAGATAAATCGTATATTTATATCAGAAAGAAATCTCCACGAAGTCTCTACGAACAGAGTTAGACATTTGCCAGAATTATGTTATTCAGACAACGTCGCACAATGCTTTGACCCCTTATAGTGAATCGGCAAAACTAGTGTAGTTACCCTAAATAGATGAAATTTCGTACACTGGGACTTAATGACTAAACTAAGAAAAATTTACAGTTTGAGAAAAATTGGTGCAAGGATATGCATACCTCCCATACATCCTGCAATTGCAATTTTTAGATTCATTTATTATCAGAACGTAGCAAAAATTGGTTTCTAGCTCTAAGATTTAATATTCTAGCATTGTTGTAAATTTAGTTTTATTTGGTGCAAGGACATGACTGCCTCCCATACATCCTTTTTCGCCAAAATTAAATTTTAGCTTCACTAAAAATTAATAAGTACTTCTAAAATTATGCAGTTTTGCTCTGCTTGTTTCATTTTGTGCAAGGACATTATTACCTTCCACATATCCTTTTCCTGAAAAACGAAATTTTAGCTACATTTGTGAATAGAATGCACTAAAGACAAACAAATATTTCTAAAACTATGCGTTTTAGCTCTGTTGTAAATTTTTTCCATTCGGTTTAAGGACATGACTGACTCTTTTGTATCCTTTTTTCGCCAAAACTAAATTTAGGGGCATTTATGATTTAAATGCACGAAATATTAGTAAATACTTCTTAAATTTTGCGGTTTAGCTCTGCTGTAAATTTTGCTTCATTCGATGAAAGGACATGACCACCTCCCATATATCCTTTTTCTCAAAAACTAATTTTTAACGGTATTTATAATCAGAATGCACTAATAGCCAATAATAAACTATAAAACTATACTGTTTAGTTCAGTGGCAAATTTCGGTTCATTTGTACAAGGGCATGGCTACCTCCCTTAAGAATTTATGATATTGCATAAAAAATTATAGTTTATTTATTATTTAGTTAAGAATGTCTATAAATAATTTTTTTTCTACATTTGCCCAATAAATAAGATAATTTTTTTTAATTGTAATTTATGATGTCAAAATGTTTTTTTTTTCAATTTCCTTGATGATAGCTCCGCACCCGAACTACTATTTTAATTTTTCTATTATATAATTTTTATTTATTTTTATTCGCTTTCGGTTCACTATGGCTTAAAAGTTTTGTAGTGGAATTAACTATTCTATAAAATTATAAAACTATGGACTTTTATTATTTGTGGCACAAAAAATTTTCCGAAATGACAAAAGTTGGAGAAAAACATTAATAATTTCATAAAATTTTAAATTTGATACACTATAACTTAGTAATTTCTTATCCGATCATATCGCATTAGATATTATTCGACGCGTAATTTAGTTGCCTTTCAAACAAGGTTAAACATATTTTAATCCAATCTGCCTTTGATTCTAGATGGTGCTTTAAAGAGAAGTATATATAAAAAAAACACAAATGTTCGGTTATACGAACAACGACTGAAATCGAAAACTTTTTTTTTTATGTTTTCTTAATAGAAATTAAATTTCGTTTCTTTAAATCTGTAATGATATTATCGAAGAAGAAATAATTAACTTCTTTTAATGTCATCGATATCACATATTATTTTGTAATAGATTAATGAACGCTGGACAACTTCATATAAAAGAAAATTGAATTTAGGCTCCAATATCTTTTGGAGATTTAGAATACAAAATATTGAAATTATTTTCTTCAAATTGAAACATGGAGATATGCATACTTCAGAATATAAGTATTTTTCTCATAAGCCACGCGTATGCCTAAGAGGCTTGTGAAACACAAATTGTCAGGAAGCCATCATAGCGCAGCAAAACTAAGCAAAATGGATAACAACTTGAAAGAAATTGCTTCTATTACGAAAATGACGAACATTTGCAAAAAATTAATGAAGCAAGCGGTAGAAATCATTAAAAATTGGTAAACAGTTTTATTGAGTTTTGCAAACAAGAGGTTTAATTGAAATTATTAGTAGTTCGTTCAACCACACGAAAAAAATAAATTTTAATTTCAGAAAAAAATTCAATAAATCAGTAAATATTTTGTCTAGAAATGGACCTCTACAAACATTTTCAAATACAGACAAGAATGTCTCAACAATTTCGTTGCAAAAACGTATTTATTTCAGTAAAGAAATTGTCCAAACCTACAAAACAATTTGTCTAAAAATATTCCCAAATCATAAACAAAATAATTTACTGAATCAAACAAAAATATTTATTGAATTTTCTGTGATATATCACAACATATTTTTGTCTAAATTTATAAAACAATTTGTCTGAAAATACTTACAAATTATAAACAAAACAGTTTACTGAATCAAAAAAATATTTACTGAATTTTTTGTATTATGTGAAAAAAATTTTTGTTTGAGTCAGTAAAAACTTTTTTCTTTAAATATTTTTAAGTTTGATAAAATAACATCATCATTCACTAAGTATTCTTGAAGTTTCACTTTGTTAAATGTGTACAACTTCGAATGTTTATCCAACGACTCTAAAAAAATGAATAAGAATTAATGCGGAAATATTAACGAATTGATTCACTCAGAAATCTTCAGTAAACAAACTTATTACAATGGTATTCGTTTTGCTATCATTATTGTTGCTGTTGTTCTTGTTATTTACATAGATGTATGTCGTCATCGGTTCTGTTGTTTTTACGACACAGAAAAATGGGTTTGTTTTGTTTTTGGTGTTGGCGCCCTAAATAAAAGTCAAGCAAAATATTCACTGATTTAGGAAAAAACATTTGCTGAAAATTTAATTTAATTTTTATTTTAATTGAAAATGTTTTGGTGATAATTTTGCTGTATACTGCCAAAGAATGTTTCTAAATAATTAATTTAATTTATATCACGTGGGGCAGAATCAAATTATGTATTTTGGAAATAAATCAGCAATTTCTTATCGAATGATCTAATTAGTATATAATTACACATGGACATAGAACAATTATTTTTATTTAATCTAACAATATGAATTTTCCACATTGCCCAGGAGCGCGGAGCTGTGAAGTCCCAAAGTAGGGTACTTAAGGCATATAAAATGTTTGAACAATTGTAAGTTTTTTGTTTCTCTCCCGACTCCTAAAATTGATTGTATCCTTATAACCCTTTTAGGGTCCTAAAAAAATCATATTTCTTAATGCACTTATCTGTTTATCGTTTAAAAATTAAAACTTCCCGATTTTTCTAAACCTTGGTCCAGTATTTGATCCAAATAATAACAAATTGTTATTAAAAAAAAAGATTTTATGGCAATATTCTTTCTGAGTTGGAATATATAAAATTTTCAATTTGAAAATCAAAAAAGTGATAATTAAACATTGGAAAATTTTTTGCCTAAAATGTTCTTCAGGAACTTATAATTATTATAAACATAATTAAAAGATATCTTCACAGACATGATTGTAGAAAAAAATTTTGTCCAAGTTACCATTTCTGTTGGCCCTGGACATATTCTAATTCGACATATTTCGCAGCAAAGTTTTGAGTTTAGCACAAAAGTTCTAAAATGCCAAAAATACCACTTACAGAAATTCTTATGAGTATCCATTTGTTTTTTCAAAGCATTTTAAGGATCTTAGAAAAAATGTTGACTTTATGACCAAAACCGATATTGATTGTAGCGAAACAGGTTGAAATTTAACTTCAGTTTGTATCTTGTTCTTTTGCTTTATTTACGCAATAACTGCTTAAAAAATTGTTCTGATCAGATCTCTCTGAAACTAAATACTTTTATATATTTAACACTTGTGTAAACCAATAAAAATCCTCTTTTGTAAACTGCCTTTTGTGGTCAGAAGCAATTGTAATTTAAGAAAATTTAAAAACTAAAGCAATAAATATCTCATTTATATTAATGTTAACTCAGAAAGCTTGATCATTTATTTAAAACTCAAAGAAAACCAAAAAAAAGTTTTTAGCAAGAATCATTTGTCATTTATTGAATTAAATAAAATAAGAAAAAAAGAGTTAAAAAACCATCAACTATAAAGTCTTGAAAAAATATTAGTATCTTAATTGTGTCTTGAACTAATGCTGGTGCAGTAATTAATTTTATAACCACAATAAAAAAAATAAAATGTACAGATTACAAAATCTTTGATTACGAAGTGGAAAATAAAATAAAATAAATAAAAAATAAAAAAAGCAAATCAAAAAAAAAACATAAATAAAAAATTGTTACAGAGACAGAAACACAAGAACATGCTTAAAATACAATCTTTTTTAAGATACAAACTGACAAGCTGCCAACGAAAATCGAACCAAAGTAAAACCAAACGAAATAAGAAACTCTGATTCGTTTTTTTAACTTTTAAAGCTTAAATTATTAAAAAAAATCTAAAATTACATTTGAAAAGATGCTTGTAAAGAATATCAAAATTTTGAAATCAGATGTTGAAATTTCTTCAAATCTAATGTCAGGGTTAAAGAACTTTGTTGGCGAAAATGGAACATAATACAAGTTTTTATTTGCTTCAGATATAAAACTTTATTAATTATAGAAATTTTATTTATTCGGAAATTGAATACGAGTAGATTATTAAATCAGCCATAAATGTGTGAATTAAAAATAAAAACCCACGTACTTTTCTTTATTAATCCCATCGATATCTTTCCCTTAATTAACACTCAAGTATCAAATTGCAATTTATCAAGCAAAAAAGGCAGGCACTTTTGTAAATTATTATTAAACAATTTTCTAACCATCATTTATTATTTTATCTATCACAATATTTATCTTCTAGTTTTAGTTTCTTTTTTCTATTTAATATTATTTTACAAACAAATGTCCAACTTAAAGCCAGCAGTAGAAAAAAACGCAATAAAATTAATAACTTTTTAAACACATCTTAAGAATTCTGCTAAGATGTTCCTTCCAGCAAAGTTGTTCAAACTTTTGGACATGAAAAAAAATTAATAATCGTTTTTTAAGAATATTGCAATAAGATTCAACTACTTGTAGAGAAAAGTATATACAATCGTAAGGCATCTATGTATTTCTTTTGAATTCTTTTAATAGTAAAGAAATTTATTACGTCTATACAGTCGAATTCATATTATTTGCGACTAAAACTCTGCAAATGGTAATCTTTTTACTATTTCTATTTTGGAGCTTTAGCATTACCGCAGAATATAACAACAAATTTTTTCGGAGGCTGCAATACAGTGTTCATGCGTATTTCATGTATTTCTTCACTTTCTAGTAGCACTGGCTGTATGTAAATTCAAGTGCTATTTATAACGAGTGATTTTTTTGCTATTATCTTTTTGGCAACACTAGTTTTGACAGCTCACGCACGTTTTGTATCTTGTGTCACTGTCAAACATCTTCAGTTTGGTCTATAATTTAATCATGAATCGTCTTACAAACGAACAACGCTTGCAAATTATTGAATTTTATTACCAAAATGCGTGCTCTGTTAAGTTAGATGAAGATCCACTTTTTTATCGAAGAATTGTGTTCAGCGACGAGGCTCATTTCTGGTTGAATGGATACGTGAACAAGCAAAACTGCCGTATTTGGAGTGAAGAGCAGCCAGAAGCATTGCAAGAGCTACCAATGCATCCACAAAAAACAACCGTTTGGTGCGGATTATGGGCTGGCGGCATCATTGGGCCGTATTTCTTCAAAGATGATGCGAATCACAACGTTACTGTGAATGGTGAGCGCTACCGTGCGATGATAACAAACTTTTTTCTGCCCAAAATGGAAGAGCTTGACTTGCATGACATGTGGTTTCAACAAGACGGTGCCACATGCCACCGGCCGAAATGTTGGAAAGAGTATGCCAAAATTGGACTAAGCGGATGGACCATTTGAGGCGCAGCCGCGGCCAACATTTGCATGAAATAATCTTCAAACATTAAATTATATCGACCCAACTATCGATCCAAATAAATATTTCATGCATTTTTCTGAATTTTATGTGTTTTTTTCTTTTTTACTTTCCGATAGTTCTTATAAAATCACCCATTACAAATCATGAATGAAGAAAGAATACGAGAACTATTTATTCATTAGTCAGACGCAAAAAAGTCTCCAAAAGGTTATGCTTTATTTTTATCGTGTGAAATATAGTTTAATAAAAATTTTTTCTATAGAATTATTTCTAAGACAATTTTTCTATCGTAGTAAGTTATTCAAAGCACTTATACATTTTTTCCACCGATACAGGGATGGATAATTCAGTATAGTTTTTTTTTGGCCAGCAATCAGGAAATCATCTAATCATGTAATGCATTGTCCTGGAACTAGGAAAATTGCTCATGGTGATGGAGTAGTATTTGTGGACACAGGAAAGAGCTCGCAGAAACGGAATTAGATTTGAGAACATACATTTCAACACAGAAATTTTTTTTGCTTTTATTCAAGGTCAAAATTTTCGATTTTTTGCATTGTTTTCGTAAATTATAAGTTTAATCTAAAAAATAGGTGAGACAAAAATGTAGACCATAAAATTATCTATAAAAAATGTTATGATACATTTTTCTCTAAGTATCAGTATTTCAGAGATATCACGATTCGAAAAGTTAAAGAAATTACATTCTATACACAGAAAAAACTAAATTTCATTTTCTGTACAATGAAATAGTAAATATTTTGTCTATGAGCGGTCCTACAAACGATTTTGTAAATAAAGACAAAAATACCTCAACAATTTCATTGAAAAAAACTTGTTTCTCAGTGAACAAATTTGTTAAATCTATAAAAACAATTTGTCTAAAAATATTTACAAATTGTAGACAAAACAATTTACTAAATCAAACAAAAATATTTACTGGATTTTCTGAAAAATATCAAACAATATTTTTGTCTGAATTTAATAAACAATTAGTCTAAAAATGCGAAAAATTATTAAGCAAAATAATTTACTTAATCAAGCAAAATACAAACAAAATTTTTGTTTGTGTCATCATCATCATCATCATCCATTAAGCATTTATGAGATTTCACGTTATTAAATGTGTTCAAGTCTGAATGCTTATCAAAATATTCTAAAAAAATTAATGAGAATTAATGCAACGACATTAACTAATTGATTCACTCAAAAATCTTTTCTAAATAAACTTGGTACAATTGCATTCCTCTAGCTATGATTGTTGTTGTTGTTATTATTTGTGAGTATGTCGTCATCGGGGTAGTTTTTATTGTTCTTTTTGTTGTTTGCGTTCTAAATAAAAGTCAAACAAACAATTCATAAATTATGGACAGAACATTTACTGAAAATTAAATTTATTATTAGACAAACTTTTGTTTGAAAATTTTTTGGTGATAATTTTTTCTGTGTATTATATGCTCGCATTTGTCACGTACATTAGATTGATTCGACGACGTATGAAGGGAAAAAATCAGCCAACCGTTTTCGAATACATTCAGAATATTACATATATCTAAATTATATACAAATAGATTGTTTAACATTTTTATTCGACATAACTTTTAAGCCCTCCACCACTGTTGGAAGTTGCAGCACTTTTAGGAATATTTTTAAGTTTCTTCATCTGGAGACAAAAATCTTTAAATAATTTTAAGCCTACACATAAAAAACAATTTTGACATTAAAGTCGATGAGATCTAACCCAAAATAAGAAAGTTATACATCATTAAGAGCAAATAGCAGATTTTAATTCCCATACAAAATTGTTTTTAATCAAACAATTTTTGAATACATTAAGGTGGTCCTTAATTTCTTTCGATTTTCCAAAATAGTGGTCTAGTTTTGTGTTAGGCTAGGGTAAAAAAAGCTGACAAAAATATGAGCTCGATCGGCTGAAAATTTGCCGGTGCAGCACAGGAATTGAAGTCTGTGAGAATGAAATTGGTTCAAAATGGAAAATTTGCCGTAACTGCTCAGGAGTCACCCCTAGGGATGTAAAATGTATGAGCAACTCCCATAATTTTTGTATCCCCAATGTTTCTCTACAACAAACTTATCCTCAATCGCCCACCCTTCATAGAAGAAAAAACTAGACAATTCCCAGGAAAAGCTTTGCTTACTGGTAGGCAAAAAGTATATAAGGATTTAACTCGTAACTACTTACAATTTGAGTCGATAACTACTTATTTTTGTTTGAGAAGTCCATAAAATAAGGGGTCCCTTTACAAATGTATTTACATTTTCACAGCCTTTAACTAGTTATTATTTGGCTTACTTGAAGCTTCAAAGCAAGTAGTCAAACAAACAAATTAAAATTAAAAAAAAGTTGTTTTCATATACAAACACAAGTTGATTTAAAAAGTGGTTGTCTACTTATTTTATTTATACATATCAACAAATTGTAGCTACTTTCAGATAATGATAAAAATACGTACTAATTTGGTTAAAAGCTAAGTAGTGGTTCTAATTTGAAGCATAGTAATAAGATAAATAACTACCACTCATTACTTTGTAATCCATTAATGAAGTACTACTGATTACAAAAATGACAAAGGTTTTTGCTTTGTTACTACAATAAATTAAAATGTTTTTATTGGGTCCCCATACAAAAAATTGCATTTTCACGAATATTTATCAAAATAGAGAAAAAATAGATAATTATTACAATAAATTAATATATTTTTATTGTTGTTATTGTTATTAATTTGCTTTTTCAAAAGTCGGATATTTTTTTTAGCGCCAACTTAAATCAAATATTGCTTATCCGCTTTATTCCTTTCTTTTTCACGGTCTTTTGGCGGTGTCGTTTACAACTTGAATTTTCTCTACAACTTTCAATGCTCGCTGATAATCTTAGCGCTGTGGCCACGCTTCCATTGTGGGCATCGTATAAATTCATGCGGTTCCACTTGCCGCTGTCGAAAAAATTTTTTGTTTTCGAAGTCACGAAAGCGCTCAAGTCATTCGAAAAAAAAATTAAGATCAATTTTTTTCTTGCTCCTTCAGCAAAGTAAGATCAATCGGAGCTACATATAGTCATCATTATCTTCTTCTCTAGTCCCTTTTACAGTTTCTTCTTCACTTTCTAGTTGGATTTCCTTTTCTTTTTCTGAAAGGACTTTTTCTCCATAATCTACGCAAATAATAGCCAACATTTTTCGTTTTATTTCACACGAAACATCTAAATCAAAGAAGGCGAGAGCTATAGTCTCCTCCGCCAGATATTACAAATGTCTGATAAATTTTGCTGCTATTGTTTTCTACAATTTCTTATCCAAGTCTGCGTATGAGTGAAGTGATTTATTAAAAGAAAAGGCAAATCGGACAGACTTGTCAAATATCTGTCACACATATTCATTTTTAAGCCAACCTATCATATATTTTGAGCACACATGAGTTTTTTGACACATCTCATGGCTAAGTCTGACATTGAATCGCCATATAAAATTAAAATTTACATTTTTTCAAGTCTCATATACCAAATCAATAACTATTTATAAAAAAATCACTTCAGATTAAGGTGTGTCGCACGCTCTCCAAAATGTTAGCAAATGCTCTTTTTCTACTACCATATGTCCTAACTTAATAAACATATTATTTACAAAAACTGTCCATAAATAAACCGTTTCGTTCTTTAGAATATGTTTCCTTAGTTATTCGAGCCCCTCAATGCGAATCTGCACTCCATTTGCTTATTCGCTTTTCGCGTTTTCGAGATATACCGCTATGTCACGACAGATATTAGCATAACTGGAGAAAAGTTTGCCCTATTTAGTAAAAAAAGAAAAACCAAACCCGATAACAGAACTATCTTCAACATTGCTTCTGAATCTGCTCATTAGTTTCAGAGCTATCGTAAAAGATCAAGTCTAAAAATTTTATAAAACATTTAAAATTTTTTGTTTTTAAATATTTAAAAAAAAATAAAAAATACATCAGCGATCCCATTTCTGCTTATCATGTAGCTAATTATAATTTTATTCACAATTTAGTGAAAGAATTTCTTAAAAGTTTTTATTAGATTTGTATTTTTTAGGCTCCAACTTTGCGATATCCCCAAAACTAAAGGGCAGATTTGGAAACAATGTTAAAGATAATTTTGTTCCCGAATTTGAGTTTTCTTTTTTACTGAATAGGGCGAACTCTTCTCTAGTTATGCTAATATATGTCGTACAAGTGCCCTCATTTTTAACATAAGGTTATATCTCGAAAACTAGAGCTGTTCTGTGGTCCAAATAACAAAGAAAAAGCTTTAGTTTCAGGAAACGAAAAAGTTTACCGAAAATTGTAAATTAGTGTGATAATTTCGAAATTTTAATTATTATGTGCTTTTTTCGATAATGCTGTTTACTTTGTTATATACACTCTAAAACATTACTTCAAATTTACGCACATATATAGTCTAAATTTGTGTTGAAAATTTCTCCTTGTCTAAAATTACATCGATTTTGTAGTTATTTTATTAAAGAAAAAACCTTTCAAATTAACATATTTAATCCAAGTGGAAAAAATGTAACGTAAAGTATAATACGGCTATGGCTGAATGGTAGATACGTCACACTATCAGTCAGGAGGTCGCTGTTCAAACCTGCACGCAGCCAATCGCTTTTTTTTAGTAAAAACATTTTGTTCAAAAATAATGCGTGTGTAATTTTAGGTCGATAATAATCTGTAAAGTGTTGCCGTATATTTTCGACTAATTTTCAATAAAAGTGTTTTATAGTGTATATATGGTTGAGTAAAACTAAAAAATCTCTATTTTTCAAGATTTCAGCTGTTTTGAGCCACCTCTAAATATGTTGTAATCGGCTTAAAAATTGATACACAATAAGTTTTAAACGATTCAAATATTTCTAGGGTGTGATTATTATAAACGGAGGACTTTTTAATGTATAGGGCCACCCTGATGTACATACATATATACGTATTCAGTGTGATTTAATATCCACATATATACACATCGATCCTTTGCTGAAATAGAGTCATAGCTCAAAAACGCGATTTTTGAGGTTATAATGCAGAGTTATTCGTCATATTGTTATTCATATTGCGAATAAACTTTTCATTAAATTTTTAGTAAACTCAAAACATTAAACTCATTTTCTGCAAAACAAAGTTTATTTGAGTTATGACTCTATTGCAGCAAACGCTCGATAATTATATATAATCTATCTTGTGTCACTATATTTAATGACCAGTGTGTAATAAAAAGCAATAGTTTTTTTATATATCATTTTTGCTTTATACAATAAAAAGTTCAACAAACTGTTTTGAGACTTTATTTCAAATTCAATAATATTACTAACAATTATTTAAACTTACGTATATTCAAGTTGCAACAACTATCAACGCATCAAAAGTTCTTAAATAAAATTTAAAAGAAATATCTTACACGTTTCAATTGAGTGAACGCCTTGAACTTCCGCTTCAAGAGAAAAAACTTCAAACTTAAATGAAGTTAAAACGAAGAAGAAGATCTATCTAAACTGTCTTAAACTTAACGTTGATAAAAAGAAGTTCAAGCAGAATGTATTCCTAAAAATAAAAATGATGTTAGCTGTTGTAGTATTACTGTGGGCCAGGGACTGCCAATCTTTTTGGTAACCAAAAACCCGTTATTTTTCAGTTATTTTTAATTTATTTTTAACGTTTAATTAATTTATTGAATCTTAAATTGTAATTGTAAAATAAGTCCAGCCACTGCCAGATACAATATTAGATTCAACGGTTGCTTCTTTGGTTGTCTTATGTCTCTTGTGTTCGGCTGAGAGCAAGAGTTTCTCTCATTCTCAACTGAGTGTGGCCTCTAAACTTAAAGATGTTGTGGGCTATTTGTCCAACTCAAGTTATTTTATATATCGATGGCCATAAGTTGACAACTCGTAACTGATTTTTACAACTTTTCAGTTGAAGAAATTACATTATAAACAGACGGAAAGCACTACTAACAACGAAATAAAATAACTGAAAATTATTTTGTACATACTCTTAAATAATTTCGGGTTTTTTATTTTGAGGATCGAAACGTTTCTGAGCGATTTATATAAAGTTTTCTGTGTTTTGTGACATATTTTGAAAACACACACTTTACTAATGGAACCTCTAGATCTTTATGAATGCGCTGGTTTCTGAAATACCACGGTGCTGCAGTAATTAATCGGAGGGTGTTATTTTGTCGTCTTTGAATTTTCTCTATATTTGATGCCAATGCAGTGCCCCATAACAGAATACCATAGCACTAAATTGGTTTTAATATCGATTTTTTATTTATAGTGAGCAAAATTTTTTAAAGAAACACCCATATGACAAAATGAACAATGACCCATGTGAGCTTTGAATTTTCAGTCGAACGGTATGGTTTTTAATCCAATAATATTTAATTCTTCTGACATTATTCCGTTCAATTTAATTGTTCAATTAAATTATTTTTATTAGAAAGAAATTCTAATGCCTGTAACAATAGAAAAGTTAAAGAAACTGTTTGACTGTACAGAAGTTTGCCGAATTAAAAAGTTTGAAAACTACAGACTGTTTTAGCCGAATTGATTAAAGTGCAAGAATATTCAATACATTTGATTGTAGCTGCCGTGCTTGGCTGTTAGGTCTAAGCGGACAAAAATTCTGATGATGAGATCGTTGTTGGTCTCCAAACATTATGATATCAGGTTTAACCTTCCATACAGCAAAAATAAAATTCTTTGTATTTTCAATTGTTTCTGGGTTTAGAATTTTATGAAATGAACTTAAGCAGGAGTAATTAAATATTTTTGAGCTAAAAACCATAAAATAGAAAAACTAAATCCTACATGCCAGTTGTGAGTAAATCGACATTGTTTTGAGCTATTTTATGCACTAAAACAAATTTTAATTAATTTTTTAATTACTAGTATAATATATTTTTACTTGAAAAAAGCTACACTGAAAATAGTTCATGCAACACGAAAAAACTTTCGTAGTGATTTTTTTTCGTAGAATATACGAAACTTTCGTATATATTACGAAAAAACATTTAGGCAACGTTTTTTTTTTATTAACGAAAGTAACGAATACCTTTCGTAACATTTTTCCTTGTTTGAAACTAAAAAATAATTAAGTTATGAGTTAAGTCGAACTGTGTGGGTTTATATCTAAAGAAATTTATTTATTTTGGCTTGAGTTCGGTCTTAATTTAATTTTGCAATTAAATTATACTTTTATTTAGAGCTAAATGTGAAGCATATAGACAAAGAAAAATTTTTGACTGCACGGAGGGTTGAACTGACGTTTCGATAGCTCCCGCTAATCTCTTCAGAATTCTTTTCCGCTTAGACCACCCAACCAAAGTCGGTTGAATCAACTCATACTGTCACATTTTTTCCTTTGTTTTGTGATAAGCTTCTTTTATTATTTGTCTATTCTAGTATGGATAATTACTAGTGTATGTGAATATTTGCTTGTTCAGTTCAGTTTTATTTGAACATATACATCCTTTTGCTAGGTGCCTTTAGAGTTTAACAATTAAGTTATGAGTTTAGTCGAACTGTATGGGCTTATATCCAAAGAAATTTTAATTATTTTGGCTTAAGTTCGGTTTTAATTTAATTTTTCAATTAAATTATATGTTTATTTAGAGATAAATGTGAAGCATGTAGACAAAGAAAATTTTGACTGCGCGGAGGGTTGAACTGACGTTTCGATAGCTCCCGCTAATCTCATCAGAGTTCTTTATATTTTTTATAAAATGACGTATTTCTCAGATGTAGGTAAATAAAACAAATTTTTAGCTCTTCTGAAGTAAGTAGATATTGGCTCAGTAGGTAGCAGAGTACATGACTTGAAATATGAAGATTGCGAGTTCGTATCCTGGTTGAGCCATACTTTTTTTACTTTTATTTTTTGATTATTTTCGTACATTTTGTATATTTTAACAAAAAATTTCGTGGTGCGAAATTACGAAATATTTGGCAATATATACGTGCGTTTTCTTGCATATGTTGCATGGAATTTTTTCAGTGTAGATATATATTTTTAATAACAAAAATTTAAATATATTTTTAATGAAAACTTTTGAGGCAATTCTACAAATTTCGTGATTGGTTGAAAACTAGTTAATTCTTTAATTTAACTTACGGTTTTTGAAATTGAATCTTATTTTTACTTATTTCTGTGTAGTCAACTTTGTTTTTGTGTTGGCGCTTGCCGTCTTCATTGTAGTATTACATTTTTATACTGCTGATATGTTATTTTAGAAAGCTTGTGCTAACATATATAGATAAGTTTTCGAATATTTCGTGCTTGATACCTTTGATGGACCTAATAAAATTATTTATAGTACGAAAAAGCAAAACAAATAAATTAATAAAAGGGGTTCAATTGTAGACTCTAATTTCCAAAATTGTTGTACATGGGGTTGACGATAAAACGAAAAATATTCATCGAACCTTGGGGGCCAATATCAACATCTTTGGCGGCCTCTGCTGTAGAAAATTTTCCTTACAAAATAACACTTTAGTTTCCAACATTGTTTAAAGTTCAAGTTGAAGGTATTTTTCAAACATAAAACATGCCGGCAATTAAAATCTGAGCTGCATGTACAAATATTTCTGTGAAACATTTTTGTTGTATTGTGTGTTTCAAAGAGAAGTGTGCATTTTTACACTACACTTGGTAAAAACGACGTTCGCCGATTATTAAAACAGCCAACAACTTAAGTTAAACGCATAAAAACTGAGAGACCAAAGAGAATTTGTGCATAGAGTCGAAATTTTTTTATGAATATCATATTCTTATAGTACGTTTCCATGTTTTCCCATATAATTGTCATGTGAGCAAAACACCTCAAACGCCGTGCTTTACTCCAATTATGTAAAAATTTGTCTGTGCAACACTGCGTTGCGTCTATGATTACAAATGCAACTTTGGGTCATCCATTCACTGTGATTGACAAATGCAAAAAAAGCGACACTGTTCTGCGGCCACACAAGGAAAGAAATATGGCTAGCATATTATTTTCAAAGAAGAATGTAAACAAAAGAATGAAAACGTCAAACTTATTACGAAAATTCGAACTTAAAAACACTTACAATATAATGGAAACCTTTCGACATATTTTGCTCATAACGACCTGTTTGCTTATAATGGAAACGTATTATTAGTGGAAAGACCTTAAGTCATGCTAGTGAATCAGAAGAAAAGAAAATAAAGTGTATACGAACAATATGTTGAATATAGTTTGAATATGCCTTTCGTCTCTAAGAGTTGTTAGTACTTAGAGGGAGTTGATAAAAAATGCACTGTTTGTACTAATTTCATATTCAAATTCAAGAAAGAAAACATTTACATATTATGCAACAACAATAGTTATTACAAGAATCACTGTGTTTTACTTCTTAAACTTTGTTATGCTTACTTATTTCTTGTTTTAATTTGCAAACTTTTTGTATAGAGGAAAAAAAAACAAGCTCCACAGTGTTTGTAGAAGTTTTTAGGTTTTCTTTTATTTACTGTCTGAATTCTTGAAAATGTCTTCGAAGTGTTAATACTTAATGCGATTCTTTCTGTTTATGTAGTTGCAATTTTCTTTATTTTATTTTATTTTATTTTATTTATTTTTTTGTTGGTGCTGCAATGGTGAGAAAATTCAAATATTCCCAGAGTAAAAAAAGACGATAAATAATTTTTGTTATTCTTTTGATTGAAAGCAAATATCTTTTAAAATATCTGTATAAATTTCAACTAAAATTATACGTTACAAAATGCTTTAAACGGGGTTGCCAATTGATTTGTGAACTTAAATTTGAAAGTAATCTGATTGAGTTAAAAATTTAAAAGCGAAAATCAAATGTATGACGAAAATCTAGCACATGAGAATTTTACTGCACTACTTTATCTATGATGCTAGTATTGTGAAGTGTAGTAGTATGAATTCCGTGACCAGAAGATTTTTGTCAAAAGCGGGATAAAAGCGGAATAAAACCGGTTGAAAAGCGGGATTCTGTAGAAAATATGACCAAAGAAGCGGGATTATATAAGATATCCTATGGAAAGCGGGATGTTGTAAATACACTGATGAAAATATATGACTCTTTTATAAATGCATGCAACAGTTCCATATCGTTAGAAGACATACGTTAGCTAAATAACGTAACTAACAAAAAACTTAAAGTCGCATTTTCAATTTTCAGTCGCATTAAAAACGAAAATGAAGAGACTTTTTACTTCAGTCAATTAAAGCATTTAATTTAATCTTTTTTCTCTATTATAACATTAAAAACAGTGTATTTATGTGATTTTGCATTTCAGTTAACGATATGTTCTTAGGAAATTCATTGAGTTGCAGGCCTTAAAACTTAAAAAAGTGTAGTTATAGATGTATTTTAAAAATTTATAATTTTTATAAAACAAAAGTTTTATAAATTGCTTTAAGCCAGATACAGATAATTTTGTCTTTAATACATGAAACAAAGTCATATTTTTGATCAAAAGCAGTTCTGTTTTTCACTTAGCCTGAGTCTTTTACATAGAGACTAGCAAATAAATTGAAATTAATCATTGAATGTTCTTTTTCACTAGTCGATTATCTTATGTTGTTTGCTAGTTTAAACTACCAAAATTTACAGTTTAATTCTACTGAAAATTTTCTTACATTCTGAATAAATTTTCTACAGAAAATATTCCTAAATTTTAATGTAATTTTCTTCATCCATTTTAATGTTATTTTTTAATATTTTATTTTTATTTTACAATTTTTTCTTGATAAATTTAATTGAAAAAAAGCAAATAAATATTTTGTCTTGACTATAATTCCGCAACTATAACAAAACAACGCACTAGTTTCTTTTTCTTGTTCATGATGTATTCATTATTTTGATGATATTAAGTGAAATTTACTTAAGGCAATGATTAACTATCCTACACAATTGCGCGATCTGTCAAATATGACATGTGTGCCACAAAGTATGGTAGTGTGGATTAGGGATGGGCAAGTGAAAAAAAATATATCGATATATATCGATATCGATATATAATGATACAATGATAGTTCATACGTAGTCCCCAAATTTTTTTAAAAATAAAACAAAAATAGTACCTTTCTTATAAATAATTAAGCTGGAAAGAGTTAATTTCCAGCATTTCATAGAACATACATCAACAAAATTACACTTAAAAAAGATAATTTTTCGAATATACAAAATATTATAAATAAAACAAAAGATTTTGTTAGTAATATTCTATTTGATGAAGACTGTGCCGAAATGTTTTTAAAAATTGCACGAAAAACAAAACCAAAGCTAACAAAATATCGAATTTGATACTGTCGATATATTTGGAAAAAATATCGATATATCGAAATTAAAAATATCAACGATATATATCGATATATTTTTAAGAAAATATCGATATATCGATATATTTTCAAGAAAATATCGATATATCGATATTTTTCCCTATTCCTAGTGTGGACTAAAAGTGCAACTATGTGACAGAATTTTTTTTTGGCAAGTCGTGCGGTGTCTTGTAACTTTATTATATTTTGTCGGTTCTTAAGCATTTATGTATCATGTGTTCGGCACCAAATTAGTTTCTACTTTGGGCTTTGAAGGCTTTTTCTGGATTTTCGTTTCATCTTAATGGAGAACAATTTTATTCTATTTTATTCTATTCTATAATTTGTATTACACATATCTGGTCAATCATGCTAATCCTGTACTATAATTATAAGACTTTAAGTCTTGTTGTATAGGAATACAAACAAACAAATAAATAAATAAATAAATTCAAATTGAAGGTACCATTGTTAATTTACGGTAACTTTTGGCAAATATTTGCCGAAAAACACGTGCCCAACAGAAAAGCTAACATTGTATTTCCTTTAATTTCAATATTTTTTAGATATTGGTTCGCATTTATTTAAGATATTGTAAAACATGTTTTTTGCAGCATAATTAACTTTATTTTGTGATATAAAAACCAATTTAAATCACAGTAACCCAATAGCCAAAGTATTGGTTACGCTTTTTTTTGGGCTAATATTTGCCAAGTGTAAACGTACCTTTAGTCGAACTCTATAGTACTTAAGTCGTTCAATTTAATTTTTGCAATAATCAAAACTTTCAATACTACGTGCCTTACTTGACTTCACCACCCTCACACTGTGAAAGGTACAACAAGAGTTCTGATCATGAGATCGTGGTTAGACTTGAAATATCATGGTTTTCAGTTCGGCCCTTATACAGTCAAGAATTTGTCTATGTCTTTTCAATTATTACATGATTTTAAAATTCCTTTCTCAATAAAAATAATTTAATTAAAGAATTAAATTGAACGAACTTAAACCTGAATAATTAAGTATCTTTGGACTAGAAATTTTTAAGTATTGCATTTTGAAGCAATGTCTAAAAAACACTTTTTTCAATTTTAAGTTCCTTTAACTCAATAAGTTTTTATTCGATCAACACAAGAAAGATCTATTTTGCTCAGTTGAAATATTTTCGATATTTTTGAAACTAATAAAAAAAAAACAAAACTATAAATTTTAAAATTCAACAAGCGGAATAACAATTTTAGGCGGGATCGACCTCTTAAAAGGGAGATAGTCCCGCCTAAAGCGCGATGCCTGGTCATGTTATACAGTATGAAGTGTATTATTTATTATATGACTGATTCTCATTTCTAATGTTTTTTTCGTGTTCGTTGAAAGTACACAGAAAAAAACAGATTTGTAAATACAATTAATTTTTTAGTTATATCAATTAAATAATAAATTGATTTTGAACATACAACGATTTTTGTAAATGAAATTTTAAGTTAAAAGAAAATCAGCAAAATATTTTCAATTAAATATATCAACAAAAAGAATTTGTTGACAAACAAATTATTTTATAATTTTTTTTTGTAGAATATAAAATTATTTCAATTTGTATATTGGTACATCTAGATATTAGTACATCTAGATGTATCTACAATGAATATTGTTGATTTTCCGAAAAAAATTTAATTATCATAATTGTCGTATTAACAACATTTTTTATATACAATTGTAACTCTCGAAGCGACTTCTCGCTCGTCTGCGAAAAACACTAGATGTCTTTGGGCGGAGTCGAACCGGCGACCTCTGGACTAATAGACTAACGTTCTTACCTCTCAGCTATAGAGCAATTCGTTATTAAATACGCATATAATGAAAAAAAACTTGATTTGCTTTGTTTCTTTTACGTGTATAATTTAACAAACAATTTTGTTGAGTAATTTAATTGACTAGAAAAATTTTAATTTGTTATATTAAAAATGATGATTGTTAATTTTTTCACAGGTTTGAACAAAAATTTTAGTTGGCATTTTTATTAAAAATATAATCAAAATTTGTTGAATTTTTGTGCCATACATAGCAACAAATTTAGTTAGTTCAGTTTGTTGTAAACTAAATCGAAGATTATACATCTGAATTGTATTGAATTCAAAATAAAGTGTGTGCTCTGAAAAGGTATTGAATTCGTATAAAAATGTATTGAGCGTTGCGTAAATAAAATTTTCAAGTATAATTTATCTATAAATTTTAGGACGTTAAAAAAGTTAACGCGGGTAAAGGGTAGAAACGATATAAAGAACATTATCTGTTTAAAAATTTTTGGTCTTCTTTGAAAAATTTTTGCTTCTACCGCACTGTGGGATGTTATATTTTCGAAGAATGTATTAATTAGGTCGGTCGTATTTTGCTACAAAAAAATTATGTATTTGAAATTGACATAACTTTTGACATTAATGACCAATTCTATTAATATAAGTCTTATTTGAAAAAAATTTGCCTACTTTTTGCTCATGTATAAATTTTTATAAAGAAATATTTTAAACAATCCAAATTTTTTATTTTTCCATGTTAACCCAAGTCAAAGTTGAAAGAGTGATCATAACTGATGTATAGTGCTTTCAAACACTATACCAATTTTTTGTGGTGTATTTTTTTTTCGCAAAACTCATTCCTGGTACAACCGCGAAATCAAATGTAACGTTTAATGCACAACACAATGTACGTTTAGAATGAGAATCAGCCACATTTAATCTAAAAATGTTTAAACTTTACAAATATGATTGTTAAAGGTCTACTGAAGAGTTGACATTAGCACTAATGCATTGCAGGCAAATAAAACTATTTCAAATAAATAATTTTTCAAAATATCTCAAATAAATTTAATAAAGTTTTAAACATGTTTTATAAAATCTTACAGCATAGCCTGTTTTTTTTTTATTTTCAGTTATCAACAAGTTGCATATTTTGGCAAAAAATAAAGAATCATAAATAAAAGTAAATATATCAGTTTCGTTTCCTATTCCCACAAAATCGAGTAAACTCGAAAGGAATGACTTTGTTTTTTCTTATCTTAAAATAATGCCTACAAGTTGTTTGTCATTCGTGACTTTTCTTTTTATTATTAAATCTTATTATCATATAAAAATTTATAAAATAATTCGTCGTATAAATTAATTAAAACTCTTTAAGCAATAATTGCAATGAATAAAAAAGTATTTAAAAACTTGTGAAATTGAATTGTTTATTGAAAAATGTTGTAGCATAAACTTCATCAATTTGTTAATAATTCGTCATTCGGTACTTGAATCTACATATGTTCTGAAAATTATGCGAAGTGTTGCATAAAAGCAAAAAAAAAATTCGCAAATAACAAATTGTATTTCAATTGTAATAATTTAAGTCGTAATTCAATAATATCAAACCATTTGCTTAAAACTTTATTGTAAAGAGAAATAAACTTGTAAAAATTAGTAATTCGTGACTGGTCTATTTTATGGCTTTTATTGTGTTAGTTTCTAATATGTGATTTCGTTGTTTTTGTTATTGAAGAAATGTTGATTTTGTTTGCAATGAAGTGAAGGAACTCAGTTGATAAAACCATAATTTTCATACAATAGAAAAATTTCAATTTGAGCAATTCCCTGACATAATTGCAAATAAAATTTACATTTATTCATCGTTTTTAATGATTTTTGGCTTATTTTATTCCAAATATATATGGCTTTCTAGTGAATGATAAAAATTTGAAATGTTTGCCTTCTTATTTTTTAAAAGCTTTTAAAAACGAAAAAAAGGTTTAAAATTTCATGAAAAAACTAATTTTTAGCCGCTAATTTCTGAATAGCTCCGCAACAGATGACAAAATAAAAAAAAATTATATGTTAATTTAAAGACAATTTTATTCCGCATATTCGGAGAGTTTATTTGTTCAAATCGGACGAAGCGTTAGCGAGTTATGATAAAGTATATTAGTGTGACCGCGAAGCGTTATTAGTACTAAGGACTCTTACATAAAAAAGGGATTTTATAATTACGATGAATATTTTTTTTATTATGGAAAGTGTGCATAAATATTTTGTATAACATAAGAAATGTAGTTTGTTGTTTTTATGTGGTTAAGGCAGAGTCTTATAAATTATAGCAGTTGTATGAATAAAAGGAAAGAAATTAAGAGAATTCTTTATATTCTTTGAATTGCATACCCTACAATCGGCATATCTCGAGATCAGTAAAAGGGATTCCAATAATTCGTTCAGGCGATTCATGTAGAAGTCAAAAATGTCAATTTAAGAAAATAAATTTATTTTATTATTCTTAATTTTTACTTTTTTTTAGAAAATCTGCGTGTATATCCACACTTATGAAAAGGCTCTTCCCAATTTTTGTCTAAATTCTTAGCGATATCTACATTATACAACGTTGTTTTTGGAAATTTCAAAATATACCGACCCAATTTTTTATAGGCCATTAAACACAAAAAATATTTTTAAATTTACGATTTTCGGTCATTGCTGAATGCAGGTTACATGTCCAAAATACTTAATATGTCGCGCTAAAAAACACTTTGTAAATTTATTCCCTTTTACGATGTGTAATTAAAGAGTGATTGCGTTAAACAAAGTTTTTTACAAAATTGAAAATAATGAAGATACTTTTTTTTTAATAAGAGGATTTTTTCAGGTAAATTAAAAAATTTTGAATTCTCAGATTTTTTCCGACTTCAAGAATGCAGATATTACAAAATTTTTTCTCCAATTTTACTAAAAATTTTGTCAGAAATCGAATACTGGCGTTTAATTTAAAATCCAAAAGTACACTAAAAAGTTATAAGCGAAATACTAAAAAAAAGTCAAGACAATAAAAATTTTCTTTTCTTTAAAGTCAAATATCTTCTAAGCTGTGAGAGATACGGAAATAAATATAAAGACAAATTTTCTTTGGATTTGGAAGCTTAACTCAACTCAAAATCGGATAATATTTAAAAAAGTTACAAGCCTAAAAATTTTTTTGAGTCCTTCTTTCGCCCACTGTAACTTCTCTCTTGCTTTAGCCAGCAGACCACAACAGCACGCGTTGTAATGCCTGACTCCTCCTCTAAAAATGTTCGAAGTTTCATATAAATCAGTAGATTTTTTACCATTTTTATTGTAAAAGTCCCCACTGTGCGGGTTAAATTAACTTTTTGCAAGAATATTAAAATGCCTTGGCAACTCTCCTCAGACGTTGTGTAAGTAAACTGATATTTATATTGCAATTGCATTCTATGAACTCTGACTTGTTACTTTTTTAAATCACATTGAGTTGATGTTTTTTTTTTACATTTAATTTTCCATTCTGTAGACGATTTTATAGAGTTGATGACGATGATGGTGTTGTTGATGGTGGTGATGGCAAAAGCGCTGATTGTACGGTTTAACTCTTGACTTTAGACTTCAAATAAAATATTACAAACATAAGGAGGAATAAATACGTACACATTTATAACATCGTTTTATTTAACAAGATGTTAAAATTTAAAGAAATTTACAAGCATGTAATTTTTATATGATAAGTGTTAATATTCCACAAAAATTACCACAATTCACAAGGCATTCAGGCTTATTTCGCAAATGTTCTTGAAGTAAATGGAATAACGTACAAACTTCATTATATGAAAAGATAAAAAAGCACAGAAAAAAATAATATAATAAGTAATACAATGTTATTTGTGGTATCAAGTTTAATTGTCTTATTCTTTTGTTTCAGCTAAATTTAAAATTTATTATGTCATTTTGTTTATAGTTTAACAATTATTATTTGATGGTATTTCTAAAATTTTATTTTTCTTTGTTAGTTTAAAAAATCTAATAAACATGACCATTACATAGCAATTTAAACTAAAAGCCATGCCACCATGCCAGGCCGTACCATAGGATTTTTATCTCCTTTTTATATGTTAATTGAACTAGTTTTTTATATATTGATTTTTATATTTCCGTATAAATTTTGAACCCAAAATTAGCATTGAAACATACGAACAACAAATTTTAATAATAAAATATACAAACCAAAACCGTATTACAAGAGGTGTAGCCAAAATAAAATCAGCCACAAACAACAAGTTTGAAAAAACAAACCCCACCTAAATATAAAATAATATTGTTACACATCAGTGCTTTGAACCAAAAAATCTAAAAATATATGTATAAAAAAAAATACAATTTTATATACATTTGTGATTATGTGGTTTTTTTTTGTGTTTTTAAGAAAAAATTTCATAATTTTTGCATTGAGATATTAAATTGCACATTAATTGCCCACATGTTCAGTGCATATTGTCTGCAACGAAAATACTAAATACCTTTAAAATATGTAACAACTCGTATACTGACACACACACACACACACACACACATACTTTGTACACTGAAAGAAAATTGGTATTAAATCTTTAAAATTCACAACTAAAATCGTAGTGTTGCTAGTTATTTTGATAAATGAAAGCAAAATTGATGGCAGACACCTCTAAAAGTCCTCTCTTCTTTAATGCAACATAGTAAGGCATACCTGTTTATGTAGCAAATTTGAAAATGTACTGTTTCGTGCCGCTAGTCTGCTAGCACTCCACAGCAATTCTGATCATCATAAAAGTTTCTGATAAGATCTAGTTCTACTGATATAGTGATTTTTATAGTTCCATAAACTACAGAACCCTAGTAAAAAAAAGAGCTTTCACAGAAGCCAATATGATCCTGAACTTGTGATCCGGTAGTGGCGCAAATCCGGATCATTTCTAATGATTTTTACACAGTGTTGTCATTGCTAGAAGTTTTCTTTTTCATTGGATCCGAAGTCATGTTGATAGCGTTAGCAAAACTTGATTTTTGGTATGTTATCTTTAGTAAAAGCAAAGGAACTAATTTTTAATTACTTCTAGAAAGTTATTTTTTTTTATAAATAAAAGTATGACAGCTCAAAACATTTATTTCATTTGCTCAAAAAGTCAAGAAATATCGCAAGTATTTGAGAAAATTTCGAATGAGCCTCAATTTTGTATAAGTACACATAGAAAACAGAATTTATAGCCAATCGAATTTTGTCGGTTCTGTAAACTATCATACAATTCGATTATAATCTCTGAACAAATTCGGTATATAGAACTGAATATCACAGAATGTCTCACTGAAATAAATAAATCTATTGTGAAATAAACTGAATTTTATATTGAAAATTTTAATTTTATTGAAGTCACAAACCAGAAAAAACAGAAAACACAAAAGCAGATACATACACATAAAACACATTATTAAACTAAACACAAAAAACATACTGCATATTGATGGAATCCATAATCCTTCAGAGTACTGCCGCTCAGAGACTCTATAAATGATAGAAACTATATTTTAGAATTGATGATATTAAATTGAGGAGGATAATTAAAAAAAAATTACTTCGAAAATTCTGTATATCACGGCACATATTCTCAGAGACTGCTGAAAGTCAAGACTAGCGAATAGGGAGGGACCTTAACTATTGTCCACAGGCTGTCTACGGTAACATAAAATGAATCATTTGCTCGGAAGCACAACAAATATCAATGAAATATAGTTACCTTTTACTTATATAGAAAACGCGATTATGGGCCGTTCTGAAATGGTATCTTGGCAAATTGCGATTGGAGCTAGTTTGCCTCTCCTGTAATCCGTTCCGCAAACTACTTGTTTTTGGCTCCGCCAGACAGAGTTAACCAGGCTAATCCATTACTGAAAGTTTTAAACTTACTTTTGCAATCGTTTGCTGATTTTACAAGCTTTCTACGGAAATAAGAAAAAAATCGCTTTTGATATAAATACATTTAATAGTGAAGAGATTACCTTTTAAAACTAATAAGAATTAAAAATTTATTGTTAATTTTAGCTGTCAGAGTCCTCCTAACAATTTATTAACTACTCTAAACTTCCATTCGGTTGCAAGCACCAAATGAGTAATTAGGAAACTACAAACGAAATTTCAGATCTAGGAAGGGTTATTGTTACTGAAATTACTCATAAGAAATATTATTTCAGGTATAAATAAGGAATTATAATTGAATTCATTAAATTTCAGCAGTTAAAGTAAAAAAATTTTTAATTTTTTGGAAGTTTCGTTATTGTAACAGTTTTCCAATCAATCTGTTTTCTCTGAGTAATATAACGTTTCAGTTAACTGTGTGGATGTTGTTAATAACTACTTCCTGAGAAGTCGAATATACATACATATTGATACTTTGGAAGTGGAGAAAAACCAGTTCCAGTTACTTAAATTTTTTTTCACTGGGAGTTTTTGTATCCTTCACATAGTATTTTCGGAATTATGCTTACCTCTGAGACGCATTTGACATCTAGAAGCTTTTTTAAAATCAACGGATATACTCTATTCGATACCAAAGACCCCTAAGGTAGAGCTTGTGGTGTCTCGGCTATACTAATAAATTCGCGATTAAAACTTTATTTAATAGGTGATCAGATCATTGTGAAGACAAGTAACTAACATATGCATTGAAAATGTTCATAAAAACCTGGTGATTTCATCAATTTAATTTCCTCCCAGGTCTTATATTGCAGAAAGTCAATATAGTAAATTTCTCAATTAATTAGGCAGGCCGACGTGTTTTGGCCACCATTGACTAAAACGCAAAGCATACATTTTGCACTGAAAGCAAACCCGTGATACCGTTGGTGTAATTTAGCATCAATGCTATGTCGTGTGTTTTAGCTTTTTACCACATGACATTTTTCATCATTGTGATGTAAATTTTTATATCAGCTGGTCATCAATGCCAATAATGATAAATCCGTCATCAATACAATGAGACACCGACATCAGCGAAATGACAAATCAGAATCAATTTATTGACAAAATGTTATCAATATAATGTTACTGATTGACAAACAATCATCACGTTGATGTAATTTGAAAACAATGCTGTATCAAGTGACTTCGTTTTTGACCTCATGACCCTTTTCATCATCTAATGTTGGTCTTGATCCGAAGCTCCTCAATGCAACGCATATTTATAAGCTGACAGACCTACCATTTCAGCCACGTCAACATATATGACATTGGAGGCACAATGTGAATATAAAAATTATTGTTGCGACATACATATACTTACTGAGTGTTATCAAAATTATGAAAAGGTGTCATACTCTCGTTTGCTTCAATGTTTTGTCTATACGTATATGCTGTACTGACTTAGTTTTTGAAAAGCTCTGCTATAGTAATGATAATGAGTATAAACTAAAGCGGGTTGCACTCCATATAAAAAAAAAATTTGTGCCGGTCACCCCTAGAATGAAAGATATACACGATATACAAAAAAAGTTTGACTTAAATAAAACAAAAATCAGCAAAATGGACATGAAAAAATAAACCAACGGTAGCAATGGCTATGGTTGTGGTGAAATGACAAATTAGCACAAATTAGTACTGATTTAATTTTTGTACACAGAAAAAATTATCACCAAGAAATTTTCAAACAAAAGTTTATCTAAAATAATATTTCATTTTCAGTAAATGTTCTTTACTCAATCAGTGAATTTTTTCTTTGGTTTCTATTTATGGTGCAAACACCAACAACAACAACAAAAACCAGTTTTCTGTGTAGTAAAAACAAACAGCAACAACAATGGTAGCAAAAGCAATGAGATTGTAACAAGTTTGCTTACTGAACATTTCTAAATGAATCTATTCGTTATTGTTGTTGCGTTAATTCTCATTAATTTTGTTGGAGTCCCTAGATAAACACACAGAATTGAACATACTTAACAAAGTAAAATTTCACAAATACTTAAAGGATGATCATGTTATTATTTCAAAATTAAAAATATATAAAGAAAACTTTTTACTGACTTAGACAAAAAGTTTGTTTGATATATTACAAGAAAATCAAGTACATATTTTCGTTTGATTCAGTAAACTATTTTTTTTAATTTTTTAATTATTTTTAGTTAAATTATTTTATAAAATCAGACAAAAATAATGTTTGATACATTATAGAAAATCCAGTAAAAATTTTGTTTGGTTCAGTAAATTATTTTGTTTAGAATTTGTAAAAATTTATTTACAAATTGTTTTATAAGTTTGGACAATTTGTTTACAAAAATAAAACTTTTTCAATCAAATTTTTGCAACATTTTTGTCTGTATTTATTTACACATTTGCTTGTAAGACCGTTTCTAGACATAAAATTTACTAATTCATTGAATTTGTTTACTGAAAATGAAATTAATTTTTTTTGGCATATATCCAATTCGCAAGAAAATTTTGTGTATGTATTAGAGGCCTGCACGAATGTACTCGATAGTACTCGTATGTATGTTTTTGTGTGTATGCATTTATTTTTTTTGTACGTATGTGTGTATATATGTATGTATACATTTATACATATAGATATGTATACATAAGAATAAACATTCATGCACACACAAAGTTCATACGAGTACATTCTACGAATACATTTGAGTACACTTTACAGCCCTCTAGTATGTATATAAGAATTGTAATCCATTCAACAGAGCCACCTCACAAGAACTGGTCAGTGATGCCAGAGCGTAGGGAAAAATCCCTACATGTAGGTAACTTAGTCAATCAAATAGGAACGTAGGGAAAATCGGACAGATACATATACATTTTGTGTTGGTTAAAACGAAACATTAGAGACGCCAGTGCTTCCCAGGTATTTTCTTTTGCACGCAGTGACCTTTTGAAAAACATCTGCTGGCAACACTGGTACTGATAAACAAAAATACACTGATGATGGAAGTACATCGGCTTCAAAAAGTAACGTTGCTATGTTCTGCTGTCTGTGTTAAAAATTAAATTGATGTAAGTTTTTCCGTACTTCCTTGGAATATAATCATGCCTGATTCTTGCAGAACATAACGTTACCAATCTTAGCCTAATAATCAATTTGGATTCATAAACAAATGAGTTCGAAATGATTTAAATAAATAAGTTTGGGTTCTTGTGAATTTTTAATAGAACTGAATGGCTTAGTTCAACTAAATTCTCACAACCTAATTGTTATAAGTATTTTTTATAACTATAATGCCATGAAAATTGACATTAAACTCATTTCGAACACACATCCAAATTTAAATTATTTTATGCTAGATAGTATTCTTTTACTGCTCTGTTTGTATATTTAAAAAAAATATATATATACATATATTTTTTTTTTGCAACAATACATGGAAAAAATGCGAAAGCAGTCAGGTATAAAATTTATTTAACAAATTAAACTAAACAAAGTGCTGGTTGGTTGTTACAAGACAAGAACAGTGTTCTTTTTTATTTTTTTCATACAATTTTATTGTTGATAAAATTTTTTTTTTGCTAATATATTTCTTACGCTTGTCTGTACTTCCAAATGCATGTAACAGTGCAAGGAATTTAACTTTTAGGGAAAATTGAATTATTTCGTTTAGCGATTAATAAAAAAAAGATAGAAAGAAAAAGAGTTATTTTTTATGACAAGGAAAAAATACTTAATTTTATGGCCTGGAGCGGTATCACGGTTTGTTAAACAAATATTAAACGAAGCATTTATTTAGTAGTAAAACCAAAGTTTATTCGTCAACAAGAAAAATCATTTAAGTTCGTGTGTTGTATTGGCTGGATAACGAAACATTCTGTAAAAACTAAATTCTATTAAAAGTAAAATAATTTTACGCTTACTTACATTTTTGCACGAATAAACTAATTTAAATATGTTAATAAAATCAAGTTAAAAATGTGTTTATTGAGTTTCGAATGGTTGAGTAATCAAACGCACACACACACACACACACACACCTGATGATGATGTTTAAAACAAAAGACTTAGAAAGCAGACTTGAAAATTAAAGTGCAAAATTATTAATTTACATGTGGCGTTGAAACGTTTATTAAATAAATTTATTACTTATTTCCAACAAGATGGTGCAAATATTAAATTAAGTGTATAATTCACTTCTGCGATCAACCCATGAAAATCATAATTTGCTATATATTTGCTGGTGTCGGGTGAGTAGAACTTAGTAACAGCTGTATAATTATTAGGATATTCAATCCGTTAGCCGTTAATCGGTTAATAACTGGTCGGTTAATTAAAAATAGGCTATTTTCGATTACCGATTAAACTGGTTAATTTCGGTCGACTAATTGATTAACCGATGTAATTAATTTTTTCTTATTTTGTAGTATTATAACATCTTTTTTTGTGGGTTTAATGATTTGTTTCGTCTCATATACAAAAGGTATGGGCTTAGAAATTATTTTTTCATGTCAAGAAGTGTGTTCAGTGATCTTAACTTAGGAAAAACTTTAAAATCTTTGGACGTGGCTCTAAAAGAGCTTAGTAAAATCTCTGCTACTCTAATTGAACTTAAGGAAATTATTAAGTGTTTGATTTATCATTTAATAAAAGCCAATAATACTATTGCCAATGATTTAATAAATAATCTAAAGATTAGATTTAATAAAAGACGAATTCAAGTTTTAAGTACACTACACTCAGGAATATTTTCTTCTAGTGGCAGTATTTTTAAAAACAGTACAAAAACGGGAAGTAAGAAATTCAGAAATGAAAATTTCTGTAAAATGTTAGCTGTTCAGTTTTGCCAGTATGAGCGGTTGCTGACCTGACAACAGAAGAAACTATCGATAGTAATACAAACGAACTTTTAACAGTATTAGAGGAAAAAAGTAGAAGTGCTAAGAATTTGAAAAAATTAAAATTGGACTCTAATGGGAAAATGGAGGATTTTATATGTTTAGAGAAATTTTTGAAAAGGGCTAAAATTCTAGAAATTCTTTTATATAGATTGCTTATGATTTCTCCAGCATCTTCGATAAGTAAAAGTATTTTTTCAAGTCAAGTTTTAACAAAACTAAAGAAAAGAATCGCTTAAATCCTAAACACTTCAACAAAGTTATTTTTCTAAAAGAGTATTTTGGAAAATCTCCTTAAACTATTGCAATAACTAATAAAATGTTGTCGCAAACTTGTTTATTTTTTAATTAATACATATTTATGAAATGCATGGGTTAGTGCAATAGCTCGATAAGCCACTTAAAACAGAAATTGGTTTTGTGAGCTCATTTCTTTGCTAGGTACCAAAGATTTGCATTCTAGAGAGTTTTGGATAAATTCTAGTATTTTGCTATTAATTATACTGCGTATTTACAGTAGAAAACTCCTGAAACCATACAATTTTAAATTTTCAATAAACTGATAAGTCGATTTATTCAATATTTTGATATTGTTGCTTACAGAGTTATTGCACTAAGCCTCTCAATATTTTTTTGATTTTTAGTTGATTTTTTCAAGAATTGTTATACATTTGTTTTTTTTATTAATAAACTCAAAATAATGCCCCTTATTCCGTAACTATTTGATAATGTCACGCCAAAACAATACAAACAAATTGACACTTGTCTACTCGCCGTCGACAAAAATTTACTACTATGAACTGCCTTTTTCCATTTTCTATGAATTAGAGAACATAAAGTGGCTGTCATTAATAGACGAATAGAAATTTGCTTATTTTTTTTGGTATTGTCTTGACGTGACGTCGACAAATAGTTACGGAATAAGGGGGAATAATTAGTTTATGCATTTTTTTGCTGGAAATTACTTAATTTATGAAAAAATTTTATTAGTCGGTTAACCGATAATTAACGAAATTAAGCAACTAGTAGCCGATTAAACCAAAAACCCGATTATTAAATCGATTAATCGATTATAGCAGAAACCATACAAAATGAGTACCCTAATACAATAATAAAACAAATTATGTTTCTTAATTAGACTAAAATTGTCGCATCAAATGCATCAACATGACTTTATCAAAAATGTGTTCAGAGCTTATCGAATTTTTAACAATAAAGGAATCTATAAATAGCTGTGTCAAAAGTACTGTGTTTATGGAATTTCTTAAACAAAGCAGAAAACTACAGAGCAGATGATTCACAAAATTTTTAATTTCCCTATCCACAAATTGATTTTAAGTAAAAAAACTTCAAGTAAATGAAGAAAATAGTTACCACTCAGTATTTTCGGAGTTTGAAACACAAAATAAAAATTTTTACACCTACCAACTGAAAAGCGCAAAAGGCCTCCAGGTAGTGATAAAAGTAATCGATTCATACGTGGATCCAGAAGAGGCAAAAGCGGGCCTACTATATAATAATTTTAAAGTGAAAAATGTTACTAACATTAAAAATAGAGAGCGAGTCCCCAACCACTATTTCGTGAGGAACTGGAGCCAGGTGACATGAAATTAAAAAAGAATGAAGTACACCCCATTTACAGCTTAAAATATTTGCTGCCCCGACGAGTTACCGTAGAAGAGCCACACAAGCGAGCAGGGCCCATTCAATGCCTGAATGGCATTGGCGGTGCAAGTTGCGCACCGTTTGTGTCGTCTGTATTGAACTACACAGCACTGCCAATTGTGATAAGCCAAAAGATGATACCAAAATTAAAAACTCTAGCAATTGACATGAAAATCACACTGTAAACTACAGGGGCTGCCTTGTCTATGTACATGTTAAGCAGTCTTTGTCTAACAGACGTAATCACACCTATGCTCAACCTATTACTTTCGACAATATAAATTATCCCCAGTTGCGCCAACCAGCTACCAGCCGGCCTTCATACGCCAAAATTTTTAAGGCTAACCAGCCCATAGCCCACAACATACCAAACAGCCAGTTCTCATACGCTAATGCTTTGAAGTCTAACCAGCCCACAGCTCAAAAACGGCCTCTTGCCAACGAAAACACTGGTTTCAGTTCTGATCGAATTGGGGCTTCAATAGAAAATTTAATACAAACAGTGAATTTTTTTACAACCAACATGACCTGCATGATGCAGGAAGTGTTGAAAATGCAGTCTACATTATTGCCGGGTGCATTAAACAAACCATGAACATAAAAATCTGTTTCTGGAACGTAAACTGCATCCGTCAACAAAAAACGAACTAGAGTACTATATAATGGATAAACAAATTGATGTTATGCTAATCTCTTAGACGTATTTGACGGGTAGAAGCTTTTTAAAATCAACGGATATAATCTCTACGACGCAAAGGAGCCCCAAGGTAGAGCTTGTGGTGGCTCGGGTATACTAGAAAATCGTGATTAAAACACTACTTAATGAGTGATCATTGTGAAGACTATCTTCACGCAACTAACATCTAAATTGGAGCTTTTTTGGCCGCCAGTGACTACAACGCTAAGCACACGTTCTGAGGATCTCGCCTCATCACGCCAAAGGGTCGCGTTTTTTTCACACAATTTCTAAAATGCGGTTAAATGTTATATCAAGTGGGCAGCCAACTTACTGGCCAACAGATCGCCGAAAAATACCTGATGTTATTGATTTTGGAGTAGTAAAGGGTGTGCCCAGCGAAATGATCCAAGTTGAAGCATCTTTAGATTTGTCTTCAGATCACTCACCAACTATTGTCACTATATATTCACATACAACTTTTTCACCCAGTTGTGATTTAACGATGACAACTACACGTATAAATTGGTTGAAATACAAACAATATTTGAGTGCTCATTGCCCAGAAAATATTCCATTAAAAACGCCTGCTGATTTAGATGACTCTATTAGAATATTTGAGGCAAACCTTAAGCAAGCTGCTCTAAATGCTACTACTACAAATCTTCAGGTGGGATATAATAAAATTTATTAAGCAGATGCAGAACGGCCTTTATCCGAAGAAGAGTTCGTAGAGAATGGCAACTCTACAGATCCCCTCAGCTTAAATCTAGGCTGAAGGAATGTATTACACAGCTGAAAACTCTACTAGAATATAAAAAAACTCCTTCTCTTCAAAAATTTCTGAATGGGCTCGACGCAGTACCTCAAACAGACTAATCGCTATGGAGATCAGCTTGAGGCCTCAAAATACCAGTGATATATAAGCCTCCATTGCGAGCTTCGAATGGAGACTGGGCAAGAGTTGACGCTGAAAAAGGGTACTCTGTTTGTAAGCCACTTGCAGAAAGTATTTACTCCAAATACGTCTGATACTATAATTGAGCTGCCACCAGTCCTCGCTATACCAGATGTTACTTTGAGGTTCAATATTCGTGAAGTTGAACACTGTATTACGAGCTTAAATTCGAAAAAAGCTTCAGGCGCTGATAAAATAAGCAATAAAATGCTGCAAAGCTGATAATTCTATTTATTTTTAACAGTATTTCGCGCCTCAAATGTTATCCCGCAGAATTGAATGTTTCGCTCATTACCATGATACCTAAGCCATTCAAAGATCATACGAAGGTGGAATCCTATAGGCCTATAAACCTACTGTCTAACATGTCAAAATTATTTGAAAAGCTATTTATGAGTAAGCTAGCACCCATACTAAATTGTACTGGATACATTCCAGACCACCAATTCGGTTTTAGGAGACAACATACAACGATTGAACAAACACATAGACTCGTGAACATGGTTAGAAAACCCATCGAAGAAAAGAAATATTGTTCTGCGCTCTTCATTGATATTTCTCATGCATTTGATAAAGTATGGCACGGATTTTTAATACATAAACTAAAGCAAAATCTACCCGAAAACATCATTAAACTTTTAGGAAGCTATTTCACTGAGCGAAAATTTGTTGTTAAAGAAGGTAATTTTCAAAGCCCTCCGAAACCCATTGAAGCAGGAGGTCCTCAAGGCAGCATTCTCGGTCCTGCATTATATCTGATATATGCTTCTGACTTTCCGGCAAGCAGCAACATACACATATCATTATTCGCTGATGATACAGCTTCTCTAAGTGTTCACAGAAGCCATCAAGAAGCCACCCGCAATTTGCTAGATTATATACCCCAGTTGGAACAATTGCTAAAACAATGGCGGATAAAAATTAATGAACAAAAATGTCTACACATTACTTTTACATTGTGCAGAGAAACCTGCCCACCTATAGAAATAATTAACCATACTATACCTCAACACACTGAAGTAAAATATCTCGGTGTTCATCTTGCTGGTCGTCTAACATGGAAGTCCCACATAAAAGCAAAGGTGACCCAAATGAAATTAAAAGCAGCTCAAATGAATTGTCTCATTGGAAGGAACTCTACTCTAAGCCTAGATTGTAAACTTCTTCTATACAATTCCTCCAGTTATGGGGCACTGCCTCGGCATCAAATGTAGAAAAAATTCAAAGACAACAAAATAAAATACTACGTACGATTACAGTAGCCCCATGGTATGTCAGAAACAAGTGAATTCATAAAGACTTAGATGTGCCACTGTTTAAGACAGTGTTTTCTAAACACGTGACAAGCTACATAAAAAAACTTAAGTTGCACCCAAATCTCCTAGCCCGAAACATCATTAACTTTAGAGGCCACACTCGGCGGAGAAGGAGGGACACTCTTGCTCTCAGCCCAACGCGAGAGACGTAAACAACCAAAGAACCAATTGCTGAAACAAATATTTTTGTCTGGCATTGGCTGCACTTAAACATTAAAATTTTATTGTTAAGATTTGATTACTTATTGTTAGTTCAATTTTATTGAAGATACAATAAATAAATATAATCGAAAAAAACTTCTATTAGACTTAAAAGGATGAACTGTAAACTAGAAAGAGTTTTTATTTCAGTGAAGTTTTATTTCAGGTTAGTTTTGCCTTAAAACATATAGAATGCCATGAAGGACATCCGATTCCATTTTTCATGCCACGTATTTCAGATATATACATTTATTTATAACTAAGCTTTATATATTAAAACAACTTTAGCATTTGAACAAAATATTTTTTCAAAGAATCTGCAAAAATCACATTTATTTTGTTAAAGAAATAAATAAAATACCAGCAGAAACAAACATCTTCAAATAAGTCGTGCTTCAAGCATAAATTAATCAAAAAAATAAATAAAAATTTGAATGGAAATCATGTAATCGATTTGAAACGGTATAGTGCAGCATCTTCATTTTTTTCTTTTTGTAAATTTTGTGTATAACATTTTGGTAACTTATAATTTTCGTTGATGTTTTTCTTTACTTCTTGCTTAACAATTTTTGGTTTGAGTGCTAATGTTAAATTATGTAATGAAACACGAATAAAAACTATGATGAACTTTATTATTTTTAATTTACAAAAAGTAAAAGAGAAAAAATGTCATAATAATGAAAACAGAACTCAGAAAAAAATAACAGATATAATTGATTATTATTATGTAGTCAAGACACTTGGAAGTTTTTATCTAACTTTCTAATCAATCTATGAATTGCTTAATATTTTTTTTGTTGTCTCAATATAATTCTGTCACAAAATTTTTTGTAATAAAACTCCTTTTTGTTTTCGTAACAGAATAACAACAATAAAAGTACTAAAATTTTTATAGTTTTTTGTGATTGATTTCTATTGAAAGCTGAACTGGAAGGAACCCTATTTCAATAACCAAGCAACCAACCATCCATCTATTCATCCAACCTACATTTATTTTTGTTCATAAACGTGGGTTAAATCAATTTAATTGAAGCCTGTTTATATGTATGTGTGACAAAAAATATAGATACAACATGCATATGAATTCATGTGTAGTGGCATTAAGCCAAAAAATAAAAATTATTTGTTGGTACATTTCAAACTTATGTCAATTTTAATTGGTTTTTCGTCAATAAATAAGTCTGAATATACACAATATTTCTAATGGATGAATTAGTATTAAATTTCATAATCTGAAGGTAAATGACATCAAAGATTTAGTTTTTTTGAGATTTCAACTATAAGCCGCCATAATTTTTTTAGACGAGTCTTTTGATTTAAAATATTTGTAGGTATTTCTATTCATATATCTAATATTCATTTGTTTTAAAGCAAATCATTTATTAATTAATCTAATGATCTTTTTTCTGTATGATTTATGTATTTGCAGGTAAGCGTTTAACTTCCATTAGCTATTTGACCTCTTTCAAAGTGAAATAATCGCTTAAAATTTTACGATATAAAATTGAGTAAGTATTGTTGATTTGTATAAAGAAATAAAATCTAAAGTGTATAACAACAAAAAATTATTGCCAAAACTTGTCAGCCAATATAATAAACAAAAACTAAAATTGGTTTCTATCAATTTAGTTATTGATTCAATTAGATGTTTGATTAAACACAAACATTTCTTATATAAAAAAAAATTATAGCACAAAAGATCCACTAGGTGTCGCAGCGCAGGTCTTTAGACCAGATCTATCCCCTATTCTGTTCTAACACCATTGCTTCATAAAAGAAAGGACCATTCGTCGAGGCGATACGAGATTCGGTAAGGCTCAAATGTTGTTGTATCTCTACGTTAGTGGCACCAATACCATAATGCCAAAACATGGACTTTGGGGCAATATAAAGATTCTCTCTGGCCTTGGCACCTCTTCAAGTTTAGTGCAGAGTCCCGTTTTTTGCATTGAAAACTTATATCAATTGTGAATAAAGTATTATGCTGACTATGCCAATTATAAGAATAAATTGTGAATGAAAATATGACAGGAAATTAAAAAAAAAAAAACATTACCACGGAGGAGACCAAATGCTTGAAACGAATATGATCCTGTGAGAAGTGTGAGAAAGTTTCCCGACAAATCCAAAACTAAACAAGGAGATAGAGAAATCGTTTCTGGAACGAAAACTTATTCTAGGTTGATGAGAAACTGACCATAGGAAATAATGTGTTCATTAATTAGGCTGACACTTAGTATTAAAAAGTTCAATTTCTCCCAGGCTAACCAAATTAAGGGCCAGCCTAGTGTTAATGTTCTGATGCCCTCAAAAATGATATATTTAGGATTTGCCAAATGAGAGTTCACTACGGCCCTAAAGTTCTATAACTAAAATATTTGGAATGAAATTATATATTTACTTCGATTCACCTACTCTCATAGAAAAATGTATCATCGCATTAATGACGCCCTATCATCAGAATTCTGACATCAATGCTATGACAAATGTCATCAATACAACGAAAACTGACATCAATCTGATGACAAACGTCATTGTACAATTTTGTCATAGTTAAGTGTCATCAATGCTATGATTGGAATGACATCAATACGATGTCACTTATATATTATTAAATTGTAAAATATGTATAAGTAAACAAAGTTTGTAGTTGGTATTTTAAAACAAATGTTATTGTTTTGTTTATATTCTTGAGTTTAAGTGCATTTTTAAAAAGTTAAAAAACATGACATTGCATTGATGTACACTTATTATCATTACTATGACAGATAAAATACGCAAGACCTTTTAAAAACTAAGCCAGTACAGCATACATACACAAGAAAAACATTGAAACAAGCGATAGTATGACACATTTTCATCATATTGATGTCACATTGCCATCACATGTGTCATCAATATCAAATAGAATGAGCGCGAAGAGAGTAAAGTGCGGAAAAACAACAAAAAACATACTCTTGACATAAATGAAATAAAAGAAGTTGTGGCAGAAAACTATTCTGTTTGTTTGTTCTAGATCAGTTGTGTTTTTAAAATTAATTAAATAGTACCGCGTGGTGTTCTTGTGAGTGAAAATTATAAGTATAAATATATACACACATATTTTTAATTATTTGTTATAAGTTGATTTGATTACACTTTTTGTTTGTTTTTAAAGTTATTTTGTATTTTTATTTTTGTTGTTATTTGCTTTTGCCTTCCTACTACTTGTGGAGAAAAAGAAAAAAGTGTAATTATATCAACTTAATAAATAGCAAAGCAAAAGAAAGTAGAAAAATATAAGTAATATAATAAAAGTGAAAATTTGTTATAAGAAATATTATATGGATAAAATCAATTATTATTATAATAAAAACATAATTATATTGTAGTTTTTATATATTTCGCCATAATATCAATTATAGTTTATCAAAGATGATTAATGACAGGTGATATAAAAGTTGACATCACAATGATGTAAAGTGTCATTGGATCAAAAATGAAGACACTTGACATAGTATTGATGTTAAATTACATCAGCATTATGACGGGGTTTCTATCAGCGACATCATAAAATTGATGTCACTTCGTCCTTTCTCTGATGTCGGTGTGTCATTGCATTGATGATAGATTTGTCATCATTGGTATTGTTGACCAGCTGATGTAAACGTTGACTTCACCATGATGTTAAGTGTCATGGGGTCAAAAATGAAGACACTTGACATAGCATTGATGTCAGATTACATCAGAGCTATGACGCTTTTTCTATCAGTGTACATGACGTTGGAGTAAGAAAATTATACATATACACATATCATTTTAGGTTGACAGAGTGATATGCCACACATATCATATCAGACATCAAAAGGGAATATCAAATCTAAAATGCCCAAATTATTACCATTTCCCATATGGCTTTTTCTGATTGTTGTTATTATTGTTGTATTAGCAGCTCTGCTGCTGTCGGCAGTTCCTTCCTCGGAACAAACTAAAATTTGTACAGCTGTCGCTCTTTTTGGACTTTTTTCTTTTCGAGTTCGGGCAGATTTAGTGCGTGGGATAAGTGAGGTTCAAATCGACAAGTGGGGGGAAGCTAACAAGGGATCCCTCTCGGATCATAATGGAATAATCTTCGAAATTGGATTACTACAAAAAAAAAACAATGCTTCAAAAACCCTGGCAGTACCGATTGGAATAAGTTGATCGGGATTTTTAAACACTTGATGGACTTGAATATAATGGGAGGAAATCTTCAACAAAGCTACTACCAAAGCCCTTGAGATTAACTGTCCCTTAACGAGAGCTAAGAAAAGTTTTCTGCCTTGGTGAAGCTCGCAGCTATCTAAACTGCGCAAGGCGCAACGTAGAGCCTTCAAAACAACCTTACCACGACAAGCTTAAAGCTTAAAAAAAGCTATAAGAGTCGCCAACAGAAACTCGTGGAGTAATTACCGTGAGTCAATAGACATTACTAGAGATTCTACAAGGCTTAGTAGGGGGCTCTGTCGATGAACCACTCCTGTCCAAGCTTCGTGAAAAGGGCGGATGGCTCCTGGTCAGAATTCTCTGCGGAGTCAATAGACATATTTCTTAGCACATAATTTCCCGGCTGTACGGACACGGCCAGTGCAAACAATTCCTTTAGTGGGCAACAGTACACTATCAATGATGATACTTTACCCCTGGAGAGAGTCTCATGGCCAATTAACTTCTCTTCGTTTAAATCGCCGAGTCCTGAGGGCATCACGCCAAAAATTCTATAGAGCATGAGAAGCTCTATCACGCCCTGGCTTGTTAGATTCTATAAACTTTGCCTCTCTCTAAACTACTTTCCGACTACCAGGATAAAGGTTAGAGTAGTTTTTATGCCCAATATTGGCAAGAAAAGTCACGAGGACGCAAAGGACTTTACACGAATCAGCGTTTCTTCTTTCTTGGTCAAGACGCTGGAAAGATTAATAGACTCTCATATTAGCCATCGGCTTTTAGGATTGCCAAGACTATCTGATAGTCAGGATGCCTACCTCAAGAGAATCTCTATTGAAAGAGCACTACACGAGGTGATAAGGTTCATAGGGATCCCTCGAACATAAACGATATGCTTTGTTTGCCTTCCTAGACATAGAAGGCGCCTTCAACAACGTATTAGTGGCAGCCATCCAATAGTCTCTTCGGTATGTCGATCTTGAGGAATACATCAGCAACTGGATTATTAACATGTTGAGGGCAAAAAACATCACTGCAAAATTAGGTAACAGCAAAAATTGAAAATAGGCATGCAGAGGAATACCACAGGGTAGGGTGATCTCATCTTTGCTTTGACTGCTCGTTGTTAAATCAATTATTTTTAGGTTAGAAGATGCGGGTGTCAAGGCTGTAGCTTATGCAGACGATGTAGTACTAATCGTATTACGGTCGCTCACGGACGGGATAAGCGACATCATGTCCATCGCCTTGGGCACACTCAGTAAATGTCCTACAGGATGTGATCTAGGAGTCAACCCAAAGAAAAGGAACAGCACAAAAAATATTTGAGTTATCCTGGACCGTAAACTATCATGGAAATTAAATGTGCAACACGGTGTTGTAAAAGCCACAGTTGCCTAGTACTCCTGTCGGACGATGTTTGGCTTAAAGATAGGGCTTAAGTCCTAACATGCTTAAATGAATGTACACATTAATTGCATGTCTCATATTGACTTACAGATCGGTAGTATGGTGCTTCGCCACAAGTAAGCTTTACAGGTTGCTTAGCTACTAGTCCTTCAGAGGCTCTGAATGCTATACTAAACTTATTTCCGTCTAACCTTCATGTATTGGCTATATACTCGAGCAGCGCGGCAAGACTAGTGGCAAGTGGAGATCAAGAAGTTATGGCTGTGGCATAATCTTAGATAAATTAACACCGACACCCTCCGATTACATGGTACTTCATCTGGACTTTGATAGCACATTCAAAGTGCTTATTCCATCCAGACGGGAGTGGAAGGGAGGTAACATAGAAATAAAATTTAAATTCAGGGTGTATACTGATAGATCAAGAATGTTCTTCTCGAATGACCTTGTGGTAAGACTCTCCTCTCCTTCCAACTTCCTGATGAAGTCAGTGTATTTTAGGCTGAAATATTAGCCAGAAGGGTGGTGGCCAGGTTGCTGATTGACAGAAGGCTCCAAGGACGAGTCGGCATCTTCGTCGACAGCCAGATGGCACTTATCTCTCTAAGGCCACACAATACATTTTTTAGTCTAGTTGGCCAGTCTAGATTCGGTGGTCAGACTGACGTTTTCCTCATCTGGGTTCTCGCACATAGCAACTTTCCTGGCAACGAACAGGTGGATGAGTGGGCCAGGCGTGGCTATGGACGCCTACACTGCTGAACTGGTAGCCACGCTCCTTGGCACTATTAGAAGTCATATTCTTAAACATTATCGTAAGAAAGCTGAAGACAGGTGCCGCAAGTTGAATACGTGCAAGGTAGCTAGAAAGATGTGACCTTGTTACAACGATAGGCGTACACAACAACTGACTAACAGAAACCGTAGGAACATCTCAAGCCTCGTCGCAGTAGTGTTCGGTAGACATGCTAGTAGAGTAGGCCTTTCCTGCAACGCGCTCTGCCGTAATTGACGGGATCAAAGTAAAAAAACATTTTTCCAGTTTCTTTGCGAATGCCAGGCCTTACAACTCTCGAGACAATATACTAGGCGACGTATCAGAGCTATCAGAGATAGGTCTATGTGACATAACCAATTATCTCAATAGGACGGATTGGATCTAGTACCTAATACTAGCTTCGAGATCTGGACTCGGACCTGCATACGTGGACGTTGATTCTACTTGATTGCTTGTGAGTATAAGCAACCACGTAAACCAAGCAACTAACAGCTGTCGCTGAATTGACAATCTTTGGCCGATTGGGATTCAGACGTTCCAGAGCGTAGATCCAACTTTTGTGATTATGTTTCTTTCGTAAAACATACGATAAGTAAAAAATAATTGAAAAATAAAAGTATGAAAAAAGTTTGACTTAACCGTTGTAGGAACCCACATTCTTCATATTGCAAGTTAAGTATTCTACCGAACCATGAAACTGATCTGGCCGGACAAAATTTGTTGGGATACTTAGAAAGATAGGAACATTTTATGACACAATTTCACATATATAGTCAACTCAGTACGTCCCATCGAGATTCACAGAATTTGGAATGCTATGGTGAAAGCAAGATGCAGCAAAATCCATTTTATCGGCCATGTCACAGAGTTCAATTCCGTTCGGAAACGGAATTCAATTCACCCCATTTTTATAGCAGCTGGTGTCTAAAAAAGAAAACTAAAATACGCAAATTTTTTCAGTGGTGCCTAGACTGTTGGTAGCGCTTGTATATTGGGGTATGCACCGGCTAGGGCTTGTCATCTTGGGGTGGATTGAATTCCGTTTCCGAACGCAATTGAACTTTGTGACAGGGCCATATATAGAAATTCATGGGAAAAAGTTAACATCTCCTTGATATGGTATAGGAATTGTATTTGTTTCGGTGATGCAACAGATTGAGTTCGAAGAACCATTTCTTTTTCGGGTTGAATTTATATTTTCTTTAATTAAATTGTTTTCCTTTTAGTGAAATATCTAAAAATTTATCTATGCTGGCTTAACTTTATCATATGCTAAGTACAGACGAATTAGCATTTGAAGCAAGAAAGACATGTTGTTTTGATATATCAATATTTTTACTGCAAAGACCCACATTAAATGCAGGCAGTCAAATATTAAATGAGGTTAGCAGGAGGCGACCTCATAATAAAGTGATTAATATATTTAACACACATTTTTTCATAATGGAACATTTTAACGGTTAAATAAGAAAAAGTAACACAATATGCCGCCAGCTTCATTCAAATGCTCTTAATGGATTTCTAACAATTATGCTTGTTAAATATTGTTACAAAATCATTGAAATAACAATGATTTACAACAAAAAACTTTTAATTTCGTTTTGTTCATAGCTGCCTGCATGCAATATATATATCATTATTAACATTATGATTCGGTTTTTTTTTTACTTCGTTTAAAGATAATTAGGATTTTTGTTGCTGTGGTGTTTTCAAAGATGAATTGCTGCAAATGTTTATTAGCTGCACCTTAATCTCTTAATAGTGTAAAAGTTATTTATTGTTTTTTTTATATTTGAGCACCCGACAAAAAATAGCTTAAGTAAACAATGAAGATCTTTTGCATAGAATTGTGAAATATTTGGGGCCAAAACATCATAACTTTAATAAATGCGAATCAATATTTAACAAAATATTGGAATTAAAGGAAATACACTTTTTTCGGCAAATATTTGCCACATCTGACCGTACCTTTATATATACAACTTTTTCATGAAAATTGAATACGAGGATTATATCACCTAAGTTGATATTAAACTGCACTTTCCCAGTGTTGTCGTTGGCTTGTTTTTCTTCGTTCCCATTTTTTTTTGATTTTTTGTTCTACTTAAGTCAAACTTTTTTTGGTTTTTTTTTTTTTTTTTTTTTAAGAGAAGTAACAAGTAACAGTTAATTAATTAATGTGTTACCTTCTTTGGGAAAGGGATAGTGTAGAGAACAGGTGGTGAAGTGGAAGAGAGATAGAAAGCTTAATTAATTTATAACTCTGCTTTTGAGCGTTTTTTTGTAGATCAGTGTTGCAAGCCCCTCTGGTGTCAAGTAGAGGAATGGAGTTGTTTAAGCTGTGTAGCCATTTATTAGTTATTATACTTCGCCGACGGTTCTGCTACAATACCGACGAAGGAGGGTGCTGTAAAGTGCATTAGGATATGTTAGTATTAATTGCTGCTGGTACTGCCAAAGTGATCAGTGCTATGCCTTCATCACCTTAACAGCCCAACAACAACCAACACAATAACACAACAATGTACATGAGAAAAATGCATGATATTGTTGGCTTGGCTGAAACTAGTCTTGAACTCAAGACCTTAGGGTTTGTAGTCAAACGCGCTAACTACTCAGCCAACAGCACCCTTGATTTTATACTGAAGTAAAATGTGAAAGGCTCAAACCAGTAGCTAATTGTTTATTAATATGATTATTTCTAACTTATTTGCTTACGAAGCCAAATTGATTATTAGGCTAAGGTTCGTAATGTTATATTCAGAAAGAATTGGGCATGATTAATATCCCAAGCAATAAGAAAACAGGAGCATCAACTTAATTTTCCAACGTAACCAGCAGAACATAGCAGCGTACATAGGGGCAAAAGTATATCAAACCGCGCGATAAATCAACCGTCATCTTTTGATAAGAAAGATTGGTACCAATGGAAAGCTAGGTTTCTATAGATATCAAATATATAAAAATATCATAGCCTCCCAAAGAATTTTATTAAAAAAAAACACAAACTAAAAAATATAAATTTCCCTTTTTGATTTTGAGGTGCATATGAAAGCTGTTACTATTTTTTGTTACTCCCCTGTGAAAAACTTTTGTGCCAATTGTCTTTAAAGTAATTGTCCTTTCACTGTTGGAAATGGGAGTGAAAATGGCGATATAATGCATAGGTGAAAAGGAGAAATGGGCTTAATTTTGGGGGCGTGGCATAAACTGAATATATTAAAAGCTAGGCATACAAAGTTTTAGAATGGCTTTCTTGCAACGTGCAAAAAATTTAACATTAGGAGGGAAGTATCCGGGATGCCATTAGTGCCCAGAATGCCCAGAGCTCGATGTTGGATTAAAAAGCCACCAGACTAAAAAATTAAACCACAGTCAAGCCATAAACAACGATATGTAATATGAAGAAATCTGACTTCAAATGGCGGCGCTATATACACATAAAAAATAAAAAGTGCAGTATTTTAAGGCGTGGCAATTTTTTCCTTTTTTAGAAACGTTATTGATATATCATTCATTCTAGGAGCTGATTGCTCCGACTTTTTTTGAAATACCCTCCCTATAATACTACAAATATTGGAAAATATATAAAATGTATAAAGTGAAAACTTAAATAAAATTCAATATCACATAAAATTGCAAAAATTTAAACTTGGATGCAAATATAGATATTTTGTTCTTTATTGTGTATAACTTTTACGCTTTTGAAATATTAAAATGTAGAAAATATAGGTCTTACAATTATCCTTTTCATATAAACATGAATCTGACCATGAATGGTCCATAATTTTAAAAATATTTTTACACAGATCCATTGTCTAAAAATCACACCAATACAATGTGAAAACAAAAAAATTTTAATGAGAAGCATATTTTTTTGTCATGTCAAACTTTTATATTTTAAAGAAATTTTTTAACGCTTTGAACATTAAATTTTTTACTTGACTTTACAGAAAGAAATTTAGAAAAAATTTAGAGCAAAAGTTATGTGAAAAAGTGTTCTCTTTCAAATAGCATATTGTATTCTTTTTAAATCCAATTTTTAGTTTTTGATTTATCACGTGAACTCCCCATATGTCTGCCCCTATGTGTAGCGCTATGTTGATCACATAATACTTCAAAAGTCCTTCCTTGAATCACATGTAAACAAAGCACCTCTCTTTAAATATAGTGGACGGATCGTAAGTAGTGATGGTATAAAAAATGTTTGTGAATAATTGTTTCTATGTATTGATCAAAAGAATATTCTCAACCTACACGGCAGAACAGAACTTTTATTTATTGAACGGTATTTACTCAATATTAAAGAAATACTTCGTTTTAAAATAAGAATAATATAAAAATAACAGAAATATATTAAGAATAAAATTTAGAATTTGAGGATTACGATTTTCTTTCGGTTAAGGGTCGATATAAAGTCTTGAATATAATATGAAATCTTTTGAAAGGTATAAAACTTCTAAATATCATGTTACTGATGGCGCAATCAGACTATATAACTAAATAAAAAAAGACACCAGTATATATTACATTTTTATTAGGGGGTTTTACTTAATAAAAAATATTTAGCAATTATTAGAAATAAAATCTTTATAAAATTTCTGGCGGCTTATGTAAATAATTGGAATACATTTACGTTATTTAAGAGATTTCAATATCAATATGTGCATGTCTTTCCACACATAAAGGAGTATTTAATAATTTTTTCAAAATTTTCAATAATTCTTAGGCGGGGGAATCGAGTCTGGGAGACAACGCCCCCCAGAAGGCACCTTGCTACGCCAATGCTTAGTGTACATGTTGTAAATAAGGTCTTAATAATTAACATACAAAATCAATTATATTTTAATGTAAAAAAACCGCGAAGAAGTTTAAATAAACAAACAAAATATTAATTTCAATTCAATTGTTTTCAAGTAAAACAACTGTAGCTCCAGGTTTTAAAAATCAATTATAACCTTTAAACCCGCTTACGACAGAAGTGTTTATTGTTCATTTGAAAGAAGATTACGTTTCTTCAATTAAAAAAACATTTTCAAATACATTTTCGAAATATCAATAAAAATTTCAAAATGCACATTTTGCTTAACTCCAAGTCAAATTACACTGTACAACAAAATTAAAAAAAGGTATTAAAATTTAAGGACTCATTCTGATAGATATGCCCAAAAGAAAAAAAGTTATACTGAATTGGCGTAGGAAATCTTTTAATCCTAACATGTTAGGTTTGACCTGTGCTCAGCACTTTTGTGTAAAACGCTACTTTAAGCCGAAAAAAATATTTGTCATAAAACTCCGGATTTTATGAGGATAGTTTGAATTAAAAATATGTCTTATGTAAAATGTCACTATTAGTGACCACACAGAAAAGAGATGAGAGAAAATTTGCCAGTAGGTAGCATGTTTCTAAAAATATATATCGAAATTTGTGTTGTACAGTGTTATTACGCTGGCTATTTGTATTCAAGTAAATGGTTGTTAACAATAAAGAAAAACAATGTTATTGGTTAATAGTTTGTTTTTACTTTATTGCTTTTTGCTTTCAGTTTCTTTCAATATTTAAATAGGAAGCCTTCAAATGCCGTAGGTGATGTCAGTCCGTCATCTTTTTCTTTATATAGAAAATTAACAACATTTAAGGCATCATTTTGGGGAATGTATGCCAATAACCAGCAAAACTTTAATAGTTAAACTTTGTTTTATTAAAAAAAAATTACTGAAATGTTTTTGCATTAAATTGAAAACAAAAATTTAAAGAGATGATTGTAAAATAACATAACTTTGTTAAGGCTGGTTTTTGAATTTACCCTGCTCTAATTGCACGCCTCATAAGCGAAGCGATGAGGTGAGTACTACTCTCACTTCACGCGAAACTAATGTAATTTTTATTATTTAAACTTATTAAAAAACTGTTTAAAAAAGTTCTGTCTTGGACGTCCGTTTGTCTGTATGTACGGATCCTGTATGCGGTCACGATAACGCCCGAAAGACTTCACTAATCGTGTCCTTTTTTCTTTTTTACGCGTCAGTATAATTAGGAATAGAAGCCTATTTAATTTCACGGTCTAAATGAGATTATGAGGGGTGCACTTTTGGATTTTCCAAACTATTTTATTTTTAATTTTTCGCACAAATTTTAATTTATAAATCAATTAAACACGATTAAATATATAAAATCAAAAACATCGCTTTTTATTCATTTTAATAAACACTCACACATCCACACTAATTAATTTGCCTGTACATGTGTTTTTCAGCAGTCCATCTCATCAGCGTTGTCAATTTTTAGATTTCAAAAAGCACTGAAACAAGTAAAAAATCGCGTAATTCTTGAAAAAAAGCACTGAATTTTAATTTTTTTAGTTTTATTTAAAAAAATTTTTATATACCAGCCTGTTCTGTAAATCGAGCCGATTTCTATTCTACTTCTTAGAGCTTAATATATCATATCCGATATTAATTCATTGTATATGATCATCATAGTTATTGCTACAGGTTTTTCATAGAAATGAGCGGGTTATCATAAAGAAAAAACTGAAACTTTTGAATCTGTTTTCATTCCTACTTAAAGACTTTGTACAATAAGGACCTGTCAGTTGTAGTTAAATCTGTAATAAATATAATTACATATGTAAAAAAAACCCGACCTCAAAGTAAAGATCTTATGTATTATATTACAAAACCAACGCGATTTTGTGTTAGACTAAATACTGTGCTTGTCTACAAATGTGATGTCCGACCGCAATTTTTCAAAGTACCAAACCTTTCATGTCCTTTCAAATGATTTATTTTGAAAATCTGTCATTAAATATCGGGGTTATGTGATAATTAATATATTAGACTAAAGTGGTAGTCCGACCGATTTTCACTTCTATGGTATCAAACTGCAAGCAATTCATTTGAAACAAAAAACAATATTTTTTTTTTTGTTAGATTTTATTAATGGCCAAATGTGTTTTACTTCTGTTATTTGATTTGTAATATAGGCCAGTAGCTTATATTACAAATCAAATAACAGAAAAAAACAATTTTTTTTTAAATTGGTTCATAACTGGAGGATTATGCGATAATTAATATTTCCGGGGGAGGCAAGAATGCCCTACAGATTTTCGAAAAAGTAATTTTAAAAATCGGTTCACATATGACAGGAGCAAATTTTCCCAAAAATTTTTGGAAAAAAATTATGTTACAAAACTGCAGGCAAACCCTTTCAAATAAAATTCGGTTTACAAATTGCAGAGTTTTGATTGGGGGGAGCGAATTTCCTCACCGATTTTCGAAAAAAAATTGTGGAACCAAATCGCAAGCAAACCCTTTCAAACAAAAAAAAAATAACTTTGAAAATCGGTTCACAAATGACAGAGTTATGCCAATACAAACATAAAAAATACGCACGAGTTCATAATCTCCTTCTTTTTCGATGTCGGTTAGAAAATAAAGATAATTACAAATCCAAAGTTATTTAATTAGTTTGGCTTAAGTTCATTTTTAGTTTAATCTTTCGATTAAATTATTTTTATTTAAGAAAGAAATTCTAAAGCATGTAAATATTGAACATTCAAAGAAAAATTTGGCTGTACGGAAGGTTGAACTGACAGCTGTTTCGGGACCACCAAGTCTACTCATCAGAGTCCTTTACCCACTTTGATGAGTAGACTTGGTGGTCACGAAACAGCTGTCAGTTCAACCTTCCGTACAGCCAAATTTTTCTTTGAATGTTCAATATTTACATGCTTTAGAATTACTTTCTTAAATAAAAAATAGTTTGATCGAAAGATTAAATTAAAAATGAACTTAAGCCAAACTAATTAAATAACTTTGGATAAAAACCATACAGTTCGACTAAAAATTCATAACTCGAAAATTACAAATAAAATTTTCAGAATACTTTGGCATTTTAGAGGACTTTCTAGCGGGAAGCTATGTAATTTTTATCAATACTTATTAGGAGGAGACTGAAACCTTTCGAAGGAGACAAAATCCGATTACGCGCTCTAAAGTTATTTAATCTTGAATATAACGAACATTTCTCAAAAAATGAGCGAGATGCCCAAGTTTAGACGGCTATAAAAAGAAACCATAAAAAGCAACGGGCTAGCTCTTACGATACGTGATGCGCACGTAAGAGTAGAATATACATACATACATATATTAATGTATGTCAAATTTCGTGAAAACGGAAAGTTTTTGAAATCTGAAGTGCCAAGCAAACGAAATACATAAAAAAATTAGTTTTAACGGTGTTCGACAATTAGTTTCAATGGGGTTCGACAAAAACGGCAAAAGATGAAGCTCCACTGATTGCTCAAATCAATTTTTTCATTGCTCAGCAAGACTGCAAAAAACGTGTTCAGGAAATAGTTGCATTAGCAAAGAATTATACACTTGAAAAACATTTTTTATATAAAGAAATTAATTTTCGAATTTTGGTTTTAGTGCCACCGTCAAAAAATAAAAACGCCAAAAATTAGACTAAAAAAGCACCGAGCACTAATTCCAAAAATTTTCACGTCGAAAAGTTGAAAAAGCACTAAAAACGGTGCGAAAAGCACTGAGTTGACAACGCTGTATATCATAAGATTGTTGCTATAAAATTTCTTATAACAACGCTCTCATAAAAACTCTTATAACATTGAGATAACACTAGTTTGAAGTCTACACGCACGGCAATCAGACTTAACGATTTATCGCCATTTTGACGATTTTATGTTCCAAAAATAGCAAAGTGACTATTTGACGAATTTTTCATAAAAAGTGATGATGTTATGCAGTGCTAAAAATATAGCAATTTCTTTTAATAAGCATTATGTAGCACAAAGAAGGAATATTTTTGCAAACGAGACAGTTGGATTTTCCTCGTGTTATATGTTTATGAAGAGGACTTACATATGCGAGGGCGTGTCAATCCGTCCGTGACTTTTTGAATGTTCCGCCTTTTAAATGAAAAGACAACACTGCTCCTGTCAACAGGCATCTCTCAGTTAGCTCCTGTCAAAATTTTAACAAGATGCGTCAAATTTCGAGTAAATAGCGAAAAACAGAAGTTTTTCAAAACTTGTTCGAAATTCGTGGGAAAACGAACTGCGAACATATTGTCATGTTTTAGTTTGATTGTTTTTTGACAAAACTGTCAATAAATGAATTGAATTTTCTGGTGTGCGATTTTTTTTAAGATTTTTAATAGTTGAAATGACAATATTTTTCTTTTTTTTTTAAATTTTATACATAATTCTCTCTGCGATTGAATTTGACAATCTCATCTTACATATTTGGGGAATTCACAAGGTAGTCATAAAGTCATGTGTTTTAAAATAATACCACGAAAAATTATGACTGCTTTGAGAAACCCCTCATAAGTAATTGTGCTATTTCAAATTTGTATCAGCTGATAAATAAAGCAATTATAAATCAGAATGCCAAGAACTAGTGAAAAAATTTAAATAATATCCGTTTTGTTTTTGAATTATTCAACTTGTTAATAAAGTAAATAAAGCCCAGCAGAATATCTTTTAAACTCTTTAATTAAAATGAAAAAAATTTAAACGCACACAGAAAGTGAAATTGTTCAAATACATAAATATAAACGAAACCAGCTGTTGCCGGCGACTGGCTGCCAGCCAACTAAAGTATACAAACAAAATTTTCTCACTTGCATATTTTTAAATGTCTCGATTTTTTATTTTTAATTGTTACACAGTTATAAAAATATAATCAAATGTGAAGTTATAAAACTGTGAACAATTTTAGGACATACTTTACTGCATATTGCATACATTCATTTATAACAACGGCGGCGGATTGTAAATATTATCAGCGGCTCGACGCAAGAGTTTCGGCCCTTCGGTTCAGATTTGTAATGTGCAGTTATGATAAAATAATAAACACAGCATAAAAAATCTTATTATTATTGGATTTTTTTGTTTGAAGCACAACAACAATCTTTTTAAGCTATCATAAAATATTAGCACTTTATGACATTATGACATGATAAGACACCTTGTGAATACCCCAATTATGTTACGTGTAGACTTCAAGATACTACACTAGAGACATATGTGAACTTGGTGATCAATATTCGAAAAATTCCGTATAATTTAAAAAATTTTCGGCACGGTCTGGATTTTAGCCCTTTCCGATTTTAATATAGTTTAAAGTATACATTCTACTCTGACGTGCGCATTACATGGTGCAATAACTAATTCCATACCATTTATGACTACAATTTTAAAGCCGACTAAAACTTGGACATCTCGGCTATTTTTTAAAAATGGTTCATAATATTGAATATTGAATAAGTTTAGAGCGCATAATCATAATTTTTGATAGAAATTTGCATGTTATCATAAAGAAATTTACTTATTTTGGCTTGAACTCGGTTTTATTTTAATTTTTCAATTATAATATTATCTAGAGAAAAAATGTAAAGCATGTAGATAAAGAAAAATTTTACTATTCCGAGGGTTGAACTTATACGTTTCGAGGCCTCCCGGTCTATACACCAGAGTTCTTTACCGCATAAGCCACACGACCAAAGTCGCTAGTTTCCAGTCAAGTACATATCTTCATATAATAGTAATAGTAATTACCGATGATAAAACACACTAATATATAGAACAAGAAGCTTAACACAAGACATAAAGAAAAATAGTGAATATCACCAATAAATATCAAACGAAAAAGCTGAAAAAACAGCTCTAAGAGTGACAGCATTAAAGGTAAACGATAATCAGCTATTTGACTGGAAACTATTGACTTTGGTCATTCGAAACTAAGAAAATTTTTTTGGATTTAGCTCATAGAGTTCGACTAAAATTCATAACTTAATAAAAAAGGAATTTTAACCTTTGAGTCAGCTTTCATCCTAAAATGAAAACTTTACTCAATAGAGACCTGTCAGATGACTGAATTCCGTAATAAATATTAAGCAAATAAAAATAAAATGTTCATGATATTTAAGAACAAAGCATACTTTACCATTTTTGAGACACTCGTAGCAGAAAGCTATGTCCTTTTTAATCGATACTTGTTAAGACTAGAACGAAACCTTTCGAATTACACCAAAATTGTTAATATCTAAGATCTCTAAGGTTATTCAACCTTCAATATGACTAAGTTTTTACAAAAATGTCCGAGATACTCAAGCTTAGGCGGGTATAAAAGAGGAACCATAAGAGTTATCACACTAATTCTGGCACCATGTGATGCCCACATAAGAGCTTATTATAAGTTTGATCTACCGACCATTTTTGAAAGAAATGAGATAGGAGCGGATTATATATATTTTGGGTGTCCTCTTTCCAAACTCAAGCCTCGTCTTACGAAATTGTTAAGGGTTTCTGAGATATCGACTTGATACGTCACTAGTTGATGTAAGCAGAAATTCTTTTTTTTTTGCAAAAATTTAAAAAAACTTCCTTTACTTTTGCTTACTATGCATAAAAACCAAAATTAAATGAAAACTTATTTGAGCAAGCAGAAAACCAAATAATAATAAAAATTCGACAGAAACGTTAAAGCAATAGTGTAAATACTGCAAAAGCAGGTATATTAAAATGTATATCAAATGAAAATTTGAAAGGATCTCTATAAAATTGCATACATACATAAAAGTACCGTTATATCGATCATTTTGTGAAAAAACCGTATTTTTACATAAAAAGTCGCGTCAAAAATTATAAAAATTATATGGTTCGCAATGGGAAAAATTTGCCCAATATCAACAACTTATCTAGTAGCATAAAAAAAATTAATAATAAATATGTATTGAGCCCTATTACTCCGGAACAAAGAAAGAGTGGCAGAAACAAATTACACAATATTTTTCAGTCATATATGGCTATTGCCCCATGATATTTCTTTCTTTAATATTTAAAAGTTTTTGTATTTTACATGTGTTTCCTTAACAAGTCACAGCAGTTTGTTTGGATATGCCGCAAAAATGAAAAACATTTGAGAAAAATTGTGTATGCACTAGAGGTCTGCGCGAATATTTTCGAAAGTACTCGTATGTATGTTTGTGTGTGTAGGCATGTATGTTTTTTTATACATATGTGTGTATATATGTATGTATATATGTATATTTGGTCGTGGCTATGTATGTACACACTAACACATGCATGTATACATAAGTATATACATAAGAACATATATCTATGCACACACGAGATTCATACGAGTACATTCTACGAATACATTTGTGTACACTTTGCAGCCCTCTAATATGCACCATAAAATAGGGTTTTTCGTTTTCAATAAAAGCTTAGTAACTTTTAATTATATATATGAAAATTTATAAAAATTTACATGTTTGCTCGAAACATATGCAGACTTAAATAGTAAAAATTGCAAACAAATCTATTGCGTATATTTTCAGAAAACTTTATGCAAACCTTCTTTAACGTTTTTTTCCAATTTGAGTTTGTGGCATATGCGCCAAACTAATAATAAGCTGACAATATGTCGAATTTCACATATTTCTGATGCCTTGTTCTGTGCTTAATATGGCAAGGGGTTCACCCAAAAAATATGACAAAAAACCAACAAAAAAAATTTAAATACTTGTATTATTTTTACCTGGCTTTTTTCTGGTAATCTCATAAAAAAGTCTTGATAACCTAATTTTTGTTTTAGATACAATCACTATCTTGAGGCAAAACACAAACAAAATATGATTTTTATTTGATTGTGGTTGTTATTCTACTCACATATATCTGGTTAAGTTAACTTTCTTGGGGATATTGTTTTATTTTTTGTTTTTTGTTTATTTTTTGCACTGAAACTGACATCATCTTGTAACAATTTTAAGTTTAAAGGTTATTTAGAGTTTGATTTTTGGATTGTAGATGTTTGTACTGTAAGTTTTCTGCATATAAAATTTTGTCATTTTCTATAGTCGTTTGGTCGTGGTTTTCTTATTATTATGTATTTCGTTTATCATAAAAAAATTTTTATTGTAGTTGTAAAAATATGCCCTTAAACTTTATTTGATTGAAGTTAATTTTGAAATTTATTTGCAAGCTTTTATATGTTTTCATTGTTTCAACATTAAATTGCCAATCTAATTCGTATTTTGTTTCCCATTTTTAATCTAAAATTTTAAATGCTATTGAAAACTTTCGACTTCGTTCGTTATCAATCAAAATTAAACTTTTTTAATTTAAATGAAAATTGTAGCATGACAGATTCTACCAAGATATAAATAATATTAAACTCACTCATACCTGAGTTATTTAAAATAACTTGCTTTGAAGAATCAATTTTTGAAAGTCTTAAATATTTTATCATCCACAAGATGCTACTTCCACTATGTAAATTTACTAGTCATTATCTCGTTTCTATTAAAACAAACATATCTTTTTGTCCACATTTTTTTTTACTTTGCAGTAAACAGCGTATACATTTTTAAATAACCTTTTTATAGAATTTTAATTTTATTGCTTTTTATTGCATCAAGTGGAAACAAGCAAACGAATAATGGTTGCAAGGTTATTGCTTCAACTAAAATCTTTTAAAAATAGCAAATATTTAAATGCATATTCTTTTTATAATCTTTCTAAGCTATAAATAGAATTTCCACACGTTTTGTGAAATTAAAGATACAAAAATTCAAATAAAAGTAAAAACTAAAACGCAAACAAATTCTACATAAATGTGAGTTTTTTTAGAGGGTTAAAACTTTAACATAATCCATGTAGAAGCAAAGGACAGAGAAATAAACATACTGAGGGACTGATTAAAAATATTCATGCTTATTTAAACATACACTTTAAATGATAGGACACAAACACACAGTTATAAACACAGACTAATATTTACTAACATATAACCATGAATGTTTTAAATACACTATGAAAAAATACTTGTTAAAATAAGTAAAATACAAAAACCATCTTCTGGATGAGTTATTAAACAAAAATTTAATGTTATAATTTGCCCTGAACGAGACACCCAATTATGTGTCGAAATATCGAGTTATAAAATAAATTTTTTATAACAAAAACCCTCAAACATTAAAAATTAAACTTTAGGAAAAAGTGCCCAGATGAAATACACTCACGCTTCTTAGACAAGCAAAACGATTTATTATGTTATCACAAAACAAATCCCAAAAGTTACTGCTAATGCTGACTTTAGACGACATGTATTTTACATCTGACTTGTCAAATTTCCCACTACAAAAGTGATACATGCCGTGTGAAACATATGAAACATTGTCAGATGACATTTACAGAAGCAAAGTCAAGCGAAAAATTTTCAATTAGAGCGTGTTCTATTTTCATCTGACAAGGCATCTGACATCAGCTGTATTAAATTATCAAAAGTGTGGTTTGGCTGAAAAAACATTAAAAAGCAAAGAGCGCTTTATACATATATGTATTTACGAAAATTGTGCAAAAACTCAGCTGTTGTGAACACTCAAAGGTTATGTCAGATGTAATTGCACATGTACGTGTGAAAGCAAATATTATAAACCGTCTGTAAATTGACAATTTTGACAAACATGCGAAGTTACATATGTCTCACACACCTAACAAGCCATATGTAAAAAACATGTCGTCTAAAGTCAGCATAATGGACAAGAATTACTCGTAGACGCTGCAAAACGCAAAAAGAGACGGCCGAGTACACTTTCTGCCACTCACACTGGAGAAAAAAAGGCCATTCCAGCGGCAGAAAAATTATATCTTCCAAACGATTAGTCTGATCCACAAAAAATGTATAGATGAATTATAGGAAAGGATATAAGCTAAATGGTAAAAGCTAGGTAGCTATTTTTAACACAGTGGGCGCTATATGTTGTTATATAAGACCAATTTTACCGATAAAACTATTTCTAATCTAATAGTTGATCTACAAAAAACGCATGTCTGGAAAGGCTGTTCGCTATAAGGCCTGTAAATAAATTAGCTATTTTCAACACAGTGGACGTTATATGTTGTTAGATAAGACCAATTTTACCAATAAAATGCTTACGTCTTCGGAAAACCCATATCTTCCTAGCTAATAGTTTGATCCACAAAAAGGTATTGATATTTTGTAGCCAAAGATGTATGCTATAAACTCTGTAAAAATTAGACAGTTATTTTTAACACTATGGACGCTATATTTTGTTATGTAAGACCAATTTTACCGATAAAACACTTTAGTCGTCGGAAAGCTTATATCTTCCAAACTAATAGTCTGGTCCACAAAAAACGTATGCTTGGAAAAGCTGTAGACTATAAGGTCTTTAAATAAATTGGCTATATTTAGCACAGTATGTGCTATATGTTGCTATATACGACCAATTTTAAAAATTCAAAATGCTTTAAAAATGCATTAAAATATCAAAATGCATTAAAAATTTGTCTTAAAATTGAAAACGACTGCTTCATTGGTATTTTAATTTAGTTACAAGAGGTTTAGTATAAGTGTTTTCCATTTTAAGTTTTTTTTATAAATTTTTAAAATGAATAAAAACGTTCCAATTGTGCATACAAAAAATATATTTTTCTAAAAGTAATTTTTCAAAATCAGAAACATTTTTTACTTAACACAAGCTATTGAAAATATTTGGCAAAATCAAACAGCGCATTTACTGAAAATAGAACCGGTTTTTATTTTTCTTTTAGTATAAATTAGACCTCAAAATAAAACATTTACTGAATCAGACAAACTGTTTATAGAACTTCAAACATATGCTTGCCTTAATATAAAATTTAAAATACTTTTTCTGTGTAGTGCTAAGTCATATTAATAGTAATTTTTCATTTTCACTCTGTGTTATTATTTATGTTATTATTATATTTATTATCATTATTATTATTATTAACACTTCTCTACTAAATATGTTTCCACATTTCTTGCTGAAATAAAACATAAATTTCTTTAAGTGTTTTTTTCGCCACATATCCTAAGCCATAAAAATGTATGATGTAGACTTAATAAAATGTCTTGATGGGTTGGTTGCTTATTTGGCTTATAGGTTTTGTGGTTGATTTTTAATTTTTTGTCCTTATTCGACTGGGCACTAAGACGCCTCTTAATACTTGTACTTTTTATATGAACTCTTTTATTTTTTCCACAAATAAATTATTTTAATGTTTTGCTTGCCATTCTAAAAAAAACAACAACAAACCACCAAACCTCCTTGTTTCCGTTTCTCCTTGGCGTGTAGTTGTATAGACTGAGTAAAGGAGTGAGTGCTTCATATAGTGTGTGCATGTATGTTTAACATTGTGTGAGTATAGGATAACAACCCTGCAGTAAAACTTACGAGGCTTTCACTAAGCATGCCTTTTGAAAGGCCTTTAAATATCTGAAATAAGATCCAAAACTAATTATTTTCTGCCTTCTCAGGATGGCCTTCTAGAAGGCATCTACACTCGTATCTAAAATGTCCGATACACTTTCGTTCTCCCCTTCTTTTAGTAGGAGTATGTATTCTAATTTTAGATTTTTCATTTTGTTTAATAAAAAATATACTTTAGAAATAACAGATATTTTTATTTTTCTTATTTTTCGCAAACAGTTTGTGTATAAGACTGAAATTTACGTAAAATATATGCTGCTATTACATCGTTTATGTGGTGGCTAATTATTTAACTTATTCTTATTCTGTCAAAACTATATCATGTCCAATTCCTTCTTAACAAATACACGAATTTTAGTCTCCTCATACATATGTTTGTATAAAAAATTACTTTAGATGAAATAAAATAGTTCGAAATAAAAAATTACATTAATCAAATATATAGAAGCCTCTATAAAAATAGCATGGCAAAACAATTTACCTCTATTTGCTTTTTAGCAGACCTTCCTAGATCAGGCCTTCTATCAGGCCTGCTACGTATGACCTACAAATAAACCTGCTGAAGAATACCTTCAATCAGGCAAACTGATGGATCGGCGATGGCCTGGTCCACAATGGCATCGCGTGCAAGAAATTTATGAATATGCAGTGGAAGTAGAACTACTAAAGTTTGCTAAATAAGGTCTTGTACAAGGCCTCTTTACTCGTTTCTTTTACCGCTGGGAAACAAACATGCAATGTTAATGCACAACATGCAACATTACACTGTTGCATTTTTTACAAATGCATTTTATTGTTGTTGATGTTGTTGTTTTTTGCTGGTGTTTCTGTTTGTCTTTTCTCTGTAACATGTCGTTTTTAATTACAAAATGCTTTGAGGGAAAGAAAATTCTGCTGTTTCTGATATGTTATATTGTTGGAATTGTTTTTTTTTGTAGCTACTGCAGCTTTTGCAAGTATTTGCACACAGAGAGAAAAAGCATAGAAAAAACAAATGTTTTCGAATTTTCAACTTGTGGTATTTTTAAGCCTTTAATGCGCAACTCTTGAGTAGCGTGCATTTTCAGTGACCTACGAACGCATTATGATGCCCATACTACTAATTAGCCCAACCATATTACAATGAAGTCCGAACAATTCCAGTTGCTGGTAGTCACCCAGAAATTTTAACAAAGCCCAACAGTAGCACTTTCCCAGCACTGTTCTATTAAAAAGCCTTCCCTAAAGAAGTTATTAAACTAAGCGTTTGCCTTCTTCGCCAGATCTTGTGTTATCTACCTCGTAGAATATCGCTAACGTCCAACATGCATCCGATCCCTCCCCACAATGCTACCAACTGGGAGTGTTAGATATTTTCTCCCAAAGTTTAGAATTTCGTGTGTTCTACATTTTTCTTCCGATTTGTTCAATTACGTACTATCAGTATTTTCATTCTTAATTTTATAACGCGTAGTTCTACATATGAAAATGACATTTGTCGAAAATGAAATCGCCTACCGTTAAAAAAAAACTTTGAGGGTCCCTTTTTCGTCTGTGTATCTCCAACTATTGTTCTTTAGTTTGAGTCATTAAAGTTCTTTAAAGTGCACATTAATTTATGCACATATAAAATACTTGTTGAGCTTTAAGTTGTTGTTTTATTTATTTTAATTTTGTTTTAATTTGTTGTTGCTTCTAAATTTAATGTTTAGACATAAAATTACTAAATCGTAAGCACACACAGTCGCTGCTAAACATAAAATTTTTTATTAATAATAGAAGCAACTAAATTATTGCAAACACACAAATGACAACTACATTCAGTGGAACAACCGATAACTAATCATGTTTTTAACATTTAGTGCAAGGGATTTTTAGTCCGTATTTTGAAAGAGTGTCTGACGATTTCATATAACGCTTAAGATATCTTTACATGGTAATACATGTATTACGATATAAGAGAGAATACTGATACACAATTTGACAAGCGTTCGGTAAATGTTTATTTTCTAAATCATTTTAGAAACTTACTGGGGCATTAGCCATGAACTTAGTATGAACATCATGTCGGAAATCGCATATGGCTAATGTAGACCGCTCATGTCCATGTTTCATCCATGCTCCGACATCGATGACCGAACATATGGCTGAGCATCAATGTTCGCCATGAGATTCGCCGTCAACAACCACTTTTAATAGAAAGAAAAGAGACAGAAAGAAATTGTTAAATATTCCATTTCTATTGCACGTATGTACGTATTCAGCACAACAAAGAAGTTGATGAATTTTTTGCAGTTGCTCTGCCGGCGGCATGTTCATTTCATGTTCAAGTTGATGGCTCGTGAAGACGAAGGGTTATGTATTCTCATCACATTAGAGGTGTAAACATGAAATGTACTTGTAATCAGTGTTATGTGAAGATTTATCTTATTTTTAAAGTTTTTTGCTGGGTCGAAAAGATAAAAACGATTTTTGCCCTTAAAAAAAAATTCATATATATAAATATTTTTACTTTTTCTGTCTGAATTGGAGTTACTTTCAGAAAAACATATTTTTTAGCCAAACTATTCATTTTTACATGATTATTTTTTTGCCTATTTTCGCTGCTGGTATATTTCACCTCCTTCAGATGTCAAATGTCTTTTTGAAATTTTTTCGCTTAATTTGTTTGGCATCCCAAGAACGTATTGGGACAACTATGCCTTGGTTGACACTATAAAAAGCACTCTGACAAAGACTTTAGATCAGTCCTCGGCAATTTAGGATGAGTTAGTTTGTCTCTATATGCCTGGCACTGCTGTCGATTGTTTTGCACGTCTTTCAACAATATTTATTTGGTTTATATCGCTTTGAATTTTGCACGCACGTTTTGAATATGTCGAATTTTGAATTAAGGAGCTGCGGCAACTGTATCAGCAGTTATGTTTAGTGTCGTGCAAAAATTTAACTAAAGATATTTATGCAATCAATCTAGCCTCAGGTGATTTGTTGCCCGTAAACATTTCTTGATGAGATTTCAGCAGATTCTTACAAATAAGCTCAACGAAGCTTATAGCTCTGAGCTAGAAAGAACATTTTTAGGACAAAGGGTGTCTATATTTTCGGAAGGTATTATACTCAAATGATCGTTCATACCAAATAAATTTTTTGAAGGTTTTACCTTTTTTTTATTTACTCGATTTTTCATTAAAAAATATCAAAATATTCAAATTGCACGAACGGGTAAATCAAGTCATATGGGTATTTAACTTCTTTCTTTAAAGTCCAGCAGGATTTGAACTTGATAAACTCCTTCCTCGATGTAAATACTTCATGTTTCTTAGTGCATGTTTATATATATTTCCCATGTTGTGCTTTAATGAAATAAATTTTAGCTAAAAGAAGATTTTTTAAAGGAAAAGTAAGGTTTTTATTCTGTATTTTGAAGATTTTTGAGAAAAAAAAACATGGCAACACTGCTTGTAACAGACTTTTGTTCTCTTTTTTAAGCAGGAAGAGAATTTAATAATATTTTGATTCTACAAATTCGTTAATATTTTGTATTACCATGTAATGGTACCTTCAATGTCATTTAATGTGATTATAATATCATTTAGGGCCATTATTACATTACAACTCGGCAGTGAAGTTGCAGATAGTTAATGGCACTGTTAAAACATCTTTGTTATAAACGTTACATTTCATTTAAAATCAACATGACTATAACTTTAATTTCAATGAAAGTGAAATTCATTTCACATACGATGGGTATTTTTTAGTATCTAGCTAAAGTAAAATTTGAAGCTGTTGTGGCTGGAGTGGTCTTAGCACGTGGACTATCATGCAAGTGGCATGAGCTCAAATCTTGGATGGGGCAGCCAAGTCAACACAAAATTTTCTGATGGCTATGCTACACAGTAAAAAATTTTCAAACAAAAGTTTGTCTAAAAATAAATTTCATTTTCAGTAAAATCAATGAATTGTTGGTTTGGCTCTTATTAAAGATGCAAACACAAAAAACAACAAGAAAAACTGTGTCGTAAAAACACAACGCCGATGACAACATACACATAAATTACAATAACAACAATGATAGCAAAAGGAATGCGATTGTTCAAGTTTGTTTATCAATTCGTTAATGTCGTTGCATTAATTCTCATTAATTTTTTTAGAGTCTTTAGATAAGCATTCAGACTTGAACACATTTAACAAAGTGAAATTTCATAAATACTTAATGGATGATGATGACCCAGACAAAATTTTGTTTCATATATTACAAAACTAACTATTTTGTTGAATATTTGTTAGTATTTTTGGACTAATTGCTTTATAAATTCAGACAAAAATATTATTTGATATTTTTCGGAAAATCCAGTAAATCGTTTTGTTTGATTCAGAAAATTGTTTTGCTTACAATTTGTAAATATTTTAGACAAATTGTTTTTATAGATTTTAACAATTTGTTTACTGAAAAAAGCACGTTTTTTCAATGAACTTGTTGAGATATTTTTGTCTATATTTACAAATTTGTTTGTAGGTCCGTTCCTAGACAAAATATTTACTATTTCATTGAACTCCTTTACAGAAAATGAAATTTAGTTTTTTCTATGTAATAGCCATCACGTAAGTGAAATTATTAATAAAATAGCTACATGAAAGTCATGTTGTTTTTTTATCTTGATATACTATAATTCAATATGATTCTTAGAGTTGTCTCAATATCTAATCCACGTTGTTTCAACTTGAAATAACTTTGATTCAACATGATTCGTCGTGTTGTTCCAATATCAAACTCACGTTGTTTCAACTCGAAATAGCTTTGATTCAACATTATTTTACGTATTATTTCAGTATCAACTTCGTTTTGATTTAATTGTTTTGCAATATTCAACATGAAATATAGTTAATTTAAAAGGATAAATGAAATGTCAATACTATAAAGAAGGAAAGCTGTACATAGTGATGATATTATGATAATTTCATCGCTCCACTAAGTTTGCCGAGTAAGTTCAGGTGTTCTAGTGAGAGTTCACCTGTTAGATACGTGTTGGTGTTTACTTGATAAATTAGAAAGTATGGCAGCCTATGGAAATGCGTGCCGATAAAAGTTATAGGTAGAATAAACTTGCCAATAACTTATCGTACACTTTTAGGTTAAAGTGTGGTACGGACTTCTTACGGAAATTCACGTTTGGAGATTTACATTTATTTATACATGGAAAAATAATCGTGTAGCCTTCTGTAGAGAATAATGTTTGCATACACAAAAATTCCCTTATTTTTTAATTTACAACACACAAAAATTCTATAAACTATTTACAACTTGCGTGACCGCAAGTTGTAATTGACAATTTCTATATAAATAGGAATTGTCAAAAGTTTCGTGACCAAACAATTGTAAGAACATTAATCAGTTTACGGAAAAAGTCTCCACTTATAGTTTGTAACATCCCTGTAATAGACAATAACGGCCAAGATTCCGTGGACTTTTCTTTTGGAACTCCGTACTAGCAAACGGAAATTTCTTTAAGGAATCTACCACCATGAATTTCCGTAAGTTTTTTTTACACACAGCTCTTTTGGGAATATGAATTTCCTTAAGAACTCCGTACCACGCTTAAAGTAATAGTGAAAACTGCTTATCCGTCTGATAGAATGCTAACTATAACTAAAGCCGAGTTGTAATAATGACCCTTAATGAGATAGTAATTATTACAGTAATTACTAAAGTCCGTACTATTTTATCATTTTATCTTCAATAAGGGAAAAACAACTCCTTTAAAGCTGCAATATAGCGGGCTCGAAAATTCAGTATAAATGTTCCTTGTGGTGTGTTACATAGAAGCGCTAGGAACATCTTGTATCTAAAACGGAAGGCAAGATATTTTTTTTCATATTAAAGAAGGCTAACATTAAAATTTTCTGAATTAATTTTTATCGAAATTGGACGAGTCTTTCTCAAGTTATAATAAAATCCGTGGATCAGCCTCTTCAAAAGTAAATTTTTAGCAAAAATCAAGTAATTTCACTTTATTGTGAATAAAATCAATATATATTTATTGATCGATTTTCATGAAAAAGTTTTTGCATTTTCGACTTTTTATAGATTAAAAAAATATATAACAATTTTCCAATTTTGCCTAAAATATTCTTCAGCATTGCGGTCGGAATGATTAAGACACTGTTGCGTATATAAAATATAATATTAGAATGGCTTAAAAGTAATTTTATTACAAGTTTATAAGTGGTTTTAGTAATGAAATTGGACAACCCCTTTCCAAGTCGTGAAGATCCCAATTTTTTATAGAAATTAAAAAACGATCCATAGAATTTGAAATTTCGACGGGGACCATTACATATACAAAAAATATAGTGGTCATCATATGATATCACAAAAGATAATTTCCTTGGAATATTGTCTTATGTCCTTTTCATAAGGTCATAAGGTATCCCAATATAAAGAAGTCGCCGAGGACGACAAATTTGAAGGACACACCGAAAGAAATGTGCCATTGAGTGTCCCAGCTGCTAAAGTTACAACTAGTAACGCTTTGGGACAGTCATATTACTACTTGTAATGATACTAAGTCAAAAAACGACGGTCATATTACTAGTTGTAACAAGACTAGTAACGTTACTGGTCAAAAAAGAACAATCATATTACTAGTTGTATCGAGACTAGTAACGATACTAGTCAAAAAAGGACAATCATATCACTAGTTGTATCGGGACTAGTAACGAAATTAGTCAAAAAGGGACACAATTTTTAGGTATACTATTTTATATAAAACATATTTTTAGCTATTAAAAAAATATGTAGAATGTGGCCCAGTGGGTAGAGTACTTGCCTTAAAGTATGAGGAATGTGTGTTCGTACCCCGGTTGAGCCAAAGCTTTTTTAAGAGTTACAAAACTCTTAATAAAAAAACTAGTAAGCATACTAGTTTACAATAACTAGGATTCCAACTGGGATATAACTGTATACAAATGAACTAGTTGGTCTCCTATGACAGCCTAATGTTAAAATCGATAGTTCGATATATGAAAAAAGGATAGATAGGCAACTAGTCTGAAGCAAAAAGCAACTAAGATAGTTCCAACTACATACCAGTTACTTTGTCTGTAGGGGTGGTATCAAGCTCAGATGATGCATACACAGAAAAAACTAAATTTAATTTTTTGTAAAGGAATTCAATGAAATAGTAAATATTTTGTGTAGGGACGGACCTACAAACAAATTTGTAAATATAGACAAAAATATCTCAACAATTTCATTGAAAACCCCGTTTTTTTCAGTAAACAAGTTGTTTAAATCTATAAAACAATTTGTCTAAAAATATTTACAAATTGTAAACAAAACAATTTACTAAATCAAACAAAAAGATTTGCTGGATTTTCTGAAAAAAATCAAACAATGTTTTTGTCTGAATTTATAAAACAATTAGTCTAAAAATACTAACATATATTAAACAAAATAGTTTACTTATTCACACGAAAAAATTTACTGGATATTTTGTAATATATCAAACAAAATGTTTGTCTGGGTTATCCGTCATCATCAGCCATTAAGCATTTATGAAATTTCACTTTGTTAAATGTGTTCAAATCTGAATGTTTATCTAAAGATTGTAAAAAAAGAATGAGAATTAACGCAACGACATTAACGAATTGATTCTCTAAAAAATCTTCAGTAAATAAACTTTTACAATCGCATTCCTTTTGCTATCATTATTGTTGTTGTTATTTGTGTGTATGTCGTCGTCGGGGTTGTTTTTTTACGACACAGTTTTTCTAGTTGCTTTTGGTGTTTGCGTCCTAAATAAGAGTCAAACAAAGAATTCATTGATTATATAAAGAATATTTACTGAAAATGAAATTTATTTTTAGACAAACTTTTGTTTGAAAATTTTTTGGTAATAATTTTTTCTGTGTAAACTTCAAGTTTTTTTTGCTTTTTCCTGCATTTTTCATTTATATCTCGAATTTTCTATCATTATAATGTTCTAAAGAATTATGAATTATATTATGCAAAATATTTCTTCAGAATATTACTTTACTGAATTTCCCAGTGTTTGGCAGCTATGGGCCACAAATTGCAAAAAAAAGTTATAAGAAAGAAAAATTTTCGACATATGAGCAATTTTGAGGCACTAGATGCAGTTTTTTTCGGGTGAGTTTGTTTTAACGTACTGAAGACAGGAACATAAAATTGTTTTTTTGAAAATTAAAGTTCTTTCCACAATTGTGAATAACACATTTTAAGTTTTGAATGATTTCCGGCGTTCTCATTGAGTTTGAAGCGTTATTGTCTTGAAAATTTTATCCAACAAAACGTGACCCTTCACTGTATAGAGTTGTGACTCTACAATATTTCCAGGTAATAGGAATCTAGTAATTTACCAAATTAATAGTAGACTCCTAATGAATGAATAATATTGTTCTCCAAACAATTCTTTTACAGTTTCATCAAAACATATTGAACAGGAAATAGCTCAACATGCTCTGAATTAAGTCATTACTGATCACATTATTTTCCCCAAATCCTTTGTATTAAAACTGCATAACTATAAGATCCAAAAATCCTTTAAACCTTCACAAGCATATTAATTATAATAAAATAACTTTTAACTTACATTATTATTCGTATGTAAATCCTTGTAAGTTATAAAAAGTGTCAACGAACGCTTTCAAATGACCTCTTGAAGTCCAGGTATTGTTTGATATGCATTTCCAGGGTTTTGATTATATGTTGTTGTTGTTTTCTTTTTTCAAAACTTTTGCAAACGATTATGATAATGACAACAAAGACTTTAGAAGGAAAATTATAAAACAGCAACAAAAATAATTTTCCCATTATGACCCTTTAAGTCAACCAACAACCAACCACTCACTCACTGAACGTGTTGTACTTAAACCTCGAATGAACCCGCAAGTTTCGTTTGATTTTTTGTTTTGTGAATTAAATTTTTTTTGCAATAAAATAAAATATAAAACAACATTAACTCAGAAAAGAGGCATAAGCACTATACAGTAACAGTGAAGTGCCTGATAAGTAGACACTATAGTTGTGGTAGTCGCTATTAAAAGCAGCAGTACTTTTTATTTAATATGAAATGACCATTTAAAGGTGTATTTACTTTTAGTTTGACTAAATATAAATTATGGTTACATTAGGGATTTTTTACTTCTAGACAATTATCTGAGAGAACAATGTGTCAAATACAATATTTACTTGACTGTATACGACGATGGTGTGACTCGTTCTTTCCTATCGTATAATCCAGAAATTCGATTTAAATGAAAAGCTATCAATCGTATCAGCCATTTAGAAAAAGCAGTGTGGTATCTTGGAAAATATTTTGTTAAAATATACATATTTCATTAGTTATGTTCATCCTCGTATATAAAATAGATTAAAACAATTGTTTGCCAAAACAAACGGATATGTCCAGACATCAACCAACAGACATTTGATTGACGTTTTTAATATTCTTCAGCATCAGGGTTTTATTACATACAAACATAAATATACATACACGAATTGTGACATTGCACTATGGCCGAATTTCAAAGTTTTGCGGCAAAAAGTAAATTTTTCAACTTTAGATTAATTCTTTTATAGGGTTCTATTCCCAATATATTGGATAGAAAAAATTTAAAACAGATATGACAGTTTGTAGCCTTGTTGTTTATGTATACAAAGCTGCCAATGTTCACCTTTTTACCCAACTGCGCGACGCAAAGAATGGTATTGTGTTTATCAGCCTATGTATGTATGTATGTATGTATGTATGTATGTATGTATGTATGTATGTATGTATGTATGTATGTATGTATGTATGTATGTATGTATGTATGTATGTATGTATGTATGTATGTATGTATGTATGTATGTATGTATGTATGTATGTATGTATGTATGTATGTATGTATGTATGTATGTATGTTTTTTTTTCATTTGTGGGATGAAAATCATCGAAAAACTCTGGCAGTGGTGGTGTTTGCCAGAAGTGCGAGATTTTAACATGCTAAAAACACCCCTTCACACTGACATAAATGCTCCCCGTGGTACTACCGCAAGGCTATACGTCACGGGGTGGGAAAGGTCCTAGACCCTAAATCTAAACTACATGGATTCTTCTGCGAATCTCTTCTAACCTACGAAGTTCCAACAGAACCAATCTAATAAAATTACATACATACGTCCAGTTATACAAAGATTCCAACATGATTGGAACGATGTTGTCCGGCCTAATACTACGCCCTAAGACTACTTCTAAATACGCTCTACCACTATCAAATCGTGGACAGATGAAGAACACATGTTCGGCATCTTCCACGACATTGCCACCACAACTCGGACAAAACGGAACACTGTCATGTCCGAAACGGTACAAGTACGACCTAAAACAACCATGTCCAGTCAAAAACTGTGTAATGTAGAAGTTCAAGTCGCCGTGTCTTCTTGATAACCATACCCTAATGTCAGGTATCAGTAAGTGAGTCCATCTTCCCTTGTCAGCCGCTGTCCATCGTTCTTGCCACTTCCGTAGACACATATCAGTCACACCATTCGTATTGTACGAAACGGCTTCTAGCTCGATGGGTATCATGCCGGCAATGACAAAGGCGGCCTCGTCCGATACAGTTCGGAATGCGCTACATACTCGCAGAGCGGCCAGCCTATACACAGGGGATATCAGATTCACATATGTAGAGTATTTCAGTGAGCCTGACCATATAGGGGATGCATATAAGATAATGCTTCTTACTACACTGGTTAGCAATCTCCTCTGCAGATATTTTGGATCTCTTGTATTCGGCATGATCCGGCATAGCGCTGAGCAGGTTTTTGATGCCTTAGAACCTATATACTTCAAGTGCTCATGAAAAGACAGACGAGTGTCAATCATGACTCCAAGGTATTTTAAACATTCCTTGGATTCTATGCTACACGTGCCAATATTTAGCCTAATGGTTTCCCTATTTTTCCGACTACTAATCAGAATCGCTGCTGTTTTATGGTCAGCTAGAGCTAAACCCATTGATCTCAACCAAGACCTTACGATCTGAATACTGGCGTTTGCAATGGTTTCCGCCTCTAGTAACTCTTTTGGTTTACGTACTAACGCTATGTCGTCTGCGAATCCAACTATCTTTACCTTCTCCGGCAGGTTTAACCTCAATACTCCATCGTACATGACGTTCCACAGTAGTGGACCAAGTACTGATCCTTGAGGGACCCCTCCAATGATCTTTCGTCTTCTAGTACCCTTATCAGTATCACAAACTAGCTCTCTATTTCGGAAATAGTCCTGTATAATTGCCAGTAGATATCCTGGGATGTCTAAACTGACTAAGGCATCAACAATATGCTCCCAGTTTGCCGTGTTGAAGGCATTCTTTACGTCTAGCGTTACAATTACACAATACTCTTTTGCTCCATTTCTCCACCTCTTCCCTTGGATAGCCTGAGCAGCAGTTTCTACTACAACTTTGATAGCATCTACTGTTGACCTTGCTTTCCTGAAGCCAAATTGGTTATCTGATAAACCGCGGTTAGCTTCAACACAACCTTCCAATCTTCTATAGATTATACTTTCTAGCAATTTCCCACTTGTATCTATCATACACAGCGGCCTATAAGAGGAAGGGTCGTCTTGCGGCTTATTATCCTTAGGTAACAATACTAACTTTTGTCTCTTCCACATTGTTGGAAAAATGCCCTGGCTCAAGCATGCGCTTATTACTTTCAAAAAATAGTCAGGATGGAGTTTAACAGCTTCTTTTAGTATCATATTCGGAATGCAGTCTAAACCTGGTGCCTTCTTGTCTTTAAATTTTGAGACAGCACCTTCTATCTCGGCAATCGTAACCGGAGGAATGTCGAAAAATTCAGCCGGGTAGCTGTGTTGCCATGTCGGAGTTTCCTGTTGGGGAAAGAGATGATCTACAATTCCCTTGAGGATAGGCTCTTCTCTTGGCGACGATGGACCAAGACATTTAAGTTTCTTGGTTACCAATTTATATGCAAAGCCCCAAGGATTACTATCTACTTCATCACAAACATTAAGAAAACACCTACGCTTGCTCCTACGAATTGCAATCTTCAACGCTTTCCTTTTATCCTTATATATTTGATGGTGTACACTATTCTCTAAACTACCTCTCGTTCGTGTATACTGCCTTCGGGCACTTATACACTCCGATCGCAAGCTAGCAATTTCATCATTCCACCAGTATACCGGGGGCTTATTTGGTGACCTTTTACGCTTTATCATAGCTACGTTACAGGCATTAGTGATATGACTTACTAATTGCACTGCCATATCTTCAGCTGAACCACTCAGTTCCATGTTCTCCATACAAGCTGCGAAGATATCCTTATCAAAGGTATTTACCTTCCATCCTGTCAAACCTCGTGCTTGTGCAATCACACGGGGCTGTTCATCTTGTACATCTATGATTATAGCGCTATGATCGCTATGAGTATAGATGTCGGATATTCTCCAGTTAACTTGGCTTGTGATGCTGCTACTGACAAATGTAATGTCAATTACCGATCCAGCATCACCCCTTCTGAAAGTTTGTTCAACTCCATTATTAATGAGTACAACACCCAATGCAGAAAAGGCTTCCAAGAGTACTCTACCTCTACCATTCAACAGCCCACGCATTGAAGTCACCCGCTATTATGACAGGATTTCTTGTAACTGCATCTGTTACTATATTGTCAACTATTACTCGAAAGTCCTCTATAGAATACCTAGGGGGAATATAGCAACTGTATAGTGTGATGCCAGAGACAGTAGCTCGGGCATATCCACATTGTGAAGTTATTTTATCTCGTATTGTTAGCGTGCTGGTGTTCCGTATCGCCGATGTGTCCGTATTATCGGAAACCCAATTTACAGATCCCATGTTCCGATATGGCTCACTCAGCACAGAGACATCTACATTTAAATCTCGAACGCTTTGCTTAAGAAGCTCTTGGGCTGCCTGGCAATGGTTGAGATTTAACTGTAATATACGCATTTTGATGCCTTAAGTTTTGCTTTAAACCCTAAGTTTATGTAGAGCTCTTCTGTAGTATGGACAAACTGCACATCCGGTGACATGGTCACTAGAAGTGTTTGTTCCATTCCTACAAAGCAAGCACGACGGTTTATTGGAACAAGTTCCAATTTTGTGGCCAGTTTTGCCACACCGTAAGCAGTTTTTAGAAAGGTCCTGCCCCCTACAGTTTGCTGCTCTATGTCCATAATCAAGACATTTATAGCACCTTCTTGGTGTTACCTTTTCGCGTATTCTGCAAACAACCCAACCAATACGTATCTTTGCCATCTCCATAAGACGGCAAGCTAAGACAGCACTTACGCCAATGGTGGCAGTTTGCGTTCCTCCATACGCTCTCCTTAACGATTTAACTGCAGCAGGCTGCAGAGATTTAAAATCGGATTCTCTAATGAGGGCTTCATAGACGTCCTCCTTTGTGGTTACCTCATCTATATCTCTAATCCCGATCCTAATCTCATGGGATAGTGCTCTAACTTCTGCGACCTCACCTAATACCTCTTCTACCGTCGACCTGAACTCACTTGTATTCTGATGCGAGGGTTTACTCAACTCTAACAATAATTCACCTTTCCCAGTCTTCCTGATATTTTTTACGTTTTGACCCAGATTATCCAGCTTAGGGTCTTTCTTCACTTGTCTGAGAATATCAGCATAGGAAGCATCCCCACAAGTTTTAATAATCAAAGCATCTGGTCGTATTGTCTTTTTTCTATTTCTAGCTCTTGGACCAACTTTAACCCAGTCAGGATCTTTAACATTCGGATCTTGTTTACCAGCCGTGTTTATACCTGTCTCCCTAGGTACAGCATTTTCACTTTTCTTCAATGCCCTATTGGGGGTTGTGCCCTTCTTCCTCTTAGATTTGTTACCCTTTGGGCTAAGAATATTATCATCTCTTCTGCGCTTTGGGGTTCCACCTATCACAAGGTTTACCCTTGCCGGTTCGTCTGTCTGCGTTTCTCTGTTAGTCCGCGATTTCTCGTCACTACTAACACCTCCGCTACTCAATTCATCTGAAACCTGCATATACAACGCCTGTATTTCACGGGACATTGTCACTATATCCCTGTGCACGTTTGAGCGTGTCTTCAGAAAATCTAACAACTCTCCTATTTTCACTCCTAATCTCTTCACACTGTTACTGTGGCCCTCATTACTATTGTCGACGGTATTTGACACTGGAACAGGTCTACTACTCACTGCTGTAGGAGGCGATCTCGTGATCACCGACTTCCTTGCAAATGGGTTTTCAACATCTCCCATATTTAACTCATTGTTACTTCGGTTTTTATTTTCAAAATTCATTCTAATGGGTCCAAACTCAAAGCCGCTATCTCCGTTCGATGTGCAGTCACGTTAAGACCCCATGGGTCCCTTTGCAAGCAGTGAGGTCCATGCGAGGGTTGACGAAAAGATCTTATGGATCATCCCGCCAGAGCCAGATCCGTGCTAACCGGGGAACGACATCCGAACCTGCACCAACAACCTAATGATGACGAACTTCAAACGTACTTTGAGACTTGCCAAGTTTTAATAGGACGGAGGCAGTTGTGGCATTAGCCTGAGAGCCATTTCTGTAAAATTTCACTCCTACATACTCAAGTCCCAGAATACCACAACCGTCAGCCCAGGGTTCTAACAATTCAAATTCGTATGTCCAGAAAAGTATGTATGTATGTATGTATGTATGTATGTATGTATGTATGTATGTATGTATGTATGTATGTATGTATGTATGTATGTATGTATGTATGTATGTATGTATGTATGTATGTATGTATGTATGGATGTATGTATGTTTGTATGTATGTATGTGTGTTCCTTTGCGGCACTATTTAAACCGAACGCGTAGACCGATTTAGACGATTCTTACATCAATCGATTCGTCTTAATTCGGGGAGTGTCACTAAAGATATGACAGTAGTCAAAGTTCAATATGGCGGCCAACAGACGCCATTTTGTTTATACGAAAAAAATAAAAAGTCGGCGAATTATATCAAGATGGGTGTCAATCGACAGCTATTTGAAAATTATCTTTAGGTTTCTCTTATGATTTTTCATTTCGAATGACCATTTAGGATCTGTGACGGCTTAAATTTGTTTTCTATTATTTTTTTACGCAGTCGGGTTTTTTGATTTTTTAAATTTATGTCTTGTTATAATATGTATTATCAGCTGTGAAGCAATAAATTTTTTACAAAAAACATTGTTTTTCAAAAAGTATTTTTATTAAAAAAATCTGTGAATATGGGTTCTAATACTCGAGGTGTGTATTTTTAACTATTGTCAAATTATAATTGGTATATGTTTGTTTTTGGTACTTATTTTGATGTTTTTAATGTATCATGTTTTACAGTTTTATGTGGAGTAGAACTTACCTACTTTCATGGACTCAAAAGGTGATTCCTACATGTAGTTATTCTCGGGAAACTCAAGTTTTACCCCCACAGATAATATATGGTCCATTTACGTGGTCCATTTTAGTTGAAATGGAGTACTTACAATATGATCCTGCCTAATGCAGTCATGGACCATATCGTTTGCAAACAATACCTTGGGGAATGTCGTGTTAAAATTGTTTGCAAACAAAGAGGAAAACTCTTTATATACACTTTATATACATAGTTAGAGTGACTCGGCATAGAAAATCTTGTAATTTGTACGTATATCGTATAAGATGTACTCTGCATTTTTATGTAAAACACTACTAGGAACATTTTTGTGAAATATTTTAACCCTCTAACCCTCTTTTTGTCCCTTCCTTAAAAAAGGGACAAAAAAACTCCCCTTCAGCGGAATATATAGTTTTAAATTGACATAACTTTTAACATTGTCCGCCGATCTTATTAAATAGGTCTTATTTGAAAGAAGGCTTATGCTGCTTTTTCGTCATTGATAAATCTTTGTATTGTATTTTAAAAGATACCAACTTCTTATTTCTCCATGGGAACCCAATTCAAAGTTAAAAAAGTGGTCATAACTTCTAATTTCGTCCTGCGATTATTATAATATTTTTATATAGTAGATCTATAGTGCTTTCAAACACTATAGTCACTTTTCGTGGTATAGTTTTTTGCAAAGATCATTATCAGAAAAGTTGCGCTCAATACACAAAAATTTTAAAAAATGTTATTTCAGGATCGATTAAATGAAGCGAAATCTATTAAATAAACCCTACCTTCTCCTTTTTCTATTAGTTGTTACATTAGTAAACAAACAAAAAAAAACATAATATATACATTTCGAATGAGTATAATCCACATATATTTGTGACGTTAAGTATTAAGGTGTTAAGTCATAAAAGATAGTTTTTCGTAGAACTAAAATTAAATAAGTCAGCAAAAAAATGCATGCGATGCTAAAATAACGTTATTTTGGGGAGATTTATAATTTTTTCTGGAATTTTTGTGGACATATTTCATATTAAATACAATAATATTTCGTATTAAATGGCTAGCTGATTAAGGTTTTTTGCCTAGCCGACCTTCAAGTGGGCGTAAGAAGTTTCTTATCTGATATGTCGAACAAACGTTCTTCCGCTCTCAGGCGCGGACCCAGCTTGAGCTTTTGGGGGGTAACTTCTAATTGAAACATACTATTTTGCCAAACTTTTTTTAGAAACTCAATAGAAATTGTGTATATTTTACTCGTTTGTATCCGCGCCTGCCCACTCTATAAACTGGAGTTGTGTTTGTATTGTGTTTGTTACCACCTCGATGCTACATTATAAAATTAGTTCACCTTGGAATATTTCAATCTTTAAACCACAATTTATACCGTTTTATGTCACTCGAGTGCACAAGTCTTGTGTGGGAATTGCGCAAAAAATTATAGTAAAATTTATCGATTGTTTAATTAATAGTAATATGATTCGATTTAATCGATATCTTAATCATACCAACGCTAGTTATATTTAATATTCATCTTAATTCAAAATAAAACTTCTTTTAAAAGCAATCTACATCTAACTACTACTTAGAATAGAAAATTTACAAATAACTCTCATATTTAATCAGTATACATCAATGCATTAAGGTTTAATTAATTAAAATTCACATAAACATGTTGACTCTCAACTTTTGAATCTGAAATTCATAAACATAAAATTTTACTTAATGTGTATTTAACTCTTCCATTTAGCATATGAGCCCTTGATTAAATAAAATGTATGTAAATGAGTTTGTTCAAACATTCATTAAACAAATCTTTATCGATAGAAACCTTTTAAATACAAATGCATAAATGGTAATTTGATTTGAAGTGGTATTACTTAAAATATACTGAGCGAACAAAAGGAATTTTATAATGAAGTTAAATCGAAAGAATGTAATATGGACTGAAAAATTTTAGCATCACAGCAAAAAAATATTTGATTTCTGGAAGCAGTAAAAAATTTTATGATTTCTCACTTATTGCTTAGAAGAAAAAGATTTTTAATATTGCATATGCTCTGATTTTGTTGTGTAGCTTAACGAAACAACAACGATGTTTAAGGATTATATAATTGTATGACGCAATAAGGCGAAGGACATGATCTTAGCGCCTTATCGATATATTGAAAAAAGTGCAATTCTATGTCGAAAAAGACAGCTCCAAAGTGGGACATCGCAAACAAAAATCATGCCTTATTGAAGCGCGTTTCGCAGCATCCGTCACTTTTCACATAGAAACCTGTTACATGCGAAGCAGTAGATTTTGCTAGGATGGGATTTTGAGCATAACAACATTTTTATTTCAGTGTAGATTTAACTATGAAATAGTATAAATGGATTACAAAAGGACTTTAAATATTTGCATACGAGCTCTTGCACATTCATGATTTTATTCTTGATTTTGCTACCCAGCCAAATAAAGTTCGACATTTAGAAGCAGTAAAAGCTGTTAGAAGCAATGCATTGCATATTTAAGAACAATCGCTTCCAAGAATACTACCACAAATGCACTAGCCTTTGCAAAAGAGCACGAACAAATAGGCACGAACCCTTATTAGCTTTTGACGATAATTTTGATATGTAAAAAATATAGGCAAAGCATCATATTTACGATTTAACTTCTCTTACTGACGGTAGTGCTTCTTGGAAGCACTAACGTAAGCGAGACCCTTAAAATATGTTGTACGATTATAGACACACATACAGTATGCGAGTATTCACAAACAAAACATTTTAAAATAAAGTCAAGTTAATAATTTGAAAATAATGTACAAATGCAACAGTAAGTTTATGTTAAATTCGTGCTGCCGTTTTGCAACAGTGTGTTTGGCTGAGTGGTTGGCGCTTTGGATTTCAAATCTGAAAGTGTTCAGTTCGATATTAGTTGAAATTAATAGCCCAATTCAGTATCTCGATAAAACGTTACATCTATAGACGTAAAGCAGTCACTAAAGCAATTCAGTAAGTCCTTATTATTTTTTCGTTTGAGTTTCGAGGTTCTTGTCTTGCCTACAAGAAATTGGAAATAAGGTACTGCCAGGTCAAAAACCATAAGAGTTAAAAAAATTATTTGCCCTGTATTTTTTGTTCAATTTATAATTATTCTAATGTGGCAATTCAAACAATTATTTTATTGGAGCCAATAATTATTCATTTTCAAAGACAACGACCTTAATATGTTCTAAACTATTTAGCGAATTCAAAACAAAGAAATCAGTCAGAAGTTAGTCGGAAAACGTGTAAAGCCGACATAGTGAACTGGGCTATAAAATAACAAAGAGTGAGTAAAACTATAAAATTAATAATTAAAGATAATAAATAATAAGCCTTCAACGTGACGTTAGCCCATTTATGGACACGTCTATCCATATTCCTCGCCAAACCACATCGAACCATTTTTTCTATATATTTTCAGCACTATCGCATTTTATGAAAACAGAAACTATTGATTCTAAGCGGCTCATCGCGAACAAAAGTCAAGCATTATTAAAACGTAATTGCAAGTAATTCCATTCTGTTGTCTCCCTTAAAAAAATGTGTCTAGTAAACATTATTTTTGCTGGGTAATAATATAAAAACATACTTGTGTAAAGCTGTAATGCAATAAAGACTAACAAGAATTTAACTGAAATTTGCTAAATAATAAATAATTTGAAATAAAATACCATGATTTTACTAAAATTTCTGACTATTTAAAAACATATGTAGAAATTTAATAGTTTTTAAGGAGATTTTAAAAGAGTTCAAGTCTTTTCTTTTTTACATATTCGAGGGCTGCTGATATGTACTGGTCATTTTTTTGTTCCTCGCCCGATTCAAAAATAGTTATGGTCCTTAGGATCATAAGGTTATGAAATAATTCTGTTTGATTAAACACTTATCTTTTATATTTGGTCCACTATATTCAAGAGATCTTAGCCAAACACAGAAAAAATTGTCACCAAAAATTTTTCAAACAAAAGTTTGTCTAAAAATAAATTAAATTTTCAGTAAATGTTCTGTACATAATCTATGAATTGTTTGTTTGACTTTTGTTTAGAACGCAAACACCAAAAACAGCAATAAAAACTGTGTCGTAAAAAACCAGCCTGATGACGACATACACACAAATAACAACAACAACAACAATCATAGCACGAGGAATGCAATTGTACCAAGTTTGTTTACAAAAGATTTTTGAGTGAATCGATTAGTTAATGTGGTTGCGTTAATTCTCATTAATTTTTTTAGAGTATTTAAATAAACATTCAGACTTGAACACATTTAACGGAGTGAAATCTCATAAATGCTTAATGAATTATGATGATGACACAGACAAAAATTTTGTTTGATTAAGTAAATTATTTGGCTTAATAATTGTTAATATTTTTAGCCTAATTGTTTATTAAATTCAGACAGAAATATTGTTTGATATTTTTCAGAAAATCCAGTAAATATTTTTGTTTGATTTAGTAAATTGTTTTGTCTACAATTTGTAAATATTTTTAGACAAATTGTTTTATAGATTTAAACAATTTGTTCACTGAAAAAACACTTTTTTCCCAATGAAATTGTTGAGGTATTTTTGTCTATATTTACAAATTCGTTTGTAGGTCCGTCATAGACAAAATATTTACTATTTCATTGAATTCCTTTACAGAAAATGAAATTTAGTTTTTTCTGTGAATAACAATAGATTGTCACAATTGTTTCTTTGTTATTTTTATTATTTAAACAACAAAATTTCAAATTGTTAAAAAAAAAACTTTATAGAAAAATTCTTTCTCAAGGCTTGTTTTCGCATACACCGTAATCGTCGACAAAAATGAAATTACATACATTAACAATGAAAAAAGCTCTAAAATGAACAATAATATTTCATACTTTTACACAGCGTCTTCACTTAGCAATATTTATTGCTGAACACAAGCAATAACGTCAGAAACCTTTTTTTGCTTCCTGTTTGAGGCGGAGAGCATGCACAATACTTTTTTAAACGAACTTTTTTCGTTCGTCATAAAATTGTGTTTCAATTGAAAGCTTAATTGATAATTAATATATCGGAAAATGTATTTCTTAATTGCAATGTCTGTAGGTCAATAGATGGTATTCCCATCGACACAAAACTTATATCGCTTAAAAGAGCGGATCAGTAGCTTTGACACAATGTAAAATTTTTACTATTTATGTAATTGATGTAGAAAAATAAGTTTTTCACGGATATCTCGAAAACGTTTGTACATAATAAAAAGTTTATTTAATTTTTGTATTAAAATAAAGTTTTTCGGGCCGCCTACTTTATCATAATTCCAGTAAAACTCCATCAAATTTGAGCTGTACTAAACCATAAAAAATTTCAGCGTGACACTAAAATTTTTTTCAATTTCCTTTTGCATTTGGTGCAATGAATCGACTGCTTAAAATGATAAAAATCTTTTGTTTTTTTGCGGTTATATTTATTTATTGTATCTTCAATAAAATTGAACTAAGAATAAGTAATCAAATCTTAACTCTAAAATTCTAATTTTTAAGTCCAGCCAATAAAATATTTTTTTCAGAGGTTGGTTCTTTGGTTGCGTTACGTTTCTCGTGTTCGGCTGAGAGCAAGAGTGTCCCTCCTTCTCAGCCGAGTGTGGCCTCTAAAGTTAATAATGTTTCGGGCTAGGGGATTTGGGTGCAACTCAAGTTTTTTTATGTATCTTGTCACATGTTTAGAAAACACAGTCTTAACCAAAGGCACATCTAAATCTTTATGATTTCGCTTATTTCTGACATACCATGGAGCTGATGTTATCGTACGGAGTAATTTATTTTATCGCCTTTGAATTTTCCCAACATTTGATGCTGAGGCAGTGCCCAATAACTGGATACCGTAGGACTATATTGGTTTTAGAATTGCGTTGCATAGAAGAACTTTACAATCCAGGCTTAGTGTAGAATTCTGTACTGTGCATGCGCTCCGCCTCAAACAAGAAGCAAAAATAAATGAAAAAAAACTCTGCCAACGTTTTTGCTTGTGTTCAGCAATAAATATTGATACGTGAAGACGCTGTGTATAAGTATGAAAAAATATTGTCAACTTTAAATTTCTACAAATCGGAAAATTCAGGGTAATTTTGAGAACTAAAAATCGTTAAAGTTACGATAAATCGTTGTTAAGTCCCTGTCTATACATGTCAACTTTTGCTGCGCAACTTTTGAACTTATGGGAGAGAGAGAAAGGTGAGAAGATTGGGAAGGGGTACACTGCATCACGTACATGCAACTCCCTTTCGTTTTCCTCATCATCAAATTCTATGTAAAAAAAATAAGAAACTGCACAACAAAAACTTTATTGTATGGACACGAATGCAAATTCAAAAGGAAATTTAAGAAACTTGCAGAAGCAAATGTGACTGGTAATGATAGGGACTTGGCGTTTCACCTGTATGCGTTTTAGTGATTTTTGCATATCATTAAATAAATTTGGCGAAAATTGTTGTGGCTAAAATCGGCTCAAGCGGTTAATACAAGTTATACAATTTTTTTAATGAATATTTTTCATTTTTCTGAAGAAAAATATTAATAGGCCGATTAAGGATGGCAACCAAGCCTCAGTTGGGTTGCCAGTTACTGAGAGTTATACTACTAATGGCAACTGGCAACTAAGAGCTGTCAATTTTAGTTGCTATTTAGTGCCTTTCCGGCTACCATTAATTTTCAGTTGCCTACTGGCAACGCAACTAAAGTTCGGTTGCATTAAATAATATACCCAATTATTTTTGTTTTATATTTTTTCTTTTATAATAATAAGAAATTAAAAAAAAAATAGTTTCATATTATTTTAGTTTTGATACTTTGTTCGTAAGCAAATGCATATTTTTGCGCATATTTTTCATTTTTAGGTGCATTTATTAAGCGCTTAAAATCAATTTTTAGTTGCAACAAAGTCCGAGCACTGGTAATAACTATAAACTTTATTTGCCTAAATTCGCTTAAAAATTTTTAAAAATTCGTTTTAAAATTGTTCTTATATTAATTTTTATTTATAAAGAATGTTTTCATTAATAAAATAATTAAAATTTCACCAATTTTCGTTTAATAAATCTACTTAATTTAAAAAATCAACTTTTCCCTGAAATCCGGGGAATTCACGGGAACGCAATTTTTCTATTCCCGCTTCCCGGGAAGTGCAAAAGTCCGGGAAATCCCAAACCCTAGTCCTAACGTTATAGTCAGAAAGAGTTCGATAAGATCAATATTTCTAAGGAATTGTATCGTGGAATTGTTTATGTGAAAGCATTTCAAAGTGACGAGCCGATTGGAGTTGATGAAATAAATATGGTAGACTATTGTTTCCATCCTATGTGATATTAAATTAACGTTTTATTTTATAAAAAAAGCTTTTCGATAAACATAAAAAAATCATTTAAAGAGATTGATTTAGTCATGCTATTTAGATTCATATAGTCCCTTAAAAAAATTAATAAAAAATATTAATGCTTTAGAAATTTTCAACATTTGCTTCTTGTCTTAACCAAACATGACTTGTGCATAAGTTGATACCTAATGTTGATAATTCTCTTGTACGGGGTAGCTCCAAGAGCATCTTCTTACTAATTTTATCGGCACCGGGCGATTTCTTTGCGTTTAAGCCTTCGAAAGCATTTTCAATCTCACGAATATTAAATCTAAGGGAACCGTCTGCTTCGCCGACAATTGGTGGCAGCTCAACCATATCAGCAGGGCTGTCAGGTCCTTTTCATCGCGCTCCCCAAATCTGAAAAGATATTTCCTCGAAAAACCCCCTGCTAAAAGGAAAATCCCCAAAGAAAATCCCCATAAGAAACAAAGTATTTTTTTTTTAATTATGAAATTTTTGTATGGTCAGGGAAGAAATTTGTTTAAAAAAATGGTATGAAATGAATGTTTGGATGATTCTTGTCAAGTTTCTTTACCCCATTTACATCTCCACAGTTGCAAGAAGCAAACTAAAATGTTTGATGAAATATTCCAACATGTAAATTTAGTCTATATTATTCACGGACTTGTACATTATGTATCAGGAGGTAATTGTTATCACATACAAAGTGTTACGAAAGTTTACATACGGCTGAAAATTTTAAAGGGTTTTATTAAATTACGGATGATTTGGTAAAGCACTAATAAAATGTTAACGATAATGTTAAACTTTCAAATAAAACTTAAGTTCAGGCAAACTAAGAGTTAGTAAACTTTTAAAAATTTGATATGACTGAACTTTGTGTTAATAGGGATTAGTACTTTATCTGTGGTCTAAATCTCTGAATATACTCGTATGTATGTAAGTTAAAAATATTTTAGAAGAACTAGCTTTAATTATACATAGATCAAAGGAAAGAAACTTTTAACGAATTTCCCCAAAAAACCCCAATGTGTGTTTTAAATAACACCAATGAAAACCCCAAACATCAAATGAAAATTTTCATCCTTTTTTGTGATGACAATTCCCCTAATTTGGAGTCACAACCCCTAAACTGGCAGCCCTGCATATCAGTTGTATTTGGAGAGAATATTTTTTGCAAGCGACTGACAAAAAGAGTGCTTTTTCGGTTTCAGTTCCTACCCTGTCTCCATTTACATTTCTCAATGGAGGCTTGCATATCAATGTTCTTTTTAGACGTCTGTTTGCTCGCCATAACGAGTAATCTGATTGTGGTGTTGCGTCAATCTATCTCAGAAATTTGTTCAGTTTTGTGATGACCTAATAGCTTTCTAACCCAGCAGCTAAAGTTACAACTAGTAACGCTTTGGGACATTCATATTACTAGTTGTAATGGTAGTAGTCCAAAAACGACAGTCATATTACTAGTTGTAACAAGAGTAGTAACGTTACTGGTCAAAAAAGAACAATCACATTACTAGTTGTATCGAGACTAGTAACGATACTAGTCAAAAAAGCACAATCATATTACGAGTTGTATCGAGACTAGTAACGATACTAGTCAAAAAATGACAAAATTTTCAGGTATACGATTTTATATAAAACCAATTGTTAGCTATTAAAAAAATAAGTCGAATGTGGCTCAGTGGGTAGAGTACTTGCCTTAAAGTATGAAGAATGCGTGTTCGTACCCCGGTTGAGCCAAAGTTTTTTTAAGAGTTACAAAACTCTTAATAAAAAACTAGTGAGCGCACTAGTTTACAATAACTAGCATTTTAACTGGGATATAAGTGTATACAAATGAACTAGTTGGTCCCCTATGACAACCCAATGCTAAAATCCATAGTCCGATATATGAAAAAAGAATAAATAGGCAACTAGTCTGAAGCAAAAAGCAACTAGTATAGTTCCAACTACATACCAGTTACTTTGTCTGCAGGGAAGCTGTTTTCGACATTCCTTCAGCCTAATTTTCAACTAAGGGGATTTATAACGTTGCCATTCTCTTCGAATTTTTCTTTTTTCATACAAAAGCTGTTCAACATATACGTAATAAATTCTATTATATATCACTTGCTGACTGGTAGAAGTAGCAAGTTGATTAAACGATGGATATGTTTTCCTAGAGCGAAAGAATTTCAAGTTACACCTAAACTACACCTGAAAGAAATCACCCACGCTCTACCCACGTTGTTTAAAATTATACCCAATTCGAGTAATTACCCACGAAGTGGTAGCACTGACTGAAACAGTCACACACTTGCTTAGATACATCCATGAAGGAAATGTCGTGTGACTTTGTCCACAGTACTACTGACTTATTGTACTCCAAGGAATGTTCTGTGCTATAGATATTCAGCATGTGCTTGTCATTGAGATTCCACTAGTGACTTCGAAACTATTGACTTACTATAGACTAGGTGGTTCTTATGGGACCACATTAAGACATTGCCACTAGAGATTCACTAGTGCACTTTAATGATTCTAGTCAACACATATGAAACTTTTTACTAGGTAAGGCAATTAAATTCGATTTTTCAGTTTTTCCTGTGTTTATTATCAACACAACAAAATCAGACAATAAAAAATACTTATGTAGCTGTCAAAAACATGTCTGCCCATTAAAGCATTAATCGTCAAACACATACTATTACATTTTGCGCTAGTATGGTTTGGTTTTTTTGCAACTCTCACTCGTACAAATTGTTTGTTAGTGTATTTCAAGCAATAGCTAGAAATAAGCGACTACACAACCTGTTTGTTTGATTATTCATGTGAAACTGGTTGATATTTTTTACTATTAGTTGATACGTGTGAGTACATACGTGTGAGAGTAAAAGAGTAAAAAGCCCCATGTGCATTGTTTTGCGGGTTGCTGCATTATAGGCAAAATAAAAATTGTAGACGATTCGTTGACAATGTCTCCAAAAAGACACCAAACTTGTCGACAAAAGTGGTGACTTGCAGACACTTAGCCCCTGGCTTCCTTCAGAGATTGTACACACAATGTAACAGTTTCACACATGAGCAATTTGCTAATGCATGTATGTATTAATGACCAGACAGTGTTTAATTGTTGTAAATAGCACAGTGATTAACAATCGAGAAAAATGCTAAGAAATACCACTATATATTTATATGACAGTCGAAATGTTAAATTCTATGGATAATTTTTTTAAATTTTTGTTCTAAAATTTAGAATTATTTTAGAGGCTGTTTCATTAATTTTACTTTAACTTGGGAAAGGGGTTGTCCAATTTTATTACCAAAACCACTAGAAATAACTTGCAACAAAATTACCTCTCAGAAGTTTTAATATTATTTTTTATATGAAAATTGGAAATTTTTGTCATAAAGCCTCACAGAAAAAAAAAATGGAATGTAAAATCAACATTACGCAATTGTGATTTGAAATCATATTAAATTTACATGAAATAATTTGTCGTTTAAGTGTATTAGTGTTTATTTGCTTTGTTCATTGCTACAGTTCACTGTTGTGCTTAGTTGTGTGACTTCTTATTTTTTATTCTTACATGTGTCGGCTATGTAAGCGACAAAAAACGAATTACCAGCGAAAATTTACTGCTGCTGAATTAAAATTACCATTGTCTGATATTAGCTTTAAATGAAGAAATATAAATCTAACCTTATATATCTTTGATTTGAAATTTTTCACGGCTAAAACAACTTTGTTATAAACGTTACATTTCATTTTAAATCAACATGACTATAACTTTAATTTCAAATAAGTTTTATGCTAAATAATCATTTAACTCATGTTGAATTAAAATTAAATTCATTTTACATGAGATGGTATTTATTTAGTGTATAGGTAAAGTAAAGTTTGGAGCTGTTGTGGCTGCAGTGGTTAGCGCGTGGACTATCATGCAGGTGGTACGAGTTCAAATCTTGGCTGGGGCAGCCAGCTACAACGCAAAGTTTTCTCATGACTATTACATAAGTAGAATAATTAATAGAATAGCTATATTAAAGTCATGTTGTTTCAGCTTGATATAAGTTTAATTCAACATGATTATTCGTGTTGTTTCAATATCAAATTCTCTTTGTTTCAACTTGAAATAACTTTGATTCAACATGATCTTTCGTGTTGTTCCAATATCAAATTCTTGTTGTTTCAACTCGAAATTACTTTGAATCAATATGATTTTTCGTATTATTTCAGCACCAATTCATTTTTATTTAACTGTACTGCAATATTTAATCAACATGAAATATAGTTAATTCAAAAGGATATATTTTCCTTCATAATTATTGTAAATTATGTTGAATTGAAGTGAAACATGAACATTTTTCTGTATGCACATATACTACAAATAAAATAAGACTTATTTTATGAAAATCGATTCATAAATTATGATTTTACTCACAATAAAGTGAAATTACCTGACTTTTACAAAAAATCGAGTTTTCAAGAGGCTGTTCCACCGATTTTATCATAACCTTTTGGGCTATCGAATTTTATTACAAAAACCATTTGCAAATTTGAAACAAAATTACCTTTAAGCGTTTTAAATATATTTTTTTTTATTCAATACCCAGCAAAAACGTGGTAATGAGTTGTCATTACCGAACAACATACTTTTCAACCACAAACTACATACCGTCTGAATTAGTTTACAGTCGCTGAACAATTACTTACTAGTAATTAAACAAGCCATTTATTCTCTTATTGGCAGAGTAGTAGTGTATCTGCTTATCACAAAGTTGATAAACAGTTCAACAAACAAGTTTTAAGCCCGTAATAAAATAGTTGTGCAGTAGCCTAGTGAGTAAAACACTTGGCATTAAATAGCACAATAACTGAAAACAGCATAAGTTCAATGCTTAGCAGAGACATTTAATTTTTATGGTGTTTTTTGTTTTCAATGCCTTCTAAATATTGAAATTTATAACTTGTTATTTGTAATCAAATGTGGTAAGTACTTGCCTCCAATGACATCGCCATGTTAAAGTAATTGGTTAAAATGCCAAAGTAGAAGTAGTGAAGGGTATGTTTTTTAACATTTTAACCCATTACTTTGCCATCAACATTTTTCCTGACCAAAAATTATGAAAAATATATATGTTTGTGCAAAACTAGAATATTTTAATTTTCCAAAAATTTATACTAAATCGAAGATGGCATAACCTTACCATTTTTATTAAATGATCATAAAGCCACAAAATCAACTTTTTTTAAAGGAACAAATTTCTAATGGCCGATTTTGGTAGAAGCCAAAAAAAAATATATATACGTGTATAGGCGTTTTATAATAGTAGGTCACATTTCCCCCCATTTTGGACAACAGAGCTCCAAATGTGATAAATTTTTTTCACATATAGTACCCTCTGAACGGAACATAACGCCAGAATTTTTTTTCAGTTACTCCTGTTTTTGCTAAATTTATTCCACTTTGTAGGCGTACAAATGTAAAGTACGATGGCATGGAAATAGCCATATATTTTTCATCATTGCGGTCTCAAAAGTTCCGAAACTATTGCATATATAAAAAATAAAGTTTTATCAGCTTAAAGGTAATTTTATTTCAAGCATTCTAGTGTTTTTTGTAGTAAAATTGTACTGCCTCCCTCAAGTTACGATGAAATCAATGAAAAGGCCTCGTGAATAATCTAAAATTTTAGAAAAAAATTTAAAAAAAATGTATCCATAGAATTTTAAATTTTGATTATATTAGTAGTTAGGGGACCAATACACATTAAAAAAATATAGTGGTGATAAAAGGTATTGTCAAAAATTTCATTTTGTTGCATAGTGTAATTTTTATTCCTTTTACTCTATGTATGATCTAGGCAAATATTCAATCTAGCTAAAAACCCAAGTATCAATACATATGCTCGTATATATGCATACATATGCTTTTATTTATTTAGTTATTCCTAAGAGCTTTACATACGCTTATCAACATTTTTTTTATACGATAATGTAATTTTGTAAGTCACTATACCAATTCAAAAAACAAATGTTTTGTTTTTGTGCGAACGAATGAATGCATGTTAAACATTCATTCAGTCATGTTGGAAGGCGTACAAACGCATTTGGTTGAATGCACGTTGTCATGAGCATTTTATTTTATTTTATTTTAGATTTTTATCTACTTTTTTCATTACTTTTTTTTGCTTAAGAACTTATTTAAATCCCTCATGTGCAGATGTTCATTCTGCCTCTATGTTGGCCTTCCTTTATGAAAGGTTTATTTCTGCTAGTCTTTAAATTTTTTTTTTGCTATTTTCATCTCCATTTTGCATAAATGTCGCTCAAATATTTTTATTACATTCAATGTCTGTTGTTCACTTAAGTTTCCCTAATGATGTCAATTTCTGTCTCTCCAAGCGTATTAAAGTATAGACAACCCAAACCGTCTAAATGTTTAATATTGTAAAATTTATATAAAGAAAATGTAATACGTAAGTTTTTTTTAAAGGGCTTTTCAGTTAAAAGAAACTGCAGAGAAATTAATATAAAAATATGAAATCACATCATAAAACGGATGCTGTTAAAGAGTTGTAATAAATTTTAAATTAATATTTGACTTTATATATAAATTTTAGACTGTCTTCAACATTAAACTCAAATTGTAACCAGCAGGTGAGAAGTATAAAAATATGTCTAAAATAAAATAGGTTGGAAAATATTATTTAATTAAACTTAATTATATTAGAACATAATTAAATTGTTATATAGGCCAAAACTATAACCTTATGATTGTAATTCTTGCGAACAGGAGTAGCAGCAGTAAAACTTAAGTTTGTAGCTTTGGTTTCATTTCTTAATAAATAAAAAATATTCATAAAAAATAATAGTTTTAATTTAGCAGCAATTTCATTTCAACTTCTACTTGATTGAATTATGTATTTAATTTAAAAAAAAATGTATTCATACAGCACTGCAATTTAAAAATTTCATCTTAGTGACATTAAACTACTCATTATGTTGATGTTCAGTATCATATTAAAATTCATTTGGCTGATTCTCATTTCAATATTTCATAAAATTAACGCATAAATTTTAAAATGAAAACTGTTTTAGCATGATTTAATAGATTATAAATAAATGTACAGAAATTTTGTTAATGGAAGGCTGTTCATTATGTTTTAAAAACGAAGAACGAAAATGCTGGTTTTGCTCGCTTCATACAAATAGGCGTGTCCGTAATGCATTTTCACATTAAGAAACTATGAATTCTTTAAAAAACGAGATTAAAGTTATAACGGGTTTAGAATATTTTAATTTGCTACTTTTATTTTGCACATCAAACTTTTGAAAAGTATTAAAAATTATAGTTTTTTTTTAGCAATTGTTGATGTCCGCAGTATTGTGTATTGAGCGTTACGCTTTTTTAGTACGCTTCGTTACTCAGTTTAAGTATTAAAATTGGACTAACAACATTAGTTTGGCTGCAGAAGTGCGCTTTCAATTTAATCTTTTGATTAAACTATTTTTATTTTAGAAATAAATTTTAAAGTATGTGAACTTACATCAGATGTTTTGAGACCACTACAGTCTTCTCATCAGAAGTCTTTTCCGCCTAGACTACTATACTGCAAGCGAAAAATTTGTTTTAAAAATTTTTAACGAATCTAACGAGCAAACCGTTACAGAAATTTGCGTGAAGTTCACCTACATATATTCATTTCTGACACCACGAAGTATATTAGTATAAGCAATATAGTTTATGGTTGCAACAAAAAAGATATTATTGTTTCAGATCGTTGTGAACCTTAATTAGCTTACTACAAACATACTCATGTTTTCATTTAATCATGATATTATTAGCATTCATAATAGTATTCAACAGTATATATTGCTAAAAGATTCTGACTACAATCATAGCATATTTAAAATTGCAACAACAGTATGATTCTACAACAATAAAATATTACAAGAACCATACTATTTTAAAGCAGTTTCCTTGCAATCAAGCTATGGATATAAAACTGGGTGTATGCTTCCAAAAAAGTTTTTGTTCTCACTATTGCACACTCAGGTATTCAGTTAGGGGAACCTTTCTGAAATCCAAATTCAATGTTGTTTTAGACAATTTTAATTGGAAACTTAAAAATAATTAGTTGTTAAGCGTACTTTATTGTAAAATATTTATTTATTTTTTCTCTCAATTTGTATCACAAGTGACATTAAAAAGAATATTGAAAAAATAATTAACAGTAAATGAGAAAGATTTTATTCAATATCATCTTCATCAAATTATGACTACAATTTCCATCCTCATTATAATCGGCATCATCATTATCATTGTCACCATTATCACTATATTACCCATTTTCAAGGTTTTGCTCCAATACTAATAAGCGCAATGCTTCTTTTGGAAAATTGTTCACTTTTTTCTGTTAATTTTCTCATATTTGAAATAATAGAAGCGGAAGTCAATAGAAGTCTTTTAAATATATCCTCGTTAGATATTTCTCATGAAAATTTTCCTCTAAAATTCTATATTTCGATGATCCTGTGCCTCTTCTGACAAGGCATAATTTATTATTAGCGTACCACAAATTAAATATTTGTGAACAGTTGGATACCTATTATACCAGGGTACATTTTCACAATATATCTACAGGTATCAAGAGCAAACTACCGAAAAGTGTCAATATTTATTTGAAACACACTCGAATCAGTAACCATAATAATGTGCATTTGCTTTACATTTGCGAAATGTCTGTATATCGGAAGAAGCTTTTATTTTTAGATCATATTAGCGACATTGTTGAATTCCTCGGTATTAAAATACCTCGGTGTGCTGGCGTTACATACTCTTCCATTAACCATCGACGGTATTAACTGGGTAATTCTATATCAAATCGACCACACGAACCCTTTCGATTTTGATGAAATTTGGTCAGATGTTTTCTTTCATCCTATAACGAATTAATGCCAAAGAACAAAATAATTCAAAATTTGTATTTCAAAAGTTATGACATATTCAAAATGCCAGTATGATGCTCTCTAAATCGCACGATACAGTAAAATCGAATTTTAGTTTGAATAAAATATTCTAAGCTTCGAAAACAAACAAAAAAAAAAGCATCAAAAGTGATTTGAAAATTTGAAATGTGATTTCCATCAAATACCAGGTTGTATTTTATCTCCTGACTTGCTTTTTAAATCAATTATTTGTTTTAACATTTCGGAATCAGCTCTATATTTTATCAGAATGCATAATATATTAAGGAAAAAAATTCCCCGTAATACCAGCACTAATTGTCCGGGAATTGAAAATTGAGCAGAATTCCCTTGAAAAACCCTACATTTGAAGGACATTGGAAAATGGAAATATAATATATTTTTTAGTGAAACCATTTAATTGTTCAGTTTCATTTTATTTCAAATTGTTTGTGAATAAACATTTTTTCGAAAAAAATTCAGAATAAAATTCACTAGTACACTATGTAAAAAAATTAACATATTTTTTATTACCTAACTACAAAAACAGTCGAAATTTAAAATTCTACGGATACGTTTTTTGTAATTTTTTTCTCTAAAATTTGGGATTTTTAAAGCGGCCGCTTCAATTTTATTACAAAAAACACTAAAAAAAAACTTAAAACAATGTTACATTTAAGCTGTGCTATTATTATTATTTTATATACTCAACGGTTTTAGAATTCTACAGATCGCAATGATGAAAACTATTTCTTTAGGCAAAATTGAATTTTTTTTATTTATTAAAAATTTATAAAAAATCGAAAATAGCCGAAACTTACCTCGGCAACACTGGTTACCATGTATGTATACCAAAAGATTTAAAATATGTATGTATGTATATTATACATACATATTTCAAATCTTTGGCATATTTTTATATATCTACAGTATTCTTAATAGTTTAAAAATGCTTTTGTATTTCTACAAATTTCTCATGGCATTACATTTCCCAATAAAATTGTGGAAATAAAAAATGTTAGATATCTTTTGTTTAAAACTCATGCAACAAAAAACAATTTTTGTTGTGATAATTTCAAATATTGTTAACTTTTTTCTTAATGAAAAAGCAGCACTTAAGTCTCATTGCAGCTACAATGCAATGCGAATATTGACAGAAGTTAATGCTGTGAAGAAAAAAAAAACTCAAAAACATGTTGAATTAAATAAAATTGTGAAAAATAAATAAATATTTACACGCACATTCAAATGCCTTTTTTTACACTGATACACTAAATATGGAAGTAATAAAATTTTAATAATCTTCTGAGAATATCAATCAAATCAAATACAAACAATCTTATTTTTCTCTTCTACTCACAAAAATCAGTTCGATACAAGTATAAATTCGAATGCTACTATTTTATTTGACTGATTGTTTTGTTTTAATTCTACAAATTAATACACGAGGGAATTTTTATTAGCTATTGTCTCAGAAAAAATGCATTCATACAAATACGATGGAATAATTTTCAGACAACTGTATGCAGTATTTGAAAACATTATTGTAAGAAAAAAAAAACACACACACACACACACACAGATTCTATAGCAATCAATGGGAAAGCATGAAGGCTTTTCATAAACATTTTAGAGTCGCAATTTATAAAAGCCTTCAAATTTGTAAACTTTTCTCCTAAACTCGGAGAAATTACATATAAATGGCCTTTTTCGATTTTAATTTAAGTTGTTGTCATCCAGTGATGGAAAATACAGATTTCGAAATGGTACTGAACTTCAAATTAATAAGTACTTTTTTCACCTAAGTAGTACTTTTTTAAGAACTTAAAATATTATTTGTATTCTTAATTATCACACAAAAGAAACATTCTTGACATTTGAATAAATTTTTAACTTCACGCTATCAATAATAGGAAGTCACTGATTTCATCCCAATTTTCGAAAATTGAGTTCTCATCAGATCTCAACGTTTTGAATTCATGAGAATCTATTGTGACTGTACTTATGTAAACCTGTCATAACTTAAAAATGTCTTAACCGATCAGAACCAGATTTACGGCATTCTAAATTCAATGATCTTACTCAGACTTCGGTTAGGTAGATTTTTAAAATGTTTGAAAATAAAGTTTTGGAAAATATGGATTTTCCAAATAAATTTTAAACTACTAATGCCTGTAATTTCAACAAATAGATATCTAAGGCGTAAATTTCCCATTAGATAACTTAGCCTAGGTTGTAAATTAACATTTGTTTATAATCCTTACCTGTTAGTTAAAATAGTCAAATAATTTTACACTATAGGTAACTATGCATGAAGAGATATCTACTTGATAAAATTATGGGCATAAGTCGATTGCATCTAATCAGCTCTTAAGCTCAAAAAATCTACTGCTGCAAATTTTATTAAAACCGATTGACTCGTTCGAGAGATATCGTTGACGGAAAAGTTTGCAGAAAGCGCACTCCAAAAGTGAAGCACCTTTTGATGGTAGCACGGTTTATTTTTCATAGAATTTTATTCATTATTTCTCTAGAAATGAAAATTCAGAGAATTACGTAAGAAATATTGTTGTAAATATTTTGTGTAACAACAATTCCATGAAAGCTTTTAATATTCTCATTTCGAGTAAGACACAGAACAGGTCCCACTTTATTGGTTTTAAAAAGTATAAGTTGCCAATAAGTTAATTGAACTGCTTTCAATTATATTTAGATTCAATCGGCAGAACACAACTTAAATAGTCCTCTATAGCAATGTCTTTCATATCAGTTAAATACTTTTCTAATAGGTTCTTTATGTTTACAGGTTTCAAGTGATTGTTTTTTCAAGATTTTTTGAACATTGTACTTTTGAAAAATTTTGGATTGGAAATATTACTTTTTATTTTACGGATTGGAAATATTACTTCTTATATCGTGGGGGTACTGCTTTATTTGAAAAATGAAAAAGTACTGATAATAGTACAATAGTACTGAATTTTCCATCACTGTTGTCATCTAAAATTGTCACATTAGGGATTTTCTGAGAATATGACTGATATTATTTATTTCATTTCAGGAAAATAATCTTTTTCTCAAAAATTGGCAGAGCCCTAAATTTTAAGTACATAGCAAGAACTGCAATTCAAATATGGAAGAATATAAAAAAAATAGATTTTTGAGTTAATAATGCAGAATTTATCGTCGTATCATGATACATCTTCTACACTCTAAAACATGACTTCAAACTTACGATCATATATTGTCTAAATTTGTGTTGAAAATTTATCCTTGTCTAAAATTACATCGATTTTGTAGTTATTTTATCAACCTTCCTATACCCGCGCAAATTTTTATAACACATATACCCGCGCACGGTCTCACAGACCGAAAGTTTGAACTAGATGAAATACTAGTTTTTTGAAACAAAACTAAAAACAAAAGATTCTTTTTTAATCTCAATGATATAATAAAAAAATAAAATTACGCATTAAATTTGTATTCACTTATTTTATTGATTTTTAGTCCTTAACAAATAAGCCATCAAAATCGATAGTTTTTTGTTAGATATTACAAAAACAAAACAAAAACATATTTTTTTTCTTCAAATAAATAAAAATAGCATATACCAACTTAAAAGCACTCCTTGCACAATGCATAAATCATAGGTTAACTTAGTTTTCAGCCTTTAAATAAAAATCAGGGTATATCACACTGCATGTTTTATCTTCACAAAAGGTTACACATATACCCGCGTCGGTCTCACAGACCGATTGTTATGAAATACACCAACATGCTTGTCTAGTGCAAACACCAAATGAACACTAAAAGGGAGCTTGTAGAAAAAGCGGAAGCTAACAGAAAATTCAACTTTGTAGAATTTCTGGGGAAAAAAAATATTTACATAAAATCGTTTTGTCGGTCTCACAGACCAACGCGCGGGTATAGGAAGGTTAAAGAAAAAACCTTTCAAATTAAACATATTTAGTCCAAGTGGAAAAATTTAACATAGAGTATAATACGGCTATGGCTGGATGGTAGATACGTCAGACTGTCAGTCAGGAGGTCGCGGTTCAAACCTGCACGCAGCTAATCGTTTTTTAGCAAAAACATTTTGTTCAAAAATAATGCGTGTGTAATTTTAGGTCGATAATAATCGGTAAACTGTTGCCGACTATTATCGACCTAATTTTCAACAAACGTGTTTTAGAGTGTATATATATAATAATAAACCTGTGTTTGTCTGTTTGTTTGTTTGTGTGTATGTTCCTTATAGCACGCCAAACGGTGCGATCGATCGTTGTGAATACGAGGTAATTCTTAATTTTCTTATATCTGTACAACTATAAGAGTAAGGCTCTTTAAATTCGATTTGTGATATTCTTAGACTTATATGCAACTTCAAGCAAAATATTGGTTATATAGCAGTGAGGAAACGGGTACACCCCATACGAGGGATTCTTATTTCTCCATATCTGTACAACTGTAAGAGCAAGGCTCTTCAAATTCCATATGTGTTATTCTTAAAATAACATGCAACTTCCAGAAAAATATTAGTGGTATAGGAGGGATGAAACGGCCAGCCCCCATAAGAAGTAATTAATTTACCTATATCTGTACAACTATAAAAGTGAGGCCCTCTAAATTCCACGTGTGCTATTTTTTGAATAACGTGCAATTTCCAGCAAAATATTGGTAGTATATTAGGGGGAAAACAGGTACCCACCATGCGAGGTAATTCTTAATTTTCCTATATCTGTACAACTATAGGAGTAAGGCTCTTTACATTCGAGGTTTATTGTTTTTAGAATGACATGCAACTTCCCAAAATATTGGCGGTATAGGAGGGGGGAAACGGGTACCCATAATACGAGGTAATTCTTAATTTTCGTATATCTGCAAAACAATAAGAGTAAGGCTATCTAAAATGGATCTGTGTTATGCGTAGAATAACGTGTACTTTTCAGCAATATTTGCGTGGTATAGGTGGGGTACCCCCATACAAAGTAATTTATAATATTCCTATTTCAGCACAACTACAATAGTGAAGATCTCAAAGTTTGATGTGGGTTACTCTTAGAACATATTTTAATTTCTATCAAAATCTTGGGGATATCAGTTGGTGGAGACGGTAATCTCCATACAAGGTAATTATTTATATTCCTATATCTATACAATTATAAGAGTGAGGATCTATAAATTTAAAGTGCGGTAGTCTTAGAATAGCTTGCGACTTTCAGAAAAATCCTAGTTGCATAGGAGCGAGGAAACGGGTACCCTCATACAAAGTAATTATTAATATTCCAATATCAGCACAATATAGAACAAATTGCGATTTCCGGCAAAATCTTGGAGGTATCAAAGGGCCAAGACGGGTGCGCCCCATACAAGGTAATTATTTACTGTCTCCTATCTGCAAAGTTATAAGAGTGAGGCTCTCTAAATTGGATATGGGTTACTCTTGCAATAACGGAAAATTACCAGCGCAATCTTACAGGCATAAAAGGAGGCAAATGGATACACCATACAAAGTAATTGTTAATATTCCTATATCAGCACATCTACAATACTTTTTTTTTTTGTTATATTTATTTATTGAATTCGAATATCAAAAACTGACCAAATATTCGATCAAATGTAATCAAAAAATCTGGTATAATTTAGTAGGAAAACTAAGTATAATTTATTAGAAAAATTCACCAAATGTGTTAGAAGCATATTTTCACTTAGACAATTTTTATAATTTTTATTTATTAATTTTTTATATGTCACATCCTATTTTCTAGGGAGAATAGGTTCAATAACTAATTTCATGCTCAGGATTTGGAGTCCCTCAATTCATGAAATTCAATTCTATAGTAAAAAACTCATTTCTCTGCGTAGTAAGATTAAATTTATCGTTATGAATAAAACTTTAGCAACTTTTCACAAAAACCCTTTATTTCATTTCCCACTTTTTTACACACATTTTTTGAACATGAAATCATTTTTATAAATAAATTTTATATTCTTCTTTCTGGCTTTACAAACGAACAAAAGAGTTGGAAATAAAAAATATATGAATGGAAAAACGGAATGGACAAAAAAAAAACTAAAGGCTTTAATGCGAAAAGAAATATATATAAAAAATTTTAAGCATATGTCCGAATGAATGATCTTTCAAAATTCAACTTAAAAAGTAAAAATATTTTTCTGGAATCACCAGCATCCAATACAAAGTACCCACAAATTTGCAAATGGTCAAAGGACTTGCTTTAGCAAAAGTAAAAGGGAATAAAAGTTACAGATGCATTTATTCGAACAAGTGCTCACAAGATACAAACGTTTTTATATATCCTCTTCTTTACAGCCAACTCTTGTTTTTCAACCGATAAAAAATGTAAAAAAGCATATAAATTTAACTGCGCAACATAATTATTTGTGTTAAAACTGAAAAAGTAACAGAGTTCGGAAAGCCAAACAGCGAAAATATTAAAAATTTCTTTTTTGTATATTCAATTAATAAAGCCACAATTCAACATATCACTTATTTATTTCCAATAAAAAGTAATGGGTCGTTTTATTGGTTGCGCAGCGCAGGAAAGGAAAATTCAGCGGAAAGAAATATCGATCGATGTGCAAATTGCAATTATTCATTACTGTGGTATAAGCTTTCCTCGAAATTGATTATAATTGATTTCAAATCAATTTCGTGAAAAGCTTATACTGCAGTAATGAATAATTGAAAGTTGCATATCGATCGATATTTCTTTCCGTTGAATTTTCCTTTCCTGTGGAACCACTAATACGACCCAATAAATAAAATTTGATTTTTATCAAATTCGTTATCAAATCGTTTGTAATTTTTAATTTTTTTTTAGTCATAAATCTGGCATTTTGTTGATCACTTTATAAAATTTTAAACGCATATGAAAGGGTATACTTCCAGATGGGAATCATTTTTTTAATTTTTTGTTTTGGACAGGTTGCCCGCGTGAGTGTAACTATGTGTTGTATGTAGCTGGCTTTTGGTTTAACTGTACAACAGCAACTGACATATATCTATCGACTACATAATAATTTTTTTTCGTACTTTGTGGTTTTTACTGTGTAATAAAATAGTGTTTTTGGATTTTAAGACTACACATTTTTATTGAAGGGAATTTCTTTGATATTTTAATACAAAAATCTAACCTAATTGCTTCGGTTATCACGAAATACATTTTCACAATTGTTACTATTTAAGGATTAACTACCAATTTGTTTTGCTTCTTTTCTGTAAAAAAAAATTTATATTATATAAGTGTGATGCCTTTTTTGGGTTCTTTTTTTGCTATTTATACATTTATAATGAATAGTTTAATATTGTTATATTTTTACATTGTTGTCCGTCGAGTCTATTATATAAAAATTATTATAGTTTTTTAAGTATATTGTTATAGTTTAGCAACTTTTTTTTTGGTGCCTTAAGTCAAAGGTTTGAGATTAAAAGTTATCTAAGAAACACAAAGGCAGACAAAAGGCCTTAATTGCGGTTTGTTTGATACAGAAATAAATTTGAAAATTTTTGTGTTTAATTTGATGGTTTGATGGTTGAAGGTCACTTCGTTTTAAATTATATTTTTAGCTTTCAGGGAATGTACTTAAGAGTTCTTTAGAATTTTTGTATTTTATACATTAAAAATATTTTATAATAATGATTAATGCTCTAGTTTTGTTAGATTTTCTTGTCGGCTTTTAATAATTATAGCATTTATTACTTTTATTAGAACAATGAATTATTTATATCATCTTAATAATTTTGTGTTTTTATTTTCAGGTTGGTTGAATTCTATGCTATTTTATACAATTCTACTCAAATTAAGAGGTATTAAAAGATTTTTATATTTGCATTTTCAATATACATACATACATATATGGGTGATTCTTCTCTAACTGTCATTTTTCATGTGCCAGACAGTTCTCTCTTACTGGTCATAATTATCAATCTATGAATGAATGTTTTATATTATATTATTTTAAATGAAATTTATTTGCTGGTGTTTAAGCATTGTCTATATGCAGCATTTCATTGGTGCTTTACCAAATCGTCAGTAGACTTCAAACACAATTTTGAACAGTTACAAGCCCTTTATCTTATGTACAGACTTTCAAAAACCATTTGAGAATTCACAAATATGTAAATGATTTTCAAAAATAAACAAAGTAGGCTTTGAAAATTCAAGCTTTGGATTTTATTTTTTTATTTTGCCATAAGATAAAGGGGTTGTAATTGTTCAAAATTGTATTTGAAGTCTACTGACGATTTGGTGAAGCACCAATGAAATGCTGCATATAGACAATGCTTAAGCACCAGAAAATAAATTTCATTTGAAATAAAATTATGACAATATGTCAAATAAATTTCATAAAGGTTTAATTTGGATTTTATTTTTCATTTTGCCTTTAAGCATTTTTATTGTTATCTAATGGATTTCTAATTGTATAAAGGTGTAGAAAAATAAAATGGTTTCATTGTTATTATTATTGTTAGCCAATGAATTTCTAATTGTATAAAGGTGTAGAAAAATAAAATGGATTCATATCGAATAAAAAAATTATTTGCTGGGTTTTGTATAATTTTCAAAGCCTACTTTGCATATTTTTGAAAATCATTTACATATTTGTGAATTCTCAAATGGATTTTGAAAGTCTGTACATAAGATAAAGGGTTTTTAACTGTTCAAAATTGTGTTTGAAGTATACTGATGATTTGTAAAGCATCAATGAAATGCTGCATATAGACAATGCTTAAACACCAACAAAAAAATTTAATTTATTATTATTTTATATTATTATATATTATATCGTGAACATGTCCTGTGAAATTTTTTTAAAATTTAAAATTGAATTCAAAAGAAAACTTGCAATTACGCACTGAAATGTCATCTCCATGCAGTTTTGTTAGATGTTGCGATTTGTCGCCAAATGTGGCGACAAAAAACTGTTTATGGCGATGAAAGTTTTAAAATTGTGGTTTGCGATTTACTTGACGATATTTGAACTACTTGGCGATATGTTTGGCTATGTTTTTATGATTTCAATACGACAGAATAATCCTGAAAATTTTATTATTTCGGCTTTTTAGCTCAATATTTGAATAAATGTAAATTCAAATTTTTTTATTAAGAATGAAGTGCTGAATTTACATGCAAAAAGTCTTGTATTCTATTTGGTGACAAAAATTAATTAAATAGCTGATGTTTCCTTGTAAAAAGCATCCACCTTCATAAATGGTAAAAGTGAACAAGTACGCTGATGAGACGCTGTAGCGGCCTGTCGAAATCAGTAGTACTGGTCCGTTCTGCTAATCTGATTTAAATATTCCTAAACTCCACTCTTAATGAAATAATTTGAATAATTTGAAAAAGGTACCATTAAAAATTGAATTTGAAATTTGATCATCATGTGTGAAAGTTTTCAGTTGCAATAAAATCCTCTTGTAGTTTAATTTTTACTATAAAATGGAATAATAATTTGCAAAAAAATATTTCAAAAGTTCTGTTTTAGAATTGAGCATTTTTTATAATATTTTGCTTAAATCTCAGTTGAATTTAATATACATACTCCATTCCCACAGGAATAAAATCAAGATTAAGATAATAATTGATTGTTTGCTGACTATTCTTGTATATGTTTTTGACTTATCTTTTGTTAAGTTTTAAATTGCTTCTATGATCCAGAGAATTGAATCATCTATATGGCATTCAGTTGAATAATTGTTGTCTTCTATTGCTGCTGGCCATAAACTGCTTACACACACAAACACACACACATACTCACAAACTTACATTCATCTTACAGATACAAAACTTTCTTTCTTGTTCACCTAAGAACACTTACACTTGTACAGTTTTATACAACAATTAAATTTAATGTATAGTTGTTAGATATAGACCAACAACCTCTGATATCTACATTTAATCTAATTAATAAGACACGTTTTTTTCCCCAGATTTTCACTAAAGATATTCATCCAATGAGTTTCTTTATTTTTCTAATTGATATGAAAGCAAAATATCACTTCTCACACAATTATGCCATACCAAATTTAATAGCGGGTTTATATTTTGGAGCTTGATTTCCACTAGTGTTGTCAATTATTCGGGCTTTATAATCGTTCGAATAAAATTTTATATTTCTTATTCGAACAGTCGAATAACTTAAAACTTTTGTTTGAATAAATTTTTACAGATATTATAGCCTACTGCCTTTCCTATAATTCATGCATACGTTTTTTGTGGATCAGACTATTAGTTTGGAAGATATAAGCTTTCCGATAGCGAAAGAGATTTACCAGTAAAATTGGTCGTATATAACAAAATATAGCGTCGACAGTGTTAAAAATATCTATCTTACATATACAGAATTTATAGACTGCATCCTAGGATGTAACTTATCTACACATTTTTATGGATCAGACTATTAGTTTGGAAATGGGATATGGGTTTTTCGAAAACTTGAGAATTTCATTGCTAAAATTGGTCTTATAAATACTAATGTAATATACTGACACATATATAGACACTAGCAATTTTCAAAGTTAGTGTATTATTATACAGACTACACCAATTAACACTAGCGTTTTCACTCTTTGTGCTAAGTTTATAACTCTGTTATATTTACTTAGTTTGTGACAATGTAAGTACATATGTAAGTGGTACCCTTTATATTTTTAACTTCTCAGAACGAAATAAGTAGTTATCGAATCAAAATGTAAATAGTTACGACTTAAATCCTCATATCCTTTTTTGCCTACCAGTAAGCAAAGTTTTTGCTGAGTATGTGCAAAAGAGGGAAAAGCTGACTCCTGCTAAAATGAATCGCAGGTATCAACTTTCAAAACGCCAATACACGTATGTATTTTTATGCTGGCCTCTATAGAGGTGCGTGATTGTTCGTGTGGGGTGTTGGAGCATTCCTGTTAACATCCTAGATTTTTACGAAATTATATATTGTTGTGAACGAACGACATTTATATTAATGAATGAAGTCTATACAAGATGTGTAATAGAATTGTTGATTGTTTTTTTTTTTCTTATTTTATTTCCACAAATCATTTAATCTTGAGTGTAAAACATAAGACCGTGTTAGAAATAATGAAGACTGTTGAATATAAAAAAGTTTTTTTAAAGTATTGCGCAATGTTAATATTATATATTAATTTTTTTAAGCGTAAAAGCATAAACTCCAAAAAGAGAGTACTTTTGACGCGAAAAGTTATTTTATATCTAATTCAAATATTATACAAATTTCTGAATATAAAAAGTCAAAATGTATAATTAAATTTTACCGTTGAAAATTTTTATAAATTTCTTTTGATATAATTGTAGATGATGGTAAAAATAACAACTTGTTGATTAATTTTATATAACCCAGCAATACATGTATGCACAAATTTATATTGAGAAATTTCATTTCGATTGACTGACTTTTCATTAAGTCAACGTGCAGACGATGCAAGTCTTATTGATCAGCTTCTTATTCAGCTGTAAGAAGGACAGAGACATTTGTATACATTTCTTTGTCTTTCTCACTAAGCCCCAATTCACATTATGCAAGTCTTATTGATAAGATTCTTATTCAGCTGTGAGAAAGACAGAGAAATAAATACACATTTCTCTGTTTTTCTCACAGCTGAATAAGAAGCTGATCAATAAGACTTGCATAGTGTGAATTGGGACTAAGTAAGTTTTCTTGATACAAATCTAGTTTTTTTTTCGAAAAAGCTGAATGAAAAACATAGATGTTGAAGATTACATTTTTAAAATTTAAAAATGTACTTTCCTTCTTACAATCTAACAGAAAAATTTTTTAAACATGTTACTGGGATATTTATTTGAAAATATTGCTTTAATTACAAAACATTTGTGTGCTAAGAAACTTGCAAAAATAACATGAAAAATTATTGGAAACTTGTCTTAATAATAGTTAGTTGGACTAATTTATGGGAAGATACGGGTATCAACCAATATACATGAGAATTTTTTTAAGAGAATAAATAAAATCATGATGCTACACAGAAAATATTAATATCGATGTATGTTTTGGTGTGGTTTTACTCCAGATTGGTGTAAAAGAATACTACACTGTGTATGAAGATTAAAAAATCCTCATCGACATCATCATTGGTTTTATGATATACTATTTAAGTGTAACCGCGTATGTGCGAATATTTTTATATGTACCCAGCAAAAACTTAGCTTACTGGTCGGCAAAAATGTATATGAGGATTTAAGTCGTAACTACTTACGATTTGACTCGCTACCTACTTATTTTTGTGTGAGAATTCAAAAAAATAAGGGGTACCCCTTACAAATGTGTTTACATTGTCACAGCTATTAACAAGCTATTATTTGGCTTACTTGAAGCTAAAAAATAAATAGTCAAATAAACAAATTAGAATTAAAAAGAAAAAATGCTATGCACATTATGCTTTATTTATATTTTTTCAATTTTATTTTTATTTTTTTTTTACCCAGCTGGGATACGAATCTCTGCTCGTTCAGATATGAATACAAGTACTTCACCCACTCAGCTATTGTTGACTTAAAAGTTTAAGCGACAAAAATTAGTTTTCATATCCAAACATATGTTGACTCAAAAAGTGGTTGTCTACTTATTTTATTAATCTATATAAATAAAAATAAAATGGTGTCCGTTGTTGAGCGCATAACTTGAGAAGGGCTTGACCGATTTCGCTCATTTTTTTTGTGTGTAATAGTCTAAGAAAAGTTTTTGTGGTCAGAAATATTGGAAAAGTTGCTTGGAAAATTGTAAACCAATTTACACAGGACAACGTCTGTCGGGTTAGCTAGTACATAACAACAAATTAGAACTATTTTCAGATAATGAGAAAAATACGTACTAGTTTTATTAAAACCTAAGTAGTAGTTTTAATTTGAAGCACAATAATATGATAAATAAGTGCCACTTATTACTTTTTAACCCATTAATAAAGTACTAACGATTACAGATATGACAAAAGTTTTTGCTGGGTATGAGTGAATGGATACATGTGCAGCTGTTTCTCATTTCCGTTAAATCTATCAGTGAACAAATTATATCCAGAGCAACATGAATTTATTACTTCCTTCGTACTGTAACATTTACCCCAACAAAAACGAACTCATGTCATATGTATTGGGCAGAGTATAGTATGTATATTGTATCCATGATATTGTTCGGTGATAATGATAATCGTTATATTCGCATTTTTATAACAAAAGTGTTTCCATTGTAAGTGCTTGCAATACAATTGAGTTTTAACAAACTATTAATGTTACATGAAGTGTGTGTAGTTTTTTTATAAATACTTTCATGATTAAATAGTGACTTATTAGTTGGCGTGTAAAACGTTAAAAGTAAAACGTTAAAAAAAATAAGCTGATACGTTAATGCAACTTATATTGTTAAAACATATCTCAACTTGACTCACAGAAACTAAGCAATACCTTATTAGGGAACTCAGATCACCATGTTTGGGTGACATTACTCTGAAACTATCACAAGAGGCTAAATCCTGGATTTCAAGCTCTCGTGGAAACGTAATGTAGAGCACAGGATGAAGAAAGTTATATGCGCTTTCTATATATGTAAAAGAGCCTTTGGAAGAAGATGGAAGTATAAGGAAGTGATCTGCTCCATTCTTACTTACGGATCGCTTGCCTGGTAAAGGACAGTGGACAAGAGTACATATTTTTCTACGCTGGGCAAATTGCAAATGATATCATGTCTTGCTATTATGTATTGATGCAATGAGGTCAACTCATCAGGTCAGCCTACAGACAGATATGGGTTTTGATTAACGTCGGTACCTGCCATTACGGCCTTATCCGACGGTGTTCTCAAAACACCGAGTGAAGTTGAGTGTTCACCACCACCCCCGAGTTACCCCGAAGGCACACCATGTGTGGCTTGCAAGGCTCACACAGGTAGCAACTTCTCATGCATGGGAGACCCCACCATGCATAAACACCTTGTTAGAGTGTTTGAGCTATCTAAACTCTATTACATCAGCAGTTTAACGCGATGCGAACAAGGCTTCCGAGGAAACAGAAGCTGGCAAGTATCTACACCAAGTGTAGACGCCCCCAGCAAAATATTCCCCTTCCACCCGCCACAAAGCACTACCGAGTGTAACGTCTGTTGGTTTAGCAACAGCACAAAGAGGCTTTCTGTTGGTGGACCGAAGTCCACGCTAGCCACTAGCACTAGGCGAGCATCAGTCTTTTAACCAACACCTCTCCCAGCGATTTTGGTAGCAACCACAGCCACCACGTGGACTCCCGAAGGAGACCTCTCCAATAACCAGACACAGAATCATCCTTCCTAGGGTGAGACAATGTCCTTCTAGCGACATCATCCCAGATGATCTCGCTCATACGGCGAGTATCTTATCTCTTTACCCTCGGAAGGCAGGTCATCTGTGGGGCAACTGGTTCCCGTGGTACCAGTTCAAGCTACTGGTAAAGCCTCAAAAGAAAACCCCTAGAGGTTAACTTTCTATCGACTTTGGTCTTGGGGTAAACCATAGGTGCCTGTTCACCTCCTTACTGACTCGAGTAGGCAAGCCTACTTCCTTTTATAAATATATGCACGCCCGTTGCTCTGTCGCCAGAGATTGGGTAGTACACATAAGTTTTATGGGTAATTGGCCAAAGGTACTGTCAGCAAAATCCAATTACCCTCTCCCCAGAAAGCACATCATCAAGGCTAGAGTTATCACCAAGATGCGCACACTGTGCTCCCCGGGGGGGTCAGCCTACAGACAATGATTCACTTAACTCCCGTTGATGTTTATATCAAATACATATCTGTCAAGTCTGCCGTTAAGCTACTTACAGACGAGGCAACCGCTGAACCAACTAAGGCATGTTACTGCCGAAAGTTGAAATAATCTTATAAATTTAATTTTAAGTTGCTTCATTAATATAAGAAACAAATTATAATTTCTTTAAACCCTACACGTAAACGAAAATTTGTGCCCAAGAAACAAAGCTTAACATCGTGCAGATCCTACAAAAATAAAAAATTTATAAGCAATTTAGTGAAAAAGGCCGATTTTAATTTCCATACAAAATTGCGTTTGATCAAAGTTTTTTTACTATAAAATAATTTAAAATAATTTTGAAGAAAAAATAATATAGGCGTTTTTCACTTAATAGCTTATAGCTTTCTTATTTTATATCGGATTGTAGTGGTTTTATATCTTTAACCTACACTTACACAGAAAAAATTATCACAAAAAATGTTAGAAACAAAAGTTTGTCTAAAAATAAATAAAATTTTCAGTAAATGTTCTGTCCATAATCTATGAATTGTTTGTTTGACTTTTATTTAGAACGCAAACACCAAAAACAACAAGAAAAACTGTGCTGTAAAAAAAAACAACCCCGATGACGACATACACACAAATAACAACAACAACAATGATAGCAAAAATATTGCGATTGTACCAAGTTTGTTTACCGAAGATTTTTGAGTGAATCAATTCGTTAATGTCGTTGCATTAATTCTCATTCATTCTTTTATAGTCTTTTGATAAACATTTAGACTTGAACACACTTAACAAAGTGAAATTTCATAAATGCTTAATCCATGATGATGATGATGATGACCCACACAAATATTTTGATTGATATATTAAAAAAAAACTATTTGTTTAGTATTTTTAAACTATTTTTTTTATAAATTCAGACAAAAATATTGTTTGATATTTTTGAGAAAATCTACTAAATCTTTTTGTTTGATTTAGCAAATTGCTTTGTTTACAGTTTGTAGATATTTTTAGCAAAATTGTTTTATAGATTGAAACAATTTGTTCATTGAAAAAAAACACGTTTTTTTAATGAAATTTTTGAGATATTTTTGTCTATATTTACAAATTTGTTTGTAGGACCGTACCTAGACAAAATATTTACTATTTCATTGAACTCCTTTACAGAAAATGAAATTTAGTTTTTTCTGTGTATTTTTCGTGAATAAACGGTTTTCTGCAAGTTGAAGAAATTCTAAATGGATTTATTTTGGATTTTTTAGTTTTTACGTTAATTTTGTTTTGCAATTTTTTTTCGTTTTGGGCGATTTTTTCGTTTTAGCGATTTATTTGAATTTTTTGAAATTTTTTAGTTTTGGAGATTTTTATCGTTTTAGTGTTTTTTGTTTGTTTTACTCCCAGTTTTTTACTTAATAATTAAATGGTTAATTTCTATTGGCTGAGTAGTTAACGCGTTTGACTACTAACCCTGAGGTCTTGAGTTCAAGACTACTTTCAGGTAAGCCAACAACATCATGCATTTTTCTCATGTGCATTGGTGTGTTAATGTGTTGGTTGCTGTTGAACTGTTAAAGTGATGAAGGCATAGCACTGATTACTTTGGCAGTACCGGCAGCGACTAATACTAACATATCCTAATGTACTTCACAGCACCCTCCTTCGTCGGTATTGTAGCAAAACCGTCGGCGAAGTAAAAGAGCTAATAAAGGTGCTACACAGCTTAAACATCGCGATGCCTCTACTTGACACCAGAAAGGCTTGCAACACTGCTCTGCAAAAAACGCGCATTAGCAGGGTTGTAAATGAATTAAGCTTTCTATCTCTCTCCCATTTCACCACCTGTTCTCTCTACTCTATCCCTTTCCCAAAGAAGGTAACACATTAATTAATTAGCTGGTAGGCATTAATTGCCTGATTGTGTTACTTCTCTTTCTAAAAAAAAAATCATTTTATAGATCATATTTTAATACAACTTATATCTCCAATCTTGTACATTTAAATTCGATTTAAGTTTTATAAATTACCATATGATTTTGACTGCTTGTTGTTCTTGTGGAAACAAAAAAATTATGGCCGCTGAAAATTCAACTATTGTTGTCGAGACATTTGGGCTTTCTTTGTCTATATTTGTCTTTTTGTGATTTTGTAAGCTGTTTTTATTATTTTAAAACATTTCACAAACGCTTCCTTATTCTTATTTCCTGATTGAAGGAAAATGCATTTTTTTTAATTTTTCTTTGTTTTTTTTTGAGAAATTTAGGGGAAATTTGTTGTATTTTATGGTGCTACTATATTTTTGTCACAATTAAATAAGAACAACTAAATACGACTAAAAAACAGAAGTTGTATTTAATTACAATTTAAATTTATATGAAAGTTAACTAATTAAATATTTTATTACTGAGTCAAAAAGTGGAGGTTAGGGTTCTCTTCATTTTGGCGATTTTTTTTCGTTTCGACAACTTCTTAATTTACACAGAAAAAACAAAATGTTATTTTCTCTAAAGGAATGAAATAGTAAATATTTTGTCTATGAACGGTTCTACAAACGAATTTGAAAATATAGACAAAAATACCTCAACAATTTCATTCATTAAATCTATAAAACAATTTGTCTAAAAATATTTACAAATTGTAGACAAAACAACTTCCTAAATCAAACAAAAATATTTACTGGATTTTCTGAAAAATATCAAACAATATTTCTGTCTGAATTTAATAAACAATTAGTCTAAAAATGCTAACAATTATTAAGCAAAATAATTTACTTAATCAAACAAATATACAAAAAAAAAATTTTTGTCTGTGTCATCATCATTCTCCATTAAGCATTTATAAGATTTCACTTTGTTATATGTATTCAAGTCTGAATGTTTATCTAAATAATCTAAAAAAATGAATGAGAATTAATGCAACGACATTAATCGATTCACTGAAAAATATTTTGTAAACAAACTATGATTGTTGTTGTTGTACTTTGTGTGTATGTAATTTGTGTGTATGTAATCAATGGGGTGGTTTTTTACGACACAGTTTTTATTGTTGTTTTTGGTGTTTGCGTTCTAAATAAAAGTCAAACAAACAATTCATAGATTATGGACAGAACATTTACTGAAAATTAAATTTATGTTTAGACAAACTTTTGTTTGAAAATTTTTTGGTGATAATTTTTTCTGTGTAGGGTTTTTTGGACTTGGCGTTTTTTTTTTGTCTCATCGATTTTTTCGATTAAACGTTTGTTTTTACTTTTGCGATTTTCTTCGTTTTGCAATTTTTTTAGGGTTTTTTACAATATTTTGTGCGACTTTTTTATTTTATTGACGACTTTTAGTTTTGGTTTTGGCAACTATTTCCGTTTTAATGTTTTTTTCATTTTGACGATTTTCTTCGTTTTAGCAATTTTTTTTGTTGGTGGGTTTTTGTGTTTTTTTTTTGTTTCGATGAAAAATCTGCGATTGAAATTTCAGCTTGCTTCATGCACTACTTATTTATCCCGTAATTATTAATTATGTTATTACGGTTCATAATATACATATTATTTTCAAACTTACACTTCCTGAGAGAATACCTTTAAATATTTAGTTTCTTTGTTTTTTAGCACTCGTTAGTGTTATCGTTAAAATGATGCACTATCTGGGAAAATTTTTCGAGTTTGGTTTTTATGGTTTCCAAGGTACACCTAATTGTCAAAATAAGATGGTAAAAACTACATTTAGTCATAGAATATCTTTTAATTTTTATATTGTTCAAATTTCAGTATTTATTGGTGTAGTCTGTATAATGAATCATACACTAACTTTTAAAATGTCAAATGTCTATACATATATCAAATATCTGTACATTACATTCGGATTTCAACATCTTTCGCTGCTCGCTTTAAACCACCCTTTAATTTTAAACCTTCATAGACTTTTATTATTTTCAGTTTCAGCGTCCATATTTACACATATTTTGTGACAATTTCAGGTCCGTACCATTTACTGTTCTCCAGATAGAAATCTGTGACAGCTAAACAATAGGCTCCTTTTCACCTTAGGTGCATGAAACCCCTAAGGTATGCTTCGAAATTTTAAACATGCCACATATTAAACAAAAACAAAAACTTTTTTTAACTTTCCTTAAAGCTTAGATTTTAGTAACGATCAAGTAATGGGCAAATAACGCTACATCGCTGGTCTCTTAAGCGGTGACCCCATGCGAGTAATTAAGCAAGTTTTTTTAATGAAGAAAATCGATATGTAGATGGAAATCTGCAAACTTTGTGCGCAGTGGGCAGTGTAAGACATATTGTCAACAGTGTAATGCCAGCAGCGTTACCATTGGTGCTACTAAAGTAGCAATTTGCCACTTTTTCGACTGCTTGGATAATATTTTGCTACTTTTATAAAATGCACCCAAAGGGATATTTGAGACAATTTTCCTTACGCACTGAACTAAGTTGTGGGGTTTTTTTTTGCAACATCAATATTTTGAAATGCTTTACATTACACTGCTTTACAAGCAGAATTTATAAAGTTTCTAATATATTTTTAGGGTGATTAGGATATTACGAGAAAAGTAAAGAAAAAATGTTATTTTCAGTAATTTCCAGATAACAGTACATTTGTGTTTTTTCGATGTATACTTCCTTCCCAGAGTCAAAAGCTGGTTCGATTGAAGTGATCGATCTATATATTTTTTGAAAGGTTTCAAAATTACTCGTCGAATACTATATAAAATCGGATAAAAATGACTGAGTTATAGGTGAGCAAAGCTTAAATTTTATAAAATATTTAACGTTTTTAACAAAGTGATGTCTCTTTGAAAGCTTTTTTGTACCACAAATATTAGCAAAATCCATAGTTAAAAATTTTTATTGAATAGTCATTTCGATTTAAAAAAAGTAAGCCATAATGGACCGAAATTGGATAAAATTAAAACTGCTATAATATAAAAACCAAAACCAATAACATATAAATATACTAAAAAATTTACTAAAAAATATATATCTTCTAGGATTTTTAGTTTTTACCCGATTTCGGTCCACTATTACTTAAAATTTCTGAAATCGAATAGACTATTCAATGAAATTTTTTATCTAGAGATTTTTTTATTATTTGTGGTACAAAACAGCTTCCGAATAGACAACATTTGGTGGAAAACGTTAAATATTAAAAAAAATTTTAATTTGTCTTCTTATAACTCGGTCATTTTGTATCCGATCAAGGTCAATTATCCACTATTCGACGTAAAATTTTGTAGGCTTTCAAACAAAAGCACTAATTAAGCCAGCCTTTGATTGTGGATAGCGCTTTAACGGCTTTATCAGCTTAGAAAGATCATAAATGTATTAAGAGTTAACAGTTCTCGGGGAAGTTGTAATGGAAACTATAAAATTAATCAGAAATCTATTCTGATTTGGCGCTGTTCTAGGACAAAATTTGTTTTGCAGCAATTATTTAATAATGGCCCAACATTCCCGTGTGCACAGATATCCCGTATTGCATATTATTTATTAATAAGCTTAATTTTATTAGTAGTTTGAGCAATAGTTTTTGGTATAACTATCAAAAAGTATTTCTAAAATGTTAAACCTAATCAGATGAGCGGCAGTTTATGTTTGCTAACATTTATTGCACGCCTCATAAGCGTAGCGTTGAGGTGGATACTACTCTCACTTCACGCGAAAATACTGATTTTTCAAATTTAAAATGGCTCTATTGTTATCAGATATTGCACTTGTAAAAAATATATACACACACACACATATTGAGAAAAAATACTATTTTTATTATTATTTAAACTTTTATTTAAATTAATTAAAAAACTGTTTAAAAATGTTCTCTCTTGGACGTCCGTTTGTCTATATGTACTGATACTGTATGTGGTCACGATAACGACCGAAGGACTACACTAATCGAGCTCTTTTTTTACGCTTCAACATAATTAGGAATAGAAGCCTATTTAATTTCACGGTCTAAATGAGATTATGAGGCGTGCACTTTTGGATTTTTCAAACTATTTTTAAAAATTAAATAAGTTGTTTTACGTGAATCGAAATTGCTTATTAGGCTAAGGTTCATAACGTTATATTCAGAAAGAATTAGGCAATGAACAAAGAAATATTAAGTATCTACTGTATTTTTAACAATTTTTCTTTGTTGCTAAAGTTACCCCTTTTTTTCGCAGAAATCTCCTTTTTGTGCCCATTTTATTTTCAAATCCCCTTTTTGTGTCCCATTTTGAAAATTTTCAACGGTAACGCTGAATACCAGAGTCCAGAAAGTTCCTAAAAAGAACCAACTTTTATCTCACCATGAGAATAAAATGATAATTTCTAAAGTTATTTTAACTTTTTTTTAATTTTTGTTAAAAATTAGTTCATATTGCTTCCTGATATATAATATTTTATATAAGCCAATTAAATATGTATATTAAAAACAATGCAAATAGTCTGGGGTCACGTGAGATCCCATGCGATTAATTGTGTGATTTTCTTATGCGCCTCATTAAAGGTTAAAGCAAACCTTCTGATATACATACATATGTACATACATACATAACCCTGTTAAGAAAGTGGCTATGAATTTGTAACAATGAAAACGAATTTGTTAAATAAAAATTACATCGATCTAGAATTTGAAATAATTTTATTATTACCCTGCGGAAAATTTGGTGACAAATGATCCAAAAGTACTTGTAATATGACTTGAGAAAATGAGACTGGTACCAAAAATAAGGAGTAGTGGAAATGGTGAAAAAAGACATATTGTGTAAATGGTCACATATTAAGCATTTTCAGTCAATTTAGTTAGTACTCCGGCTAGTATTGTAGTAAACAGCACTGAACAAATTCGATGCACTTGGATCTAAGGCCTATCACATAGTATCTATATAATATTAATTGTCTCCCTTCAATGAGACTGCCATGATACTCAGGAACCGTAACTATATTCAGATATTAACTCCAGCTTAACTGGTATTTATAACATTGAAATGTAAGTTCCCCTGTGGTGGAGTGGGTAGTGTACTAGCCTGTCATGCCGGAGGTTGTCGGTTCGAGTCCCATCAAAGACACCGCTTAAAAATAAAATACAATTTCTAGTTGGATTTGTAGCAATAAAAAAATAAATTAATCGATAATTACAGCTGAATTTTGGAATAATATTTATATATAATCTATATTATTCTACACCGACTAGGATTCCATAAGATAGTTCAGAGACAAGTTACAAGGTGCATACAAAGTATCAATTAACCCCACCCTAGGACATCCCCATTTAAAAGTGCCTGGTCCGCTTCATAGGAAGCGTTAGAACTCGGACTTGTCCCTACCACCTGGGGACCGGTCACGTGACTTGTTTTGTGTCAGTTCCATTTACCGCAGGGTATATACATACATATACAAATTATAAAAAACTTTATAATCTTATGAGCAACTTTCTATGTAAAGATGATAACTATAGAAAATTGTTACAGTTAATACATATGAACTTTCGTTTTTATTTTCTGTCGAAGCGTAAAAAATTGTTCTAATTATGGCCATCAAAATATTACGCTTAACATCTGACTAAATTACTCACTGACATATATAATTTTGAGGCATAACAAATTTCTATTTAGAAATATATGTAATTAATAAATTATTTGCACAAATTACCATTCATTAAAGTAATATGCATAACAAACTAGATATAAATTTGAAGGGAAATTGACTGATACGCAATTGAGTTACCTAAAGATAAAAAAAAAACTGTTATTCGCATACTTATTAGAGTTGTCTGTTGTGCGGAGAAAATAGTATACCTTTCTTTTAACGATTTTTTTATAATTAAATACATAGCTAAGAGGCGGAAAAGTAAAAAGTAATTACCAAAGCAAGTGCAAGTAAAAATTCTCATTAATAATGTAGAAACAAATACTTCAAACAATAATAACTATTTTTTCTTTTTCGTTTTTGCTTTTAAATATCAAAGAAGGTAAAAGTTTCATATATTTGTCATTCCGTCAGTATCAGTTTTACTTATTTAGTTGTAACCTTAGACATGTACATAAAATCTCAGGCATTTCATTTTAACGAGTTTTACTATTTTAATATTGTGTCTCTCAAACAAAAGCTGCAATAATTGTTTCTGTTAAATACATTTTCCATTAAGAAATTCTTCACAGTATGTAAAAATGTGTTTTTTTTTTGTTGGCATATATTATAATATGATATTTTTACACTGTCAACTACTTGAACAAAGTCATATGAATAAAGCCATAAATTCATTAAGTACCCCCAATGGAAATTTTGGTGACAAATGATCCAAAAGTACTCTTCCTATGACTTGAGAAAATGGGAGTGGTACAAAAAGTAAGGAGTAGTGAGTGGCGAACAAAGACATATCGCGTAAATGGTTACTTATTAATTTTTCAGTCAATTTAGTTGGGACTCGGGCTAGTATTATAATAAACGGCATTGAACAAATTCGATGCACCTGGATCTAAGACCTATCACATAGTATTTAAATAATGTTAATTGTCTCCCTCCAATGAAACCGCAATGTCACAGAGGAACCGGCCCGGTCCGTAGCTATATTTAGATATTAACTTCAGATTAATTGGTATTTATAATTTTGAAATGTATGTAAGTTCCCCTGTCTATCATACCGGAGGTTCTCGGTTCGAATCCAATTAAAGACTCTACTTAAAAATAAATTACATTTTCTACTTCCATTTGTAACAATTACTCAATTATTGCAGCTAAATGTCGGAATAGTATTTATATGTATATAATTTATATAATTCTTCACCGATAAGTGTAATTCATAAGCAATACTATGGGAAATAAAACTATTTCAATTTCAATTCCAATTCAATTCTTTATATGGATTTTATATATAATACACTTATACATATAAACTTATATATAATAAAATATATAATACATCCACTTAAAGCAGGTATGAGTTTAAAACCGGTAAGAATGTAAAATATTGGATAACTTAACATTAGGATGCAAAACTTTGTAATTCTCAAGAGACCACCAGCCTATAAGGGCACCTACATAGTTCATTGCCATTGAATATCTATGAAGTAAAAAATGATTTTGCAAATTACACTATCCTAGCCGCAAAATGCAATGACTTACCATGGAACAAAGGGTGTAGCTAACATAAGAGCATAAAAAAACACTTTTATGCCACTTTGTATAAATATTCTTCGAGAAAGTTAAGCAAATAATTTGCTCTTGTATCGGCCATCATAACCAAAGACTATGCCACTTTCATATTCATCTGGTGTGTATTGCTTTTTGACATCATAATCCCTGAGCAGTTTGTACAATCACCAAATCGTTCATGGAAAATTTTATTTTAGATATTCCAACGTCACGACACTCAAATCAGATTATAGAACACAAATTATTGGGGATTCAAATTAAAATTAGTTTTTCACGTCAACAAATTTTAAAAAGGCAACTCTGTAACATACTTTCGTCAACGATGATTGATATCTCCATCATCAATGACAAAATTTATGCATATGAACTAGTAAAAATTATGTATGGGTATTAGTTTCGGTCATACATTTCTTGTAGGGACGTAGATAGTCAACTGCCCTTTTGTCAAAAAAATGTACAACTCTCTTCACACGTATGGGTATTTTGTAATTCAACTCACTGAGAGCGACAATTCAATACACATCAGAGAGCACAATTTTTGGACTTGAAAATGCGCTGAAATTTAATATTTTTGCAAACACAAAAATTATTTAATTTAATTTTTTTTTATTTGTCTTATAATAAACTTTACGTTTCTTTTTTTCGCATTTTTAAAATATATTTTTTTTTTCATTTTGACAATTTTTGTTTGTAAAAATTTTTTCAATTTGAAAGCTATAAATAATTGTTAAACACATTTATATATCCCTGAAGAAGCCACACAAAGAAGTGGCGAAATATTGGACTTGTTGAAAATTAAAAAAAATAAATATTGTTATTGTTTTTTATATAAAAAGAGACCTTAAGCTCAATTAAAATATAAAACTTTTATAAACAAAAAAGGTCGAAGAAATTAGCATAAAGAAATTTAAAAAGGTTGAGCCCGCCTAAAAGCAGTAAAGAAGGATATATGAATTTCAGCGGTTCTAATTACTACGGAGTAGGCCATTATCAGAACAGAGAAATGAATAACAACATCATCAATATAATCCAGGAAAGAAGAGTTTATCACGGAAGCAATAATAGGAGAAACTATGCATTTTTAAGAGGAATGACCAAATAAGAAAGACTGTGAATAGGTATAAGACCATCAGGGACAAATTAATTAAGTGTAAGGCATCCATAACTTTTTTAATTCGATGCCGAAATTCAGGTATTATTCCTAAATTCATAAAGAACTTATTTAAAAACATGATTAATATTTTTCATTGTAATGGTTCATCATCAACTCAACAAATTTATACGAGACAAATACTGAGCTTCCAAATCAAAATTCTTAATCTGGCAATAAGGCAAAAACATGAATTCCTGAAACAATTTGAAGAAGAGATGACTTATTTAAACAATATATTAAGAACACTATTTACCTATGAAGAAATGAAAAAATTTTTAGAATACAATGAAAGATTAGCGAACGCTTTGATTAAAAGAACAAAACAGGTACATATTAAAAAGTTTAACTCTCTTATTGATTTGCAAAGAAAGGAATTGGGGATTAGATTTAATAGTAAGTGGTTTATCAATAAATCAAATGTAGAAATTCCTATTGACGTACAATATGTACTTTCCTTGGGTCAAAAATTTTCTTTACCGATTAAGAAAGAAGATTTTCCCCTAATGAAAGTAATATCGGATGGAGAAGATTTTGTTCAGACTCTACAAGATAGAGAGGAACAAGAAATAGCTAGGTCAAGACTGACTACTATTATTGATAATCACATAAACAGAATTAGGCTAACGAATAGAGATAAATTTTTAATAAATAAAGTAGATCTTAGTGAGAGATTCTTGAGATTAAATAGAAACATTATTGTTTTGAATGCAGATAAGGGAAATACTACAGTAGCTATGGATAAGCATGATTATGACTTAAGAATTAATGATATTGTTAGTAATGTTACTGCATATAGAATATTAAATAAGGATCCTACAACTAAATTACAAAAAATAAATAATAATATTGTTGACGAATTGTTCAGAGCAAAAATAATTACAAATATAGATAAAAATAGACTTAAGACTAGTGTTGCTATGGCGCCAAGACTGTATGGATTACCTAAAATCCACAAAGGGAATTTTCCATTAAGACCGATTTGTTCTTTTATAAATTCTCCTTCGTATGAGCTTTGTAAATATGTTACACATATTCTAAAAAAGTTAACGATAGGTTCCAAATACAATGTAATTAATTCTTTACAATTTAAAGATAAGATACGACATCTGAGGATTGATACTAATGAAAAATTAATTTCACTTGATGTAGTATCGCTATTTCCCAGTATTCCAGTAGATCTTGCAATAGATATTATAGATGAAAAATGGGATTTGCTAAAGGGACATACAAATATAGGAAAAGATTTATTTTTGCATATCATTAGATTTTGTATTATTGACAACAGATATTTTCAATATAACAATAAAATATATGCACAACTAAAAGGACTTCCCATGGGCTCTCCAGCTTCGCCAGTTGTGGCTGATATTGTAATGGAAAAATTACTTGATGAATGTGTTGAAAAACTGAACATTAGGCCAAAAGTTTTGACAAAGTATGTAGATGACCTTTTTTGCATTATTTCAGAAAGCGAAATAGAGACTATGCTATCAACATTTAATTCATTTCATCCCGACATTAAATTTACAATAGAAAAAGAATGTGGTTCAAAGTTACCTTATTTAGATACGTTAATAATAAGGAGAAATAATAGCTTATTAATAGATTGGTACCAGAAACCGACCTCTTCAGGCAGAATAATTAATTATTATTCGAAACATCCAAAAAGGATAATAATTAATACAGCCAAAAATCTTATAGAAAGAATATTATCAGTTAGTGATACGGATTTTCATAGGAAAAATAAAAGGATAATTATGAATATTTTAAATGATAATAGTTTCCCAATTCCCTTAATTTGCAAATTAATAAGACAATATAGGTGTATTAGAAGATATCAAAACACAGCTTCTGAACCTAAAATTTGTAAATCTTTGACATATGTACCTAAAATGTCGGAAAGATTAGAAAAGTCGAAAATATATGATAGTGATAAATATAGAATGGCACATAAGATGTATAAAACTGTAGGTAAATTCTTTAGTAAGACAAAAGACAGAGTACAGAGATTAGAAAAATCTAATTTAGTTTATCAAATTTCATGCAATGGTAATGATAGAGAAAATTGTAATAAGGTATATGTAGGTACGACCAAAAATAAATTAAAAACTAGAATATCTGGTCATAAATCGGATCAAAGGTATAGAGATAATGTTTCTGTACAAAAGACAGCTTTAGCAGCTCATTGTGCCAATTCAAATCACTATCCTGATTTTAGTAATGTTTCAATTTTAAATACGGAGAATAATTATAAACGACGTTATATGTTAGAGATGTTACAAATTATAAATGTTCCAACAGATAAAAGAATGAACTACAGGACAGATACGGCTAGTGTTGCTCATAGCTATAGATATTTATTATATAGGAACGGAAGCGGAAATTAAAATTATGAGATATTAAAATACTTTATGTTTTTTGTACATTTGTATTTTTAAATTGTTCATTTTTTCATTTTGACAATTTTTGTTTGTAAAAATTTTTTCAATTTGAAAGCTATAAATAATTGTTAAACACATTTATATATCCCTGAAGAAGCCACACAAAGAAGTGGCGAAATATTGGACTTGTTGAAAATTAAAAAAATAAATATTGTTATTGTTTTTATATAAAAAGAGACCTTAAGCTCAATTAAAATATAAAACTTTTATAAACAAAAAAGGTCGAAGAAATTAGTATAAAGATATATATATATATATATATATATATATATATATATATATATATATATATATATATAAATATATATATATATATATATATATATATATATATATATATATATATATATATATATATATATATATATATATATATATATATATATATATATATATATATACATATATATATATATATATATATATATATATATATATATATATATATATATATATATATATATATATATATATATATATATATATATATATATATATATATATATATATATATATATATATATATATATATATATATATATATATATATATTTATTTATTGAGCTTAAGGTCGAATTTGTAAATTTTCAATTCGACCTTAAGTTCAATAAATATTTTTAACTAGAAATACTAATAAAAAGGTCAAAATAATTATAATAATCTTTTAACTCCCATTGGAGCATTGGGCGCCAATCATTATTTGTTAGCGATTCGGTAGCAATTTTATTTCAGGTAACGTAGGTTGCTAACCTTCACTCCCAAGTTTGGTGATAGGGCTGCTATCTGAGCACCCAAACGTGCTGTAGTGTTGGAGCCAGAGTTTCAGAGAATTCAGTGTTCGCATTCCTCCTAGTTCCTGAGACGCTCTTAGGCCATTCAGGGTTCACCGACACTCCATCCCTCCTCCTTGAAGGACTTGGGGCTTGCGACAGAATTTCCTCTGTGCAGTTCTGAAGGTTATACTACCTAAGATCGGTCGCCAGAACCGCGTTAGTGAAGACAGGAGACAGCAAGTCCTTTATGGACAGTGGGTGAGGTTGACAATTGAAAAGGATAGGCTGTGTACACAAATTGATAAGTCAATTTTATTCGCATCACTTTTCCGTAGGTCTCTCTTTCATCAATTGATACTCACAAAAATGTTGTCTTTAATATTTCTACTACCTCATTAAGACGAATATAAACAGACTATTAACGTAATTTTTTATAAGTGTTGATTCAACAGAAATAACTTCATTGGTATACTTTTCCAAAAAAGCTTCTTAGTTGTGGGTTGTTTACTTTGTGGTATGTCGGGGGAAACAAGAGCCGCGCAAAGTTCCATATTAAATTTGCTAGATTTATCTCTAAATGCAGGGCTATTAGTGAGAATAGGTTGAGATGCTTTCGAAGCTCTACTGGCCCAATTGTGCGACATTTTGCATCACTGTAGTGAACAGCGTTTCAAAAATCTTGTTGTTGTTGCTAAGAGAAAATTGAAACTCGAATATATTTCTAAAATTATAAGAGCAAAATAATTTAACAATCTAAAAGCACTTAAGAACAAAATGCTTACCTTTTCCGTGTTGTTATTCATTGCATTTTACAATTTTTTCCATTTTAAAATTTTATGTCACGTCGTTTTTACTTGTGATTATATTTGACAGTTTAAAGCAAAAATTTTACATACACACTTTTTCTGTAAATTGACGAGTGAGTAAGTAAAAGATAACTTTAATTATTTTGTGATTTAATAATAAATACTGGTAACACCACCGTGTTCAACAACCACTTCATAGTTTATGATGTACAAAAACGAATACAAATTTCATTCGAGTAGTCAAATAACTTTTTATTCTATTAAATAACTTATTATTATTTGAAGTAAAACCACTTAATTCTAAAAATATGAGCTTCTGACATTGCAGTAAAGCATATAAACATTTCTATGAAGTAAAAGTAATAAAAATGTGAAGAACATAGAAAAATTAACACAATTTCTTTTAATCGAATGAAATGAGTATTTGAATATCGAGCTTTTTTCGATTTGTTTTGATTTTATATACATCACTAAAACATTTTTTTTATATGTATTTTTTTATATGTTTTATAAATTTTTCTATGTATTTTGAATCAACTGAATAATTTGGTGATGTTTTCATCACATGAAACAAATAATAAATTTAAGCTGAGAGCTAAGACTTCAAGCTTCATTTTCAGATGTAACATAAATCAATATGTGTTATATTAACAAAAATATTTGAGGTAAAAGTACACATTTTTGAAATATCAACTTAGAGTAGTCTTAACAAACATGTGTGCCTTCTTTAAAATTTTAATATATATGTAATAATTTTTTAGAATACAACTTTCCTCAACATTGCTTAGCAAAGCTACTTTAAAGTTTTTTTGCATGCAGTCGTAAGTCCATAAAGATGAAAGTACGGTCTGGCGTTGTTAAGTCGACTCCCATACCCATAACGAAACGGAATATACATATACTTCACCGTGGTAGAAATGAATATTATAAAAATTATAAACGAAACTATAAAGTTTGTGTACCCTTTTAAGAGCATATTTTTTTTAAGTTTTTAGAGCATATTTTTATATTTTTGGAGCATATTTAATGCGGATAAAACAAAATTTTTAGAGCATATTTTCGGTTTCCCTGCTTATTATTATGATATTTGGGCTAAAGGTCACGGTAAAATTTTACCCAAAGTGCTCAGATTTTCTAAAATTTTGCCAAAGTTAAGCTCAATTTACATAAAATGATATTTCATTTAGCGTAGTTAAAAATTTTGGCCCAATTGGAATAACTACAACGTTCGACCTCTAGTAGTTAGTCAAAGTTCAAATTTTGTGAAATTTGCAAAAATGAAGCATAATTCCCAAGCAATAATTTTTGATTGGATGGAAGTAAAACTTTGATCCGAATTGGATAACTCTAAGATGTTCCTCTTTTGCGTCATTTCACAGAAAAAAATAGACAAGAATTATATTCAATAAAACCATGTTATTAAAACAAATATGAATTTCAATAACATTTATCTTTAACATAATAAAACATTTCGTTGTAAGTATTTCTTTTCCATGCCGGTTATTTCTTTTCTTTTTATACATAAGTACTTAAAACAAGTTGTATCCCATAAAAAAATAAATGGGATATGGCTCAGCTATAGAGTGTATGCTCTACGTCCGGAAAGCCCGGGTTCGTATTCCAGCCATGTCAACATATTTTTAATTTATATATATATTTTTATTTTGAAATAATTTTGTTATCAATATAGGGGAATTCTTTATCACAGGAAATTTGAAAAAAAAATGATTGAATACCGGGATTTTTGTTATCAAAAACGAAACTTATTTTTTTCTGTGTTTGGTACATTTCACAAAATTTTAAATTTGGTGTACGCTTAAAAGTTATCCGATTTTGCTAAAAATTTCACAACGAGAGTTTTTTACCAAATGCTACAATAATCCGCTCGGGTTTTGTTGAAATTAACAAATCAAAAATTGAAATAAAAATGTTACAAAGCTTTTCATTGGTTCGTTTTGAAATTATAGCCAATGTAATTATGGCCACATTTTACTATTTCTGCTAAAGTCAAGTATTTATTAAACTAAACGAAAATATGTAAATTTAATACTTTAGTCATAGATATCGTTTGTTTGCTTGAATATGTGAACTAATGTAAGCTTGCGTCTTTCATTTATTGTAGTATAAACGTCAATATTTATTATAGTATAAATAAATTGCAAATTACATTTGTGTTGAAGATACTAGCACTTAAAGTCATAAGAAAACTTTAACTACACTGTTATACACTAAAGGGAAAGCAGTTTTAACTTATTTATGCTTACCATGCTAAATACGATTTGATAAGAAAAGGTAATTGTTTATCTTGATTCAACGAGTCTATTTGATAATTATATTTAGAGTTACTAATTTAATAAATGCCAGAGGTAAATAAATTAAAATAAAATATTTTGAAACAGTTCGAATCGCGTTTTAGCGATTTGCGGCATTCCTTTTTATTGTCAGGATAAACTTTAAGGGCTATTCACATATTACATAACACTATTTTCGGAGTTTTTATACCCCCCCCCCCTACCTCCCCTTCGTAACGCTTTTTACAAAATTGTCAGTATAAATTATTTAATCCGTAAAAAAGCAAGTACATACATTCAAAAAATAAAAATAAAAAACAAAAATAAAACACTAAATAATTCGTTAAAGTATTAACTGAAATTTTAGATAAATTGGAAATAATATTACTATCATTACGTCCACCAATGTTTATCTGTTAAAATATTTGTTTTATGTTCATGTAATAAACCATGCATGTGAATTAAATAAAAAGTATTCTTTCTAAAAAATAAATAAATAAATAAATATGAATATTTAGCATGTATACATAAGTCAAGGCTGGGAGTATCAATTATTTTTTTAATCACTTTCATGTCCAAATAACCATTACAACGAACCTTAGGTCTTAATAATCCCTATACAATTATATAATGAATGTTTAACTAAATGAATTGCAATAAAAATTACATGAAATTTTATTTGTAACAACTACTTATGCACTTGATATGTCATTAGTTATATATATTACCACTATTTAAAATACATTATTTGCAATTGGAAAAAAGTAATATCAGGTATTTATTATCACAATAATGTAACTAGTACACATAAAAGAAAAATACATCCATACGTAATTAAATTAATCCCAAGTGGTGTCAAAAGTACGGTAATCCCGGTTTTTATTATTATTTATTTATTTATATACTCAATGGTATTTTTGATACGAAATTGGAAAATTTTTGTTTGTTAAAAATTTATAATAAATGAAAAATGGCAAAAACGTACGATTTTTATTAGCTGATCATAAAGCCTACGAAAAAAGCTTTATATCCTGAAAATCAATGGATAAAAATATTGATTTTATTCATAATAAATTAAAGTCATCCTAATTTTGTAAAAATGGGGAATATTTATACTGTAGGTACAACAAAACCTAATTTTTTTTTATATAACAAGGTTCTTATTACGGATACTATTTAGTAGGGGCCCCTAAAAATATATGTACGATTTTTATGAAGCAAAGCTTATTTTATTTGTAGTATATGTGGCTTTATGATTAAGTAATAAAATGGTAAGGTTTTGCCATCTTCGATTTTTTATAAATGTTTATATAACAACAATTTTCCAATTTTGTCTAAGAAATACGTTTTCTTACCATTGCTGTGTGAATAATTCCGAAACTATTGATAATATTGCTAAAGTTCTTGAGCATATCGCTTATGACAAACTATTTTTTAGTTTGAAAAGATATTTTTCTCCCTTTCAGCATGGTCTTATTCCAGGCAGATCCACTACTACTAATTTGGAATTTTTTACACAATTTTGCATATCCCAATTTGAAAGTGGTGCTCAGATTGATTCTATTTACACAGATTTTTCTAAAGCCTTTGACAGCGTTCCCCATGATTTGCTATTATTAAAATTATCTAAAATTGGCTTCCACACTCAAATACTCAGATGGTTTCGGCATTAGTCTCTATTGATGGATTGTCCTCTGAATCTTTTGTTCCTACTTCTGGTATCCCACAAGGTAGTGTATTACGTCCATTACTGTTTAACATTTTTATTAATTATATCTGCCACTGTTTTTATCATTCTAAATGTCTTTTGTATGCTGATGATTTAAAGATTTTTAAACCCATTTTTAGTATTCAAGATTTTAAAGATTTGCAGGAAGATGTTAAAAGAGTTGTTGTCTGGTCTGAATTAAATGGCCTTCCTTTTAATCTTAAGAAATGCAGGTATATGTCTTTCGATAGATGCCGTCATATCTTGAATACTAGTTATCTCATGAAGAATCATATATTGCAATTTGTTGATGAGATCCTTGACCTTGGTGTTGTTTTTGATAATAAAATGTCTTTTGTGAGTCACTTAAATTATATAATTCCGAGAGCTTTTTCACTTTTAAGCTTTCTTAAGCGGAATACTATGAAATTTGACTTTTATACTAAAAAAATTATATTCTCTTCCTTTGTTCGATCTAAATTGGAATATGGCTCTTTTATTTGGAGTCCTAATGCACACATATGTCGCCTGGAAAAAGTTCAAATTAAATTTCTGAAGTTTGTGTTTTCTTCTTTGAATTTTTCAACTACTTTAAGTTCTGATGAGCATAGATGTATATGGATTTCAATGAAATCTTTAGAAGTCCGAAGAAATATCTCTGCTCTGTTATTTCTACATGGAATTGTCAACAGTACTATTGATTGTGCTGAACTTCTAATTTTGATAAAAATATCTGTTCCTCAGAGATCACTTAGGAAATATAACTTTTTTCATATTGATTTTCATAGGACTGATTATGCTATTAATGAACCAATTAATAAATCAATGAAATTATTTAATTGTTATTGCGAAAACTTAGATATTTCGCTGCCGTATAGTATTTTTAAGTCGCAATTGCATAACTTGCTTTAGATTTACACTTAATTTTTAAGCTGCTAGTCAGTAAGGATTATTGTATCCATTGACTAAATAAATAAATAAATAAATAAATAAATAAATAAATAAATAAATAAATAAATAAATAAATAAATAAATATATATAAAAAATTATATTTCAACAGCTTAAAGGTAATTTTGTTTCAAGTTTTTTAGTGGCCACCGTGATAAAATTGAGCCCCGCTTGTCAAAGTTATGATCGAATCTATGGATCGGCCTCTTTAAAACTCGACTTTTTGCAAAAATCAAGTAATTTCACTTTGTTGTGAACAAAATCAATATTTATTCATCGATTTTCATAAAATAAAGCTTATTTTTTATTAGTAATAAAAATGGTAAGTTTATGCCACTTTAGATTTCTTTTTATAAATTTTTAAAAAATAAACATTTTCTATATTCGCATAAGAAATATATTTTTCATCATTGTGGTCCGGGTATGGATATGAAAATAATAATATATAAACGGCTAAAAGAAAATTTAGATTAAAGTGTTAAGTAGTTTTTATAAATTGGACAACCACTTCCCAAGTTATGGTAACATCGGTGAAGCAGCCTTTTCAAAAATCCCAAATTTTGACAAAAAAAAATTTTTTTTAAACGTATCTGTAGAATTTAAAATTTCGACTGTTTGTGTAGTTAGGGGACCATAGCACATCAAAAAAAAAATACTTCTTGGTATTTTCCTTGTTGCAGAGTGTAATTGTAATTGCTATAAATAAAAATACTTAAATATATAAATTTAGATAAATTGTAGCAGACTAAGTACTTGCAATCTTAATTGATACTAGTGCAATTACGAATTACCAGTAATGTAATTGAAATGAAATATAATAGCACACCCCAAGTCTGATGTTTGCATAGATATGTTTTTTTTCTTAGTTTTATACTATTTTATGTTTTGGTATTACATATTTTTGTTTTTGTTATAATTTGAACGATATTTATATACATACATATGAAATGTAAAAGTTATACAGAAACTGCAGTTCAATACATATGAAAAAATGAGGTTTTGGGTAACAAGGCCAAAAGAAAAAAAAAAAGAAAAATAATAAAAAAGTTATGTTTTATGTTAAGTAGTTTAAATTAGGGATGTAACGAATACCGATACCGATACCGATATATCGGCGATACTTCAGATTTTCCGATACATCGGTATCGGCGATATTTTACTGCCGATACGACGATACTTTTAAAAATTTTTTCACAGTTTTTTTTAACAAATAATTAATTTTTTTTTTCGATTTTACCATGAATTAAATACACTTCGTTATTTTTTAAATCTTATTAATATCAATTTTAAAAATTAATAATATTTTATGCTGTTATTTTGTAAAAAAATTATTTATTTTTTGTTAATTTTACCATGAATTCAAATTCAAGCCGTTGTTTTTTAAATCTTATTCCAGCAAAAAAGAGATACACCAAAGAAGTCATGAAAATGTAGAATTCGCGATCTGGAAGTATTGCAAATTTGGATAATTTCTAATTAGTTTTACATATCCTTGCCCTTGCAAGAAGTTCTGTTTTTCGATTACCAATCACCGAATTGGAAGCGATGCTAGGACAAATTTCTTTTTCGGTATTCTATAATGATTTTTCCTTAAGGAAAAATGATAAAAAAGTACCCATTTTCACAATTTTTTTATGCGAATTTAATCTCAGAACTGTATTTTCATGTAAATTTAAGTGAATAAATATAAACTTAGAAGTCTTTTAATAATTAAGCTATTAAGTTATTTAGATGAATATTAGTTGATAAATGTCCTTTAAAAAAATCGATTTTTTAAAAAGCATGGCGAGTATTTTTTTAAATTATAAAGGAATTGAACAATTTTTCTTGCTTTTCTACTAATTATCTGCATATTTTTAATGTAGATTTGTTGGAAGCAAAGAAAATGTAGCTCCTTAAAAATTACTTCCAATGTTTTATCAATTTTAAATATTCTCTCTTATAATGTATTTTTGTATAATAAAAAATTGCACTTGAGTTTTGTTAATCTAAACTTGAACTCAATTTCAATATTCGTATCGGTATCGGAATCGGTATCGGCGATATTTATTTTTAAATATCGGTATCGGTATCGGATCGGCAAAACGGCGTATCGTTACATCCCTAGTTTAAATGGAAAAACATTTTTCGATATAATAAAATCATAATCAACACACTGACGCACGCTTATATTAGTAGGATGTACATATTTACATGGCTGTGTAAAAGCTATATTATTTATCGAATAAATTTTTATATTTATATTATTATATGAATTATACTCTATTACAAAATATAATTTTTCTTTTCACTTCCAAAACGTCTAGGTGAAGCTTTTTGGAATGGTGATTAAATAATTTAGAACTTTTAATACACCCTCAAAATCGAAAGTTGTTGATAAAAATTATTTTGTGGACTTCAAGGACAAAAAACTTTCATTATCGTATATCTATACCAAATTTTTAATTTATAAAATGCACTGAAATATTCGGCATATAAGTAAATGTTTTTACTTTGACAAATATTTAGTGAAAATATTTCCGATTTTTTTCGAATTCGGCTCCCAAAATCATGCTTACTTCTGTTAAATATCTTATTCAGTTTCTGAGATAATTATGTTCAAAAAATTATTTGTTTTTATAGCTATACCATGATGAAATAATATATGTAGGTGGAAATTACTAGGGAAACAAATACAACATTACAACAAAAAAAAAAAAGGAATTTTTGTTTGTGTAATGTCGTCGTATATGTCAAAAATTATTGTAAACCAAAATCAAAAGGACGCGCTGAAAGTGATGAATTAAATAAATTATTAAATTAAAAAACACACACACATACTCGTTTACCGTCAGACTTGCCCTGCATACAAAGTAACTAGTATGTAGTTAGAACTAGTGCAGTTGCTTTTTACTTCAGACTAGTTGCCCATCTGTCCTTTTTTCATATATCGAACTATCGATTTTAACATTAGGTTAACATAGGAGCCCTACTAATTCATTTGTATACAGTTATGTCCCAGTTGGAATCCTAGTTTGTAACTTTTAAAAAACTCATATTTTAAGGCAAGTACGCTACCCACTGATCTACTTTCTACTTATTTTTTTAAGAACTAAAAATATGTTTTATATACAAGGCGTATACCTGAAAATTTTGTCCTATTTTGAGTAGTATCGTTATTGCCTCGATACAACTAGTAATATGATTGTTCTTTTTTTACTAGTATCGTTACTAGTCTTGCTACAACTAGGAATATGACTGTCCTTTTTTGACCAGTAACAGTACAACAGTACAACAACTGTCCTAAAGCGTATCTAGTTGTAAATTTAGCTGCTGGGTGTTTCTTATAATCAGGGACAGGGGTTTCATGCAAATGCATATTTTTCCCTATAACCGGATTATGGCAAACCGAAATAGCTTTACGAAATAATGAATTTGCTTAAAATTGGTATCGATTTGTTAGTGCATATTTATGCACACTTTGATGAAAATGCATATTTTTACATATTTTTTGTTATAAAAGCATTTTTTTGTCATATTTTCTAATAAATTTAAATTTCAAGAAAATTATTGTTCACAAAACATTTTTTGTCAAATCAAAATCGAAGGTAGCACTATTTAAATTGTAGATTGAACTAACATTGGAAAATATGAAACCAATTTCAGTTTTCCATGAAAAAAATAAGAATATATTTTAATTAGTTGTAAAAAATAATATTACAAACTAATTTTCGTATTGTTTAAAGTTCCTGTTATAAAAAATAGCAAAATGTTAGTTATTTCCACTATCATATCCAAGGACAGTGGTTTCATGCAAATCCATGTTTTTCCCCTTAAGGTGGATTATGGCAAATCCAAAATATCTTTACCACATAATGAATTTGCTTATTTGTGCATATTTTAGAATATTTTGATGAAAACTCATATTTATTGTATTTTAACATTCTGTATACACGTATTTATATTATCTTATGAGACCGAATTAAAATATTATGTTTTTCTTTGAATAAAAATTTAAAGAATAAGTGCATAGTTTTATTGTTTCTAGTGTACATTTCGCGTTTTTTATGACATTTTTTAGGTGCCTAAAATACCTTTAGCTAGAGCATGAAGTCCTTGTCCCTGCTTATAATTTTTAAATTAAAATGATTAAAAACTTTAGTAAAATAAACTAATTGCAATTTCAACAAAGAACACAACACGTTGTCTTTTTATAAACATAAACAAGACTTCGACAGAGATCTCGACAAACAATGCTCGAGCAAAAAATTGTCATCTGGCGTAGTAATGCCACCTATATTATTTCATCATGAGCTATACTATTTATAACTCGCTAGGGTGTAGAAATTTTGTTTCGTAATAAAAAGAATCGACACTATTATAGTTATATATAACTTTTTGTGTTGATTCCTTTGTTTTAATTTTTTCATTTCATTTGTAATTGTTGTTTGATAGAAATGTTCATATTATCGTTTTTGTTGTTTTCAGGATTTAATGATTTGGGTGTATAAATTTCGGAGCATACTTTATGGAGGTTCCTTTTTCAAATTCTCAGACATTCGACAGAGATAATATTTATGCTAAATATTTTGTTAAATATTGTATGAAAACATTTTATATGTATGATTTTTCATCCATTTGAAATTTTTTCAACTCTCAGAAAACTGTTTATCATCTTTTTATTTTTATATAGACAAGGGCCATATCTATAACCGGGTGTCCACAAGACATCACTCGTTTTTTTAAAATAATTTAAAAATTAAACGCATCTGAATATGCAACATGAAAAACTTCCAATTTTTGGTTTTTTTTAAGTTGTGTGTATTTAGTCGAACTATATGGGTTTTATCCAAAGAAATTTATTATTCAGGCTTTAGTTCGTTTAATTTAATTTTTTACAACTAACCACAGCCCCATCGTCAGAGCTCTCTATACTCTAGGCTCCAAGGTCTTTGTACTTTTCAATTGCCACATGCTTTGAAAAATTATTTCTCAATAAAAAATGATTTAATTGTAAAAAAATTAAATTGAACGAACTAAATAAAGCCTGAATAATAAGTTTTTTTTTTCAAAAAGATTTTATGTAATTTTCGGTCATATAAAATATATTTCCTCCGGAGCAAAGCTATCATTGTGGAATGTTAAAGAAAAATCTGGTCAAAAGAGTTTATGGTTCACCCCCCAGCCCTGCCTTAACCGATTTTGAAAGGAAATTTGAAACTATGTATATTTCATGTTAATTTAATATTTCAGTACAGTTAAATCAAAATTAAGCTGACAACGAAATAATACGAACAATCATGTTGAATCAAAATTATTTCAAGTAGGAACAACAAAAATTTAATGAAGCCATATTATTGAATATTTTACTTAGCATAGGCATCAGAAAAATTTGTGTAGTATTTATCTCGGGCCACGCGCTTACTATTGCAGCCACAACAGCAGCCACAATAGCGTATATCTAAATATAATTTATATATACGCTAATATAAATACCATCATAAGTAACATGAATTTAATTTTAATTCAACATGATTTAATTGATGATTTAATATAAAATTTATTTGAAAATTAAGTAATAGTCACGTTGATTTAAAATCAAATATAACGTTATTAACAATATTGTTTTAACAGTGAAAAATATTAAATCAGGGAGATTTAAGGTTTGAATAATAATTTTTTGTTTTTAATATCAAACAATGGTAATTTTAAGTGACCAGCTAGAAATTTTCGCTGGTATTGAGCAGTTTGTTGGTTATTTACATTTACGCAACACGGACACCGAAATAAACTACAACAAAACAGCAAAAACTCAGCGGTAAAATTTACGAGGCATTCACTAAACAGGCCTTTTTTAAAGGTCTTCGAAGACCTGAAATAAGATCCGAAGCTAATTCCTTGCTGTCTTCTCATGGTAGCCTTCTAGAAGGCCTCTACACTCGTAACACTTGTACCTAAAAGATCCGATACAAATTTGTTCTTCATTCTTTTAGAAGGAGTATTCGTTTTTTGATTACCTTATCCCTATTCTGTCGAAACTATATCATTTCCATTTCCTTCTTAATAAATACGCGAACTTTAGAAATAAAAAATCACATTATTCAAAAATAGAGAAGCCGCTATAAAAATACTCAGATAAAAAAATGTACCTTCATTTGCTTTTTAACACGCCTTCCTATATCAGGCCAGGGATGATAAATGAAAAAATTCATTTAGTACCAATGAGCTTCTAAAATAGCACTTTTATGGCTGATATAGTACTAAAATCTTTTTGAATTATTGTAACCAAGTAAGCCACACGATTTTGATTGAGTTTATGTGCTCATTGTGTCAAAGATCAAATATGGCTCTGTTTTCTAAAAATATTTTTGTTGAAATCTTTTTCAAATAATGGTGCCAAAATTCAAACAATTTTAATTTCAATTTATCTCAATGAAACTTCACTTCTGCCATATAACAAGGAACCTACTTACTAATTTCTTTATTCTTATAAACGTGAAGTTTGTTAAAAAAATTTAGAATTCTTTCACAATGGATAAACAAGCCATAGCAAAATATATTTTTCTTTAAAATTTTAAATCCTACATTTCTGTGGCTTTCTTTAATAAATGCGTAACTCGACTTAGGTAGATTTTGAGTTATTAATACCAAATAGCGCTTTCTTAGCGCTCTTAAATGAAAGTAAAAATTTTTTCATGCACATGACTTCTATATTGATTTCATAAATTTTCAGCAATAACGCCTTAAGTATTCCTGTGTGATGGATTATTTAAAAACACAATTAGAGATACGATGTTATTATCTAAACACATGTTGAAATCATTTTAAATATTTTGTTCTATTGTACTTAGTAAATGTTATTTATGTCGACTCATGCGGTTTTGTGCATCCTTGCTGGGATCTCGTTCTTACGTTATTTTTGTCGGAAATTTTATACAATTTTTTTTTTGGCAAATATATGCCGAAAGTGTTAAAAAAAATCAACAATGTTCATACCGTGGACACAATTTCAGAAATATTTTGTTTTTGCTCTACTGAAAAATCAGTTTTGAAACATACGCCTTTATTCAAGGAAACCAATTATTTGTTTATAGAATATGGAGTTTGACATTAAGCTACTCCATCAGCATCGCTATTGATATTTGTCCATATTTTAAGCTGTTCTCTCAAGACAGCCTGTTATGTATTCTCCTTAAATAAGTACACAATTCCTCTCACGAAATAACCTCCTGAGTAGACTCAAAAGAGAATTAAGTTAAGGGCCAAAGTAATCAATGGATACCATCCAACAAATTAGGAAAATTTTGCAAATAGTACCAAATGAGCCACGGGGGTACCATCGTACTTTTTTGATTTTAATAATACAAAAAAAAGTACAATTGTATCAACTTTATCATCCCTGATCAGACCTGCTGAGTATGGGGTCTAGGAAGGCCTTGGTCCGCAATGACATCATGTGTAAAAATAATATATGAAAACGCAATGGGATTGGAAGATCTAGTGGCTGCTAACTAAGCCGTTATATTAGGCCTCTTTAGTCCTTCCTTTTACCGCTGGACAGTCACATAGCTGAGCACAACAGTACACTCCCAGCAGTACAATGCAGGAGTAAAGCCTTCTAGAAAGCCTTTCAATCCGCATTCCATATTAATTTAATTTTTGACCATGCAACCAGCAAACCATTTTGAAGGCTATCTGACGAAGGTCAGTTAAAAAGCAAATGGATCTACATTTTTTCTACTTCAGTATTTTTATAGCGGATTCTTTATTAATGAGATTTTTTATTTCGAACTATTTCTTTTCATCCAAAGTAATTTTTTATACATTGAATTGCACATGATGTAATTCCGGCGGAGTAATGGTAAGTTAATCAGCTCCGACATAATAGTAGTACGTGTGATACCTCTTGTATGTATGCAAATTACATGCGAAAAAAGAATACGAGAATGTCTGTTATTTCAAAATCACTTTTTGTTATTTTTTAATCTAAAAATACAATACTCCTTTCATCTTCCCTGCTTAAAGAATGGAATGTGGAATGTATATCGAACGAAAAATCAAAAAAATAAAATACTACTTCTACCTTCTTTTCTACAAGAAGCCAGTTTTGCATGTGTGTCGGACGAAAAATGTACAGTAAAGAAACAAATTTAGTTGTAATAAAAAATAAGGTCTTACAGGACTCAAGAAGGCCTAACCATTGCAGGCCTGTTGACTTTTACCATTGGGTTGTATCTATGAACAAATCAAATAACACCAACAAACTTAAACAACTAGTTATTCTTAAAAAATTTAATATGATTTCCAATCAACATTGCGACATGTTGATTTTACATTGGTATTTTTTATGTGTATATAGATCATCATTCTGTTTTGTACAACTTAACGCGAAAAGTAGGTAATTATTTACAACAAGCTGCATTGTAAATTAAAGTCTTCATCATACTAAAACTTTTTACCCGAACTATAAACTTAACTATAATTTAGATATTCTATAATTTGTATGCAAAAGTATTTTGTAAATACCAATTAAATATAATTGTCTTTTTTTTCAAGGTTAAAAGGTAAATGAAACAGTACTTTAATAACACTATAAAACTTTTACTTCACGAATGTATTGCCACTAATAGTTTTTTTTAGCTTTTTAAAACCAAATTATGACATAATTGCACAAAAAGTACATTTCAACCAAGTTTTTTCTTTTATTAAAAATCCGTTTTTTTTCTCTTTTGAAAAATAATAAAAACTTAACAATTCAATAAATACCATTAAAAAATAAGAAACAAGAAACATTTAATAAAGTCAAAAGCTGCAATTGCATTGCATGCAACATGCACAATAATGAAACAATATTTAATCATTCAAAGCAATAATTTCAATTCAATTGCAAAAAATTATATCTAAAAAATAGAAATAAATTTTTCTTTTACTTTCAAAACTGATATGAAAGTTGAGTTTATTGGCTATTGAAGGATTGGTTATTGAAATATTGTTCATAATTTTTTTGAAATTTAATTTAATACAAGACAATAACAGCAGTCAACAAGGTCATTGTAACCTTTAAATGAAGGCATTATGCCAACACCAATTCGCTCTGCTATTTAAATTAAATTTTAGTTTATTTTTGTATATAAAAAAAACTCGTCAATGAAGAAAAAAAGCCAAATAATTGGCAGAAAATTACTTTGGCTTCACTTCAAATTGGGTGTGTGCGTTCATATAAAGACTTGCGAGTGTGTGCGTGTGTGTGGGTCTGACTGCATATTTTTTTAAATTTACAATTTTGATTGATTGTTGATTTATACAAATAAAGTGCTTAACAAGTCGCTAATTGTTTAACAATTTTCGGTATCTAATAACTGTTATTAGCTTTTGGCCAAGAGTTGTTGCAATATAATATTTGTATACTCTTTATTCATTTGTTCGTTAAGAGGTGTGTGCGGTTTCGAATAACTTTAACAAATGTTTGAAAAAAGAAGAATATTAAAATAATCGATAAATTTTTTATGAAAACAATAAACTACCAAATTGTAGAACTTTATTGATTTATTTAAGGAAATTATTCATAAATTCTTTGCCACTAAATGCATGCAAATTTGGTGCAGTGCAATGAATTCATGTGCTATAAGGCCGCACTTTGATATACCGAGTTGAAAAAACCTTAAAGACCGGCCGAAGGCCGGCTATGCAGAACAATTTGTTCAACGAAGCTCTTTTTCGATATACCGAGATGAGAAAACCCTTAAGGCCGGATATGCAAAGATTTTTACGCAGCAAAGCCGTTCTTCAATAAACCCAGAGTATAAAATACTTCCTCAAGACTTCTCGAAGATTATAATGGCAAGAGTTAACTTTTTTGTGCATACTATTTTATCAATTGATTGCGAAATAAGGCCATATGGGTTGTTGCACATGGCGTTATTGCACTGCTCCAAAAATTAAAGTAGTTATAAAAAACTTTATTGCACAAAATTTCTAGTTATATAGATAATTACAATCACTCCCTATTGATACCTAAAAATTATGATTTTGGCCGATGAACAATTTCTTTTATACTTTGAAAAACAGAATGCTATTGATTTAAATCTGTTCAATAAAAACGAAGACATATATTAGTAAATATCTCAGTATAAATTTTGCTTAATGGTAGGCAAAAAAAATTATGAGGATTTAAGTCGTAACTACTTACAATTTAACTCGATAACTAGTTATTTTTGTTTCTGAAGTCCAAAAAAATAAGGGATACCCCTTACAAATGTATTTACACTGCGACGGCAATTAATTAGTTACTACATGACTTACTTGAAGCTAAAAAATAACTAGTCAAATAAAGAAATAAAAAAAATTTTATACACATAAAATTTTTTAATATTTTTTCACACTTTGTTTTTTGTTTTTTTGGACCCAGCTGTTATACGTACTAGTGGTCGTACGGATTCTAAGACAAGTACTTTACTCAATCAGCTTGTGTTGACTTCTAAGTTTAAGCGACAAAAATTAGTTTTCATATACAAACACATGTTGACTTAAAGAGTGCTTGTCTACCTATTTTCTTAACACATAACAACAAATTGTAGCTGCTTTCAGGTAAAGAGAAAAATACGTACTAATTTTATTAAAAACTAAGTAGTAGCTCTAATTTGAAGCATAGTAATAACATATATAAGTACCACTCATTACTTTGTAACCCATTAAAAGAGTACTACTGAGTGCAAAAATTACAAACGTTTTTGCTGGGATACTACAGTTGAGTTTGGCTATAACGAACACCGGTTACCACGAATTATAGCTTACGACGACGAATTCTCCAATCCCGACAGTTTTGTATTGACATTTTAGGGAAATTAGTACGTTTATAGCGAACTCCAGATATACCGAATTTTCGTTTATAACGAACTGTTTTTAAGTCCTAAAACTAAAACTGCATTGAAATTTATACGCTTATGACAAATGAAAATCGCTAATTTTAAAGTATTTATTTATAACAATTTTTTAGTTAGTGGGCCAAATATGTTTTATAAGTCTGTTTAGAAATGAATGAAAAAATACTCTCACTTTTTTTATGAAGAGAAGCAACACAATCAGGCAATTGATGCCTACCAGTTAATTAATTAATGTGTTACCTTCTTTGGGAAAGGGATAGTGTAGAGAGAACAGGTGATGAAGTGGGAGAGAGATAGAAAGCTTAATTCATTTACAACACTGTTATTGCGCGTTTTTTTTATGTAGAACAGTGTTGCAAGCCCCACTGATATCAAGTAGAGGCATTGAGCTGTTTAAGCTGTGTAGCCATTTTATTAGTTCTTTTACTTCGCCGACGGTTCTGCTACAATACCGACGAAGGAGGGTGCTGTAAAGTGCATTAGGATATGTTAGTATTAATCGCTGCCGGTACTGCCAAAGTGATCAGTGCTATGCCTTCATCACTTTAACAGTCAAACAACAACCAACACAATAACACACAAATGCACATTAGAAAAATGTATGATGTTGTTGGCTTGCCTGAAACAAGTCTTGAACTCAAGACCTGAGGGGTTGTAGTCAAACGATCTAACTACTCAGCCAACAGCACCCTTAGAATGTTTTTTTCTTATTTCTGGAAAGAAAAATTATTTACTCCGGTTATAACGAACTATGCTTAAGCAACATTGCCCGAATCCGCGGAGTTCGTCGATCGCCACTGCAATAAAGTCAAAACTCGTTGCAACAATCGATTGGTAAATCAGTAAATCTTCTTGAGAAGTTCGAATTTCTAAGAAGAATTTCGTTTCCTAATATTTAAATATGTATAGTGTTTTATAAAGCCTTACAGGTCAGCCGGTATTGCATCTCTGAGACAGCCCAAGTTCGCAGGGCAATGCAGTCATGGTGATTTTGCTAAGCTGGCTTTAGTAAAGGGAATACTTCTACGGTTTGATATGCTTCTGGTCGTATATATTGCCTCGTAGCAATATTATGAAATTGGATTGTAAATGTAGGTTTAAAGTGAATAGCACAACGAAATATAAATGCAATGAAAATATTTCATTTATACAATGTAATTTTTTTATTGTATAAAATACGTTATTCGGCTCTCTTTTTTGTAACCAGTACGCACACTCCCCTTCTAAACATCATCACTTCATTTATGTACTTAAAATAATGAGAAACAAGAAGGTGATATTGGCTGAGGGGTTAGCGCGTTGACTACAAATCCTGAGGTCTTGTGTTCGAGACTAGTTTCACGCCAGCCATCAGCATCACGAATTTTTCTGATATACATACATTGGTGTGCCATTGTGTAAATTGTTGTTGGACTGTTGAAGAGATGAAGGCATAGTATTGGTTACTGAGCAGTACCGGCAGCGATTGATAATGACATATACCAATGCATATCATAGCACATTAATTGCCTGTCTGTGTGTTACTTTTCTTTTATAAAAAAAATTAATGAAATAACAAAATTTAATTCATGAAACTGTTTCTTTGAACCAATGAAATAGTTTCATTCCATTTATAACATGGATGGCCAAATGAAGTTCATATATACAATGAAACATTCTTCAGTAATCCAATGAAGGGCTTCATTAGCTGACTTTCAATGACAAATTTCAGTAATACAACGAAGAACTTCATTTTTTGAATGAAGGGTTTTCTTTCAGTTGCCCGAATTGTGTGGTTGCCCGAATTGTGGAATTTTATCTCTATTGATCTTCATCGGCCACATATAGAGTGTCCTAGGATTTGTCAGAAAGCATTGTATATAAGAATTTGTTAAATAAACTCTAAAGGAATTAAGCGCCAAGCCCACACTCAATTATGATGATGATTGTGCCTGCAGTGAAATGCATATATTTTTTCTCTGCATCTGTACTTCTTATTTCAAAGCCAACAATAAAATCTCAAAGTAATGATAAAAATATCTAACTTGAGAAGAATTGAAAGAATCAAAAAGCAACTAAAGAATATGAAATTATTTATTTCATTCAACAACCAGTTTTAACTGAAAAGTTATTACAGAAAATATAGAAAATTGACCTCGGTGACAACGTGTTTAGCAAACAAACGGTAGTAAAGTAAATTTATCTGTAACTACAACAAGAACAAATAATAAACATCATAATAAAAACAACTACAATTACAATAAGAAATCAAAAGATATAAATGGAAATGAAAATTACATGTGCAATTGTGTGCAACTAGAGCAAACTTAAGCTGAATGCAACACAACATTGAACAGCGTTGCAGCTTGCAACATTCAACATTTATTTGTTAAACACATTTTTAGCATTAAACTACACATTATCGTTTATGGCCTTTGGTTAAAAAGAAGTAACATTGTAGTAACATAAATACAAATAAAATATACAAACACTATTAAGCGTAATGTTAAAAGAATTATTTCTTTCTTGACAGGGAGATTAAATGATCTGCAAAGCTGGTTAGATAAGGATAAAAAGGATCGAGTTGCCCGACATTCTGATCATCAGATCACAGAATTTCATACTAATCAAGTGTCATAATGCTATAAAAAATGTATATAAACTTATAAGATGAAGAGATTCTGTTGTCTTCGAAAACAATATATTTTGTTCTATTCTGTTTTTGTGTTATCAGATATAATTAGTTTTTCCTGTATTCCCTTCTTAGTAAAAAATAATTTGAATTAATGATTTAAATTAACGGGCTAATACGAGATTTAATGGATTTCAACTAAAATTATTGTAGTATAAAACAAAAGTAAAAATGCACTTTAAGAATCTATGTAGTTTGAAATTAATCCTTTTAAGCTTCTGTGCAAGTAGTCATCGTTGTTGATAAATATTGTACATTGTAAACGAATGTATTATAATAAAATTTCCTTCTGTAATACTAATTTTATTTTTCTTTGTACAAGCCTTTCTTTCTGCTGTAGTTTTTCTTTGACGTCCGTTGTTTTGTAGGCAGACAAATTGTTGAGAGTATAGCAGCATAAATAAATGTTACAATTTCTTTAAGTTTAACTTTTAATGCAAATCTGTTTATAACAACATAAATGCTCTAATTATAATTAATGTTATTTTTGTTTGTGTTCATATTGTTCTTTTTTCTGTAGGTTGCATTTGCATTCGTGAAAAAAAAAACATTGAAATGTGTGTCAGTGTTAAATCAGTGCTTCCTAATGGCCATTAAGGTGACACAATATTTTGCTTAAATCTCTTGTTGTTTTCCTTATTCCTGACAGTTTGTTTGTGTAACATGACTATTTGTGTAAGTGTGTATAGTTGTTTCTTTTCCTGGAAATTTAACAAAAGGTGCAAGTTAATTGTCACAAAACCGTTTAGTTGACCTAATTTTAAGGATTTCTTTTTATTGAATATTTTCCAATGCTTTTTTCCAATTTCTTGCATTTAAATGAGAGAAGAACCAATTCCTTTTACCGTTTCAATGATAAATTGACTTAAGGCTAATTTATTTAAATGAGATTTTAAGTAATTACAAAATATTTTACGATATAAACTTTCTTCTTAGCAATGAGCTTGATATCAGTATTTAAGACAAATTACTGACACCAGGTGAAACGCCTTTTTTTAAATGTAAAATAAATTAATTGCTTTTATAAAAAATATTTTAGCTTAATTGGGAGTGTGCTTTTGGTTCGATTCCCTACAAAGACTGAAGGTCCTTGTCACTATGACTGAAAAATTAAATTATAATATCTTGTTACATTTTTTATGTTTAAAACAAAGACGGTTTCGTTTGTCTCCTTTTAGTAAACACGGGTTCTTTTAAATCAATCTTGGCCTTTTCACCAAACAATTACTTAGAATCCATAACCAGTGATGTCAGATTAGGGGATTTATCTCAAAATCGGTGATTTTTCTGTTCGAAATGGGAATAAACAATTTTGTTTGGGGATTGGGGAATTCATTCTTGTGCTTGGGGGATTATAAGAAGATTTTTATTTTGCTTTATATATTTTTATTTATTTCTTGGATTATTTTAATTTCAATACATATTCCAATTGCGCTTCAAGAAAAGCAAAAATTAGAAACAAAATGCAGTATGAATTACGTGAATCTCTGTTGAGACTTAGGGCTAGATTTTCTAGATACAAAAGTTTTTTTTGTTTTGAAATTTTGTATGAAAACATTCTGTTTTGAAATGCATTTAAATAATTTTTCAGACAAACTTCCGAAATGCTGCATCGAATGCGTTACGACAAGTTTGACTTCAGAAAAAGTCGAAAACTTTGGTTCGGCGGGATTTTAGAAATACACACACAAATATATACTTAAATATACACCATATCGATGGTCATACGTTGGCAACACGTAACTCACTGTTACAATTTTTCAGTTGAAGAAATTACATTATAAATAGGCTGAAAGCGAATAAATAGACTAGAAATGAAATAAGATAACTGAAAATTATTTTATAGATCCTACTAACTAATTTCGGATTTTTATTTTGCAGATAGGACAGTTTTTAACAATTTATATAACGTTTTCTGCGTTTTGTGAAAATAATTAAAAATCAACTATGAGTTGTCAACGTATGACCACCAACATGTACGAGTGAAATGAACTATAGTCCAAATAAAGTATTCATAAGTTAATACGTAAATGATTTGAAATTGAAATAGTATTATTTTTAGTGGCGATTTTTGGGGATAATATACATTGATTTTTGGGGAATTTCGAGGCTTACAATTTTCAAATTGGGGATGCGACTCGAAAAAAAATCTGGGAAGCTCTGTCCATACCTTATTTCTATTTATAGTATAAAATTTATACTCTTTATTTAGTGGTTAATGCGAGAGCGAAGAGTTTACATGCATAGTAGCTGTGTTGGTATTTTGTCAAATACAGTGTCTAAAATGGAAAAGAAAGTGCTTTTTATTAGAAATAAAAATATATTTTTGGAAAAACTAAGGGGATTGGGGCGAAATGTATTAAAAATTTCCCCATTTTACCAAGTAAAAAACTAGGAAATTTAGTGTGAATATTATTCTACATTTTTACGACCAACATAATTTCTTGTGATACAATTTTAAAGAAAGTCCTTGCGTCTACTTTATCGTGTCACTATACTTCGAAGATCTCTCAGCTCTACAGCTGCAAAATATTTTTGAGCAGCAATGTTATAAATGCAAAAAAATAGACACTCACGAAGTTACAGTTAAATTTGTATTTATATAGTACTTAAACACGAAACGTATTAATAACAAGGGGCCTATTAAAAAGAAAATTTTTTTAATGCCGACAAAAATGTCATTATGATTTTTTTATTATTTGACTATCATTTTTATTGAGTATTTGACAAATTTTTTGTACAGATCTACACTCTAAAATACTTTTGTTGAAAATTAGGTCGATAATAGTCGGCAACACTTTACAGATTATTATCGACCTAAAATTACACACGCATTCTTTTTGTAAAAATGTTTTCACTTAACAAAAGCAATTGGCTGCGTGCAGGTATGAACCGCGACCTCCTGACTAATAGTCTGACGTATCTGCCATTCAGCCATAGCCGCATTATACTTTATGTTACATTTATTCCACTTGGACTAAATATGTTTAATTTGAAAGGTTTTTTCTTTAATAAAATAACTACAAAATCGATGTAATTTTAGACAAGGAGAAATTTTCAACACAAATTTAGACAATATATGATCGTAAATTTAAAGTAATGTTTTAGAGTGTACTTCGCTGATATACCTATACATACATAAATAGTAAATCACGAACTGTCAACGCGCAAATAAAAGCAGTCCTACAACAAATTTGTATGTATGTTGTTGTAATGCACTGCCTCTACCTCTAAATGCATGGGCATCATTTCTTTCTGAGTAAGCAGCGCTTGCCCACAGCTCGTAGGAGTTGGTACTCGCCCGAAGTGGGGAGATATGGGAGGTATGAAGTTGAATTCAACCTTGTATGACGCTGCGTACGACACGATCTCCTCTCTCTGGCTCTCGAACTCCTTGGCTAGGTCCCTACACTCTACTACACTTTCGTTGAAAATTAGGTCGCGAATAGTCGGCAGCACTTTACTGATTATTATCGACCTAAAATTAGACAAGCCTTCGCTTTGTTGATTTTTGAACAAAATATGTTTAATACAAATAAATAAAATAAAAACGCCTGCGAAGCGATTGACTGTGTGCAGCTATGAACCGTGACCTCCTGGCTGATAGTCTATCGTAGCCACCATTCAGCCATAGGCGTATTATACTTTACGTTAAATTTTTTCACTTGGACTAAATATTTTTAACTTGAAAAGTTTTTTTCTCAATAAAAATGTATGAAGTGCATTTTCTTAATTCAATACATTTATTAAAGCAATAAGAAGCCTTAGAATTTTGTTTATAAGTTAAAAATATTTACTTACCAATACTTACAAAATTTATATTTAAAGCCCTTTAAATACCAGAAATTAAACTTTGATGATCGAAGAAAAATATGGCGTGCTTCTCTTGTTTAAACATTTTACTGCTGTTTTTTAGACAGATTGCTTAATATTCAAAATTTTAATGTTATTTAGACATACTTTCTTCAAAAATAAATACTTTTAACAGCAGATTTGTATTTTAGCGAAAAATTAGACAAATTATGTTTTTTTTCAACACAAATTTAGACAATATATGACACTAAATTGCAATTAATGTTTTAGAGTGTATGCAACGAAATTTTTATGGGGCAACAAAAAGCTACGCCAACTATAAAAAATGGCCGTATAGCTTTTGGCCTATCGCCTAGATTTTGTGGTGACTGGTACCTAATTAATATTTAGCTTTTAGTACATTGTACGCATCATTATTATGTTTCATTAGAATAAAATTATTAAATTATTAAATTTAATTATTAAATAATTTTTTATATGTATTTAACTAATTAAAAATAAATTAGTAGTTTGGTTGGCTTATTGCAATATTCTTAATATTATGGTATAAAAAGGGCATCACAATTTTATAATTGTTCATCTTTGAATAAGAATATTTACAAATAATATACTAAAATACTTGAAAGTTCTCTCTTTTAATATAACATGAGCGTCTGTCCAAAAATATTTCATAAAAAATATTTTAAAGACAGAATATTTAATACAAAAAGTTTGTTGCTCCCTAATTTATTTATATCTTTTCTTTCAGATTTACAACTTCTATCAACGTGGTAAGTTTACAGATAATAATTTCTAAACTAATTCTATATTTTTGTTTTCGCACAAATAAAAGTGTGTCAATTACTTTTATACTTAAACAGCCAAAAATTACAGATCAAGTATTATCTAAAATAAAAAAGTAAGTGTAAATAGATTTCGTTGATGTAAAACTACCTCAAAAGTTACAGTGTGATGAAAAACTTTTGAAACAGAATTTCCAATAAAGTATTTTTTTTAATAGAACTTGATTAATCTATTGAAATAGGAGCAGATATTATTCTAATGCAACTATTTCGATCTCATTTGAAATTAAAGCGACTATTAGGCGTTTGTAACGTTATGTTTAGGAAGAATCAAACAAGATCAATATTCCAACGAACAAGGGAAAAATCAATATAAATTTAATGGCCAACATACACAGCAGAAAAAGCAACGCTGCTTTCGGAAGCCGCTATGCTTTCATTGTGAGTGTCCATGTGTATCTTCTTTCATCCCTTGTTAGTGTAACTCTGTTGATACAAACAATTTGGAAAATTACATACGAGAATTAAGTCACTACTAAATTGATGTTAATCTGATGTTTACCAAAACAAATTCCCAGTGTACCGTTGCTTAATTTTTTCATGCCTATTGTTTTTACTACGTTAAATTATAGGGTATTCTAAAGCGAGCAACGAAACATGTTTAAATACTAATGTAATATACAGACAATTGTATATAGACACTTTAGAATAGACTACACCAATTAACACTGATATTTAAAACAATAAAAATTGAAGGGTGTTCTATCAGTTAATGTAATTTTGACAATCTGCTGTATCTTGGAAACCGTAAGAGGTAAACTCTTGAAATTTAAAAAAAAAACCAATAAAACTTAAAAATTGCAAAATTAAAAAAATCAAAACAAAAAATCACCAAAATGAAAAAAGCGCTTAAAGCAAAAAAGCACCATAATAAAAAAATCGCTAAAAAGCAGAAAATTACCAAAAAAAAAGATCGCCAAAAAACTAAAAAACTCTAAAGACCGAAAAAAGTCGTCAAAACGAAAAAACACTAAAACATAAAAAATTGCTTAAACTAAAAATATTGTCAAAAAGCGAAAGAAGTCGCCGAAAATTTAAAAAAACACCAAACCAAAAAAAGAGCCAAAACACAAAAACAAAGTGGCAAAACAAGAAAAATCGCAAAAAAAAACCGAAAAAATCACCAAAACGAAAAAAGTGTCAAAACCGAAAGAATCGCTAAAACTAAAAAAAACACAAAAAACTGAAGATTAACCCCCAAACCGGAAACAGCGCCAAAATTGAAAAAAAAGCCAAACTATAATAAATCGCTAAAACTAAAAATATCGTCAAAAAGCGAAAAAAACGTTAAAACAAAAAAAAACGGCAAAACTAAAAAATCGCCAAAAATAAACAAAAAAATTGCAAAAAAATCGCCAAAAACGAAAACATCACCAAAATGAAAACAGCGCCAAAACCAAAAAAATCGTCACAACAACGAAAATATTTAAAAAATAAATAAATTAAAAACGAAAAAATTTTCAAAATGAAAAAAGGGGCAAAAACGAAAAGGGATATATGTGTATTCGAACGGAATCCTTCGTGTGCGAGCCAAAGTCGTACTTTATTGAATTTATTTCTGTTCTTTTCTGCTGTGTATTTAGGAAAATAAAATAATATTGATTTTTTCCTTGTTTCTTGGAATATTCATCATGACGTAGCCTCACTGAATAAAACGTCTCCGCTTAATAATCGCTTTGCACTAATTGTGAATATTATTATTGAGATATTTTTTTTTCTTTAATTAGCGAACTTCAATCTAGCTTTAATTTGTAACTCACTTTTAGTAAGAATCTGCCCAGACCCATTTAACTGCATACACTTCGGCACGCTAAATTAGACTCTGAGATCAGTTCGGCTCGTACACATTCATTCTACAGTTTTTCGAGATCTTTAGCAGGTTTTCGAAATTGAGGGTGTATGAGACAAAGCCCTTAATTAAAATACGTGTTTAAAAATAATTAAATATAAATTGAAATTAAAATAATTACAAATTATCAACTAATGTGAAAACAGGACTATGGTAACGAGACCTTAGGGCCAGGCCACACGGACGTTTTTAGAACGCGCGTTTCAGCTTTTTTGTATTAAGCTTGAAAGTTTAAAAATTGAAAACTTTCAAATGTAATATGAAAAGGCAGAAACGCCCGAGTAGCTAAGGGCCAGGCTATAAATTGAATTAATATTCCAATTGAAAATTGAATTAATAACTAATATTCAACTACATAATATTGAATTTTTTAAACTAATATTGAATTTAATTTTCGCAATATAGCAAACAGCAGTTGTGTAGTTTGATAAAGCCTTGTGAAAGACTTGCTTGCAGTTTATAAAATATGATAAATAATTAATTAAACGTATTTTTCTTATTTTACAAATCAATATCAACAGTCTTCGTTCCTTTGTATAAGTTTAGCCTTTTTTAAGCTATAATATGACAGCATATGCATTAGTTCCACTGTAAACTACTTTTGTTTCTAAATCGTTTATAACATAACTTAATTTCATTTATGGTAACAAGACCTAATTTTTATTTATTTAGCTGCTTAACATTAAGTAAAATGTAAACAACAGACAGACAGATGAACAACGAGAAACTATAAAACAAAGAAAAAAAATTAATTGTTTGTATCAGTTCACACATGTAGATAGATTTTTTTTACAACCAAACAACAATCTTACAAAATGCGTGCTTTAATTGTAGTGAAAGTTAAATTTTTAAAGCACTTTAAGGGCTTTCTTATCAGTTGAAGACAAACTAATTTTCTTGTTGTTTTTACTATTTGAAACTGTTAAAGGTTTTGGAATATCAAGAAAATAAACAAAAAAGTGAAATAAATAACATTTTATTTAATTAATTTAACTTAATAGTCTTATTATTAGAAAAAATATTTGCATGACTCAAAAAATATATTTATATTTTTAATAACGAATAGAGGAAGTCTTCTTTTATAGTAATCTTTTAAAGAAGATTTTATTTTATTTTTTGCTTTTTGATTGATTAAACTCAATTTGGATTTTCCCACCTAAACAACGGTGACATAGTGTAAATAGTCAGATGAATCACAGTTGAATATAACTGATGTATTTAAAAATAAAAATGGTTGAATACGACTTTAATTGAACCTTCAACATCCAAAATCTTCTTCAACTTTATTTTCAAAACTTTTCTCACATCTGATTTTATGAGTACATACATATGTATCTATTAGGGTATTCACTAGATTAATGTGTGCTCGATTAATCGGAAAATTGAAGTCAAATAATGTTGGATCAAATAAAAATGTCCAATTTCGAATTTCTTAAGATTTCTTAACCAAAACTGGCAAAATATTTTAATTTGATAAAAATTACCATTCAATTCAATCGTTATGAGATACTATTGGACCGCTTGATGAAGATATTAAGAAATTAAGTGAATTATACAGGAACCATAGGGGCGAAGGAACAATTTTTGTGTCCTTGTAGAAAAGTTCAGAAATATTTCCATCGAGCAATAACTACATATTTAAAATAAAGAAAACATTTCGACACCAAGTACCCGACTAGAAATTTGCCCAATACTCATATTGCGGACCAATTGGAAATGGATGTGGCAAGCCCAAAATGGTTATAACATTTCGATTTTGACCGGGATAGCCCATCTACAAATTAGTGACTTAACAAAAGTTCTTCCAAAGTGGGAAACTATTGGGGACTTGTTGGGAAAATCCAACACAGATTTCTAAACGCATTTTTTGCTTTTGTCCCTTGGATAGCTTTAGTAGTTTTAATTCAATATTATATTTTTTTTCCAATTTGAGCAAATTATTGTAAGATGTTCATATTTCCACACAGAAAACCAATCAGGTCGCAAATATGTTTCTGCGTTATATTGCAATTGGGATCTCAGTTAGAGCTTTAATCGGTTTGCATGAAAATTTCTAGTCGGGATCTAAATCTTACTATTTGTATCAACTGGTCATATAGCCAGATATAAATATTGATTTTATTCATAACAAAGTGATGACACGCAATTTTTGCAAAAATTGTGAATATTTACACTGCACAACAAAATCAATGGTGGTCTGTCTGTCTTTCTGTCTGTCACAGACTGTTTTCTCGGGAACCGTAAGAGCTACGGACTTGAAATTTTCACAGAGTACGTAAAACTTTGGCCGCTACAACAACAAATATATGCAAGCTAAAAAGGGAGTTCTAAAGCGAGCAACGAAAAATGTTGAAATACTAATCCAATATACATATACAGACAATTATATGGACACTTTAAATTTTCCTAGTAAGTGTTAATTAGTGTAGTCTGTAGAAGAGATTATACCAATTAACACTGATATTTAAAACAATAAAAATCAAAGAGTGTTCTATCAGGTAATGTAATTTTGACTATGTAATTTAGACAATTTGCTGTATCTTGGAAATATTACGAGGTAAAATTTTTAAATCTTAAAAAACGCTAAAACTAAAAAATTCCAAAACAAAAAAATGTCAAAACGAAAAATCGCTAAAATGGAAAAAGCGCTTAAAGAAAAACAAGCACCAAAATTGAAAAAAATCGCAAAAACTCAAAAAATTATCACAACTAAAAAGATCACTAAAAAATAAAAAAAAAAAAAGAAAATAGTCGCCAAAAAAATAAGCACTAAAACCTAAAAAAAATCGCAAAATCTAAATATATCGTCAAAAAACGAAAAAAAAAATTGCCAAAAATCACCAAAACGAAATAAGCGCCAAAAGTAAAAAATTCGCAAAAAACCGAAAAAATCGCCGAAACGAAAAATAGTGCCAAAAAGCGCTCCAATTAAAGAGATTTATTGAATTTTTCGAATATATAAAAATCTCGCTAATACTCAGAAGACATGGATCATTTTTGAAGAAAACTTATAGGAGAAATAATATATGAATCCTCGATTTATAATGGTTTAAAGAAAAACAAGTTTGTGCTGAATTTATGTTCTTTATAAATAATATAAGATTTTGGGCTTGATATCAAAAAGTGAAAAAATTGGTTATATCAACATACAATTTTTAAGAATCTTAAATAAAAAATAGTTCTTACAAAAAAATGATAGATAGACTAAAATAAATAGAAAAAGACGGACAGTTAGACATTGATTCCAAAGTAAAAAATTCAACAGAGATATTAACCTTAAAATATATCATTTCTAGCCACAGAATCCTTTTTTTAGTTCAGCTAAAAATTTACAAATGAAATGACAAACAAAGTGATGTATGTGTCTTAAGTCTTTTGTTTTTTGAGAATTTATTTCATTCAAATATTTAAGAAATTTAATGGAATTTTTTTAATAGTAAACTAAATTAATAGTTATTTATATTACCTAGCTATCGGCTATAGAGTATTTAACATTTAACACACACGCACATATAATAAAAAGCATTTAATAAATTGCAAACGTTTGTTTTTTTTTTCTTTGTTTGCAAACAAAAACTGGAAAATCTCTAAATATTTTCAAACAAAATCCCAAAACTAAAATAAAAGAAAAATAAGCCGAATGAAAATTGAACTCGTTTTTCATTGCATTAAATAACTGGATTTAAAAATAAAAATAAATCTTAAAAATTGTTGACGTTTGGCGTACGTTGACTTGCCCACGCTCAAAAGATTTATTGCGCCTTTAAAAAGTTCGTTGCTGTTGTTGATATTATCCGGCCTGCTGATACACTCTTTCTGTCTGAAAGTGTAAAATATACAGAAACGAATACCGTTTATCGAGATTGTAACCAAGTATGTACTGTGCAGCATGAAAGTATGTATTTTATACTGAATATTTCGTCTTGATGTTTATTTATAGAGAATGGTTTAATTTACAATAATCTTAAATATATTCTTATTTTAAAAATCTTTTATATAGTATATTTCTTTGTGTTTATTGTAATATCTTTTTAAATTTGCTTTTGTTGTGTTTATTTATGAAGCAAACGTAAAATGAATGGTTTTGCGTAGGCAGTTCAGCGATATTTAAACACAATTTATTTATTCGACGTTTTTATTTATTTTGTTTTCGCTAGCACATAAACAAAAAAAAGAAACCCGTAAATATTATTTATTTAAATACATGCAAACAGATTTTACTAAATGCATGATATTAACCCATATCATACATTTAGTAAAGCATTTTTTTTTGCCTAACATAAAACTGTTAGAAGATTTCTACTTCTGTAATGGTTTTAAAAAATATGTATTTGCTTTTTTTTTCAAAATAAAGAAACTTTTTATTTATTTTATTTTTTCTCCCTCCTTAAGCCAAACAGTTGTAAAACATTCACTTAATGCGAAAGTTAAGAGATGCTCGAAAAAAGTATTCCGGCCTCCTCATTTGTAGAAAATGAACGTTTTGTGGGTGTAGACAATATAAATAAATAATTAATTTTTTAATTATAAAAACAAAGTAAAATGTAAAACTAAGGAATGAAGCATTTAAGAATTGTGATTTTCATGTTGTTTTTAAGACGTCTGCAATTGTATCTCTGATGTAAAATTACCATAGCCAATAACAAGGTGGATCAACATATTCAAATGATAAAAATTGAATACTACACTGAAAAAACTGTTTTTAATAAAAACAATGAATGAAGATCAGTGACTAATATTCATTAATATTTTTCTAAAAATACTTCGATTTAATGTAAACATACATTGTTTCAATGAAAATATTTATTTAAATGCAATGCAAGCTTAGTGTACGCATTAAATGTATATTTATTGAAAGCATTCAAAATAAAAGTAAATATATACAATATTAATGAATCAATTCATCAACTCAACGTACCAGCACATTCATATTTTTACATATTGATAGTTAAACTTAAAAAAGTGAGAAAAAGAAAAACAAATTATAAGTATAATAAAATTATAATGAATGAGTATCTAGAATCAATGAACTTTTTCATTAACTCAACGTATTCAGGCATTCATTATTTTCTATTGGGAATTACTTTTTGGGAAACACATCAAGCAGACACATAATTTCTATTTTTCTAATTTTTCCCCATATATCTAATCTTCACAAGATACTTTTTGCTTATTGGATGTGATACAGAGCAAGTGCTTGATCACTTATATATGAGCCATTATTTTTGAAGCGGACAACCCAAAAATTTGTTTTCTAAAATTCCTTGATAGTTGGCATAAATAACTATAGTTCTAGTAGATATAAATGCGTACGAATCTTTTTATATGATGTTTATTTGTCGAGCTCTGAGGTGGGAAAGAGTTGGAGTTTTTGAAATTTTGTTTTTCTTTTTATTATTGTTGCGAACTAGAAACAATAAAACAAAAAATTAAAATAAGTAATTCTTATAGAAAATCGTCTGGTCTTAAAAAAAACATAATTAGTTAAAAAATTAGTTTAAAAAATTCATTGCCACAACCGGAAATGACCAACAGAAATTAAAATTTTTCTAACTTCGACATGTTTTACTTCTTTTATTTTATTTTTTACCAAAATTAGCCTAGAGTGTCCTGTCCTCATTAGATTGTAAAAGTTTGACAATGGAATCTCCCATAAGTTTAAAAGTTATGCAAATTTCCTTACATTTTCCCCAACATCTTGCTCATTGTTATAGAGAATTGGAATAGGATATCATGTAAATCTTACTTTGAGGGTATTAGGCAGGAATTATAAATAGTGAGATTAGATTCCTTACCAATTTTTTAGAAAAAAAAATGTGTTGAATCGAAGTTTTCAAGACGAATGAATGAGAGTGCACAACAACAACAAGGCAGCTGAAGTCAAAACGAGTCTGTAATTATGAGAGCGGAAGATAGCAAAACTAAAAGGACACGAAACGTTCAATGAGCTATTGCGATAAAGACTTCTGTCAAAAAAGTTGAAGTAATGTGTTTTTATAAGGAGATTTACGACGCGCGTACCTCGCAAAAAGTTGAACATTTTTCAACTTTCACGCGTTGTATAAAACATATATGACAGCTAGGGTTGACAGATTCATATGCTAACATTTTTGTTCGATGGAAATAAAATTATTAGAAATTAATTTTTTTAACAACATTGCCTGACAAATTTTTAATATTTTCCATTTGGCAGAAACACCACTATATATCCATTAACCTATGGACAAATTATATACAAACTGCTTACTTGGTTTTTCATTTCCTCATCGTTTGTCCTTTTTAAATGACTTAAGATTTTTCATGAATGTTTATTTTAAATAATTTTTTTTAATATTAGTATAAAATATTTTTTTAGCACCCTTACTACCAAATAAAAGGGAAGGCTCTGTAGAATTTTATAAAAATATTTACTTCAGTTCCCCTGAACAAAAATATACAAAAATGTCCTTTTAAAAATATATCTTTCCATATCCTGAAAAGTGTTCACTAAAAAATTTTTTTAAATTATATGTTGTAGCCTTCAATTAACTCTATAAGACTTCGAAAGTTTTTGGCCTTCTCTCTCTTAGTACAAAAGGCACAAAATAAAGTTTTATAAAAATTAATTGTAGAAAATTAATTTATAAAAAAATCATTAATTTTGAGCCGAGAGCGATAAAAACATATAAAGTGAGTGCATTTTAGAATTTAATTAATGTTAATATATATCTTTATATAAATTGCAAGACAATCAATTAAAGATTTTGAAAAAAATATTAGAAAAACTGTTTCCAAAGATATCTTTTAAATTTTTGTTCCGTTGTTCTTCAACTTTTCTTCCATATCCTTGGCATAAAAACCACTGTATATCCATTAATCTAGAGACTAAACATAGGTAAGCTGCGTACTTGGGCTTTCATTTCCTCATATTTTGTCCTTTTTAAGGACTTTTTTAGAGAATGCTTATATTAATACTTTTTTCATATTAATATGTAAAATATTTTTGGCAAAACGTAGTGGTAAAATAATCTGTTAGAATGTATAGTAAGCTCGCACCTTGCTGCTAAGGGTCTATTACGTAAGGATATTTTCGTAACGCTTTTTAAAAGAGTTTCAGTATATATTACCTAGTTCGTAAGAGATATCAAACCAATGCCCCCCTCCCCTGGGGCGTTGCGTGATACATGCAACGCTCAACGCTTTGCTTTAGGTAGAGCTCTAAGAGAGACAAAATTACAAAAGTTTTAGATCTTATAGAGTTAACTTAAGGCTACGAAACATATTTTTTTTTGATGAAAATTTTCAAGGATATAGAAAGATTTTTCGAAGACATATTTTTTTTTGTTTAAAGCAAATTCCTTCATTTTTATAAAATTCTACTCAGCCTTCCCTTGTATTTGGAACTGCTATTGCTAAAAAATTTTACAAAAGACATAAAGTCCCTTAAAAAGGACAGGGAATGAGGAAATGAAAAACCCACCAAGCAGTTTAACTATATTTAGTATCTAGAATAATTGATACATAGTGGCTCTTATGCCAAGGATGTGGAAGAATAGTTGTAGATCAACTGAACAAAAACTTTATATATGTCCTTGAAAACAATTTTTTTAAATATTTTCTTCAAAATCTTTATTTGAATGTTTTGCAAAATATGTAAAAATATATATTAACTTAAAATAAACCCTAAAATGCACACACATTTTACAATTTTATTTGTTTTTTATACATTAATTTTTTACATGCAATTTTTATAGAAATTAATTTTGTGCCGCAAAGCCACAGTTTTTGAACTAAGAGGGATAAAATTATAAAATTTCGAATTCTTATAGAGCTAATTAATTTAAGGCTACAACATATAATTTAAAAGAAATTTGTTTAGTGAAAACTTTTCAGGATATGGAAGGATATATTTTTAAAAGGACATTTTTTTATCTGTTTGTTCAGGGGAACTGAATTAAATATTTTATGAAATTCTACAGAGCCTTCGCTTTTATTTGGTACCAAGTTTACTAAAAGATATTAGATAATATAAAAAAAATATTATTTCAAATAAGCATTCATGAAAAATGTTAAGTCCTTCAAAAAGGACAAAAGATGAGGAACTGAAAAACTAAGTAGGCAGTTTGACTACGTTTTATCTCTACATTACTGGATACATAGTGGCTTTTCTGTGAAAACGATGCTTTCACGCGGTGCTATGGATGCAAAATGCATTAAATATTTTAAGAAAAATAAAACGTATAGGAAAGACAAGAAAATAGCCGTCAAAGGCTTGAAATTTTATGAGCAAAAAAGCCACAAAACCGTGGTGTGTAACTTGCCATTTTTAAACGTTAAAAGTTTAAAAAGCAAGAAGAGCGATGCCGCGTAATGCGTGGTATGTACCTCTAGCTTTGCAGTTAGTGTTGTTGATAACAACAAGGTTTAACAACGAATGCAGTATTGTATACAAAAGTATAGTATACAAAATCTTGAAAAATTTATTAAACAGTCTTATTTAGCTTATTGTTTGTGTCATATTTATGTGGTGTGTGGGTAGAATCTAGTTATTGAAAATTTACATCCTTCTTGTTAACCGGTTGATCTGAAATTTGGTAAGCGCCTTTACTTTTGTTGACAATACTATACCGTGCTTAGGAAAGTGGGCTGCGCCACGCCGATGAAAAGTTATATTTTTTTACACCCTTCGTGTTGATCGGTTGATCTTAAATTTGATAGACAATTTTACTTTTAAGCATAATAAAATTTTGTGGTAAAAAAGTGCGTTGCGCCATGCCCATTAAAAGTAATATTTAGTCTTACACCCTTCCTGTTGAGCGATTGATCTGAAATTTGGTAAACACCTTTACACTTCATGACAATACAATTTTGTGATTATAAAAGTTGGCAGCGCTACACCCATAAAAGTTAATACATATTTAGTTTGCATTACACCGGCAGCAGTGTCGTGATTGGGTCGAATCTAGTAATAGAAAATTTATCCCCTTCCTGTTGACCGATTTATCAGAAATTTGGAATACGCCTGTAGTTCTGGTGGCAATATAATTAATTGTATTCAGTATTATTTTAAATAAAAAAATGGCCGCTGCCACAAAATGGCAGATTACTTATTTGCTTACAAAACCCTCATTATGGATATCAAATGAAAGGGATTGACTAGTACTATACAATTCGGAATGAACAAAAAATTTCAAAAACCTAAGTCTAAGAAGATATTACTAGAACATTTTGTATTAGTATTATTTCAAAATAAAAGTTTTCCCACAGCACTAAGCACCGCTTGGTTGTAATAAAACGTTTTCTAAATTTTTAATATTATGAGGATTGAATTCGGGATACCGGAACGGATATATGGAATTTTGTGCCAGATAAGAAATCAGCAACTATATAATTCAAACTCTATGGACTTTAATTGCCAAATAAATGCAAAAAAATTTGAAAGGTCTTTTCATAACGTATGTATATTATATACATTGTATAAGGATCATTTCACGCCAAATCCTACGGTTTGAAATTTTTTCCCCAGTTTTGTCACATATTTTAGAATCCCTCAAAAAATCATTATAGCGGGCAAAATTGTTCTACAAAAATGTTCGTTGTGGTGTTTTATATTATAGTGCTGAGCACGTCTCATACCTTAAACATAAATCATACCAGATTTCTAATGTCGAGTTCTAATTGTGAATAAGTAACAAATTTACTCTTAAGCACATTTTAAGTGTAGAATGATTGCTGGCGTTCCAGTTGAATCTGAAGCGGAAATGTCTTTCAGAGCATATAGTAGAATTGTATGCCTAATATTTTTGTAGGACATTGCCGTTGAAGGGGAGTTTTCTGCCATTTATTTTAAGAAAGGTGCAAAATTTAAAAATTTTAAAATTTAATTTATAAAAATACGATTTAAGATTTCTAATCCAAAAATAACAAAAAACTTAAAATATTTTTTTTCTATTTTTTCTGTTAAAAATATCTAAAACAAAAATTAAAAAAAATTTCAACTTGGACCATATAATTAAGAAAGTTAGGAGCAAAAAATTAAAAAAAAGTGATTTTTTTTAATTGAATATTTTTGAACGAGTAATCAAAAAAATTTCAAAACTTACGATGGAGTCTATCTTAAGGGTACTAAAATAAAATATCACAAAATTGGAGAAATAAAAAAATCCAAACCTTCTGACTTGGCGTGGAATAAACTGATATAAAATATTTTATATGCTTAAAATATCATACAAAATATTTAATGAATTTATTATTTGAGATACATAGTCGTCCCCCATACTAATTTTAAAAAAAGTTTCCCTGCCTCTTCTGTAAATCGTGTCGATTTGAAAACGCTCGATTTAGAGAAATTAAATCCACTAATAGCAAACTTTTTTCAGATCTTTTTGTAGTTTCATATATTTTAGAGCTTAAAATATCATAAACATTTAAAATGTAACTGCAACATTCTAATTGTTCATGCGAAATAATCACCCCTATCGCGAATAACTATTCCCATGAAAAAACTCCCAAATTTTCTGATTTGCTATCGTGAATGTTTCCCATAACAAAGTTTTTGGGAGCGAATTCACAAACTTAAAAAATGTGGCATCGCCAATATTTACTCCCGTGAATAATTTGACAAAATAAGTTCACAACAAGTGTCGATGGGAACGAGAAGGGCACATGTAAGTTGTAATTTGTATTTAAGCTAGGACTGTATTATATAACTTTTTTTATTTTATTAAAAGAGCACAAGTGTTAATAAATAGCAAATTAATTGTCTGTTGGAGGAGATGTACGCTAGCCAAAGTGCCAGCCATTTTCACTACGGGTGGTACCGCAAACATCTTGCTGCTAGCAGGCAAATTTTCCTCTAACGATTAATCGCGTATGTATCTTCGCTGCAATCTCTTCCAGCACCACAAAACACCGTTAAACGTTATTAATTTCTTTAAAATGTGTATATTTTCCTTTTACAATTATGTCCACAAATTATTTATAAAACACTGATAAATAAATCACAATAGAAACTATTACTCCCAAATAATTCACAATAGACACTTTTACTCCCAAAATATTCGCGATACTGGTTTGTTGGGAATGGGAATATGGGTTTGCTCCCAAACAACTTATTCCCATAACATTCGCGATAGGGGTGAATATGACTGCCATTTATTTCGCATGGAATTTACAACCAACACATGGAGTTTTTTACAAACATAAGAAATTGTAGTATAGTTGAAGGGCTAGTTAATATTGGTTACATGTCAAAATTTTTGCATGAAATAATCAATGTTGTTCAACATTTTTCACAAATTTGAACAGAGTAGAAGGCTTTAAGCCTGGTATTATTCTGTTCAACGTTTCACGTGAAATGCTGTCAAAATACGAATAAAAAAATTGGCATGAATTTTTCATGAAAAAATGTTGAGCTTGTAGTACTCTGTTTTTTTTTTTGAGGAAAACATATGAAAAGTAACTTTAACATTTTAAGTTTTCATGCGAAATATATGAGTGCCATTTCTTTCGCATGAAATGCCCAACAAACACGTGAATTTTTTTTACAAATATAGGATATTGTAGCTTAGTTTAAGAGCTAGTTGAGTACATGTAAAATTTTTCGACCGAAATAATCGATACAGCTCAACATTTTTAACAAATTTGAACGGAGTACCAGGCTTTATCCATAGAATCATTTTGGATTAAAAAGCAAATTAGTTCGGAATTATGAAACTAAAATTCACTAAAGATATTAAAAAATAATTAAGGGAATGGTCTAAGACTAAAGGCTCATTTAGCCGACCGTAACGTTGATATAGTTGCATGTGCTGATCGCGTCTGTCTCATAGCTTTTCAATGTGACAGAAACGATCAGCAACATGCAACTATATCAACGTTACGTATGAGTAATGGAGCCTTTATGTACTGATGAAATGTTTGGCGGCATTTAAAATATGCGCTGTCGTGTTTAATCATAACAACAATAAACTTTCATATACAAAACTTCTTGTTCTCTCGAACCCAACTAAAAATGTTCATTGAGCTTATAATTATTTCAATTTCAATAATAATATTACAACTAATTTTGTGTCTGTGCTATTTTAGCTCAATATATATTTCGTATATTCATCTTTCACACGAAAAACTTCTTTTCAACCAGAATCTTATTATTATTTATTTAATTAAATTTTAATAATTTCATAAATTTTTTACTAATTGAAATTTATATTTTTTTAATCACCAGACAGACAAATAGCTTGAGCTGCTATTGAAAAATAAATTATTAATAACAAAATTAAAAAAAAAAAGATTTAAAACATGTAGCTTAATAACACGTTCAAAAGCTCTGTAGTTCATTTTCGTTGTAGATGCTGGCTGTGCTTTATTTTATTTTATTCGTTCGTTTTGTTTGTTGCTTTACAATCTGAGATAATTAAGTGGAATATTAATAGATTCTTTAGCAAAAAAATAAAAACAATTTTATGTTCTTGGAGTTTTATTTGTACTGGAACTGGGCATGTCTTCTTCTGCTGCAGTTTTTTTCTTTTAGTCTTTAGCTACCGACATTTTGTTCTGTAACTAGATACGGACATTTGTATTCCATATTAGATTTGATAAGTAGATGTTATTGTTAATGTTGTTTGTATTACTGTGAAGTTGCATTAAGATATTTACAACAATGTTGTTTGGACGAAAATAAAAAGAAAAAATTAGACAGCTACGAGTACATAAAAGAAAATACTTGAACGTAATAAAATACGTTTTTTTTTTGCAAGAAAAATGTTTTCTTATTATATACAATAAGCCAACAGTTTATTTATTTATTTTATATTGCAATGCAGTAAAACAACAAATGAATTAAAAACAAAAGCTAAATTCTTGCTAATAAAGTCGTTGTTAAACTGACACCTGGAGTAGTGGTCGTTGGTTAAGGTGAGGTCTATTATTCATACAATACAAACACTTTTGTTTTGTTGGGTTGTTTGTTGCTGAGACATGTAAAACAGTACTTGCCACTTGATACGACAACGTTTTACAAACTGTTAATAAAATAATTGCTCTAAGTTATTTTATTATAATTATTGTGTTAAAGTTTGCAGGTTTATACGAACAGAGTTTTGAAAAGTTTTAGGTTTAAATCATTAAGGCCCAAATTTACAGTCATTAGTTAATTATTAGTAATCTAAAGTGATAACTATTGTTTAACTAAAACTTCATATTCACAATGTATTGAGTTTATCGAGCATATGAGCATATCGAAACAAGCAATAATAAAGAAATAAAGAATATTTCACATCTTAAGGTAGCAATTTAAAAATTTGTAAGCGCACAAAGCTAATGAAGCAAATATTATTTTTTTCGCTCCTAAAAATATGCCTATATCCATATAATTATTTCCAAAACACGGCGAAATAAGTATACAGGCTCAACAATTACACCAAAAAACTAGATGATGGTTGTGCAAAAAAAAAAACACGAGCTGCACGTGGCTTATGTACAAAGCTACCAGAGAAAAAATAATCAGCTGACATTATGCTGTCACCTATATTCTTATTACACCATGTTCCAAAGCATCTAGCTAATTGTTAACTAATGGCATTTGATGGTTTAACTAGTGTTGAGCAAAGAAGTGTGATTAAAAAATATCTTTGGCTAAACTATTGTCATTAGTTATTTAATGACCGTGAATTTGAGCTTAAGTTTAAAAATGAATTTATATAAATATAGGGCTCAAAAATAATTTTATATGAAGAGAAGACAGATCTCTCTCAGTATGAAATTTATGATTGTATGAAATTACTGATTTTGGATTCATTAACAAAATGAAAAATGCTGCACACATAATCTGAAGACTGTGAGTTTAATTACCGCCACTAGATCGGCAAAATGATATACGAGCCGTTCAAATCGAAATATTTACTAATGAGAGGGTTTCTCCTAATAGTTGCTTACAACTTCATCAGCTTAAATATTGACATATTGATGAGAAAGCTTTAAGATATTTCCTAAAAGTGTATTATTGCTATAAACTAATAATAATACTTTTTTTCCACTTAACCCTTATGTGCGCGGCAAAAAAACACCTTATAATGCGCTGTAAGGTACCCGGGTACCTATATAAAAGTTACGTAGAAAATTAGCATTTTCGCACTAAATGTAGTTGTGAAATAAATATGGGATTGGCAATATATATCTGTAGCCAATCTCATATATGTTTTACTACGTTTTAATTTGATATTTAGTGAGAAAGTGCTTGTTTTCAACGTAACTTTTGTATAGGTACTCGGGTACCTTGCGGCGCAATAGAAGGTGTTTTTTTGTCGTGCACATAAATGTTGCTTAATTTAATTAGAAATTTCTACGTCTACCACGTTTATATAGACTTATTTGTTTATGCAGAGCTACTAACAACAAATATATGTACTTACAATGGCCTCATTCCCATATAAAGCACGTACAGGTACCCGGGTACGTTGGTGCGTATTTAAGGGTGTCAAGAGTAAATTGGTCTCTCACTCAAATTACAAAATTTTTCTTAGCTGTACGGCTGCAAAAATACAAACTTTTTTGAAAGTTAGTAGTTCTCAACAAGTTTCAGATATGCAGACTATTAATTTCAATGAAAAAATGTTGGTTGAACACGCCAAAGGTACCCGGGTACCTAGGTGCGCGCATAAGGGTTAAGGGATATTCCACTGTAAATACTATTTGAAGCACGTTATTATTGTCTGTATTCATTTGAATACAAACTCCACATATGATTAAAGATCGTTCTGTATACATACTAGTGTTGCCAATTATTCGGGTTTTATATTCGTTGGAATAAAATTTTATAATTTTTTCTTCTTCGAACAGCCGAATAGTTTTAAACTTTTATTCGAATATTCGAACGAATAACGAATAAAAAATTTTATTCTAATAACCACGATAAACCCATGATTTTTAGTATATTCTACCACCAGTTTCGACTTTTTAAAGGCGCTAAGAGGTATTCCATCTTCATTTATTCGATTGAATAACATTTCTTTACATACTTTGTCATTGGGCCCATATTATTCTTGTCATTGAAACTATCAATTTGTATATTGTGCACTTTACGAAAATAGCACAAGAGTGAATAAGTTGTAGATCCGTGACATTTATAAGCCTTTGAACACATTTGGAAAATAGTTTAATTTTTTCTAAGAAAAATACTTGCAAATTAAGCTTATGCTGTAATATAAAACGTGACCTTTAACGGTGTTACGGTGTTAATATGTCAAACACCCCTTACACAATTACATATATATAATTTTGTGTAAAAAAAAGTAATAGAAAACAAGCACACATGCTGCTTAAGGCTTTTTTATGAGTTTTCTACAGAACATCCACGGCCTTGGGAAGATTGAGCCTGCGACCTCCCGGTGAATAGTTTTGCACACTAATTTTAAACGCTATTTTACATTCATGAATATAAAACAAAACAAAAGTTATTCGAATATACGACAAAAACTGTTCGAATAATTTTTATTCTAAATTGAAAAATTTTTTTCACTCGAACAAAAATTCAAAAGTTGTTCGAATATTCCAATAATTTTTATTATATAATTATACATGTCTAGTACGAATCGTACTATTTTTTATTCAATTTATACTTAATCATTTATAAAGAGTTTCTTGTGCAAAATATGCACTTACATCTATTATTTGCTGCAACAACGTCATAACTCAAAAAACTAGTTTTACACAAAAAGTGTTTGCATTTTTAATTTACAGACAACTTAATGGAAAAGGAGAATTTCATTCTTTATTTATTTATTTCGCAATATTTAGAGTTCAGAGCATTTTTATAAAATATACAATACATATTATATGCATAAGGAATATTTTCAAGTAAAGGATAATTGTAAAACCAAGGGCCCTTGGCATATTAGAGCGCCGTGCGTTGATTACACAGAACGTTTGTATGGAACTTTTACACAATATGAAGAACGATGTAACGATTATATCTGCGTTATTAACTTAAAAATCACGTTTTTTGAGTTATGAGGTTATTGCAGGAAATGAGCGATATGTGTTTAAATTAAGTGATTTGGTATAACATTATTATCTGTTGTTGTTCTAAGTTAAAAATAAAAATCGAATTTTAGCATTATAATTGAACATAAAATACATGTGTTTATTTAGTTTGTAAATGGCAAATCAAGATTTTCCATTAATTATTATTATTTTATTGGTTTTCGAAACTAAGGAATGATTTTGATTAATACATAAAATTTTATTTAGTATTTGAATTAAAAATCAAGATTTGCCTTTGATTATTATTATTTTATTGGTTTGCAAAACTGACGAATGATTGATAGATTAAAAAAGCTTCTGTATATCAAATAAACATTAAACATTTTAAATTTATTTGATAATAAAAATATTAGGTATTTTTACCAATTTATGATTGTTCGTTCACATAACTTCAATACTAATCTGTCATTCGTTCAGTAAGTCTCGCGTCCTGAACTGCATTGATTTCTGCCTGAGGTCTTACAATACCTTGAAACAGCATTTTCTCGACATGAAGAGAATAATTCAAAACGACATTTTTACGTAAAAAGTTAGGTCAAAAATTATAAAAACTGCATTTGGTTAATGGATTTGAAAAATCCATTTGGTTAATGCATTAGGTTAATGGATTTGAAAAAATTTCAAGCCATTAAAATTTTATCTAATAGCACTTTTAAATGATATTTATATCGTTAATATCCGTGATATATTATAAAAGTTATGGCCCACTAAAAATAAAATTTTTTAACCCTGTAGCATAAGAAGCGTGCCAAAACAATTGCACTATATTATTCTTTAATTTTTTGACCTCTTTTTTTAATTAATTATATATATGGTTTATTCAAGCTTTGGGCCAGTTTTATATAAAAATGTATTTATTTTTAACAATTTCAATATTTCGCCAATGTCTTTGATTGGCTTCGTCAGGAAATTAAAAATTTTTTTCATTAACAAATATTTAAAAAAAATTTTTTTTGTTGTTTTTTCAAATGTATATAAAAATTGTTAAAATATTTGTTAATGAAAAAAAATTTTAATTTCCTGACGAAGCCAATCAAAGACATTGGCGAAATATTGAAATTATTAAAAATAAATACATTTTTATATAAAACTGGCCCAAAGCTTGAATAAACCATATATATAATCAATTACACTATATTTACCAGTCATACTGACATTACGCCATGATATTTTTTTCTTCAATATTTAAAAGCTTTTGTATTCTAGATGTGTGCGCTTAACAATTGACATATATTTGTATATGCAGCATAAAATAAGGTTTTTCGTTTTCAATAAAATCTTATTCACTTTTAATTATATTTATAAAAGTTTATATACATTTACATGTTTGCTCGAAAAATATGCCGGCTTCAATGGTAAAAATTAAAAAAAAAATTATCGTCTCTATTTTCATATAAATTTTCTTTATCGTTTTTCACCATTCCGGGTTACGAAGTAATGCTTGGTACTTATTTATCCTATTACTATGCTCCAAACTAAAACTATTACTTAGTAATTAAAAAGATAACACGTTTTGTACATATTAATAAAATAGAAGTAGCGTAGTGGATAGTGTGGTAGGGTACAGGTTCGATTCAGAACCTTGAATGTTTCTGCAGAAAATCCAAAAATAATCTTACGCAGTATATGTGTTTGATAACAAAAACTTTTTATGTTGCCATATTTTTGTCTATGAAAACAAACTTTTGGCGCTTCAACTTATAAGTCAACAATGGCTGAGTGAGTAAAGTACGTGTCTTCAAATCGGAAAGAGCACAGATCGTGAGGGTGCTGTTAGCTCAATGGCTAGCGCCAAGACTAGTTCCAGGCAAGCCCGACAACATCAAAACATTTTTCTGATGTGCATTGGTAAGTTATTGTGTTGGTTGTTGTTGGACTGTTAAGGTGATGAAGCAATAGCACTGATCACTTTGCCAGCACTGATCACTTTGCCAGTATCGCCAGCGATTAATACATATCATAATGCACTTCACAGCACACTCCTTCGACGGTATTGTAGAAGATCCATCTGCGAACTAAAAGTACTAATAAATGGCTAAGCAGGTCGAGCAAATTAATGCCTCCAGTTGATAGCAGGGTGGGGCTGCAATACTGCGCTACAAAAAACGTGCAATAGCAGAGTTGTAAATGAATTACGCTTTCGATCTCTCTCCCACTTCACCACCTGTTCTCTCTGCATTATCCCTTTCCCAAGGAATGTAATACATACATTAATTAACTGGTAGGCATTAATTGCCTGATTGTATTACTTATCTTAAAATAACAAGGTGTAAAAAAATATAAATAAATATTATGCCTATAAAAAAAATTTATTTTATTTTGTTTATTTGAATACTTATTTTTTAGCTGCAAGTAAGTCAAATAATAAGTATTGAATTATATTTGTAAAGGGATTCTCTTAAATTTTAAACTTCTCATACAAAAGTAAGTGGTTATCGAGTCATATTATAAGCAGTTACGATTTAAATCCTTATATACTTTTTTGCTGGATAATGTAATAAAACTATGTACTAATGGCGTTTTCTTTTCTACAAAAGTGTGTTGCACTATTTGCCCTTTTTAATGAAAATTTGCAATATAATCATGCTTCGAAGAAGTGAATTTATTAGAAATTGTTGTATCATCCCTCACGAAGGCAATTTTTTCCTTTAAAGCAATGTTAAATTGCAATTTTTTTAATAAAAAGTAAAAAAATGTCACATTTTTTGCAGAATAGAAAACGCCATACGTTTGTCAGTTATTCACCTTTTGTACTCTAAAAGACATGTAGAGTCATCTACAACTTTATACGACTTCACATCTTTGTAAAATACAAGATGCAAAATATGTGAATTTGTGCACTTTTTACAAGGAAAAATATATTTATATATCGCCATAATTTAAAAATTTTCTTAATATTGCGGAAATCGCCTCAAGTCCGGTGCACAGAGATCAAGTAAGAAAAATGTTCTTAATCACAATCTCAATTATAAATTATTCCAACACTTCCGAACCACAAAATATGCATGTAAGTGATATCATTGGAAGGTCATTTTAGGGTTCCGTAAACCAAGAGTGTAAAAGAACCCTATTGTTTTCGCTACGCTGTCCACCTGTCTGTCTGTCTGGCTGTCTGTCTGCCACAGCCTGTTTTCTCGGGAACCGTAAGAGTTGCGGACCTGAAACTTTCACATAATAAGTAAACTTTTGGGCGCTACAACAACAAATATATGACAGTTCCAAAGCGAGCAACGAAACATGTTACAATACTAATGTAATATACAGATACTTACATATATATAGACACTTTAAATGATCAAAGTTAGTGCTAATTGGTGTAGTCTGTAAAATAGACTGCATTCACCAATTAACACTGATATTTAAAAGAATAAAAATTAAAGAGTGTTTTATCACTTAATGTAATTTTGACTGTGTTATTTAGATAACTGCTGTATCTTGGAAACCGTAAAGACAAACTCTTGATATTAAGAAAAATGCTAAAACTAAAAAGTTCCAAAATTAAAAAAAATGTCAAAACGAACAATTGCCAAAATGAAAAACAAAACGCTTTAAAAAACCACCAAAATTAAAAAATCGCTAAAATGCAAAATATCACCAAACTAAAAAGATCGTCAAAAAAACTAAATAAAAGTCAAAAATCGAAAAAGTCGTCAAAACCAAAAAAATGTACTAAAACCTAAAAATCTCGTAAAAACTAAGAAAATGCTAAAACGAAGAAAAGTGTCAAAGCAAAAAATATTAAATTTAAAAAAAAAAATCACAAAAAACTGAAAAAATCGCCAAGACTGAAATAAATCACTCAAACTAAAAATATTGTCAAAAATCGAATAAAACGTTTAAACAAAAAATAAAAAATAAAATGCAAAAAACGCCAAAACTAAAAAAATCGTAAAAAAAAATTGCCAAAAACTAGAATTCACAAAAAACGGTAAATCACAAAATGAAAAAAGCGTTGAAAGCAAAAAAACAACGAAAAAACTTAGAAATTAAATTTACAGCCTGTTGTAAAAGAAGAACAAAAACGAAAAGGAATATATGTGTGTTCCTACGCAACCCTTCGTGCACTTTACTGATTTTATTTAATGCATTTGCCTACGCATATTATATAGTGTCATTTATTATTATAATTTTTTTTAAGAGAAGTAGCACAATTATGCATTTAATGCCTACCAGTTAATTAATTAATATGTTACCTTCTTTGGGGAAGGTATAGTGTATAGAGAACAGGTGGTGAATTGGGAGAGATGTAGAAAGATTAATTCATTTACAACCCTGCTATTGTGCGTTTTTTTGTAGAGCAGTATTGCAAGCACCTATGGTGTCAAGTAGAGGCATGGAGTTGCTTAAGCTGTGTAGCCTTTTTATTAGTTCTTTTACTTCGCCGACGGTTTTGCTACAATACTGACGAAAAAATAAAGATTTTGGGTAGTTAAGTCTTACACAACTAACATTTCACCAAAAAATTAGTGGAATATTTCCAGTGGTTCCCAAATTATGATTCATTTAATGTATGAAAAATTACAAAACTTTGCATGAAACTGCTTGCATATAATTGATTATAACTTTTTTAATATCTAAGCTAGATGAATGATTCCTGTCTTGTTGTAAAGGTATTATAAATAATAGCGCTTTAACGACTATAAAATAAAAAAGTTATCACAATTATATATTTCTGGGGACGGAAAATGGTCTCTTAAGAAGTCTGCTTAGCGTTTTATTAGTACTCATAGTCCATGCTCATTATTTCGATATAAGATGATTTAAATAATTTCGCTCTCCACTGGGTTACAAACAAGAAAATAAGTTACTATTAAAAATAGCAGTTTTATCTTTAAACTTTTTTTTTAACTTTAAACTTTTTAAATTATGGGCCTTTAATGAATACTGTAGGAATTTCGAATAGAATAATAACGTTTATAAGCCCTCATAAATACATAATACTAGAGCAGATTATATAAATATCTTAGGTATTTTTATTGACTCTAAGTTAAAGAGCTACATATATTAATACTATATTTACAATTATATGAGTATTTTGGACTAAGAGCTTACTAAAAAATATGTACACCCCCATAGAAAAAGTTAAGTTGAAATTGATGTACAAAAAAATTTGTAATTCAACACTTTATCTATAGACAAAAACACTTGATGGTCTTGGCAAAAGACTTTTAAAAATTTTCTTTTTACTTTTAATTGCCCTCATGATTATTGTTAGCAACTAATTGCTAACAAAATCAAAAACTATTTAATTTTTTTATTTATTTTATTTTCTGTTGTTTATACATCGTTTTTGTCATCTGACTTCAACTTATAGAATAATGGCTGAAAACACAAGTTGCTGAATACATCAAAGTTTAGACAAACAACCAGAGAAAAAATTAAGCAAGAAAGAAGAAATAAAAAAAATAATATAAAGAAACTGAAAGTAAAAGTATTTTGTTGTAGAAAGCTGGACGACATTTAAACAAGAAAGAAAAGCATCAAGTTGCACTTGATGATATTATTATTGCGACATATAAATTTTTTTAAGTTTTTGTTGCTGTTGTTATTGTATCTAGTTATTGCTACCTTTTTCAATGTCGACTAGTGCAAAGTTGTTGATTTCTTTTTCTTGTTGTTTTAGTTTTTTAAGTAAGTTTATCGATTTATTAATAAGCCAGAAATAAAAAATAATCCAAAACTATAATTGTTTTACTTTTACTTTATAATTACCAGGGCTCGGAGTTTCATGCAAATGCATGTTTTTGTGGTGATAGATAAAGACGTATTGACTAATTATCTATGCGAATCATCAAATGTTTGCATATTTTGGTAGTAAGTTCATATTTTTGCAATAAATGCATATTTTTAAAATTACAACAATTTTTTAAATACATATTTCCCAACTCAAAAAAATATATATTAATAGGCCGATAATGCGTGGCAACCGAGCCTAAGTTGGTTTGTAAGTTGTTGCAATTGATATTGCTGATGACAACTGGCAACTGAGAGCGATCAATTTCAGTTGCTATTTAGTGCCTTTCTGGCAACCAATAATTTTCAGTTGCCACATGGCAACTCAACTAAAGTCCGATTGCATTAAATAATAAGCCCAATTATGGTTGTTTTATGTTTATTTATCAAACAATAATAAAACCTTTATAAAAATATTTTCATATTATTTTAGTTTTGTTACTTTGTTCGTAGGTAAAATACATATATTTTTGCGCATATTTTTAATGTGAACTAAAATTAAAATCAATTTTTAGATGCATGAAAGTCCGAGCCCTGATAATTATGAATCATAAGCACAGTTTACAATGCAAAGTGGTTTGTGGCAAAAAACTGGAAATAATTCAGTATCTTCGTAACTGCTGAAGCCAGTGACATAAAAATTTTACACGGTTATAGCTGAGGTGTTGTCCATTTTAAGTTTGAGGAGAGAGGCTCCAGGAGTTCCCAAAATTGGTAACCTCGGGTATGTCAAACTTTAAACAAATCGCCAAAATTACATTTCTATTCCAATTTTCAAACCCTTTCCCTTACTATACTAGTCGCGGGGCCCATTATCGCCACATACAGAAAGTTGCTATCAAATATAGCTTTAAAATTCCGGCTGAGAAATTAAGATCGCACCTTTGCAATCTTTGTACCACTTATGCAAACGTGATAAATATTTTTAAAAATGATCATATTCTAGGGGTTACTGGGGGCGAACTATTATAGAGAGAACTTGGCTTTTTAGCTTGGTTTTTTTGTCCTCTATCCAAATCATGTTAACTTGGTTAAGGTCTTTGAAGAAACTTAGTTTTTATAATCAAAATACTGATAGTAACTTTTTAACAAAAATATTTACAAAAAATCAACTTTTCTTAAGTGTAAAATTGAAACTGCCGCCATTTCTCACTCCATTAAGATAAATTGATTCGGTAATTTGGAAAATTTTTGTTGAATTTTGCAGATTATTACTCAGTTTTTGGTATAATTTTGCGACTTAAGACAACTTTACAGTCTAAAAAATACCAGAATAAGATCGCCAAATTTGCAAATTTTTTTTTTGCAAGGCCTGTAACTTTTGAACTATCGGAGAGAAATTCAAACCGTAGGTGAGGCAAATGTAGGCCTTTAATAGCAGATTTCAAAATGGGAAAGGGTTATCAAATCGCGATTTTTGCGATTTTTTTAAAGTTTGATATACCCGAGGTTACCAATTTTGGGAACCCCTGGAGCCTCTCGCGAAGGAGGCATCCCAAACTCTTCAAACTTAAGACGAAAAACACGCAAGCTATAACCATGTAAAATTTCAAGTCACTGGCTTCAGCAGTTACTGAATTATTTCCAATTTTTTTTGCCACAAACCACTGTGCAATGATACGCAATAAATAATGGTTGCATTAAATATCTCCCCACGAAATAACTCCATAGAATCAAAATTTAATAAATAACCAGTTTTGCTCATTTACATATAGCATTTTCCCTTAAATAGGCCATCAGCTGCTTCGATGGGAAAATATTTTTTTCCAAGTTGGCCTTCGGCCGTGTTTAAGGATTTTCTCCTCTAGCCCATTTAACACACTGAACTATGGCCGGAAATCGCAAAGTTGCGGCAAAAAATATTTACCGACAAGGTGGCGTCACCTAACTTGGTATGCAGACTTCCACTGCTACAGTATAGAATTAAAACTAAAAAAGTGGGCTATTCACATCCCGGTTTGCTGTGGCGCAAGGGGGTTTTCCACATATCTTGTAAGCCTTATGTTTGTGGTATTAAATACAATGACTTTTTTATGTAAAATACAACGAGAAATATTTTTGTGGAACATTTTAACCCTCTAACCCTACGCTGTATGGTTCTTTTTGTTCCTTTCTGAAAAAAGGGCAAAAAAATCCCCTTCATCGGTGATATAGTGGGCTAAAATATTTTACAAAAATATTTGCCATAAAATTCCTTTACGACACCCAAGCTACAAACTCAACCGGAACTCCAGAAATCGTTCAAAACTTAAACTGTGTTTAAGGGTTAATTTCGTACTTAATCACAATTAGTACTCGGCAGAGCAAATCTTGTCAGCCTTACGTTTCATATATAAGATCTGTTCAGTATTTTTATGTAAAACTTCACGAGGAACATTTTTGTACAACATTTTTGCTTACTATATTACCGCTGAAGCGGAGTTTTTCCCTCTTTTTTTTAATAAAGGTACAAAAACGCCCATACAACGAAGAGTTAGAGGGTTAAAATGTTTCACAAAAATATTCCTCGCAGTGTTTTAAATAAAAACAAAGAACTCACCTAATACCTTAAACTTAAGAATTAGAAGATTTCCTATGCCAAGTCACACTCTAACTATGTGCAAAAGTGTATAATTTTAGAGTTTTCCATATTGAGAGCTTCTAAAGAAATATCAAATTCTCGTTAGTTTGCAGTTGCCTACAAAAAATTTTAACACGCCATAAGACTTGAATTTCTCTAGAATAAGTATATGTAGGAATCCCCTTTGGATTCCATGGAAGTACGTAAGTTCTACTCCACATAAACAATAAAACTTTTTGCAATGTCACAAAAAACATGATCCATTAAAAATATCAAAATAAGTACCAAAAATAAACATTTATCAAATATGTTTTACGACAGTTAAAAAGTCAAACCTCCAGTATTAGAGCCCATATTCACAGTTTTTTTTTTAAATAGTTTTTAAAAACGTGTTTTAATTTTTTAAAAAATTGGTTGCGTTACAGCAGTTTTGTAAATATAAATAGGGCTACCAACTGTCATATCTTTTTTAAATTGAACCCTATAAACAAATTTTAAAATCTAAAGTAAAAAAATTGACTTTTTGCCGCAAGATTTGGAGGTTCGGCCATAGTGCACCATAGGGACTGTATCTCCTTGCTTGTCATACAAATACCTTCCAAGAGTGAAAGTATAGGCAGAAAATCTGTACTCAGCGAATCCTTTATTATTTCTATATGTAATAAGTCCTGAAAAAAAATATTGACGACTAATTTATTAATTTTTATCATTATTTTATACGTTTTGGTGAGTTAGTTTGTAATGAAATAAGTCCCTCAATAATATAATAAGTCCCAAAAATAAATAGACCATAAAAAATTGTTTTTTATTCCATTTTGAGCATCATCTTGGAGGTTAGTTCATTGAAATTTTTAAATAATCTGCTATATAGTTAACAAAAGCAAAGAATTTTCTTCATGTAAACCATTTCCCATGAATAGAAAATGGCAAAAAAAGTGTTTAAAGTACTACACAGAGCACACGCGGACTCAGGTGAGAGAAAAGGGATATTACATTCCCATAACTAATAAATAAAACCTTATTTCAATTGAGTTTCTAAACGATTTTTCTTTTAATTAGAGGTTTTACTTAAAATTTTCCCTTCCTGATATAAAGAAAGCAGAAACACAAAATTGGCGACCACAATTTTAGAAAAGGTAATAAATTTTACGTTAAGGGTGAATATCTTCTTAAACTAAAATGATCCTGAAGAAAGTTTTTTTTATATTTTCCAGGAGAGATAGACAGACATTTGAAAGTGTATAAAACCCCCTCCACAATGACATATACTTTAAAAAATTTTAAATTTCCGAAATTTAAAATCGCTAATCTTAAAAACGGTAAACTTATAGAATTTTCTAGAATTTTTATATTTCGGTCCACTTTCATGTCTACCGAGACTGCTTAGCCCCAAATTGGTTAAATTATTATCTTGAAAGTTATGGACAAAATTGTAGGAAAAGTAATAAAAAATTAACAATCGGGGATGTTCTGTATTTCATGTGGAATTAAAATGCGTGGAATTATCAAAGCATTGTTGTTATAAATATTAATTTACAACAAGAATGCTTTGATAATTCCGCACATTTTAATTCCACGTGAAATACAGAACATGGCCGAATATCTTCAATTACAGTAGTTTGCACTAAAAATGGAGCTAAAAAATAAAAGTGGCTGCTAAGCTACTTATGATGGTATTTTTAGAGCTCAGCGACCCTTAATTAGCTTTGAAAGCATTATTGATTTAGGCTTAACTTTTATGGCAAACTGGAGATGTGTTATTTTTTTACTTTTTTTATATACTTCACCATATGACTTATAGTAGGGTATCTTATGGATGTTTTAGCTTTTCCTGACATATATCATTTATCCCAAATAACCGGAGAAACACTTTTAAAACTAATTACATAAAAAAATTCTGTAAAAAATGTAAAAATAAATATTCTATAAAAGGCGATTCTGTGGCTAATGAGGATTGTTTTGATATATAATTAGTTCATTACACTATACAACAATTTCGAATTTTTTTCAAAATTACGGGGTTCTGTAAGAAGATTCTGGTAAAGCCGATTCTGGTACAGGCCTTTTGCAAGATCACATCGGAGATTGATTTAGGGGTTTGGGAAAGGGGTTAAAGTTTCCCTATTTGGCATCTTCGTGCAGTATATTGCACCATGAAACTATGCGTTCTTTACATCTGAAGTGTATAGTATGTTCATCAACTTTGTAGCAAATATTAAGGCAAAAATTTTTGTGAAACATAGTAACCCCCTACCATAATGAAAATTTCTGGCTCTTTTCTAACAAATCGTTAAAAACACCCCTATAATTGGGGAGTGATGGGATAAAATGTTCTACAAAAATGATGGGCATAAAGTTTTAGTAAAGGTCTTAAAGGACAACCAAGCTCCAGACGCAACTTGTACTCCAGAAATCATTGGAAACTTCATACTTGTTCACAATTAGTACTCGGCATAGGAAATCTTGGAAGTCTTACGTTTAAGGTATAAGATGTGTTCAGTACTTTTATGTAAAACACTATGTGAAAAATTTTTCTGGAATATTTTAACACCCTAACTCTTCGTTTGTTGGGCCTTTTTGTATATATTTTAAAAAAGGGGCAAACAACTCCCCTTCAGCGGCGATATAGGTGGCTGAAATCTACAAAGATATTTGCCATAACATTTTACTATAGGTCTTTAAAGTGACCAAGCTTCAGACTTACCTCGGACGCTAAAAATCATATAAAACTGAAAATGTGTTTAAGGGTTAATTTCGTACGTACGCGGCGTATAAAATCTGGGAACTCTTACGTTTAAGGTATAAGATGAGTTCAGGTTTATTATGTACAAGACTACGGGAAACTTTTTTGTAGAAGATTTTTGCCCGCTGTATGGCCACTGAAGGAGAGTTTTTTGCTCTTTTTTTAATGTAGAAAAGTACCCATACAACGAAGAGTTACAGGGTTAAAATATTCCAGAAAAATATTTCTCGTGGTGTATAAATAAAAGTAATAACCACATTTTGTAGTTTAAACGTTAGACTTTCAAAATTTCCTATGACGAGTACTGATTGTCAATAAGTACGAAGTCTGTCGTACAAGTTGAGTAAAACTTTATGGCGAACATTTTTGTAGAACATATTATCCCCGCACTCCCGTTTGTTATATGTGTTTTTACGATTTGTTAGAAAAGAGCCGAAAACTACCATTGTGTTTTGGAGTTAGAGGGTTAATATGTTCTACAAAAATAGTTGCCCTAATATTTTCTACAAAGATGTTAAACATATCTTCCACCTCAGATATAGAGTATACATAGTTTCATGTTCCGATATGTTGCACGAACAGGCCAAAAAATCTTGCAAAACGCCGACACACGTATATATATATATTTGTTTGGTATGTTCTACCAGAATCGGTTTACTGAAGCCGGTAATTTTTTTCATGGTGTACAGTGTTATTTATTTGTAAATTGCTTAATAAGCGTTCTTCAATATCCATGCCACAGAATAGCTTCACAGTTGTTTTTTTATTATTAAACAACATGAAATTTAAAAGAAAAGAATTTGTTCTAACATTACTCCCATTTTGAAGACGAGTCAACTTAATGTGCGTTATTCCCGAGATTTAAGCTACCGGATAAATTCACGTATATAAAAATAAACAAAATAGCAATACAAAAATCAAGGCACCGTTAGTCTTTCCTTCGGAATATTTTAAAATAATTTCTTGCATTAAAAATATGTTTAAATTTATCATAGTCTCTAAACTAAGATTCGTTGAAACATAAGTAGTCGCAAAATTTTTAGCTCTACAATTTTTATAATAGATGTCAACATCATCAGAGCTATAGAAAACTCGATAATTGCGAAACCCCGGTTTTCGCTACCTTCGATTTTACGACGCAGACACGAGATATTATGAGACTTTTGACACAACTTTTATAACATAAAAATAAAGGTTTAAACGGATTTTCAGCATATTAGCTCCTTTCGAGGTGAAACCCCTAATATGAATGGACTAGTAGAATTCCTGTTTTGCCTTTTCCGGCAGCAGTTCTTTTCCAGCCTCCACCCGAACTTCATAATGGAGTCTTACAAATCACTAGTCTTTTAACGCCTATGGCTACTCGCCAAATCGAATAATATTTGTGTGACTGTCCATTTGAACTTAGATATATTCAAACCAATTTTAGAAGTTGTGTCAAACAAAACACATCCCTTGAGGGTGATTAGCCGTGCTCCCTAGAATTGTCTTATTGAAAAGCAAAACTTATTACCGTTTCCGGCCTAAAAACAAATGCTGTTGTCCATACTGATATCATAAATCTTCTGAAAAAAAAACAAAAGACTTTAGAAAAAAACCTTAAATATAAATTTTCACACCTGAAAAAACATTTACTAATAGTGGTGTTAAATTTCATTATTAATATTCAATTTGTTGCTTATTTACTCCTTTTTCAAAAGCCAGAATATGATTGATGGCAGCCAACAAATCGCCTATAACTGTTTGTACATATTATTATACTTGGGTTTGGACTAAATTGTTTTAGAACACAGACTCATTGGATCTTATGAACCAGCCAGCGTCCGTTAACTTTTTATTTAATTTCGTATTAATCATTGTTGTATTTATCATAGAGTGTCCTTCTAAGTTGGCAAAAAATTCTCCAACGTTCAATGACTTGTTTGTTGGTTTAGTGTAGTCGGTTTTTTTTGCATTTTGTTGCAGCTTGCTACTACCATAAGTGGAATTTTACACCTTTTTTCTACCACCATGAGTGTAGTTCAACTTAAAAAATAAAAATTGTGTACAAAATAAAACCACAAAATGAGAAAAAAAATTCAACAATTCCTACAAACATGGCCAAAGAGAGAACCCTTAAAAGGTTTCACTGTTGACTTTAGTGCAAAAAACAAAAAAAAAAAACTTCAAGTGGTTCTTTAATACACCACATCCTCAACTTAAGGCCAGTTAAATCATGATTTAAAAAGGTTTTAACCAAACTAATCTCTTAAAATTAAAATCATAAAAAATATGACATCGATTATATATATGTACACTCTAAAACATTAGTTCAAATTTAGAACCATATATTGTCTAAGGTTGTGCTGAAAATTTCTTCTTGTCTAAAATTACATCGATTTTGTAGTTAATTTATTGAAGACAAAACTTTTAAAATTAAACATATTTAGTCCAAGTGGAAAAAATGTAACATAAAGTATAATACGGCTATGGCTGAATGGTAGATAAGTCAGACTATCAGTCAGGAGGTTTTTGCTAAAAAAAAGCGATTGGCTGCATTTAGGTTTGAACCGCGACCTCCTGACTGATAGTCTGACGCATCTACCATTCAGCCACAGCCGTATTATACTTTATGTTACATTTATTCCACTTGGACTAAATATGTTTAATTTTAAAGGTTTTTTCTTTAATAAAATAACTACAAAATCGATGTAATTTTAGACAAGGAGAAATTTTCAACACAAATTTAGACAATATATGATCGTAAACTTGAAAAAATGCTTTAGAGTGTATATGACTGGTTCTAATTTCAAATGCTTTTTTCGTGTCCGTTAAAAGTATAGTAAAATATTTCATAAAATAAACGCATACATTTTAAAATGAAAAGTGCTTTAGCATGATTTAAAAGATTATAAATAAATGTACATATTTTTTTGTGTAAGACTGTCCATTATGTGTTAAGAACGAAGAACTGTTTATACTCTCTTCATATAAAATGGCGTGTCCCTAATGCATACTATTAATTTTCAACATTAAGAAACTATGAATTTCTCCAAAAACGAGTTAAAATTTCTAACTGTTTTAGAATATTTGCATTTGCTTCTCTTATTTTACACATAAAATTTTTGAAAAATATTAGAAATTATAATTTTTTTTAAATTGGTGTTGTCTTCATTACTCAGTTTAGTTATTAAAATTGCATTAACAACTTACAACAATATAACAGCGTAGGTTCCTACATCTAAATATTTAATAGTTTTGTAAGCTTTGTTAATAGTATTATATTTCTAAATATTTCATCAATCAATCATGGTTTGTATTAAAAAAAATGTACTGAGTGTTGTCCATATTTTTTAATTTAATTAAAAATTTTTAGTGAATAACTGGACTTTAGGGTAAAATACATTGAAGATTATACATCAGAATTGTTTTTTGAAAATTTTCTGAAAAAATTTTGAGTTCGTATAAAAATGAATTGAGCGTTACTTATAATTTTTTTTATGTATAATTTATCTAAAAATTTTAAGCTGTTAAAAAAAGGTAAAAGCATCTGAAGGGTAGAAATGATTTGAGAATTTACAAATAATAATAATTGTAAATCACAAAAGGTGTAGAAAAATAAAAGAGATTAATATTTAATATTTATTTGTTGTTGGCTTTTGTATACGTTTCTAAGCCTACTACTCTTATTTTATTCTTTTGTGATTTTCAAAGATTATTATTTGTAAATTCTCAAATGGGGCTTAAAAGTCTGTGCATAAGAAAAGAGTTTTGAAGCTTTTCAACAGTATATTTGAAGCCTACTGATGATTTGGTAAAGCACCAATTAAATTCATATAGACATTGCTTAAGCCTCAACAAATTAATCTTTACTTTAAATAAAATTATTAGAATATCTTAAATTATAAATTTAATAAAAACGATATAGAGAAATTTTGCTTCTAAAGCACTGTGGGTTGTTATATTATCAAAGAATGTATTAGGTAGGTCGTATTTTGCTACGAAAAATTATTTGAAATTGATATAACATTTGACATTGTAAGTTTATATTACTAAAATTAGTCTTATTTGAAAAAAGAGTTTGTAAGCAATTATTTTAAAAGATAAACATTTTTTTTATTTTTCCATGTGAACTAAAGTCAAAATTGCAAAAGTAGTCATAACTTTTAATTTCGTTCTATGATTAATTTAATTTTTTTGTTTTTAGTGAGTATATGTATAGTGCTTTCAAACCCTATACTCATTTTTGTGGTGTATTTTTTCACAACAATCATTCCCAGAACAACCGCGAAAGCAATTGTAACGCTTAATGCACAAAATTGCTAAAAAAACACGTTAACTATAATTTTATTACAGGATCCATTGAATGAGAGAAAACTATAATATGAGTCCTACCTTCTCATATTCCATTTAGAGCAGTGGTGGACATAGAGAGAAATGAGTTTTTAATTTAGTAGTATTCCACTGTGTGCCTATTAAAAAGAAAAACAACAACGTAAAAAAACAACAAGCTTTCATACAACTGCATGAAATTGGTGTTTATTTTTTACTCCTTAAGTCTATGTCCATACGAGTCAACTTTTGCTTCTGCAACTTTCTTAAATTTTCTTTTGAAGTTCCATTCGTGTCCATATAATGAAATTATTGTTGCACAGCTTTTGTTTTTTTACATAGATTTTGTTGTTGCTTAATATTACGAAGAAGAAAACAAAAGAGAGTTGCATGTACATGAAGCAATATATGAGCCGATTAATGCTCGGAACACTGATGCCAGTATGAACGACTATGATTTTGAGACATTGGCAAACAAAAAATAAATAAATAGCAATACTACATGCAGGGATGATAAAATTGGTACAATTGAAATCAAAAAAGTACTATGGTACCCCTGTGACTCATTTGGTACTATATGCAAATTTTCCCAATTTCTTGGGTGCTATCTATTGATTATTCAATAATAATTTATGTCTACTTTGGCCCTTAAATTAATTCTCTCTTGAGTCTATTCAGGTGGTTATTTCGTGAGTGGATTTGTGTACTTATTTAAGGAGAATACATAACAGGCGGTCTTGAGAGAACAGCTTATAATATTTGCTTGTTTGTGTTTAAGGACCAATATCAACAGCGATGCTGATGGAGTAGCTTAATGTAAAACTCTCATATTCTATAAACAAATCATTGGTTTTTTCGATTAAAGGCGTATGTCTTAAAATTGATTTTTTCAGTAGAGCAAAAACGAAATATTTCTAGAATTGTGTCCACGGTATGAACATCGTTGATTTTTTTAATACTTTCGGCATATATTTACCAAAATAACTTTATATAAAAATTTCAGACAAAACTAACGTAAGAACGAGATCCTAGCAAGGATGCATAAAACCGCATATGTCGACATAAATAACATTAACTAAGTAAAATAGAACAAAATATTTAAGGAGGTTTCAAAATGTGTTAAGATAATAACATCCTATATCTGCTCTGTTTAAATAATATATCACACAGGAATACTTAAGTCGTTATTGGTGAAAAATTATTAAATTAATATAGAATTGAAGTTGTTGTGGATGAAAAACTATCCAGACTGGTCCATGATATTTTTACTTTCATTTAAAGAGCGCTTAAAACAGAACTATTTCGCATTAATAACTTAAAATCTACCTAAGTCGGCTTACGCACTTATTTAAGAAAACCACTAAAATTTCGCATTTCAAATTTTAATATAAAAATATCTTTTGCTATGGCTTGTTTATCAATTGTGAACGGATTTCGACTTTATAAGAATAAAGAAATTAAAGAAGAAGTGAAGTTTCATTGAGAAAAATTGAAATTAAAGTTGTTTGATTTTTGGCACCATCATTTGAAAAAGAATTTATCAAAAATATTTAAAAAAACCGAGCCATGTTTGATCTTTTACACAATGAGCACATAAACTCAATCAAAATCGTTTGGCTTTCTTGGTTACAACAATTCAAAAAGACTTTCGTACTATTTGAGCTGAGAAAGTACTATTTTAGAAGCTCATTGGTACGAAATGATTTTTTTCATTTGTCATCCCTGAATATATGGTATACATATCTCATTCATAAATTTTATATACTTTATAATTCCTTTAAAGTGGAAAAGTAATATAAGAAGCAGTATTACTCTTTGTAAATTCTGAATATGAACAGGTCTAGATGTAACTAAAGTATAAAGAGATCTACGAATATTTTAACAGCAACTAGTGCAAAACCATAAATGGCAGGGATGCAGAAAATCAACAAAAAATACAAATATATAAAAAATAATATATAACTCTTAAGAAACTTAAAAAAAACAAACAAACAAACAAATGTAAGATGCTTCAACATTTCCTTTGTTTATTTAGTCAAATATCATGGAATTAACTTGAGAAATTCTTGGTGTAACTCATTAAACCATTTCTGTTTTATTCAAAAGAATTTTTGTTTCAATAAATGCTCATATACATACACATAAATTATATGGAAATAAATAAAAGTGATTAAGTATCTTGCAGGAAAATTAAGAATAAAATCGATGGATAAATCATAAGATATGATAAACGTTTAAAGTAAATTTTACTGTGAAACTAAAAAAAACACGGTTCTAACGACTGATTCGAGCAAATAGCTTTAAAAATATATACTAATACACCGTTTTAAAAGTTTACATGTGGGTTTCATTTTAGGGGAAATAAAGTTCGCCTCCTTTTGCAGATATGTAGGTCTAGTGACTCGGCATAGCAAGTCTTGTAAGTCTTCCATTTAAGGTATCATATTTGTTCATCACTGTTATGTAAGACACCACGAGAAACATTTGTGTGGAGAAATTTAACTCTCGAACTCTTCGTTGTATTGGTCTTTTTATCCACGCAGTTAAAAAGTTGCTTCCAATAAAGCAGGTTTCTACTATTATGGAGTAAAAGTAGCGCTGACAAACCTGCTGATATCGCTGCTGATTTTTGTATGGCGAGTTCCCGGTTTGGAGTACTACATTTTTACTCACAAAAACGCTTTTGAAGCGCTCAAAATCATCAACATTTGCAACACTAAAACTTAAAATATATAAAAAAAATATGTTTCGATGTGGATTCTCGGCGTTAAGGCCATTTTGAATTTTTATTATTTCGTAACTTTATTTATTTTTATTATTTATATATTCCCAGTAAAATATTTTCATGTTTCTTGAAGCACTACAGATATAAAGCGCTTCATAATTCGCTTTAAAATGTGAGCTTGTTCAGAAGCTGATTTCATAGCGTCACAACAATGCAGCTTTTGAAGCGAGAAAAGTATTTGCTTTTTACTTATACAAAAGCTTCGTACACAAGCTGTACAAAAAAGCTGATTTTATAGTGCTTATCCAAAGCAGGTTTTTAAGCGAGATTGAAGAGTAAGTTTATTTGAGTTTCTTGGTGCCGTTTTGCAACAGTGTTGTTGGTCGAGTGATTGGTATGTTGGACTTCAAACCTGGAGGTTCTTAGTTCGATACTATTTGAAGTTAATATAACAAACATTGAGTAAAAATATGAAATTAATACAAATAGATAAAGAAACGAAATAAGAAAAATTAAAAATGGCGTCTACGATGTCAATTAACGTCGAACCATTTTTTTCATATATTTTCAGTTCTAGTGCTGAAAATGTTGATGATTTTCAGCGCTTCAAAAGCGCTTTTGTGAGCAAAAATGTAGTACTCCAATCCGGGAACTCGCCATACAAAAATCAGCAGCGATATCAGCTGGTTTGTCAGCGCTACTTTTATTCCATAATATTAGAAACTTGCTTTATTGGAAGCAACTTTTTTACTGGGTTATTACTCACTGTTTGTTATTTTAACTTCAACTTGTATCGAACTAAGATATTTTAAGTTTGAAGTCCAACGTACCAACCACTAGGCCGTAAACACTGTTGCAAAATAGCACCATGAAACTCAAATAAACTTCCTCTTCATTCTCGCTTAAAAACCTGCATTGGATCAGCACTATAAAATCAGCTTTTTTGTATAACTTGTGTACGAAGCTTTTATATAAGTAAAAAGCAAATACTTTTTTTATTCACACTATCCATTGGATGTGTGTACATTTGCTAACTTTCTCGCTTTAAAACATGCATTGCTGTGGCGCTATGAAATCAGCTTCTGAACAAGCTCATATTTTAAAGCGAATTATGATGCGCTTTATTTCTTTAGTGCTTCAAAAAACATGGAAATTTTTTACTGGGCAAGATCATTTATTTGTTTGCTGCAGATAAATTTTCAACTTAAACGTATTGAGTTCAAAGAAAATTACATCCATATTTACTTTCTGACTCTATTCATATGTAATTAAATAAATGTGATTTATGCCTTATACAGGGAAACAAAATGGACATTTTGGTTTGGTGCAGCGAAAACTATAATTGATAAAACATATATGGGACATACCATTTTCAAAACTACCTTTAATAGTCATTCGATCTCTTTTTTGCTTCTTCGGTTTTTCCAAACTGTACTTTAACATGAAAAATAATGCTTTCTAGATTATTAATTTACACAAAATTATCTTTCTGTTAAATATATTACATGATATTTTAGTGAAATTGGAAGGATATTGAAAGTTGAATATTTTCAGTTTTATCCTTATAAATCTTACAACCAATTAAAATTTAAAATTGCTTAATTGACAAAACCTCGTATATCTTTGTATCGATTGTATTATAGTATTAAATACAATAGTGTAAATTTTTTTATTGCTAATTTTCATATAAAAATGAATTACGCTTTTACAGTTTTGTTTCATATATTTTCACTGCTAGAAAATAGCTAGAAAATAGCTATATGTAAAATATTTCCAAAAATATTTAAAAAAATAGGTAGAAAATAGTCAAAATAACCAAAAGAGAAAATAATTTTGAGATTTATAGTAAAACTATTTAAAATTCAACGGGTAAAAATTATATTTCTCTCCAAAAACGAACAAAATATCTAGAATTCTTATTGTGTGGAATTTTAATCATGCCCAATTCTTTCTGAATATAACGATACGAACCTTAGCCTAATAATCAATTTGGATTAACAAAGCAAATACGTTCGAAATAATCATATTAATAAAAAAAATGTTATGTTTAATTTAACGTTTCCCCTCAAAAGCTTAAGCTGAATCTGCAGGCAATAAGAATAAATAAGTAAAACTATTGCAATTCATTAATAGCTTAAGTTTCAATATTAACTCTTTTAAAATCCTTAAATAATTGAATATAATTTAATCACTCTTACTTATTTATAAGAATGCTATTATTTAAAATCACGATTTCATTGTAATAATCAATTTAAGCACAAATTTATCAATTGAGTTTCATTTACATATCAGTACACAGAAAAAACTTAATTTCATTTCCTGCAAAGGAATTCAATGAAATAGTAAATATTTTGTCTATTAACGGACCTACAAACAAATTTGTAAATATAGACAAAAATATCTTAAAAATTTCATTGAAAAAAAAACTCATTTTTTCAGTGAACAAATTTTTTAAATATATAAAACAATTTGTCTAAAAATATTTACAAACTATAAACAAAACAGATTAATAAGTCAAACAAAAAGATTTACTGGATTTTCTGAAAAAAATCAAACAATATTTAGGTCTCAGTTTATAAAACAATTTGTCTAAAAATACTAACAAATATTAAACAAAATAGTTTACTTAATTAAACAAAAATATTTACTAGATTTTTTGTAGTATATCAAACAAAATTTTTGTCTGGGTCATTTATCACCATAATCATCCATTAAGCATTTATGGAATTTAACTTTGTTAAACGTGATCAAGTCTGAATGTTTATCTAAACACTCTAATAAATAAATGAGAATTAAGCAACGACATTAACGAATTGATTTACTCAAAACTCTTCAGTAAACATAATTGGTACAATCGCATTCCTTTTGCTATGATTGTTGTTGTTGATATTTATGTGTATGTCGTCATCGGGGTTGTTTTTTTACCACACAGTTTTTCTTGTTGTTTTTGGTGTTTGCATCCTAAACAAGAGTCAAACAAACAATTCATTGATTATGTAAAGAACATTTACTGCAAATGAAATTTATTTTTGGACAAACTTTTGTTTGAACATCTTTTGATGATAATTTTTTCTGTGTAGGAAAATTATAAAACGGATGAACTTTTATGGGTATGTATGTATTCACATACAGATGTTCATATGTACGTGCATGTACATGCTACGAGTACACATAACAATGCTTTTATAAGTTCGATATTGTAGGAATTAATTTACCCTATTTTAAGCTTTCAAAACTGATTTCAAATAATTTTGATGTAATAAACTAACATAAATAAAAATTGCAAAGTATAAAATCATAAATAATCGTGACAGAAATATGTATATATGTATGTATATTCATCTTAAAAATTTTTTGAAAAAATAAAAGATCTATAGGGAAAAATTCATAGATTTCCCGCTAATAGCTAATTTTCCCGCAAAATGCTTTTAAAAGTCTCTAGATTTGACAAGAAAATAGTTGAATTGTCAACAGTGTATATTTTGCAAAAATCGTATTTAATACGATACTCAGGGAGTATTTGTATGGTGCTTGTTCTTCTTTTGTCCATCAATACAAAATACAAACCGATACAATATACACTTGGTGTTCACAAACAAATCTGTGATTTTCTTGAATAAGCGTGTAATTTTTTCAAACTTTTTTGGGACAGTCATGTAAACATATAAAGTTTAAAAATTTCTGGCAAAAATTCCCTAAGAGTAAGATCCTATACAATAATTAAAACAACAATTTGCCAGGCACACTAAAAGTGTGTTCAGAAAAAATGCTTATGTCCGTAAGTACTTTAGAAGTTCCATACTTATCACTTTATTTTTAACTTACACCACTGTGCATAATTAAAAGTGGTAAAAATGAGCGATTAACGCTGATGAAATGGCCTGCGAAATCAATAGTATTGATACGTTATGCTACACCCAGAAAAAAGATTGCTTGGAAAATGGTTAGGCCGATAAAATATTAGTTGAAAAAACTAAATTTCAAGTCACTCTATGAATCCAAAAAGCATTCCATGTTCATTAACATAAGAGCATAATTGTAATAAAGATATAATTCTGACAATTCTTTAATTAATTAGATCAACCGATAGTATGCTTTTGTCATGACTATGTAAAGAATATGATGACCACAACTGAATAAAATATTATGAATTTTATTCTAGTACAAATTATTGGTATTCGCAACTAAAAAATTGTTTTTCTAAATTTACTGTACTTTTTATCGGTAAGTGTGGCTAATTTTATAATTATTTAGTCAGATGTATAACCGATTAAACGGTTCAGATGAGCAATTATTTATGATTGTAAAATAACTTTTTTTCAATAACTTTTTTTCAATACGAATACGAATAACTTTTGTTCAATACGAATACGTATAAGTACCCAAACTCGGTTGTCAACAATTTCAGTTGTCTCACTGAGTCTGTTTTCTCTGTGTAGTCTGATAGATATTCAAAATACCCCACTATTAATAATTTGAATTTACATTAGATCATATAATTAACTTGGGCAGAAATAGCTAAAACCTTTCAACTCAATACTCAAATATATTAATACATAGCACGCTGATATGCACGACTTATTCGCAAAATAAGTTGTAAATTGTTGACATATAATTGTTTTATTGCAACACGAGAACTATTCACGTTTAACGTAATATTTGTGAATAACATTTTTGAGGTTGGTTGCCACGCTTACAAATGTTTGCTAATATAAAACAATAAATAGATAAATATTGCACAAAAATCATTGATAGAAGAAAATAATGATAATTAAAAGAAATAATTAATTGTCATTTTATATATTTCAAAAAAACTTTTTTTTAATCATAAAGAAGTTTTCTAAGAAGTGCTAGCAAGTTTTTATATATATGCTATGGCGTATAAACAGTGAGTTGTCGTATTTGCAAATAATTTAATTTGCAAATAGTGTGCGTACACACAAAAAATATACCAAAAATTTTTTTTATCAACCCCTTGTTTGGAATTATTTTTATATCTCAATGTTTTCGCCCGTTTCTAACAACAGTTTTGTTAGATTTTAATTTTGATAGTAATGTTGACATATTTTAATTTTTAAAGCAAAATAGAACCGGAAATATTTGGGCATTATTATATTGTAAAGAAAAATACCGTTTACAAGTTGTGGAAAATTTCTTATGCGTTTGTTCTAGTAAACGACATTGTTTCCCATATACCAGTATGTACATTTTTAAAATATATAAATTTGGTTAAAAAAAATTTATGATTTTGGTTAAAATTTTGTTCAATAACATAACTATTTTAATTGAAAAAATCGGTGAATTTTGTCAAAAAAAATTTTGTATTTGAATATACAGATTTATTTATAGGTCCTGAATTAAACAAAAATTTACTTAAATTTTACAAATACTTGTTCAAATTCAAAAAATTATATTTTGGTGCGTATAAACGTAGTAACAATCACAAAAAAAATTCGTTGGAAAATGGTTAGTTAGGCAGATAAAATATTAGTTGAATAGACTATATTTCAACTCCTGCTATAAATTTTTTATGAATCGAAAAAGCAATCCATGTTCATTAATATAAGCGCATAATTGTGATAAAGATATGATTCTGATCATTCTTAAATTGATTATATCAGCCGATCTTATGCTTTTGTTATGACTAAGTAACTAATGTGATGAATACAACCGAATAAAATATTATGAATTGAAATTTAGTACCAATTATTGGTAATTGCAACTAAAAAAATTTTCTTTCCAAATTTACTTTCTTTTTATCGGTTGTTGCAACTAATTAGTGGTAAATTTTATTATCATTGATACAACTAACCGATTAAATAGTTCGCATTAGCGATTATTTATTATTGTAAAATAACTTCTTTTTCAATAACAATTCTATTGGAGTTGGCGCAACTGCCAAAATTCGATTGGCAACAAATTCAGTTGTCTCAACGATTCTGTTTTCTCTGTGAAATAACTGCGAAGGAAAATAAATTTCATATAACCTTTGCGGTCGAAATTTTATTTCCCCTTATTACTGTGTTAGCCACTGATCAAATGACGCCACAGAATTCCTCTGAGGGGAGTAGCAGCGGTCCATTGGGATGTCCCCTATGTCCAGGTATTTAGTAAATAAAAATGTTGTTACCTATTTATAGTTTTTGTAGGTAGTCAAAGCACTGTAGTATAACCTTGGATTATAATTTCCACGAAGGAAAAGATTTCAGAGCTTCTTGGCTATCGAAAAAGGTAGCTTTAAGTGAGCCCTTACGAATTTTATTTCAAATAATGACGGCACATGTTGCAATTCTCTCAATTTCCACCGGAATTACTGTAGGACATTTGCCCATACAAACAGATATTTTAACATTGGGTCCAAAGATTCCAGTAGCAACCCCGTCATTGGTTTTGGATCTATCCATAAGCCACCGTAATTTTCTTAAATCCAAAAGATGACCTACATCCTCATACATAGCCCTGAGCGCCCTAAGCGGAAATGTGACGTAATATTTTACCGAACCCTAGTTCACAGTTTATGCTGTAGTTACGCATACCTTCCTTCTAGTTCTCTACAAGATAATCAAGATCGGTGCATACTTGTTGCTAGCACAACGAACAGAGTTTTAAAGGACCATCCCGAAACTAAGCATGCTGCAGAAGATGTTATGAAAATCTGAATAGGTGTTGGACTAATTAAGGCAACGCTTGTACTGATTGTACTGGTATCGAGAAAATATGCCGACATCTAGACTTTGCACAGTTTTGTAGTCTCTACAATCTGCCGAGTTCGCGGCTTATAGATCCATGTAATAATTTTAAGGCTCATGCTCCTCCAGCACAACTCTAGAGGCTTCCTGTTGTTAGAATTTTTTTATAAAAATTCCAAGTCAGCTTTCTGTCAAGAAAATCACATAAATAGTTGACATTCATAGAATAAGGAATATTGTATCCATTTAACGATACTATACCAAAATCAAGTTTTCTAGCAAGAGTGAAATAGTGCACAAAGCCTCATTAATGACGTCTAAAAGAACATAACTCAATTTTCCAGTTACTATAACTACCCAGTCATCGGCGTATCCGGTCACTTTAAGCCCACTTACACTGAGAACATGGAGAAGTTTGTCTATCACCACTGGCCAGGGGAGTGGGGATACCCTTTGACAGCTATAGCACATTTAAATAGATAAATTAGTGTTACAATTGTTACTTTTCCTTACAAGTTTTTTGTATAAGCATTTAACTTAAAAAACGTAATTTAAATATTTCGGGACTCCCCGCGATTCCTTAAACGAATCCTGGGATTCGAGATTTCTCTATCCCGGGATTCGGGATTTCCCAATACCGGGATTCGGGATTTCTCTATCCCGGGACTTGGGATCTCACAATCCCGAAAAATCCCGCGATTTTCGAGATCGGGACTTTCAGCCCTCGTAACAACAAAAAATAGCTTTGAATACGCAGTAACAGGATGTTACTCAACAAAGCAGAAACAATAATAGCTTGGAAGGTTTGAATAAATAATCGGATCTGGAAAATAATACTAACCAAAAGGTGAATTTAACTAAAAAATTAATAAAAGAAATTACAATACCTCCCTTATTCTATTTTATTTAAGAAATTCCTACGCACTAATATCTATCGTGACAGGTGGTAAATATGAACAAAGAACGCTGATGAGCATCGACATCAATACTGATATGTTCTGCTAGTATAATTAAATATTATAGTAACCCTATTTAGTTAAAACATTAATGCATTTTGGCTTAATACATTATTATTTGTTATTAAATTGCCGTTTTTAAGATTTTCCAATGCCATAAAAATAGTTTTGTTTACACTTTATAAATAATAAAATAGTAATTTGTTAACATAAAATGACAATGAATATGCAAATTTGTTTCTTAATTGTTGTTGGTGTTGTTGTTTTTATCATCAATAGAAGTAAATTTTTCTTTAGTTTACCATTTACCTTTCCATGTGTTTTATTCTATAAATTACTATTTTATCTTTATGAATTTTTATTTCATTCTATTTGATTTTGTTAAGCCAAAATAAATGAAAAAGAATTGCATAACGTTATGCATTTATAAGTACGGTTCTTGGTGAAATGTTTTTATGGCATTTTAATATTTTTTTCTACAGTGGAGTTTTATTATAACGAACACCGGTTATAACGAATTATGACGTACACCGAACTACTTTTCCAGTCCTAACAGTTTTGCATTAATATTTGGGTCATTTTCAGTCCAAACGTACATTTCGTGTGCTTTTTTTTTTTTTGTTTACCAATGAAACTCATAATATTATGTAAGAAGATAGGATTTTTATTATAGTTTTCGTCTCATTCTATAGTTCCTGAAATAAAATTATATTTTTCTATTTTCTAAAATGTTTGTGTATTGAGCGTTACGTTAATCTTCGCGGCTGCTCTGGGAATGATTTTTGCGCATAAATACACCGCAAGAAATGAGTATAGGGTTTGAATACGCTATACATCTACTGTCTAAACACAAAAATTTATAATAATCGCAGAACGGAATTAAAAGTTATGATCCCTTTTTCAAATTTAACTTGACTTCACATGGAAAAATAAAAAAAAATTTATGTTTTAAAATACTTCTTTACAAAGATTTATACATAAGCAAAAAGAAGGCTAGCTTTTCTTTCAAAGAAGACTTATTTTAATAAAATCAAGTCAAAAGTTATGTCAATTTCAAATAATTCTTTTGTAGTAAAATACGACCAACCTAATATAGTCTTCTAAAATCTAACAACCCACCGTAAGAAAGAAGCAAAATTTTTTTAAAGAAAATCAGAAATTTGTAAACAGAAAATGATGTACGTTGAAAAATTAAGTTGATGTTAATTTTTCCCTTGATCCTTGGAATATTAATCTTGCACAATTCTTTTTGAACTAAAAGTTACGAACCTTAGCCTATAAATCAATTTGGATTCATAAGCAAATTCGTTCGAAATAATCATATTAATAAACAATTAGCTACTGGCTTGAGCTTTTCACATGTTTACATGTTCATATATACTTAAGGATAAAATCAAACCAAAAAAGTTGGTCTTGAGTAGAACAAAAATCAGAAAAATGGGAATGAAGAAAAATAAACCGATGGCAACGCTGGAAAAGTGCCGTTTAATATTAACTTGAAATTGATTGAATGCTCGTATTCAATTTTCATGAAAAAGTTGTATATAAATATAAGAATTAAAATCACATTCAACAAAGCCACCTGACAAGTGGTGATAAGCAAAATACAGGTGAGCACTGATAATTTAAATGTAGCGGTTTCTGAAAGTGGTGCTACTCTGTTCTGCTGTGTACGTTGAAAAATTAAGTTGATGTTAGTTTTTTCCTTGTTCTTTGAAATATTAATCATAACCAATTCTTTCTGACTTAAACGTTACGAACCTTAACCTGAAAATCAATTTGTGTTCTTTGCATCGTTTCTACTCTTCAGCTGCTGTTAACTTTTTTAACGTCCTAAAATTTATAGCTAAATTATATTTAAAAAATTTGTTTACGTAACGCTCAATACATTTTTATACGAATTTAATATCTTTTTCTAAATACATACCTTTTTCCAATCAAACTCAGATGTATAATCTTCGATATATTTTAACATAACCTCCTTAGGTTTTCACAAGAAAATTTTAATAGTATTAAAAAAATATGGATAGCTCTCAATACATTTTTTTTTGATACAAACGATGATTGATTGATGAAACGTTTTGATTTATAATGCTATTTAACAAAGTTAACAAAAGTTTTAAATATATAGAACTACAAACCTATGCTGTTATTTTATTGTATGCTGTTAATGCAATTTTAATAAGTTATGAAGCGTAATAAGAACTCGTAACGCTCAATACACATGACTACGGACACCAACAATTAAAAAAAAAATTATTATCTCTAATATTTTCAAAAATTGTATGTATGAAATAAGAGAACCAAATGCAAATATTCTTAAACCGTTATAAATTTAATCTCGTTTTTGAACAAATTCATAGTTTCAACACCATGCATTAAGGACACACCATTTTGTATGAAGAGTGGGAAAACAGTACTTTTGTTTTTCGTTTTTAACACATCATGGACAGTGTTACACAAACAAGCGTATGAACATTTATTTACAATCTATTAAATTATGCCAAAGCATTTCATAATATTAATATTTACGCGTTTATTTTATGAAGTATTTTCCTACACTTTCAACGGACACGAAAAACCCATTTGAAATGAGAATGACCCATTTATTAGAAATTAACCCGACTAGATATTTTTTCAATACTCATATTGGGGCCCGATTGGGAGTACATGTGGTAAACCCAAAAGGGTTATCCCATTTGGGATATGATCGGGAACTTGTTGGGATAGCCCATCTGCAAATTAGTGACTTAATATAAGTTCTTCCCAAGTGGGAAACTATTGGGAACTTGTTGGGAAGATCTAGCAAACATTTTTAATCATATTATTTGCTCATCTTCAATAGAGGTGATTGTTACATAATTTTGTCCCTTGGATAGCTTCAGCAATTTTAATTCAATACTAGAGTTTGATATATTTCCGATTCGAGGTAATTTTTGCAAGATTTTGATATTTCCCCACAGGAAACCAATCAGGTCCCAAATACGTTTCTGCGTTACATCGGAATTGGGATCCCAGTTAGATCCCAAATGTGTTTGCGTGAAAATTTCTAGTCGATTGGTTTCCTGTGGGGAAATATCAAAATCATGCAAAAACTTGCTCAAATCGGGAAAATATCAAACTCTAATATTGAATTAAAATTGCTGAAGGTATCCAAGGGACAAAAGTATACAACAATCACCTCTGTTGGACATGGACAAAATATTCGATTAAGAATCTCTGTTAGATATTCCCAACAAGTTCCCAATAGTTTCCCACTTGGGAAGAACTTATGTTAAGTCATTAATTTGTAGATGGGCTATCCCAACAAGTTCCCGATCAAATCACAAATGGGATAACCCTTTTGGGTTTGCCACATGCATTCCCAATCGGGCCTCAATATGAGTATTGGGAAAATTTCTAGTCGGGTCTTATAACGAACTCCGGTTATATCCGACTAGAAATTTTTATGCAAACACATTTGGGATCTAACTGAATTAAAATTGCTGAAGCTATCCAAGGGACAAAAGTGAGTAGCCATTACATCTATTGAAGATGAGCAACAAATACGATTAACAATCTGTGTTAAATTTTCTCAACAAGTTCCCAATAGTTTCCCACTTAGGAATAACTTATATTAAGTCACTTATCTGCAGATGGGTTATCCCAACAAGTCTCCGGTTAGATACCAATTGGGATAACCCTTTTGGGTTTGCCACAAGCATTCCCAATCGGGCTGCGATATGAGTATTGCGAAAATCTCTAGTCGGGAAGTCGCTAATTTGTAGATGGGCTATCCCAACAAGTTCCCGATCAAATCACAAATGGGATAACCCTTTTGGGTGTGCCACATGCATTCCCAATCGGGCCCTAGTCAGGTAACGAAAAAAAACATTAAGTTTTGTCCAACGTCTTCTGAAACTTCAGGGAAAATATTTATCTCCATTTTATAATATTTTTGCGATACCAAGTAAGTTTTTAGTTAACGTACCAAATATGTTTTGTACACCTATTTAAAAATAAATCAAGAAAAATTAAATTTAAATAGTTTTTAGTTCTGGGAAGTAAAATTATTTACTACGGTTATAACGAACTTCGCCTATAACGTAAAAATTTCTCCGATCCCGCGGAATTCGTTATAACCCAACTCCACTGCATTTTGTTGGTGTTTTTGTTTGTTTGTTTGTTTGTTCGCTACCACAAAAACCACACAGACGAAAAAGAAAGAAGAGAAAAATAGCGAGCAGAATAGAACTAAGCAAATAGTCCGGTAAATAAATGCACAGACTACTAGAGAATAAAGACTTTTTCAGCTCAAGTTAAACTACTCGCATATAACTTCGAACTTAAAGCATGACGCAAATAAAAAAGTCGTCGACCCTAAAAGCGTACGAACAGTGAGGCGAACTGAAATGAATAAAACAGCCTGCATGATTTTTCAGATATCTTAAAATTTTTGCAAATATACAAAAAAATTGTAGGCAAACTGAAAAGTTTTTTTTTTTTTATTTTCAAGCTTGGATTAAAAACTTTACTATAAACATTATCATATAAAGATTTTATTACTAACGATTCGCTACGTAGCCGGCCTTCGGCCGGGCTTAAGAATTTGTTCCTCTCAGTATATCGAAAAGCATCTTCGCTGACTAAAGATTTTTGCATAGCCGGCCTCTGGCCGGGTTTAACAGCTTTTTATACTCAGTATATCGAGAAGCGCCTTCGCTGAGCTAAGATTTTCTGTCTAGCCAGGCTTCACCGCTATTCCATATACTGAGCAGAAAAAGGCCCGCCGAAGACCGGCTGTGTAAAGCAACTTTAGTCAGCAACGCCACTTTTCGACACACCGACAGGTAAAAACTATAAAGACCTGCCGGAGGGCGGCTATGCGAAAATCGTTACTCAGCGAAGTCACTTTTCGATATACCGTGAAGAAAAAACCGTAAAGCCCGGCGGAAGGCCGGCTTTAAGCATTGTTGACGTTATTTCCATTTGAACAGGGAAATACGGTCAATTGGTTTATTTCCAAATTTTTGTTCACTTTATTGCACTTTTAAAAACGCAATAAGGCCAATGGATTTTTATTTCCTTGACCTTATTACCTGTCACCGTATCTTTTATTAGTTTTTCTAACAAAACGGCTCAGTTTTGCAAACCACTTAGAATTTTATATCAAGAGTATAATTTATAGTTTCAAGAGTATAATTTAGTTTCAAGTTAGTCTGCTTTAGGGGCCATCCATATATTACGTAACGCCCTTGGGTTCGAGTTTTGTTATGATTTGTTACGGGGGGTAGGGGGGGGGGGTCTGTAAAATTGTTACGTAACATAAATTTTACTAATTTCGTACAAAAACACTTCGATTTTTCATTTATTTATGTATTTAATTTATCAAAGAAATAGATAATAAATCAAGAATCATGAGTGTTAAATAGATATAAATGTATGTACATAAATACATAATTGTTATTATTTATATTTTGCAAGCTTATTTGATTTTTGTCTACGCACTGTGTTAGTCTAACAGAAAATAAAAATAAAGGAACAAAAGTATTCGAATTCCCGAATATTCGTCCATTCTCAATTACTTGCATTTTCCCATAAATAAAATAAATAAATGCATAAATCCTAAACGAAACTTAAGAAAATGCCATAAAAATATTTGTATATTAGTTTGTAATAGCTAAATAAAGAAATTTACTTCAATTCAAACAAAACAATTCAAAACAAAACCAACTTCTTGTACAATTAACATTAAAAAGCTTAGTTTTCTTCACCTAAAGAGCGGAATGTTTTACTTCAAAAACAAAAGTTAAGAAGTTTTTTCTCCAACAAGCCTATTACGCTGTGGTATGTGAATAAAACCAACAGCAACACTAATTAAAAATCATGTTCTTTATCAAACTTATTTTGAACCATGTTAGATGATCGACGTCATTTGCCTTCCATTTTTCCGCCAAATAGTCTGCTAATGTTTTCTGTATTAATTGATGAAAACCCACGATATCAAAAAGTGATCAATACTGCTATTCATCATTTTTTGAAGAACGACGTGGACGCTGCTTTCATAGCAACAAATGCTCCTGGACGCAGTGCATTCAACCGAGTGGAACGAAGAATGGCAATTTTGAGTAGAGAACTATCAGGAGTAATCTTACCTCATAATCATTTCGGCAACCATTTAGACGAGCGTGGTCAAACAATTGACCATGAACTAGAAAAGAAAAATTTTAAATTTGCAGGAGAGACTCTCTCACAAATCTGGATTGGTATAATTTTTGATGACTATCCCACAGTTTCTGAATATATAGAACCAGATAAGTCAGAAATAATTAAGCAAAATATTTTGGTTCGAGATTCGAAATGGTTTTCTGAACATGTTCAAACAAGTCAGTATTGCACTCAAATTATTAAATGTGTTGATGAAAATTGCTGCGCAAAGCCTAGAAGTAGTTACTTTACAATAATGAACAAAAAGAGACTTTTACCACCACCAGTTCCACTTATTCAAACCAATGCTGGGATAAAAGCTGCAACAGATAGAAAAAGCATGGAAACCACTAACTTTTGCCCACTGTTTTTGTTAAACAACGTATGTTTATCATCTTTAGTTGAAGATGCACCAAAACCGTTACCGTACGATTATTTTTGTCCATCTGTTCAAAATGTTCTCAAGGATAGAATATGTTCAAATTGTGGGATGTACTTTGCTTCTCAAGTAATGCTAAGAGATCATGTCAAAAGCATCCACCACACGTCATCAATGACTGTAAAAAAACTAAGGCAATTCGTATTACAGCTCGAAGACAACGTGAACAAATGGCCGTAATTTCCCTACAGGATGGTTGTGAAGACATAGAGTGGATTGACGATGACAACATTGATTTAAGAAACGTTGAAAATGTGGCCGATTAATCTCAAAGAAATGATATTCCCGTTTTATCAATGGATGAATACTTTACATTTCCTTGGGTTATTGATTAAAATGTGCGAGAAATATGTACAAGAATATAAAAACAACAAATTATTTGTATTCATTTCATTTCGAAATGATTTAATAACAGTATTATTTTCTTTTTATTCACACATACTTACATATGTAGATATATGTATATATTTACTCATTTAATTTATGTATGTACATAAAATCAATTTTGCTTTTTTTAGTTCGCTATTTTAAAGTTATTTAAAAATACATACATATGTATGTGTATCAATTAAATTTAATTTTTTTTTAATAAAAACTTAAAACAATTTAAATTTTTTTAAAGTTCTTGTTACGTTATTGTGAGGGGGGGTCTAAGAATTGTTACGATCTGTTACTGGGGGGGAGGGGGGGTAAAAAATCGGAAAAATGGCGTTATGTAATATGTGGATGGCCCCCTATGTATTAGTTCTAAGATACTTACTTTATTTAGTGGATACGAAAATTCCAAAATGAATAACAACACAATAAAACCGAAAAATCTTGAAAAGGCGCAGGAAAATAAGGTAATTTTATTTTAATTCTCAAAGTAGATCTTATGATAAAATTGGACAACTCATCTGAAAGTTATGATAAAATCAGTGAATCAGTCTCTTTAAAAATCCCAAATTTTAGAAAAAACTAATTTTTTTAAATTATCCATAAAATTAAAAATTTCGACTGTTCTTCTAAAAAAAACATAGTGGTACTCCTTGGCATTCTTTTTGTTGCATAATGTTGTTAGATGGGCTAACCCTAAAAATTTTTCCGATCGGATCCCGAATGAGATAGACCTTTTGGGCTTATCATATGCGTTTCCAAGTGTTCCTCAATATGTGTATTGGGAAAATTTCAAGTCCGGCATATTTTTTATCGTATTTTTTTTTTTTTGCTAATTTTCGATAAAAGTTATTGTTTCTCCTTTTTGTCTGTAGGGCACCTTTAACAATTTTAATTAATATTGGGGTTTGCAATTTTTCTGATTTAAGCAAGTTTTGGGAGTTTTCCATATATCTCGACGGAAAACACATCGGGTCCGAAAAATTATTGTTCCGTTACATGCCAAATGGGATCTCAGTTTAATCCCAAACGGGCTAGTATAAAAGTTTCTAGTCAGCTTGTGCTCTCCACTCAAACAACAAAATTAGTTACTTTAAAAAACAATTGTTTTATCTTTAAAAATTTCAACAGGAAATTTATTGGTTTCCAAATACGGTCTTGCGTTACATCTCAATTTTGAGCGCAGTTGGATCATAAATGAGTTCAAAAGTGGCTAACGAACAGTTATTGTGCAGTCTCCATTCAAAATTTGCAATGGAAGCTTACATATCATCGGTCGTGTAAGGCTTCTGGCTGCTAGCCATGGCGAATAAGCAGTTTGTGATGTTGCGTCGAGTTTATGCAGAAATTCTAATGTTCTAATAGCTTTTTAAGCTCTTTGGTATATTCCTTCAGCCTAATTTTTAACTAAGGGGATCTATGGCATTGCCATTCTCTTCGGCATCTTCTTTCTTCATATTAAAGCTGTTCTACATATACACAAATAGCATTAGAGTAGTTTGCTTAAAGTTTTCCTCAATCGTTCTAATAGAGTAAACTGCTTATTTTCCGCGCAATGGGCATATATATAAATTTTTTTATTTCAACTAATAAATACGTGCGGCTATCTTCGTTAAATATCAAGTGGGTGATGAAGTTTTTTGTGAGTATTTGTCAGCATATATAATAGGTGTGTGATTTGATCAATCCGCTGGCGTCACCCTTTATTACTTAGAAATCAATAAGATCTAAAATTTTTCGTCGGTCTGTTGGCCAGTAGGTTGGTTGTCTATTTAAAATTACATTCAATCCCATTTCCTAAATTGTGTTTAACAGGACACGACCCGTAAGAGTTCTTAGCCGTAAACCCCAGAAATATCTCATTGAAAAGAACCCTTATTACAGATTCTGGATTAAAAACAAATGCTGTTGGTCATATTGGTAGGACATAACTTCAAAAGTTAAAGACTTAAGACAAAACCTTTAAGAATAAATTTTTACACCTGGAAAAAGCTTAAATCAGCAGTGTTAAAGTTTAATAATAAAATGGTGCTAAATGTTCCTAATAAAAACATAACATAATGTAATAATATAATATGATAAAATAAATAGCAAAAACCCAGAAAATGGAATGCACATGGACGATGATGAGGCAGTACAGCGGCCTTCGAAAACTCCATGCATCATTTTGCAGTGTTGGCAGACGGAATAGTTACCTTTTTCTTCAATTCATTTCTTCTTTAAAAAATTTTTGTTAGAGAAATAATGAAAACTGTTAATTCCAAGTCATACAATTTCCAAGCGATCTTAAAATTACTTCGATACTGCCATCGTATATAGTGATGATAGTATTGTGTATTATCATTGTTTGCCTAGAGTGTATACGTTCTGGTGGTAATGTAATATTATAAGTTGGTATGCATACATGCATTCATGCTTTTCATGTTGATTTTGACACCCACTACAACTGTTAAACTTGCACTTACACTCATGCATACAATATTTTTTTCTTTCAATATTGTGTGCTGAAGTTATAAACAAACTGCAGTTTATTAAGAATAAATTATTAACACTCGATGACGCATAAACCAGTAAGCTCTAGAAAACCTAGCAGACTCTATACAATATTTGTATGTGCAGCAAATCGTTTTTTTTTTCTGTTGAACTGACAATTGCATTTGTTTGCTGTAAAATTTGCAAGGGTCTCATAAATAACTTTCGTTAGTAAGAAATGAACAACGAACAGTTCCATAAAACAACAAGAACACATTTACACTCACTAACACATGGATGGCATTAGCAACCATGTGCTATTTGTTTCTTTTGTGCCAACATATTTAATATAATAATTTTTTTCTTCTTGTTTTTGTTATATCTTATATTTTTGTTACAAATTTTATTAACAATAAAAGCATTGCCGCTATAATGGGGGCTATAAGACAATAAACGAATTAAAAGTATAAAAAGAATATGCAGAGAAAGAGAACAAAAAACTGCAAACAATTCAAAATTGTTCTAACATGGATTGCTGCACAGCGTACTCAATTCCATTGTAATATAAAAAAACAGCAACTAACAAACGCTTTTTTTTCTCTAAACTTATTAAAGCTTAGAAAATCTACCTTAAAAATGTTTAAGCTACAACATAAACACTAGAGCCAAGATAGCATCATCAACATGTTTAAGCGGACATTTTTTTGTTTCTGTGTTTTTTCTCTCTTTGTTTTATACCTTAAGACTGCTGTTGTTAAGCTTAGTTGTTATTATTAAGTTTATTGCTTTTATTGTTGTTGCCTTAACAAACAAACAAACAAATAATTATTGTTTGGCTTAGCACGCGCCGTTAATGCAACTAATTTGCCGGAACAAAAAAAATTTTTTGGTAATAACTTTTGGTTTTTGTTGTTATACACAAGATTCTTAAACAATTCGAGTATTATTTGAAAAATAAACTAGTTTTGGAAAATTCTAATTGTTTAAAATTAATATTTTCGTAATTTTTTTAAAGCTTAGCAAAAAACAAAAGACTTGAGACACAAACCTCAAATATTGAATGCATTCAATTGGGTTAAAGAGGCAGTAGGCATTACGTAGTGATGTTACGAATATCAATTTTTCATATTCGCGAATACGAATACGAATATCTGAAACAATATTCGCCGAATTCGAATACGAATACGAATATTCAATCTAAATAGTTAGTACCACTTAATATTTCAAATTTAATTGAAAAAAAAATCTACCTCTTGCGTCAATAACAATAAATTGAGAAAAACTGTCACAATACTATAAGTATTTCACATTATTATGAATTAGGGATGTAACGATACGTCGTTTTGCCGATCCGATACCGATACGAATATTGAAATTTAGTTCAAGTTTAGATTAACAAGACTCCAGAAAGGCAATTTTTTTATTATACAAAATTACAGTGTAAGAGATTACTAATATTTAAAATTAATATTTATTTATTTAATATTAACCCATTATTATTATTAGCCCAGTAAAAAATTTTAAAGTAATTTTTAAGGAACTAAATTTCATTGCTTCCAAAGAATCTATATTAAAAATATGCAGATAATTAGTAGAAAAGCAAGTAAAAATTTTTAATTCCTTTATAATTTTAAAAAATACTCGCATTGCTTTTTAAAAAATCGATTTTTAAAGGACATTTATAAACTAATATTATGCCAAATAAGTTAATAGCTTAATTACACGCTGTTACAAAATAACATATTATTTTTACTCGTGAAAAACGAATTAGTGAGGCTTGTAGGTCTAGTTGAGTAGATCATTTTGACATTTTAAAAATTGCAATACACCCTCAAAACCAGAAGTTATCGATAAAAAAAGGGATTTTTTTGGGACTTCACGGTACAAAAACAATTTTCACTGCGTTGTTTCTGCACCGATTTTCAATGTTTAAATAGTGTCGAATAGAGGAGAGGACTTAAGCTTTCCGTGCATATTTAAAAGATTTTGTTTTTAATTTATATTTCATGGAAATATCGTCAAAAGAAAAATTTAATTTTTTATTTTATTCCGATTTTCAAAAATTTTGCGTTTTTTTTGCTACAATTTGCTTGAAAACCTACTCATTATTATATTTTCATATAAAGCGTATTTTATAGCAATTACAATAAGTCTTGTGTCTTTTTTTTACTGGGAATAAGATATAAAAAACAACGAATTGAATTTGAATTCATTGTAAACTTAACAAAAATCAAGTTGATATTTGTACGTAATTCTTATTTGAACTGAAAATGTGTGTAAGTCGGAAGTTATTATTATTTGGCTTAAGTTCACAATAATTGAATTAATGTAAACTCAAATTATTTTTCAAAGTGGAATATTAGAATATCTAATCAGACTAGCAGAACGGATTAGTACTACTAATTTCGACAGCCGCTACGCTGTCATCATTAGCGTCCTTTGTGGGATTTTACCACGTTTGATCGTGGATTAATGAAACATCAGCTATTTAACCAAGTTATTATTTTTACAAAATAACAGCGCAAAATATTACTTTTTAAAATTGATATTAACAAGATTTAAAAAATAACGAAATGAATTTAGTTCATGGTAAAATTAACAAAAAATAAATAATTTGTTAAAAAAAAACTGGAAAAAATTTTAAAAATACCGTCGCCTCGACTGTAAAATATCGCCGATACCGATGTATCGGAAAATCTGAAGTATCGCCAATATATCGGTATCAGAATCGGTTACATCCCTAATTATGATATGCCGATGGCGGAATTTGAAATTATAAACTTAGCACCTGAATGCCACTTTTTTAAATGTTTAGTGGTGCAGAGCTTATTTACACACCGCGCAATAGGCTTGATGAAGAAAAGACTTCAAAACTTTTATTTTTGAAAACTCAGTAGCTTATGATACTAGCCTGTCAGTCCAGAGGTTGTGGATTCGATTCGATGGCTTCGCGGGTCGTGTTTGATAAAAAAAAGAAAAAAAAGTAATGTTTTTATTGATACACAGTATTTCCTTTTGAACAATCAAAAAAATTATTTGCACTAAATTGCTTGATAAAATTGAACATTTGCAGTTTTCCTTAAAAACAAAGTTCGCTCCGGCTACCTTCATCTTGCTACTAGAACAAAATAAAGAGTGAGTCTTTTCTTTCAGTTTAGCAAAAAAAAACACCCCAGCTTTCACCGACCGATGAACGAGCTAATTTCGAATGTATTTGCTTATGAATCCTAATTGATTTTTAGGCTAAGGTTCGTAACGTTTAATTCAGCAAGAACTGGGCCTGATTAATATTCTAAGGAACTAGGGAAAAATTAACATCAATTTAATTTATCAACGTACACAGCAGAACAGAGTAGCACCACTTTCAAAAGCTGCTACATTTCCCTCGTCAGTGCTCACGTGCATATATTATTAAAATCTATCCACAATTTTTGATTTTATTCACAATTAGGTGAGTGAACTCAATTGATAAAAGTCATGATTTTCGTACAACAGTATTATTTTTGAGCAAAGGGTATCCCTGCTCCGAATCAAACTAAATTTACTGCAGACATTACGAATGTTATTAGAAGCTTATGTGCGAAGTTAAAGTTAGCGTAAATATTTTATTAGTTGTGGCATTTTTTCATTCAAGAATATATTGGAAGGACACGAATCCTTTAGGCAATATCTAACATATTTTGAATTTTTATTAAATTTTCACAGAAAAAAATATCATCAAACTGCAACTTACAATTTCAATTGTTAATATGTAATTTAAATTCAAACAAATATTTTGTTAATACAACAAATTTAGTTGTTGATACGAAATTTTTTTCAACCAAATGAACTAAACAAATTTTTTGTTATGTATTGTGAAAAAAATTAACAATCATCATTGTTGATATAAGAAATGAATGCACACATATAAATGAAACAAAGCAAATCACGTTTTGTGTGTATTCGTTATTTGCGTATTTAATAACGAGAGGTAAGAACGTTAGTCTATTAGTCCAGAGGTCGCCGGTTCGATTCCGCCCAAAGACATTTAGTGTTTTTCGCAGACAAGCAAAAAGTCGCTTCGTGGATTGTGATTGTATAAAATATATTGTTAATATAACAACTATGATAGTTAAAATTTGTTCAGAAAATCAACAATTCATATTGTTGATATAACAATAATCTTAATTGAAATAAATTTGAAATCAACAAAATCACAATTGTATTTACAAAAATCGGTGTAGGTTCAAAATCAATTAATTATTTTATTGATATAACAAAAAAATTAATTATATTTACAATTTTTTATCCGTGTTGCCAATTTAAATACATGTGTAAAATCATATCGCTCTACGTACGATAACTCATTAAATTTTTCGCCACCAAATATATGAAGCGATACCTCTGTGGAACGTAGCGTGAACGTCAGAAGTAAATACTTTCTTGCTTAAATGCCCAAAACAAAAACGTCCAAAAAATTCATGAAAAAAGACTATTGTCGTATTTCCAAAAACTATTATTCGGATAACTGTTTTCCATATTTGTTCGAACGAACAAAAATGTTTAATTTAGAATAAAAAATTATTCAAACAGTTTTCGTGGAATATTCCAATAATTTTTTAGACTACTTTTTACTAAATTGGTCTACATTTACGAATGTAAAATAGCATTTTAAATTATTACTTTTTTTTAAGTATATAAAAATAGGTTGTGATAAGTAAGCATATTACACCAAACTGTAAATATTTGTGTAAAGGGTTGCTGGCATATGGGCATTTCCATGAATATGTCAAGCACGACGGAAAAAATTAAAACCTTTAAAACTTTTTTTAAGATATAAGAAAGAGGAAAAAAGAATAAAATTTTAATATATAGAGGTATTAATACCTTGCTACAATTTTTAAATATAAAAAATAACAACTTAAGCAGACTATCTCTTTGATTAATTTTAAGACATTGCAATAAACAATTTTCTCTTTTCTAGCGACTAGATTCAGGTATTTGTAGCAGGTAATTATAATCTAATAGGCAGATTTTGTAAAAAATTTCGTTTCTAAACGTTTCAAATATCGATATCAAGGCTTGAAATAGAGTAAAAATGAATCGAGCTCTAAAAATGCCAAAAACTTGGAGTATATCAAGCATATCGCGAAAATTACGAAAATTGCAATATTGGATGGAAACTAGCCCAAAAATTGTAAGAAAACTCAAACACTCGGAAAAACGCAAAAATTATGAAAATTTGCAAAAACTCACTAAAATTTTAAAGACTACAAAGCGCAATATTGATTAAAACAACCTGAAAATGTAAGAAAGCCAAAAAACTGGGAAAATCAAGACTGTCGCGAAAAAAGTGAATATTCGCGAAAAATTACAATTTTTTAAGCAAGCAATAATGTTGATTAAAAATCGCGAAAAATGTGAGGAATGCTAAAAATTTTGTAAAAATCGCGAAAATAGCCAAAATACGCTAAAACTTGCTAATAGCGGCATGATAACAAAGTCGAATATTACTTAAAAATCTACAAAACTATAAGGAAGCTGAAAACTTGCAAAAAGTCGCTTTTATCGTGAACTTTTCAAAAATTAACGAGAAGTTGCAAAATCGAAAACAAGCCCTAAAATTGATTAGAAATTGCTAACACAGTTAAAAACGAAAAAATTCGGGAAAAAACGCGAAAAAATCGCAAATTAGTGAAAAGTTGATAAATGTATTAAAGATATCACTAACCCAGTAAATAATAACAAAATTCGTTTTTCGGCATAAGCTATGAGTGAACTCAACAAATAGTTGTGCCGCATGCATGGCTTTTAGTTTTAATAAAAAAATTGAGGACAATTTTGTAGGTACTAGAAACACATAGTCGCTATCTTTTTTATTTATTATTGTCTAGCTTCTGATTAGTTGCCACCCGAAGTAAAAAATTTGAAATGATTCCAGCTTTATTTTATAGGGCAGTAACGATCATTTAATATTGTCACGCAAAAATGAAGTGGAATAATTAAATGGCCGAAAAGTGGCCAATTGAAAATTAAACAGTTTTTTCTCATCTTATCGATTTTCAACTGAACCTTGTATTTATGAACTCTGTTGAACATAAAGCATTGATTTTTTAGGTAGTGAAGAAGGCACCCTTATGATACCATAATATAAGTTTCATTGTGCTAAAATATTATCTTCAGCAAAAATAAAGGTGCGATAATTTATATATTATAAAAAAAATGCTCAACTTTGAACTTCTAAAAAGCCATGTGGGGATACAGATAAAAATCTGATATCTTCAGAAAATATAGGATAGTACTCCATTATTATGTCCGCTTAGTGCCGTTTTGACATTTTCGCTCTATTACGAGATATGATTTTTTTTGGAGTGCAATTTTTATCAAATATAATGGACCCAAAAAACGATGTGGGGATACAGATAAAAATCTGAAATTTTTAGAATATATAACCTATACTTTATACATTATGTGCAATTAGTGACAATCTGTTATTTTCATTTGCTTTCGAGATATGATTTTTTCAAGTGCTACTCTTAGAAAAATTAGTAAGTAAAATATTAAGCAAATAAAAATGGCCCATAATTATATATTTTTTATTTTATTTTCACTCAAAAAAATCATATCTCGTGAACAAATGAAAATAACAAATACTCACTTAGTGCACATAATAAGCAAAGTATAGGCTATATATTATAAAAATTTTACATTTTTATCTGTATCCCCACATCGGTTTTTGGACCCATTTTTTTATAAAAATTGGACTTTTGAAAAAATCATATCTCGTAATACAGTGAAAATATCAAAACGACACTAAGGGGACATAATAACGAAGTACTGGCCTATGTTTTCTGAAAATATTAGAGTTTTATCTATATCCCCACATGGCTTTTTTTAAGCTCAAAGTTGAGCATTTTTCAAAATTTATAAATTTTCGCACCTTTATTCTTGCAAAAGATAATATTTTAGCACAATCAAACTTATGCAATGATATCACAAGGGTTCCTTCTTCACTACCAAAAAATCAATTCTTTATGTTCAACAGGGTTCACATAGGGTTCAGTTGAAAATCGATAAGATAGGAAAAAACTTAGTAGTTTTCAAGTGGCCGCTTTTCGGCCATTTAATTATTCCAGTTCAGTTTTGCATAGCATTATTAAATGATTATTACTGTCCTATAAGACAAAGCATGAATCGTTTCAATATCTTTTATACTTAAAAAGCTAGAGCAATTCTAAAAATTTATGAAATTGGTCAAATTTTATACTTCGGCTGGCCACTAATCAGAAGTTAGGCAATAATAAATAAAAAAGATAGCTGCTATGTGTTTCTAGTACAAGCCATGCGGCAAACCTATTTGTTGAATTCACTCAGAATTACTCTATATTGATTTAACATTTAAAATACCACAAAATAGCGATACACAAATTTGTCTGTTCACAAGCACATAAGTAAGTGTCGTCTTTTTTTACACGATAAGACATACGACTGAGCTTGTGAATTGAACAAATATGATACCTATTTATTATAGAGAAATTGTTCTTTGAATTTATATATGATTTTCGAAATGATTAAAAAGATAATGTACAATTTCCCAATATCGTCGTTCTTATTCCATGTTTGTCTTTCTTCAAAATTAGATATTAAATTGAAGTAATGTCATATTGATAAAAGTCGCAAAAAATACCGAATAAAAAAGGTTTCACTTGATAGCACTTGTCTGCGAAAAAAATGTTCGGTCCTTTAAACGAAAATATGTAGAATATAAAGATTTTAAATCCGATTTCAGTTTCTTTTTATCACGTATAGATGTTTTTAATGACGTTATCATAATTCGAGAATGGTTTGTCGTTAAGAGAAATAGTAAAAGGTAAAGGTTTTGCAGTTTTTTACTTTTCTTAAGCTTTTAGAAAGAAATTTTTTTTAATTTTGCATGAAAAAACTTGCTCATATTAATTTGTGAAAAAATTTTTTTTCTATCACTTACAGATTTGTTAAATTGGTACGACTTATATTTACATTAATATATGTCACCCTAACTCGAGAATGGTACGACCGATTTCAATCTGCAAAACGGAAAAAGTTTCTTAACATAATCTTTTTATTTGATTAATGCTTCTGAACATTAATCAAATATAAAGATTATGTTAAGAAACTTTTTCCTTTTTGCTGATTGAAATCGGTCGTACTATTCTCGAGTTAGGGTGACATATATTACTGTACGTACCAATTTAACAAATCTGTAAGTGATAGAAAACAAATTTAAAACTTATTTTAACTAAGCGCATTACATATATTCATTATATATTTTTATTTAAAGGAAAATCTTTTTTGCAGACCAGTGTAATTTTTGCCTATATTGAAATAACGAATTTTGTATTCGAAATATTTTTAATGGATTTCTTGTAAGTCATATCATTTCATCTTGTTATCAATCATGGCAGATAAAAACATGTTACCCTCCTACATACATTTGTATGTTTTTATGAAATCTTTTATAATAAATCTTAGATTGAATATTAAAAAAAATAATGATTGATATGTGAAGCAAACTGTTCCATAATATACTACAAAATTCAATGAATGTTTGCAGCATTGCACGATTTGAAAATCAAACATAATCCATAAAAATTATTTGACATGAACGTAGTGTCATATATAAGCCTTCTTTAACCACATTAAACTTTCCTATTTATCTTTAGTTTGAGTTTTTCAATTTTTTCCATATATAATTTATAGAAAAATTTAATTTGTCTGCCTTTTTACCAATTACAAAAGCTTGTGCCTTAAGTCTTTTATTTAACATAAATGTAAGTCAATGAGCACAATTATTCCGCCACATAAAAGTAAGACAATTAAAGCACGTTTCTTAAAACAAAACAATACACAAGATTTTAATGAATAACTGCACGAGAGAAAGATACAAATTAAAACTACACAAAACATTCATACAAATGTCAACTTTGACAAATTTTAAATCAATCACAATCACGTTTAAAGTCATGTATTCGTATATGCGAACAATTGCAGTTCGTAATCAGCAATGAAAAAAACCAAAATAAAGATAAAAATCACTACTACATCGAAAACTTAAAATCAGTTAAAAATTAATAAATTCAAAAGGAGTTTAAATAAAAGCTAATGATATTAAAATATATTTTAACTTTCTTAAGTGTAGCAGAAGTTTTAAGTTAATAATAGTTCCAAGATTTTTAATCAACCTTATTCTAGCTAAATACCCTGTTAAATATTCTTTATGAATTAATAGAAATTCTTTAATATAAAAAGAAATAAAAATTAATTATCTAACGGTTTTATCCATTTTGTATCATTCTGCTTCAAATTGCTTCCTTATATAAATTTTTATGATATTATATAAATATTTTTTTAATAAAATATATTAAGAATTTTCAAACTTGTAAGATTTTAATTGATATTTTTTCCTGGATAATCTTAATCTGGTTTTCTTGTTTCACTTGATTTTCCAGTGCAGTTGCATGCTGATGCTGCTGTTTTTTTGTTCTTATACAAATAAATCATTTAATATATTGTTTTTGTTGTTTATCTTAAATGCAATTAAAATTTGCCGATATTTTCAATTCGTTGTTGATGTTATTGTCGTCTAAAGATCAAAAGCATTTGCATGACCTTAACCGCTATAAAAAGAAGAAAAACAAACAACCGTTAGAGATAAAATTTAAAAAATTTATTTTATTACCATAAATTATTGGTACCAACCAAGTAAATAATAGGCTGCAACAACAACAACAACAACATGTAACTAAAACAGAAAAGGAAGTATTTACACACAACAACAAAGACAAAGTTAAAGAAATAAAAATTATAGCAAAAAGTCTTTATAAAAAAGCTTTAAAAGAGACAAATCTCCTCTTTTATCATACGAAAAATGATAAAGAAAAAAGAAATATAAAATGGTATAAAGGTATCTTTAGCCGACTTTAGATAACACTACAGCAACATCTCTGACAAAAGTTATAAAATTCAAAGCTGAACTATCTTTAATTCTTTAAATATATATAGACATAGAGATAGATACTTGTTAAGTCTGTTGTAAAAAATATATTTTGCAAAAAGTGCCTGCTGTAAAAAGAACCCTGTATAAAAACTTTTAAAAATGTACTTTGTATGAAATGTACCTTGTATAAAAATTACCTTTATAAAAAGTACCTTTTCTAAAGAGTGCCTTTTCTAAAAAGTACCTTTTCTAAAAAGTACCTTTTCTAAAAAGTACCTTTTCTAAAAAGTGTCTTTTCTAAAAAGTACCTTTTCTAAAAAGTACATTTAAAAAAAACGCTAATATATAACTAAACTAAATTTATTTAGGGGCTATTCACTTATTACGTAACGCCGTTCTTGTTGATTTAACCATCTCCATTATATGTACATTAGAGTGGAGCGTTGGTGTTTGAAGGGGAAAAAAGTCATCTAATAAATTTCGGAATGTTGCATCTAGCTAAATTATATACAAAAAATACTTTTTTTAATTTTTGGCGATATATCTTTTAGCCCTCTACCACGGTTGGAAGCTGGAAAAATTATACGAATTTTATTTTAATTTGCTTCATTAATATAGAAAAAAATTTTAATAATTTTTTAAGGCTACACGTAAAAAAACATTTTTGAGGCGAATGAAACAAGTTTCAGATCCACGAGATCTGATAAAATATAAGAAAGTTATAAGCTATTAAGTGAAAAAATCTGATTTTATTTCTTATACAAAATTATTTTGAATAAAAAAAATTATTTTAATACAAACTGATTTAAATTAATTTTGTATGAAAAATAACTAAAAAATAATATAGCTGTTTTCGCTTAAGGGCTAATAACTTTCTTATTTTGTATCAGAATCAGCTCGAAAAAAATTATACTTAGTATATTTTTTCATGTTAATGGAGCAATTTAAAATTATAGTTTTAAGGCCTGTAACTCTATATATTTTTTAATTGATCGGCACAATCAGTATATTTAATGAAACAATAGAGAGATATCTAGATATCTATACAACAGTTTGCAATTTATTTTATTCAGATGAGCCGTTCTCGGAATTTTTGCCAATAAACTAAAAAACTAAAAAAAAACTTCTTTTTTGCGAATATCGGGAAAACGCATATTAAGAAAAATAAATCAACATCATTTTCGTGTTTAACGACCTCAAATTATCTTAAAAAATTTTTCCTGCAAGATATGACAAAGACTTAGAAGTTCGAAAATTTGCTTCATTATTTCATCTTAAGTTTGTCTGAAATCTGACTTTGGATGTAGAAAATAGTAGATATTTTGAGTGTAATGAGTTATAACAACTATAAAGAATATATAATGTTCTATCATATGATGTTTCACAAATTGATCGATTTGATCTCATATTCGAAATCTTGATGCTGTGGTGGTAGAGGGCTAAAAGTAGGTCCCAATATTTTTTTCATTATTTTTCCCATGTATCTAAATATAAAATGCAACTTTTTTTTGCCATTCGAAATTGAAATTCGCAAAAAAAAACTGACTCTCCACCCTAATGTATATGCTCCCGCACAGTGGTTCCAATTAGAGAAAAAGGGTAATAAATCTGTATCTTTGAAACTTGCGCTGCGATTACAAAACGATGTATGTAAAAATCATAGAGAAGGACTTAAGCTTTAAAAATTTTGATATTTGGACAACCCTCTTGAAGCACACGGTGAGCAACAGGCTGTCAAATTTGAATACCTCGTAGAAAAATTTATTACTATCGTACAATGCTAGATGTAGTGTGCATGCTTTAATCGATTTAAACTTTCAACTGAAGTCATTTTGGAAGTTTATTCTTTTGAAATATTGAAAAGAAAAACTTTTAGCTTTGAAACATTTTTTTTGGAAAAACGTCGAACAATTAATTAATATCTATTTTTGACAAAATTTAGTCATTTTCACTATGATTTCAAAGTCTTGATTTTGATTCTTTTTCACGACTGCATGAATTTAGATAACTAAAAGTTTTCAGCATATTTTCAAGGATTGTGTTAAAAATCATAATCATATGTTCAATTCACAAGTTCTTATTAACGTCGTATGTGTTGCGTAATCGTCTAATTATACAGTATTGTATTTTTGTTGTTCGTAATTTTCATACAAAACTGCGTTATAATTATACGATTGAATTTTATATGTTCTTCAAATAGTAGTTGTATTGAGGCCAGGTCTGAGAATATTCTATTTGTTAGATTAATTTGTAAAAATCTTTTATATATGTGATAAGTATAAGTACAAGATAAGAAATACATTCTTCTTAATGATAAATATATATTTGATTCATTTCAATTTAATTTTCAAACTACATATTTTAATAAAAATTACTTGTCGCGAAAAAAGTTATTCTATTTCGCGTCAAACTAAAATTCCGATACCTGGTTTCATTTCATGGTATCAAATCAAGGTGAATTAATACCAGGTAGCCTCGAGAGATCAGGTGACTACGAATTGTTTACCATATTTGAACTGCCAAGTGTATTAATGTATCGGCTTTTTTGGTAGTCCAAATATAAATTCTGCACGGCGAATTTATATTTGGGATGTCAAAAAGCTGATATATTAACACTGTTGATAGTTCAAATATGGAAACATTCTCTTATTCACCTAATCTCTCGAGGCCACCTGGTATTAATTCGCCTTGCCTTGTTATTAATTAAATTGACATTTAAGATACGATAAAATAACGATACAACAAATTTGTCTGTTCAAAAGCACATAAACAAATATCGTATTTTTTTAAACGATAAGACATACGACTGAGCTCGTAAATTGAACAATATTAACAAAAATCAAGATGTTAAAATTCAAAGCCAAATATTTTTAAAAATCTTATAGATATCTTAACATAATAAAGTGTTATTTCTTCAACTATTCATAAGCTTTATAACAACTTTAAACTAAATAAAATAGGATAATATTTGTAAAAGGCCAACAATGCACAGTGTTAGATTAAGGCTAAATTGCCTAGACAAAATTGAATATCTCAGCAAATACACAAGCAAGAGGTTTGAATTTTGGTACAAGGCGTTACTAGATCAATATACACGATTGGTAAAAACGTGATCGAAAGTGGACAACTGCTGTGCCCACCTATCATATAAATATAGAACTGTTTATCGAAGGAAACAAATCGCGAGTACCATAAAACATAACCGCGCATTGAAAAAAAATAAAAAAGTATTTATAAAATTGCAAAGACAACTGCTGTTAACTTTTTTTACATCAAAAATTGAATATTTTCAGATATTTATTTAAAAAAAATTTAAAAAGGATAGTACGTATTTATTTAGCATATAAAGAAATAGATTACAAAAAAATCGACCAGGCGGTCAAGGCTTTTAGGTATGAGGCAGATTGCAGATTTTTAGAAAATATGTAAATATTTGCAGATAGTAAACTAATAACCTTAAAGTAGACCCTTCAACAGTTCTTCTTGAACTAATTTGGTGCTGGAACGAAGTGGACCCAAAAAAGTACTATCTTTGGACTTTTTTTAAATTAAACGTGGGACTGATATTTTTAAGTAAAGGATGCTAAAATAATTTTAGCCTTCTAGAAACAAAACAAATTTATGAATATTTCACTTGGGCAAGCTAGACGTCAAAATAAAAGAAAGAAATCATAAAAAAGATGGTTGCAGTACCAGGTTACACGTGTTTAAAAATGAGTAATATTTTGTAAGTATTTTTGCTAAAAGAAATTACAGAGGTTAGCATGCCTCTGTATAACAGGGGCTATTAGGACGTGTCCTACGGCGGCTATGGAACTCCCCATTGAACTCACACCTCTGACGATTGTGATAGAGACTGCTGCCAGGCAAAAAGTAACCAGCATAGCGGCCAATGGGAGAAATCATCCCTGTCAAGGCTATTTCCCCTACTTGCACAACCCTCTGATGTGATGAATAAAGTGTATGACTTCGATAAGAGGTTTGAAACTATTCTGGCCAATAGAAGTGTATGGGGGGGAAATGGCACCCCGATATTCCTTTGGAGCTGGCACCATCAGGTGGCACACTGATGGCTCCAGAACGCCGGCAGGCTCTGCTTTGGGAGTCGTAGAACCAAGGACTAACATCCATGAGTCCTTGGGTAAATCTCCTACCATTTTTCAATCGGAAGCTTATGAAATTGAAAGATGCTCGTAATTCAATCTTGACAGGGGTTACCGAGGGTGAGAAATTGCCATCTGCTCGGATAATCAGGCTGCCATCAAAGCACTCAGCTCATATGAGTTTACCTCTAAGTTAGCTTGGGAATACCGCATTAAGCTAAATCAGCTAAGCAGCATGAATAAGGTCACACTCTGCTGGGTTTCTGGATACGCCGGGGTGGTAGGAAACAAATATGCTGATATAAAAAGGCAGAAGGGGGGCTAGTACACCCATGGTCGGACCAGAACTGTTTTGCGGCCTTGGATTGGACAAAATCGGGGAAGATATATCGACGGAGATCAAGAGTACTAGGGAATACCTCTGGCTCAATCTCCTTGGATTGAGGCATGCAAAGCTAATGATTGGAACGTAAAATCAAAATCGTTACAAATCTCTTATGTCCCTGAGTAAAAACAATCGAAGAATGCTCGCAGACCATTGCAGACTGAGAAAACACCTCAAAAGACTTGGCATTGCGAGTAACAGCCTGTGCAGATTCTGTGATTACGTCGATGAAGCTCTAGAGCATATTCTGAAGAACTGTGAAGCGCTGTGGCAAGCACCTATTGGAGAACTGGGTACTGCCAACACTAGACCCCCTGACAATCTTGAGATTCCTCAGGAGAGTAGGTCTAGATGAGGTGCTCTAGCACCTGCCAAGGTGTACAATAGATCTACTTCGGTCGCAGTGTCCTGAGTTTTTCGTTTATCTTGATTCAGTCATTCAAATTCATTAAAATTGAATAAACTTTTTACACATTTCTACTCAATAGAATGTTCTCTTTGATATTCAATTACTATATACACTAAAAGTTGTACTAAAAAAACAACTTTTGTCTAACTAACTTAGGAAAATCTCACACTGTGCAATGATTTCAATGCCCGAAGTAGTCAACTGTGGTACCCTGCAGCCCACCGTGTGTTTCAACAGTGTGATCCAAATTTAGTTATTTTTAAAGTTTATGTCCTCTTCTATGATTGGAAGATATGGGCATCGTTTTGGTAATCGGATCTCAAGAATCAAAGTTACAGAGTTATTTCCCTTTTTTCAATTGGTACCTTTGTTAAACATTTCGTAGCACATCAATATAAATTCTCAAGTTTTCAATATAAATTCTCAAATCTTCAACAAATTTGCAAAGCTCACTTCTTCACCGCGATACGAAATATCTGCCCTGATCCTTATATATACTTTTAATTATAATTTCTCTCACATTAGTTAAAATTACTAGTACTGAAATTGTTCATCCAATGAGATATTAATTCTTTAGTATCTTCTAAAACAAATGTCTAGTAGAATTATATTTTTTAAAGAACACCTAGAAAGCTATCTTTTACAAAAGAACTTGAAAAGTTATTATTTACAAAAGACTTTTGGTAAAAATTTATATTAAAACTTCGCTTTCTGTAGCAAAATATTTCTTTAAATATTTCTAAAATCTTAAAACATCCAACTGTAGCGTACAAATATTGTGTGTACTAAAATACTGGTAAGCAGAAAACAATTTGAATGCTATGCATTGCTAAGAGCTATTATTTCATTTTAAATATCTCAACTGCAAATATATAACGCCACTACTACTGACAGCACTGATACATCGGTACGAGGGTACGTAAAATAAACATTGAAGTATTTAAAGACACAAATACCGCAAACAAATAAATACCAATAACAACCTCCTGTGCAGATTTGAGATTCTCCTTTCTGCTTTCGCTGTGGCTTGTAATACATACAATAAAGCCTGGTACACATTGTGGTGGTTTAATTGCTTAAAGAAAGTTTTTCTTAAACATTTTCCGTATTATTGTGTTCGCTTTAACAACCTCTAATAATTGACAAACCATAAATCAATAAATACATGCTTTAAGAAGTTTCTTTAAAGAGTCTATTCTTTAGCCATTACTTTTTACATTGTAGCTTTAGTCGTTTGTTGTTTCATTTTAAAAGTTAAAACAAATCGAGATATTAATTAAATATTTTTTTTTACAGATTCTTAAGATTAAAAACGTTTTATATCAAAGGTAAGATAATTTTATTTATTTTTCTAAATAATATTCGTATAAGTATTTTCTTTAAGATTGACTTTGTTTAATTAAAACTTATTTTATTAACTACCAAATTTTTCTGAACTAATGGGCATATTGATCAAATACATAAATGGCTTGTTTCCAAGAACCGCCCACTCAAGCTTTTCAAAATATTTAAATATGTATTTATTTCAATGAAAAAATACTCAAGGAATTCAGTGGCACATTTCATTATTTTGAAGAACCTAGATAAATGATAGTATATTGCTATTTAACAAACAATTTACCAGCTATCACAATCGCAAGGAAAGTTATTATTTTTCTTAGTCCTCCGGTATGTGCTCTGAAGAAAACTACCCATGTAACACAATAAGTTTTCTTATATATATATATATATATAATTGGTTATTGCTAAAAACCCAGGTTTTTCGAAATTCAAAATAGACCAAACAGAAGTCCAAGTCAAGCGGGTGGCCTCAATATAATGTACAGTATAATGAGGACACATTAGGCTAATTTTGGTACAAAAACAAAATAAACATGTCGAAGTTAGAAAAATTTTAATTTCCGCTTTTAAATATGACAAACAAATTTATAAATTAAATATTTTTTTGTTTTGAAAGATCAGATGATTTCCTATAAGAATCACTAATTTTAATTTTTATGTTTGATTTTTTTTTTTGTAGTTCGAAACAATAATAAAAAAAATGTCCAAAACGGCAACACTTTCGCATCCCATAACTCAACAAATAAATGATGAAACAGAATAAGCCTTCAACTTCAGGCAAAAAACGCTGCCAAATAAGCAGGCAGTAGCTTCAAAATGTTCTCATATTATTGTTTATTTTCTCTTGTTTTTATTTTTCGTATGAAAAATATTTGAAGTTTTATTCAAACACGGCAAAATTGTTGAGAGAATGATTGGCTAAAAACCTTAGCATGAGAAAAAACATTCTCAAAATAAAGTAGATTCTATCCTATAACTGCTTTTTACGGCGTATGATTAATGTCAATTTGTATGGAAAAACTCGTCTAGCCCCAGTTCTGTTTCATCATTAAACATCATAAAAAAATTGCAGACACATTTATAACTACTAGAACTATAGTAATGCAAATATCAAGAAATTTCGGCAAAAAAGTTTTTTTGGGTTGTCCGCTTCAAAAATAATGTCCCATGTATAGAGAACCTGTCAAGAACTAGCAACGGGTTGAGTTCTGGAACTTTATATTATATAGACCTATCGCTTTTATATGGCGTTATCATTGGAGAGGGTTAATCGTCAATTGTTTCTGATGTTGACATAATTTTTCTGCTGCTCCAATTAAGTGATGTGTTATTTTCACTACTCACGACTCGGGAAAATATTGTACCACTCAGAAATTAATATAAAATTGTTGGCATGCTGACTTTACTCTTGGCGACTTGGAGCTTTAAGCATCCTAAATTTTCTAAATCAAAAGTTTACGCCAGGTATCTTAATTATTCTTTATCCCTTTTAGGTGAGGCATATCTTCATTCGGAAAGCAGACCAGTCATCGAATAATTTTTTCTGAAGTCACTGAGAAGGACTGTGGACTATATCGTTGAGCATTAGCTCCCAAGCTGATTTCACCATACATTCATGCGTACATAAGCATATGAGGTTACTAGAGAAATATTACTTCGAGCCAGCATTTATCAACATTACCCCAGGTGCGATAGTGGTAGTTTTATAAGATCCGCGGGTCAGAATATCCGCTTTATACTCGTAAATACCGGAATTGTGCAGGGGATATTATTTTAATCGGTCCTAAGGAGCCTGGCAGTACATCGTGTACTCTTAAGCATACAATACCGTAAATGAAATATAGTAAGTTATAGGATGATTTGCAGTATGAGCGAAATACCTCTCTACAAGGGCTTCCCACTCAATCAAAGCTTTTAACAACAACGTGATAAATAAGATAAACTGTGAGAAATAGTTTTGTTTAATTTAGTACTCCTGTGTCATATTTCGTATATTCAATGTGATACAGAACTTTCGATCACAGACCCAAAATCTTTATTAATAATTTGGGTAGTATAGTGTAATATATCCCAATCACTATAACTGCTGTTTGTTATATAACAACGCAAACTTTTTTCAAATATAAACATGGTGGCTTCTCTTTAGTGGATCACATTTTAAACTGCATCGTGAATATTTTTTTTCCGGTTATATTTATTTATAGTATCTTCAATAAAATTGAAATACAATAAGTAATCTAATTTTAACTCTAAAAATTTTTAATTTTTAAGTCCAGCCAATGCCAGACAAAAATATTTGTTTCAGCGGTTGGTTCTTTGGTTGTCTACGTCTCTCGTGTTCGGGTGAGAGCAAGAGTGCCCCTCCTTCTCAGCCGAGTGTGGCGACTAGGAGCTTTGAGCCTCCTAAATTCTCTGAATCCGACGTTGTAGTAAAAAGGACATCGAACATCAGAGCTTTACGCCAGGTATCTTAATTATTCTCTATTCCTTATTGGTGAGGCATATTTTCATTCGGAAAGCACACCGGTCATCGAATAATTTTTTCTGAAGTCACTGAGAAGGACTGTGGGCTACATCGTTTAACATTAGTCAACAAGCTGATTTTACCATACATTCATGCGTACATAAGCATAGAGAAATTTTATTTCGAGCCAGCTTTTATCAGCATTACCCCAGGTGCGATAGTGGTGGAGTTATAAAATCAGAATATCCGCTTTATACTCGTAAATAAGGGAATTGTACAGGGGATATTATTTTAATCGGTCCTAAGGAGCGTTGCAGTAAAACTTGTACTGTTAAGCATACAATACCGTAAATGAAATGCAGTAAGTTATAGGATGATTTGCAGTATGAGCAAACTTTTTTCAAATATAAAAATGCTGGCCTCTCTTTAGTGGATGGATCACATTTTAAACTGCATGGTAAATATGTTAAAATTTAATGTATTCTAAATTGATTTAAATCAATGGCGAATTATGGTGCTTTAGTATTCTTAATAGATTACTTAATAAAATAATTTAGTAGTTGCCACTACTGACTTTGAGTCAGACCTGTAAGAAATTGTAATCAATTGTGATTGCAATCAAAGTGATTTCATCCAAATTGATTTAATACTTTGATTTAAAATAATTTCAGATTTCGAAATGAAATTTTTTTAAGAATTGCAATCTTTTGTGATTGCAATCATTTTAAAATCATTTGTTCTAAATCATTGAATGCAATCAATTTAATTGTAATCAATTTGATTGCAATTAAATTTTTGTTGAAATCATGCGATTTCAATCAATTCCCCTAAAATCACAACTATAGTGAAAGTCCAAGAAAATAATATAAAAAAACGTAGCAAAGCGTGTTTGTTAGCAATTTTATGAATTCGTTTTTATTATCAGAGACTTATTTCTAAGCGAACGAGTTTCATTTGAAGAGAACAATGATTTTGATTATGATTTAATTTTTATTGCAATTACTGGATTTGATTGCAATCAATTAATGCAACAATTGATTTCAGAAAATTGAATCAATCATATTTGTCATATTGGCTTCATGATTTCAAAATTAAAATCATGCAATAAATTTACTATTTTGAATTCAATCAAAAAATTAGCAATGATTAACTTGATGTGATTGCTATTAAATCGATTGCAATCTTTAACAGCCCTGCTTTGAGTGATGTTTTTTAGTATTTCTCCATTCACATTTAAGAAATGGACAACTATTAAGAAATAATACTGTATAACAAAAACATCTGAGATTCATTTTAGAGGGAGTTAAATTCCTCCCATATTGCTCATATGTAGCTATTCCGACTTGGCATTAGAAATCTTGTAAGGCTTACATTTAAGATATTTTTTGATACCGCATACACATAATAAACTAATTTTTCACTTCTAATTTTTCTAATCACTTCAAATTCCCTGAATCAAATGTAAATTTGTTCAATTTAAGTCCTATAAAGAAATTTGTAAATTCAAATGCAAAAATTTGTAATAATTTGATTGAAAAAAAGTTCTGATTTTTTCAATAAACAAATTGTTTCAATCAAAAAATGTTTTAGAGAAATAAAAAAAATAAATCAAAGACTTTCATAATTTTATCAGGTTGCCAACATTGGCGGTAAGTAAATGAAATGAAATAATAAGTCAAACAAAATTTTTTATCAAACTAAATAGAGACAATAATAAAGATTTAAAATCAGTTTCAAAAACATGTTTGTTTAAAAAAAAGCTATCATAATTTTTTCTGTTTATATAGGGTGAAATTTCTGCCTCTCTGAAACTATCATCCAAATTTTAATAAAATTTAAAACTTATACTATATGTAGATCTGAGCCTAGAAGGACATACATGCTATAAATATTTTCAAAAATAGGAGCACGAGGGTGTAGAGGGCAATGTCTGTCCCTCCGAAAATATCTATCCGTTTTTGACGAAAATAAAACACTGATAGATCTGAGTCTAATAGGACACATAGGCTATATATGTGTTTTTGTTTTCAAAAATAGGATCACAAGGGAGAGGGGGAGGTACAGGGCAATTTCTGCCTCTGTGAAACTATCTATCTGATTTTAGCGAAATTCAAAGTATAGATAGACTTGGGTCTAAAAAGACATTTCTGCCTCTCCTAAACTATCTAACTAATTTTAACAAAACTTAAAATATAGATACATATTAGTCTAGACGGACACAAAGGATATATATTTCTCCAAAAATAGGACCACGATAGAGTGGAGGCTTCAGCGAAGTAGCCTCGTTAAAAATATTTAGCCGATTATGAATATTAAAACATAAACAGAAACCAACCTACGGTAGGCTAGAAGGATAGATAGGCTACATATATTTGCAAAACTTCAATTTCTGCCTCTCCGAAACTATCCAACTAGTTTTAATGAAATTTAAAACATAGATAGATGCCAATTTAGGTAAGTTTTCAAAACTATTTCTACAAGGGACTAGAGGGCATTTTCTACTTTTAAGAAACCATCAAACCAATTTCAATGAAATTCACAACATACATAAATCCCAGGCGTATTAACCATAGAAAAACATAGAAGCCTGACTGGCCGCAAATAGCTGTCAGAAACCTAAGTCGGTTGTCAAAAAAACCTAAGTCTAAGAATGTATTAGTAGAACATTTTGTATAAGTATTGGTTTAAATAAAAATTTCCCCACAGCACCAAACCATACTTAGTTGTACAAAAAGTATTTTACAAAATTTATATATTTTAAACATGAATTTTTAGTTATTATATACATACAATTGATTTTGCATTAATTAATGAAAATATGAATGTAGAATAATTTTTAATACATATGAGCTCAAAAAATGTTGATATGCTAAAAAAATTTTTTCCGATTTTTCTATTTGGTATTAAAAATATTTATCTCAAATAGTAACAAAAATGCAATACTGTTGAATAAAAAAAGAGGGTTGAAAACTTTGATAAATTTCAACACACAATTGTCAACATAATTAAAAAATTATTTTATTGTTACAGAAAGAAGAAACATAAAATTTATCACAAAACAAATGAAAAAAAAAAAATAAAATAAAAAAGTGTTTGTGTGCAGCGTGACCATTTTGCGACTAAAGTGGCAATTTGCCACTTTTTCAACTGCCTTGCCACTTTTAGTGCCCCTTTTTTAAAATGACCTAAATATGCCATCTTTTGTAATACTATGCCCCTTTTTGGCCCTTTGTATGAAATGATGCTTCTTGTTTTAATATAAGCTTTTTACGGCACGAAACTGGTTTTATAAAAAAAAAATTTTTCAAGACAAAAATTTGTTTTTGAGTCTATCATGTAAAGTCTTATGACAAAAACTATTTTGAAATAGTTTAAGAGTTTAGATCTATAGATATTCATTATTGTATTAAAATTATTAAAAATAACACCCTGATTCACTAACACGAACAAGAACGTCTTGTTAAAAATTTTTTATGAAAATCACGCAGCTTTAAATATTTTTTTTAAATTATTTTCATGCAAATTTTGGTGCCATGTCACAATATCCAGTGACATAATGTCCAAAGACATTATGTCACTGCTAAAAATGGCATAACATCCATGGACATTGTGACACTTTTAATAGTGCCATGTACTTTATGACATTATTATGACACTTTAAAATGTGTCATAATGTCCACACTTTTAAAAATGAAAACAAATTCAAATATATGTACATGTTTTTGACTATTCACTTTTTACTTCTGCAATCGGTGACAAGTAATAAAAGATCAATTGACGTTATTGCATTTTAAAAAGTGAAATAAAATCAAGAACAATTTGCAAATATCGTCAACAATGCTTAAAATATGTCCAATCGACATCGTCGATTCAAAGAAGTATTTGGAAATGAATTAAAATTGTTAAGAAATTTTATTTTACTACAAAATATTCTTTCCGTAGCTCGCCTTCGGCCGGGCTCAAGTATTTTTTCTTCTTGGTATATTGAAAACCGGCCTTCGGGCGGTCTTAACGATTTTCTCCTCTCAGTATACTCAGCGGCTTCGCCGACCGAAGGCCGGCTATGCAAAACTCTTTACTCACCGAAACTGCTTTTCGATATACTTTACTCATGTGCTGTTTCCATATGCAAAAAAGCGACTTGAGTAAAAAATTTTTTATGCAAATTGCAAAAAAAAAGTGAGTGCCTTTCACATAAATTTTATACAAACAAGGCTTGTTTGCATTGTTTGTCTAAAATTTATATAAAAAGCAGTCAGTTTTTTGAACGAAAAAACATCAAAATTGATTCATTTTATTTCAAAAGCATTATATGTCCTAGAAATTCATTAAATATTAGAATATGGTTCAATTATTCCCTTTTCAAAAAAGATGCCCCTTTTTTTGGAAGAATCCCCTTTTTGGTGCCACTTTTTTCTTCAAAATTCCCTTTTTGTGCCACTTTTTAAAATTTTTTAACGGTCACCCTGTTTGTGTGTGCAAAAGAGATAAATTTTACCGTGCTTTCAAGCGCAAAAATTACGCTCTGTGATGTGTGTTGAATTGCTTCTCTCAATTTTGGTGAATACACAAGACCTATACGCAGTGATGCCAACTTAGCTATTTTCGAGCTAGATTTAGCTCTATTTGATTACTTCTAACTCGTAATTTTTCCCTTCAGCTCTTTTTTAGAAAAAAGAGCTAACACGGCTCTTTTCAATAACGTAAACGGCACGTTTGGCACTTTTTGCAACTTTCATTAAATTTTTCCGTTTTTACCCTCTTGGTTCGTCTTTTCGTTATTTACGTAGATAATATTGGTACCAAGAATGCGAACTTAGCCCTTTTCGGGCTAGATTTATCCACTTTTTAGTCACTCAAAACACGAAAAAAATTTCTAGACCCAAACAAAATAACGCGCAAATTTAGCACTTTTAACAATTATCTTTTAGCCGCTTTTTACTTTTTGATCAATATGGGTACATTTTTCGTTTTGGCAACTATTTCTTCCTTTATTCTAGCAATAGCGACTTCTGAATTAACATCCTAACATCATTTTACTCATTTTCTTTTGTTAGTTTGCTGTGCCAGTAATAAAAAGAAGAGTGTATAATAATCTTCTATTTCTTTAAAGATTGGTTGCGATTTTAAGTTAGTTCCAAAATTTAAACGTGTTTTATAAGTAAACCCTTTTTGCGCTTTTTCGAAAAAATTTGACTGGATATTGCTTTATACGTGTCTTTTTTCCATTTAGCCCTTTTTAGCTCCTTTTACAAAAATTTTTGCGCGTTTTTGGTTCCAAAAGTTGGCATCACTGCCTATACGTGTAAGAGAGTTGTAAATTTTTTATAGACAGGCCGAGAGTTGGAAATCTACGTATTTATCTATGGTATTAACCTTACAAGGTGACAGCGCTAGAGCAACAAATAAAACAAACAATAGTCCGTTTTTTTTTGTCTGACGCTTTCAAACTCTATATGAAATATGAAGAAAATGTTAAAAAATTTAGCCAGCAATTTTTGTGTATGGGTTTTGACAGTCTCTTCCAGGCGATGCCACCTGGTTGAATACACCTTGCATAGATCCCTATTACGGTAGAGTGGGGATAGGGGCAGTTTCTGTCTCACCGAACCTAAAAAAACAATCTTAATAAAATTTAAAATTAGATAGATAGATTCCTATTTATAAGAGCACGCACATAAGCTATTAATTTCTTCAAAGCCAAGAATAGTAGGTGGGCCATTTCTGCTTCTCCAAAACTATTAAACCAATTTTAATGAAATATAAAACATAATAGATCCCTATTTAGATGGGCGCATAAGCTATCGACTTGTTCTCAAAACTATAATAAAGAGGTAGTAAGATGACAATTTCTGCCTCTACTAAACTCTCAAACCGATTTTAATGAAATTCGATACATAGATCCATATTAAGCTATCCATCTCTCAAAACTAGGGTTTCTTCCTCTCCGTAACTATCCTACCCATTTGGATGAAATATAAATCATCGATAAATCCTTATTAAAAATAGGAAAATTTTTTGCCTCTCCGAAAGTATAAAATCGATTTTAAATAAATATGTTGTGTCCAAGTTCAATTGAGGCTGCTGTTGGCTGAGTAGTTAACGCGTTTGACTACAAGCCCTGAGGTCTTGAGTTCAAGACTACTTTCAGGCAAGCCAACTCATGCACTTTTCTCATGTGCATTGGTGTGTTAATGTGTTGGCTGCTGTTGGACTGTTAAAGTGATGAAGGCATAGCACTAATCACTTTGGCAGCACCGGCAGCGATTAATACTAACATATCCTAATGCACTTTACAGCACCCTCCTTCGTCGGTATTGTAGCAAAACCGCAGTAAAAGAACTAATAAAGTGGCTACACAACTTAAACAACACGCTGCCTCTACTTGACACCAGAAAGGCTTGCAACACTGCTCTGCAAAAAACGCGCATTAGCAGGGTTGTAAATGAATTAAGCTTTCTATCTCTCTCCCATTTCACCACCTGTTCTCTCTACTTTATCGCTTTCCCAAAGAAGGTAAGACATTAATTAATTAACTGGTAGGCATTAATTGCCTGATTGTGTTACTTCTCTTTAAAAAAAAGTTTACTTGGACAAACACAAAATTATAACGACATTTGTTACGTTCTCAGTATATGCAATTGAAGTATCCAGCCATGTACCTATATCGTAAGTTGTAAGTTACGATGTTAACACTAAATTAAATTGGTCGCGGTAAAAGCCGAAGTCATATCAAGAAAGATGAACATATAGCTCACTAAACTTTGAACTTGCAAGCAATTCAGATCGCATCCGTAGAAAAATCTAGGCTAAGCCAAAAATTTAAATTACAACAATTCTAAAACTAAAACCTACACTAGTTAAATTTAAATTAAAATCATTTACAAGAATTAAAAATACATATTAAAAAAATTTTTACTAAAACATTTTAGCTAAAATATCAATTTAAAAAAATAATTTTAATTCAAGGAATTGTAACTAAAAATTGTTCCTACAAATTTTAAATATTCAACGAATGAGCGCAAATAAAAACCTGGATTTTTATACACATTGAAGAAAAGCATACATGTCTTAACTTTATCCTCAAGGAATACTCTATGTCTAGTAAGTACCCATTTATCATACTCAGATAAAAGAACTAAGAACTAATTCTCTTTCTTCTTTTATCCTCTTAACGCCAACAATTCTAACCATTCCTCGAACGGTTAAAATTGAAATTTCCTTTAAGGTTGGCCCTCCCAACTATCTGGAAATTATATTATTCATAGGTCGCTGGCTCATATCCGGCTCGAAGGACCAGATAGAAGGGAGGAAAAAGACATTGTGATACACGACGGCCAACCTGAAAGGAAATTCTAATTTTAACCATTCGAGGAATGTCTAGAATTGTTCTGGTTAAGAGGATAAAAGAAGAAAGGGAATTAGTTCTTAGTTCTTTTATCTGAGTATGATAAATGGGTGCTTACGAGATATAGAGTTTTCCTTGAGAACAAAGTTAAGATATGTATGCTTTTCTTCAATGTGTATAAAAATCCAGGTTTTTATTTTTGCTATTCGTTGAATATTTATAATTTGTAGGAGCAAATTTTTAGTTAAAAATTTTTTGATTAAATTTTTTTGTGATATTTTAGTTACAATTTCTTAGTAAAAATTTTTTTTAATATGTATTTTCAATTCTTTTAAATGATTTTAATCTAAATTCAATTAGTGTAGGTGTTAGTTGTAGAATTGTTGTAATTTAAATTATAGGTTTAGCCTATATTTTTCTACGTATGCGATCTGAATTGCTTGCAAGTTCAAAGATTAGTGAGTTATATGCTAATTTTTGTTGTTATGACTTCGGGTTTTCAAACCGAAACGATCAAGAAAAAAAGGTGGCTTTTACCGCGACCAATTTAGTTTAGTGTTAACAACGAACTTACAACTTACGACATATGTACATGGCTGGATACTTCAATTGCATATACTTAGAATGTAACAAATATCGTTATAGTTTTGTGTTTGTCCAAGTGAACTTGGACATGATACTTACTTTTTTCCATAGGAGTTTTTCCCCAAGAAAACTGTAATTATTAATAGGAGGAATGGGAAGAGTGTAGATTTTATTTACAATAGGGAAACAAAGAATAGGGAATAAATTCCCGGGGACTTGTTATTCATAATTAGGCTGATTGTATTTATTCTTTTAGTATTTTATTTTTAATATTTTTATCTATTTTAATTAAACATAAATACACGCTAAGTATACCCAAATGTCAGAGCTTAATGATAACATTTTAACTTAGAACAAACTTATTTTCTGCATTAAATATAATTATGTACATCACTAGTCTGCAACATTAATTTACTTGTATTCATATCAGAATTTTTATAGACATAGAAAAAAGTAACCAATTAACTATTAAATTTTCTTTCGAAATCATTTAACGAGCAAATAAATCTGACATATCTCCTACAATGTAAATGATATGGCATTAAATATATAATGAATGAGAATAAAAAATAAAGAAACCCATAATAAAAACAAAAGACTTAAGCAACAAGCTTAGTTTTTGCGAAAATCGCTGAAAAACTTATTGTAATAAATGCTGCATAATAGTCGTTCATTTTATTCATTTGAAACTATTAAAATTCTTGATAATTTGTTAGAAATATAAACGAAAAACGTATCTACATACATACTATACTTGTATAGGTATATTAAATTTGTAGTTATTAAATTTAAAGCAAACCATTGTAACTTCATAGCGGGAAGTTGTGTTGAAAAAAAAAACAGTTTCAGATTTAAAGACATAAAAAAACTTTCCATGCTTGTCAGACGAAACTTCCAACAATATTCAAATGACATTAAAATCAAAGAGAGAAAAAAATCTAATTGACTTTGCATACGCACGCACACATACATACATACATACATATGTATATACACATACCTATTTAAATTAAGAGCTATAATTTTAATAATCATCAATCACTGTACAATGTAGCATACATGCAACCAATCCGAAAAAAAACAAATTCAGCAAATTGTCGCAATTTTTGTTAAGTTCTGTAACCACATTCTTGCTTCTCTGATGGAGATTTTCACATATGAAAAATCATGGTATTTACCCACATACAGATATCATGGCAATAAAACGGCAGCAACAAAACATAGAATAATTCAAATACACAAACACACACACACACACACACACAAAAATATGCCAAGAACTAATGATGTAATAATGCCGCATGTACATACTTTATATTGTTGCAGTAACAAGCATTTGCGAAAAAAATTATTGTGTTTTTTTTGTTGTTTGCTCATAAAAAAAGTTATATTCTTACCCGTCTGTCTGATGAACATTTGAAAATAAAAAAAATAGATAAAAACTAGCCAATTTTGTTACGTAGTTTTTTCTTTTTTCTTTTTGATGTTGATGTTGTTGTAAGTAGTATGCTGCATAAATAACGGTAGATTTATGGTATAAGTGCCATAAAAGAAACTTTAAATTCAGAGATGGTGGCGGTGAAGGTTGTAAGTATGTTGCTGTAGTTGTGTCAGTGACGACGGCATTAGTGTGATTCTTCTTCAAACAAATGGCAAATTGAAAATTACTAGATTCTCCAAGACAAACTTTGCTTAGAGACAGCGGTAGACAACTTTGGAAAACCTTAGGAAAGAAGCAACAAAAGGCGGAAGCTAACTACATTTAACATATATGCCACATAAAATCACAAACACTTATACACTCATACACACGTTGTTATTAAAAGAACCTTTAGTTAAAATAATATTTACCTTGCAGCTTGTGCAATTTTTTCTTTGCTTTTTCGCATGCATTGCTATTACTGCTGCCATCACTGTAGTTGAAGCTGTTTACTTTAATGATAATGATGCCTTGTTGCTTTTTTTTCTGTTGTTCTTTATCACAACATCGCCTTCGTCATAGAATGTACTCGTAGTCAAAGTCATAGTACCAGTCATAGTTTTAGCAACTGTAAATATAAAAAAAGCACACAGAAACATATTCAAAGCACACTTTGCATAATAAACGTTTCAATTTCAATCAAATTAAGATTTTGTACAAGTTGTAATAAATTCTATTTAATCGCAAAAAAAAACAACGTTAAAGAAAATGATGCGTAATTATTTTACAGAATTTTTTATACTGTAGTCATCGTGAAAATCGTTTTATGCAAATTTACTTTTAACATAAATACAATTAGTAATATTGCAGGAATAATTTTAATCTTAAACGTTTTACTGGAAATCTGTTTAAAACTTTTTTATTATTGTCGGTAAATATGGCCTTTTTTTAAGTAGAGCTAATAATTTAAGAGACCGTGGCCGGCAGACTTGCGGTATTTTCCAAAAGCCTATATTTGCTGCATATAATACACGAAATGGGGACTAATTTTTTCCGCTATACTAATTGATTGCGTTGGACTTATAGAAAACCTTCGCTACAATCAACCACAACAGTTTACTTAAAATATAAAAACTTCAAAAGTGTGAAATTAATTTTAAAGAAATTGAAAATTTGTTTTTTAATATTTATTGAATAAAAAATAAATATTTTTTTCAAAAAAGGATACGTTGGTATGTACTTAAGTATGTAAATACTTACATAGGTACATAAGTATGTATGTTTGCATCTATTTATGTATTTATGTGGCATTATGATGATTATCAAAAATTAATATTTCATTGTAGCGAAATAGGAGCTAAGAATATACATTGTAAGAAATCTAATGATAACTGTCTTGGAAGGCCTGAAAAGAGCTGCAACTAAAATGTTGAACTTGCAAATGCAAGCACGATTAAACAAGGTACGCCCACTTCTGCAACAAAATATTGTTCTCAATATGTCAAACATACAGGAATACATACATACATATATGTTTTATCTGAAAATAAATGCGCCTCCCCGCTCAAGCAAATGATAAAACAATAAAAGTGGCACTCTATTTTCAAATGCGCCAGACCAGCATGCGGCACAAATTTTTGCGTTGTTCGTTAGAAACCAAGGCAGATTTATATATTTAAATCTACCTTGGTCAGAAACCATCAAGCCACGGATCGTGTGTATTGAATATGACAAAATTCTTGCGTCTTTTCTGTGCGTCGCACACGCTCACATAATCTGAAATGCCCCACAAATATTTGCGGCAAACGCGTACGGCGGAAATATTTACAGATGTGGACATTGTTATCTCTTGATTCATCGTGCATGTATTTTACAATAAATGTCATAAAAAAATCAATATTGTCGTCGCCTTTAGTATCCAAACACTGAAAATGGAATATTCTGCAGTGAATACAGACAGATCATGTAGAGGTAAATGTCGTAGTAATGCCAGCTTGATCAGTTGATATGGACTGCTGTTCCACAGCATTTTCAAATTAGTCAAGACATCACGAAATGTTTTTTGTTGTGTTTGTTGGCTTTTATTTTATTTTATTTTGAATTTAAAAAATAAAATTTTTTAGAAGCAAAAAAATTCCAACAATATAAAAAATTGGATTTTTAAAACTAGGATGGTAGCTTGATTTTTTATTGAAACGTCAGATCTCCTTTATTGTCAAATGGCAATATATCAGAAAAAAAGAGAAAGTGGAACTACCTTATGTACTTATACCATGGGGCATAGTATTGAAATTTTATCTATTTTCAGATTCAAATACATGGAGCTTGAAACTGTGCGTTACTGAGACATCAAATCATATACATATTGTATAATTTAACATTACATATAATTTTTATACATATGTTTGTATGTACCTATAATAGTTTCTATTTATTGTAATACCTGTCATAAGTATTTGCATATGTATACGCATAAATACATTATTGTTTTAAATGCAATTTATAGAAATTTTTGAATTAAGCATAAAATATAATAAATTTTTAAATTAAGGATAAAATATAATAAATAAATTAAATGAGAAATCGTTCATTTTCACTCAATTGGGCAACCCAATTGCACCCAAATCAGTATCTTATCGGGATTGCCCCGGTGGGAAACTTATAAGGTTTGCCCCATCGGGTCCCAAATACGTTTCTGCGTTACATTCCAACTCGGAAACCAATTGGACAACCCAGTTGGTTCCCCATTAGTTGCTCATGATAATTTCTAGTCGGGCATTGAATGAACGTGTAAATTACACCTCAGACCTTACACATGCATGGATGATAAGTAATTTCTTACATGATAATATGAATAAAACTAAGGCCTTGTGTTTCGACCTTCAGAATTAGTCTCTTTTTAAGCTAATATATACAATACCAATATTGAACTACCCGACTAGAAATTTTCACGCAAACACATTTATGATCTAACTGGGATCCCAATTCTGATGTAACGCAGAAACGTATTTGGGACCTGATTGGTTTCCTGTGGGGAAATATCAAAATCTTGCAAAAACTGGCTCAAATCGGAAAAATATCAAACTCTAATATTGAATTGAAATTGCTGAAGCTATCCAAGGGACAAAATATTGTAACAATCACCTCTATTGAAGATGAGCAAATGATATGATTAAACATTTTTGCTAGATCTTCCCAACAAGTTCCCAATAGTTTCCCACTTGGGAAGAACTTATGTTAAGTCACTAATTTGCAGATGGGCTATCCCAACAAGTTCCCAATCATATCCCAAACGGGATAACCCTTTTGGGTTTGCCACATATATTCCCAATCGGGCCCCAATATGAGTATTGGGAAAATTTCTAGTCGGGTAGTTGTTAATATGCGTTGTTGGGCGTATTTTGAATGAAAAATTTTGTGTTGTGAAACATATTAACTCCGTAAAATTCAAGGTATACTTTATGTTAAGTAGGGTGTAGAACCTGGGATGCTATCTTCCATCTGGTATTAAACTTATGGTTGCCAAATCCTTACTTCTTTCAATTGTTAACTATGGCATTGAAGCTTACTCATCTAATAACCGTACGAATCTAAAGGAAGTTATTAAAATAGTTCACAGAATAGTAAGATATATTTTTAACTTAAGAAAACGTGATCATGTTTCTTCTTATGTTGAGACATTTCTAGGCTTATCCTTCACTAAACATATTAATTTGAGACTTATCGTAGTATTTGATACAGTAGTATTTCTACGAGTAGAGCAGCAAAACAATCGATGGTACTATCAATAGTATCGATAGTTTTATTTTTAGTGGACTATCGATGTTTTTTCCCACTATCGATACTATCGAATAAAATTTAATCCATAAATTCTGACCGCAGCAGTTGTTTAAAAGGGAATACTGTCGATATATTATTATTAACAAAATTTATTGGATACTACTCCAGTTACTGTATATAACATTAGAGTCCAAAAGCGATCCCGTTATTCCCAAATTAACAGTCTTTAGGAAGTTGGCTACAATAGATTTATTACAATAGACTCATTTACCGCAAGTTTTTCTTATTTAACTTATGATAATTAGTGCTGAAGGTAAACAAAAGTTGTAAATGAAATAGCACTATCTAAGCTTATTTAAAAGTTTGTAGTGTGTATCTGTGCGTCTGTCTGCACCATCGTAGAGCCCAAACGGCTAGACCGATTTATTTGAAAGGCGACTTTCTCGAGAGAGTTCTTAGCTATGATTGAAGAAAATTGGTCCAGCCGTTTAGAAGTTAACATCTTTTTTCAGCTAGTATCCTCTTAAATCTGTGTGTCTGTGACAACGTACCTACCAAACGGCTTGGTCGATTTTAATTAGTTTTTTTGGGTCACTTGATCTTAAATCTTCGAAGCTACGTTTGAAGAAACAAGGTCAAGCCGTTTTGAAGTTATTATCCATTTTCTTTGATGGTTTTAAAATTTTATATTCAATGTTATTATTTGAAGAATATATCGTTACCTTAATATAGAAACGCCCCAACTCAATAGCTTTTCATATCGAGTATTTTCCCTATTTCGCTAGATGCATCTTTAGTCTATTGGAATATATAAAAAATTCGATTTGAGCAAAATAATGAGTTGAGGGTGCTGTTAACTGAATGGTTAACGCGTTTGACTACAAGCCTTGAGGTCTTGAGTTCAAGACTAGTTTCAAGCAAGCCAACAACATCATGAATTTTTCTGATGTGCATTGGTGTGTTATTGTGTTGGTTGTTGTTGAACTCAGCGATGCCATTTGTGAATATTTTTTACGATATGACAAAAAACGATATGACATACTGTGTTGTCATATCGTAATTTTCTTACGATATTACAACACTGCGATATGATACACGGTGTTGTCATATCGCAGTGTTGTCATATCGTAAGAAACTTACGATATGACAACACAGTATATCATATCGTTTTTTGTCATATCGTAAAAAATCTTCACAAATGACATCGCTGGTTGAACTGTTAAAGTGATGACGGCATATCACTGATCAATTTGGTAGTACCGGCAGCGATTAATACTGACATATCCTAATGCACTTCCCTGCACCCTCCTTCGTCGGTATTGTAATAAAATGGCTACATAGCTTAAAACAAATCGATGCCTCTACTTGACACCAGAAGGTCTTCAACACTGCTCTACAAAAAACGCGCAATAGCAGAGTTGTTCTCTCTACACTATCACTTTCCCAACGAAGGTAACACATTAATTAATTCACTGGTGGGCATTAATTGCCTGATTGTATTACTTCTCTTTAAAAACACCGTTTCTATGTTAAGGTAACAATATAAAACATTGTACGAGATTATAGAATCATAAACAATTATGGTATAAAAGAATTTCTAAATAAATTCCTATATAGGGTTAAAACCCTAGCATTCTTCTAAAAATTCGATACCATCGATATTATCGATAGTTTTCTAATGAGCTGTCGAAACTATCGAGTGGTGCGACTATCGATAGTTTTGCAGCTCTATATACGAGTACTTATTACATTCGTTACCCTTAGATTATACTGTACAACAGTCCGAAAATCCCGTGGGGTTTCATGACGTTTTTTATGTTTTCGAGTCCGCTGAATCCGAATCTGAAGTTTCGGGTCACGTCAGGTTTTTGTGCTACAGGCGGTTAATATACATGACCAACCCCATTACTTATTCAAGGGGAACATTTTTCCTTTAAGACCTATCCGTCAACCCCTCCTTAGGTGTGCTCCCATATCAAATATATGATTTTCGTGTAAGTTTTCTAAATAAAAATATAAGAAATATTCTATTTTTTTTCTTTTTGTAAACTTACACAAAAATCAATAAAATTTGTATTTTGGCGGATCCAAGGGATAGCTTTCAAAGGAAAAAATGTTCTTCTGGAAAAAATAATGGGGGTTCGTCACATATATTATACCTCTCCGACAGTAGTGGGTTAGGACTTGCCCCCTCTGTATCACAACAACCTGTCGTGACCCGAAATAATAACTTCAGATTCGGATTCAGCGATCTCGAAAGCATAAAAACCCGTCATGAAACCCTACGGAATTTTTAATTTTTTAAAAATTGTTGTTCAGTGTTATTATTAATACAATTTTTAAGGCTACTTATGGGCGTTCTTTTGTTGTCAGAATCTCTCGAATTTGGAATGTCCTCCCCAGCAACCTCAAGGTTTTGTCTAAATCAGTTTACCGTGAAAAAAAATAATAACAAAGAAAATAAAATAAAGAAAAGAATGATTAAGATTGATTAATTCATGTTCCTTGTTCTATTAGTTAAACTACTGTATTATAATAAAATGTTATTTCTACTTACATAATGTATATACTCTATATAATTATAATAAAAGCTAATTGTAATTACCTTGTACTTTATTGTATATTAATTTTTTTTAACATTTATCGATTTATGAAGGTGCTAGGAAATACTTCGGCTACGATTGTTTTTATTGTTATTGCTTACACAATTTTCATAGAAATGATCGAGTTATCATAAAGAAACGCTTGTAACTTTTGAATCTGTTTAATCCCATCTTGAAAATTTTACACAATAAAAACATGTTAGTTGGCTAGATTGTGTAAAAAAACTAAAGAAAATTAAAATACCACTTTATAGGATAATTATGGATAAAAGATACTTTGGCATTTTAAAGGCACTTGTAGCAGGAAGCTAGGTCCTTTTTAAACAGTACTCGTTAATAGGAAACTGAAACCTTTCGAATAACACGTTCTATAAAATAGATGAAGAGTTCTATAAAATAGAAGTCATAAAAGGCACCGAAACAATTTAAGGTCAAAGGTCAACATTTTCAGTTTTTTCAATGTTTCTCGTAAACGGTAAGTTTTATCAAGAAAATAGGTCAGACGAAAATGTAGATCATTTAAACATTTGACCTTGAATAAATTGTTTAGCACACATGGAATTTATGGGGACTTTTAGTATTCCATTTGTAATGGTGTACTCAAGGTCTCTACCAAAATTCAGCTTTCAGAGAGTTTTTGCAAGTTGAAATGTCTATTTTGACCGAAATATTCTTAAAAAGTCGCAGAGGAAGAGCCAACCTTTTAAACTAACGTCAGTTCCTTCTTTAAAAACAAATCTTTATTGCCAAGACCCAAATAGCATTACAAAAAGGTAGTGGCCTTTCCAAAAATAATTGAAATGTGGCGAACTTTAAAAGTGGTCATGGGAATAGTAAAAAAATATAAAATAAAGGAGAATGTTGAGAAACTTTCAATAATATAGTATAAGATTATAACGTCACGTTTTTTTGGCAGAAGATATTATTTTAGGACACTAAAAGCTATGTCATGGTATCAGAAAGGGTCGTTCTTCACTCCAAAGAAAATATTTTTTTTATGTACAATAGGGTTCACACAGGGTTCAATTCAAGATCGCTAAAATCAGCAGAAACTGTGTAGCTTTCAGATGGCCACTTGTCGACCGACCACTTAATTATTAACACAGAAAAAGAGAAAGGTAAAATTAGCATGCCGCAATTTTGAATGGAAATCATATTAAGTATGTTGGTGTTTATTTGCTTTGTTCATTCCTAAAATTCAATGTCGTCCTCAGTTGTGTGACTGGTTGTTGTTTTGTTGTTGTTTATTTTTACATAGCCGACAAACATCGCATTAACAGCGAAAATTTCCTGCTGCTTCTTTAAAATTGCCATTGCTTAGTATTAATTTTAAGCGAAAAATTATTAATCTAACCTTAACCCTTTCGACCCGGATATACATATGTGTACCAAAAAATTTTAACTAGAGATGTAACGATACGCCTTTTTACCGATACGATACCGATACCGATACTCAAAAAGAAATATCGACGTTACGGATTCTGACACCAATACTTAAATTAAAATTGAGTTCAATTTTAAATTAACAAAACTCAAGTAGGGTAATGTTTTTATTATACAAAATATATTATTAATATTTAAAATTGATATTAACAAAGTAAGATAAATTCGAAGAAATTTATATGGAATTACATTTTCATTGCTTCCAAAGAATCTATATTAATATACAGATAGTTAATAGAAAAGCAAGTAACATTTTATTTAAGTCATACAAAAATTTGCAATTGCTTTATAATTTAACAAAATACTCGCCATACTTTTTAAAAAAATTATTTTTTAAAGGACAGTTATCAACTACTATTCTTCTAAATAGTTTAATAGGTTAATTGTAAAACTATTCTAAAAGTTCATATTTATTTACTTAAATTAGCATGAAAACAGAGTTTTCATTTAAATTCCCATAAAAAGAAACAAGTTGCGAAAGTGGATAATTTTTCATCCTTTTTCCTTGAGGAAAAACCATTATAAAGAAAAAGAGAACTTCTTGCAATAACAAGGATATGTAAAACTCATTTTCATGCATTTTCATGACTTCTTTGGAGTGTCTTTTTTTGCTGGGAGTAAGATTTAAAAAACAACGATTTGAATTTGGTGAAATCAACAAAAATTAATTATTTTTTAAAAAATAGCAGCGTAAAATATTGTTAATATTTAAAATTGATACTAATAAGATTTAAAAAACAACGAAATGGTAAAATTAACAAAAAATAAATTATTTGTTAAAAAAAAGCTTTGAAAAAAATAGTAAAATACACTGGTTCACAAAAAAATGTACCTCAAAAATGAGATATATATGGCACTAATTTATTTGTCTTAAGAACCGTTTTCGAGATATTCGCGAAAAACTAGTTTTTTTACAGTTTGTAAAGTTATTTCCAAAAATCTTGAGTACTGTTTACTTGAATTGAGCAAGTTTGGCATTTTTGCATATATATGTTTTTCCTCTTTCAGTACATATTTATATTTTGTTGATCAGATAAAAATTTACTGAAAAATATTAAATATTTTGGGTTTTTTCAAAATTCACCATTTTGAAATGCTCCATTAAAGCAAACAAAAAATTTAAAATTTTTGTTTTTACCCATATCTTAAATAAAATTTTGTTCCCAACGTACAAAAAGTAAAATTTGTTAACATCGGGCAAAAATTTAGAATGTTACAATAGATTTCGTGAAAACATCTGATTTTGAATTTTAATAAAAAAAATTTGTATCGAGTATGAGTATAAGAAAAATGCCAGTGGGACAGAATTAAATATTTTGGAAATATATCAACCATTTCTAACTCTTTAGTCCGATCAGTATAAAATTTTACATGGTGATATCAAAGGAGTGTTCTTATTTAATTTGGGAAGATGAGCTTCCCATATTTCTCAGGCTCAGAGGTAGGAAGTGCAAAGTAGTGCACTTCGGTCATGTAAAATTGTTCAACACTTGTCTGTTTCTCACTCGATTCCAAAAATATTTTGTGTCCTTATGTACCTTGCAAAGTTCTAAAATAGTCTTTGGTTAAACAAATATATTGTATAGTTAGTGAGGTACACTCATTTTAATATTGAAATTTCTAAATTTTTCAAGTATTTTTAAGATATCGGATCCAAATAACAACCGATTGTCACAATTATTTCTTTGTTACTTACATGACAAAATTTCGAATAGTTAAAAAAATGGTTGATGAAAGTATTCTTTCAGAGTAGGAAAATACACAACCTTTAATTTGAAATTTGAAATATTTTGAATTTATGACAATTTTTGCCCAAAAAAGCACCATAACTGTTTTCTCCATAAAATTTTTTCTCAAGGATCAAATAATTATTATATACATGTCTAAAAGATGTCTTCACAGACATGATTTTAGAAAAACAACTTAGTCGAATTTACAATATTTGGTGGGCATGCACCCTTTTGAAATCTACCTATTTTTTAGATTTATTGGAACTTTCTTAGGAATTCTAATGATTATGAGAAATAAATCCTAGTTTTCACATAAGTTCCTATATAACTGCAAAATTTCATTGGAAAATATCAATAATGAACGATTTTATAGAATTAAGAAAAAATTTAATATGCACAAAACACGACATAGCACAATTTTTTCACTTGTTCTGCCGTAAGTCTTTCATAAAAATTTTAATTATAAAAATCTGAATATAGTGTTGTAAACTACACATAATTTTGGTAACTTTGATATGCGATATGTCGACCTTTCTTTTTCAAACGAGTACAAGTAATGGAATGGAAGCAAAAACTCGTACTGACCTGAGGAACAACGAATGCAAATTAAAATTTTGATGTGTTCACTAAATATGTTGTAACTTTCTCATATTTAGTCCGATTTAACTAATTTTAAGCTTGCTATATTTGAAATAAAATTTTCTCTAAGATGTAGGTCTAAAATAAATTTTAGAGAATTTATTTTGCCTTACTGTAGTGACTTAAAATAGTAGATTTAAAAAAAAGACTTGTAAAAAACAAAGTTTTTTCAAATCTAAAAACCTGTAACTCATTGAATTTTGATCCGATCAACACATTTTGAATATGTACTGAAAGAGAAAAGCATAGTTATGCAACAATGCCAAATTTGCTCAATTCAAGTAAACAGTACTCCAGATTTTTGGAAATAGCCTTATAAACTGCAAAAAAACACGTTTTTTGCGAATATCACGAAAACGGTACTTAAGAGAAATATATGAATGTCACATTTCATTTTTGAGGTGATCGCTAAAAGTTGAAAATTTGTGAACCAGTGGTATCGCCGATACCGATGTATCGGAAAATCTGAAGTATCGCCGATATATCAGTCTCGGTTACACCCCTAGTTTAATATTTCTCAGTTGTGAAATGTACCTCATCGACTTAAAGCTTTTCGGAATGCATTCTAAAAATTTCCATTACGAATTTTTGGGGCTTGTGTTCACGTCAACGTTTAATGCGAGTTGCAAAGCAGCCAAACTGAAGTACGTACATAATTGGTTCTTGCAAAGTTTTTGCACGATATTCAGTGCGTAAGTTCCGAAAACATTCAAAATAAAGCAGAATTGATGATCTTATGAGAGCTGACAATTGTGGCAGGTATTTATAAAAAATATATGTTTTATGCTTATTTCAGTATATACGGTCTCACTAGTGAATGACTTTTGTGGCCATTATGAGACTTGGAAGGAATCATTTACATACTATAAGCTATATTTGGTAAAAATGTGAAAAAACAAAGAGGGAACTTTGTTCAATTTTAGCTTAATTTATTTAAATACATATTTAAAAAAAATATATATATATTTTTTCTAAAATCCAAAACTATATTTAAAAAGCTTACTTATGAACTATAGATCCGACCAGAAATTTTCATGAGCTCCCAATTGGGAACCAACCAGGTTGTCCAATTGGTGCCCGAGTTGGGATGTAACGCAGAAACGTATATGGGACCCGATTGGGCAAACCTTATAAGTTGACGACGGGGAAATCCCGATGAGATCCTGATTTGGATGCAAGTGGATTGCCTAATTGAGTAAAGATGAACGATATCTCATTTAATTTATTTGATTGTATTTATTATGTTATATTATTAATTAAAAAATTTCTATAAATTACATTTAAAACAACAATGTAGATATGCGCATACATATACAAATACTTATGACAGACATTGCAATAAAAAATAAATAGAAACTAGTATAGTTACATATAAAGATACATATGCATATAAACATTATATGTGATTTTTAAATATAAAATATGTATGTACGGGATTTGAGGTCTCGGTAATGCGCAATTTCAAGCTCCATGTATTTGATGTAAATTACATTTTATGTAAATTAAAAAAGGTAAAAACACGATGCTAAAACGCAAACTTCGAAGCTAAACGAAAAAATAAAAGGCTAAATCTAGCATCGATTGAGCTAAGCTGGAAACGCTGATAAGTATATACATAAATATTCTGTAAGAATACATACATAGTAATAAATTTTTAGGTTCGGTCAAGAAAGATCAAGTGAAAAATAAGAAAATGAACGAAATAATGCAAAAAATTAAAACCTTTGTCCACAAAAACTGGAAGCTATGAACAATTTTTTGTGAGATTTGTATTAATGCATTGTAAATTTGGTAAATACCGTAAATACACATATCGATGGCTTAATATAAAAAAGGCGTATGTAACTCGAATTTTCGTTATATTACAGGAGAAGTAAACAACTGAATAAAAACTAGAACACTTTCATACAAAAACTAATTTTTAAGTGACCATAAAATCGTTATTTTCAACAGTAGCTTACTTAGTTCTTTAAAAGGGATGTATTTAGATGTTGGCTACTAGAAAACGTTAAAAACACGATTTCGGAAATAATCAAGCTACGTCTTTATTATTTAAGCCATCGACATAAACCATATACATATGTACATAATATATTAATATTTAATATGTAGTATCTATCTTTGACAGATTTAGAGTAATGTTTTGTTGCAGAAATGGGCTTACCTATTTAAAGATTCTTGTATTTACAACTTATCATTTTACCTGCAGCTCTCATCAGGCCATCCAATTCAGTTATCATTCGATTTATTTATTTTGATGATTTCCATTCATTAGGAATAATGTACATAGTATTCTTAAATTTTTTGCTGCAATGAAAGATTAACTTTTGATTAATGCCACATAAATAGATGCATACATATATAAATACATACCTATGTGCATATATGCATGTGTGCATGTACATTGTACATAAATAAATACATACCAACGTATCCTTTTTTTGAAAAAAATATTTCAATTCAATAAATATTAGAAATATTTTTTTTCAATTCCTTTACAATTAATTTTACACTTTTGAAGTTTTTATATTTCAAAGGTTGCTTATAAGCTAAAATTTTTTATTTTTTAAAAAATAGATAGATAGATTTTCCCAACAAGTTCCCAGTAGGTTGCCACTGGGGAACAACTGATGAAATATCGCGAATTTGTAGATGGGCTATCCCAACAACTTCCCGACCAGATCCCGAATGGGAAAAACATTTTTGGTTTGCCCCATTCATTCCCAAGTGGGCCCCAATATATGTATTGGGGCAATTTCTAGTCGGGGACTTGTTAAGTTTATTGATTTGTTTGTAACACTTTAAAACTAAATAATAACATTTGAATTTGCGCCTAGCTTAGGGCTGTCAGAAGTCTGAACCCGTCGACCAGGACATTTATAATACATATTACAAACGAACGTACAACAACACCTTATATCTGTGGTCACAAGCCTTAACCGTTTAAGTCGTTTTCAAGAATTTTCGGGAGAGCTGTTTAAAGTATCAAAAACTCGCATCGAGCCTGTCGTCAGTTTGGTTTTCCTTAACTTATTTATAGATAATTATCGTCTTAATTGGCAGCGAGCTGATTTAGACACGAAAGTACCCGATTGCACCAAAAATTTAATATTGTCCTAATTCGACTTAAGCTGTTAACGGTTGTGACCACAGATATATTCCAAGAAGTAATTATATAAAAAGGAACCCCAACAAATTTTTATTTTGATACATGTATCAACGATATATTTCAAATTTATGTCCAACAATTAAACAATAGATACAAAACTATTCTTGTACTATTACTGTTTTTCGAATTTTAATTTTCCAATAACTTATTTTTTACTTAAATAAACTGCTCCAATAAAAAATTATATTTCACCAATGCTACTCGAAAGTCGGGTCAAAAGAGCTAAATATCTTTGATTTAATATTTTCACTGTTAAAACAACTTTGTTATAAGCGCTACATATCATTTTGAATCAACATGATTATAATTTTCGTTTTAAATAAATTTTATGTTAAAAAATCAATTAAGTCACGTTGAATTCAAATGAAATTCATGTTGCGTACTATGATATTTATTTAAAGTATATATAAAGTAAAGTTTAAGGCTGTTGCGGCTGCAGTGGAAAAATAAAGCAATGTAAAATCAACATGACGCAATTGTGATTGGAAATCATATTAAATTTACAAGAAATAATTTGTCGTTTACGTATGTTGGTGTTTATTTGCTTTGTTATTTGCTACAGCTCAGTAATGTGCTTAGTTGTGTGACTTGTTGTTGTTTATTCTTACATATGTCGGCTATGTAGATGACAAAAAACGAATTACATAATTGACATAACTTTAATTCAGCATGATTCTACGTGTTGTTTCAATATCAAAATCACGTTGTCTTAACTTGAAATGACTTTAATTCAACATGATTCCTTATGTTGTTTCAATATCAAATTCACGTTGTTTCAACTTGAAATAACTTTGATTCAACATGATTCCTTGTATTATTTCAGTATCAACTTCATTTTGAATTGAAATATTAAATCAACACGAAATATAGTTATTTCAAAAGGAAAAATGGACTTTCAAGCTTTACATTAAGCTGTTGAATTAACATGAAACACCTATGAATCAAAAACACAACCGAAAAATGTTAAGTTAACATACTTTTCGACGATTTTACTCTGAAAATTTTTTCTGTGTGTTCCAGCCTTATAAAATAAAGAATAAATCATTGCAATATATTTTCCTCCTAAAAAGCTAAAGCTATTATAAATAAGTATGAAATTGGTCAAGTTTTGTACTTCATGTGGCTACTAATCCGAAGTTATACAATAAAAAAATAATAATAATTACACATTTCTAATACCTCCAAGATTGTACTATTTTTTTAGTGAAAACCTTGTTATGCATAAATTTAAAGCTTGGTTTTCTTGGCTTTATAAGCCCAAAGAGGTTGGTCTTAACTAAGAAATGCTTAGAAACAGTTTTGTAAGAAATCTTGTCAACTTTAACTCCGTTACGCAGAAGTTTTTGCTAAAAGAAATATTTTCACATTAAGAGCAAAGAAGTAAAATATGTCACCTTAACAGCGGTGCCAGATGATTTTGACAAAAAATAGGCATATTTTCCAAATAAAATCGGCATTATCGGCACTTCAACTTGAAAAAATCGGCAAATTCAAAATAACCATTTTAAATGCAATAAACCATATTTTTATAAACAGAACAGATCAATTCAGGATTAAGTAATGTTTATAACATATTAAATGACTTAAAAATCAATGAAATCAAATTAAAGAAATTATAATTGAATTGTTGACAAGAAAGCGGAACTCTTTGTCTGAGTAAATTCTAAAAACTTTGCAGAAATCTCTCAAAGAATTCTGTAGAAACTCTGAAGAATTTTCTGGGAAAATTCAAAAGGAATTTTCGATATGTCTGAACAATGTCGGATAAATGTCTGACAAAACATTAGAAAATATCTGACAAATCTCGGAGCTGAAATTTTAAATTTATCAGAAATGTTAACTCTTCTTCCGGCATACATTTTTCTGCCAATGGCAGCTCATCAGAAAACATTTGCCCATATTTTACAAGTTTAAAAATTCAAACATTTATGCGCAAACTCTAAAGAGAAAAATGAGAACTATCACAAAAACAAAAATCAGACAGTCTGCCGAAGTGGCTGCTAAAACTCGTAAAAAGTAGATCAGAAGATATGCAGACTATTCTGTTAAATATCTTAAAGGAAATTAATCAGATAATATTTCAGAAAATTTGCAGAAACATCGTGCAAGAATACTGCCGACTTATCTGGTTGGTTGTCTCGTAAAGTCTCATATTTTAACTGACCTTAGACATGTCAGAAAAATCTTTACTGGGAAATTGTAAATAAACCTAATCCTTTTTCTCTTTAGTAAAAGCGCTGACTGTTTAACAGTTGTCTGTTTTTAATGTAATTCTATTCCAGTGTTGGCCAAACTTAATAAATTATAATAAAACAAACAAAGTTACCCTGTGTTAAGTGTTTATAAAAAAATCGGCAGTTTTGGAGCAAAAATCGGCAAATCGGCACTTTGATAATTTTGAGGCAAAAAATCGGCAAAATGTCGATAAATCGGCAAATATGGCAGGCCTGCACCTTAATCGGACCTTCTTCTCTCTAGTTCGTCCGCCAAACACCAGAACTTTTTTGTTTCTTAAAATATATGTACCAAGCACAATCGGTCCAACTTTCAAAACTCCGAGAATTATATCCTTTCGATTGGCTTTATTGCGCCTTATTTTGCTGTTATACGGCAACCATTTTGAATTAAACTTAATAAAATGTATCCTAACCAGCCATACGATAATAACAAAGTAACTGACATCCCACTCGGGAAGATCGGGTAGGCAGCTTATACTTTTAAGCGCATAACGCTTCCTTTAGTCTTCGCTACAGTGGGAAAAAAGTTTTGCACTTAATGAAAATATAAAGAACACATTTTCTTTAGTAATTTGAAAATTTTTTAATTTTTGAGATATGATTATAGTGCATTAAAGGAGTGATATGTTCAATCAAATTCCTATTTATTGGGTCAAACCTTTCGCTAATAAAACCTATTTAATATTTTATATGAATTAAAATTTTATGATGAAATAAAATGATTTAAGTTTTAAATATCGAATAACTTCTCGATAAACTTATTTGAAAATATAAATTTTACCATAATTCTGAATATATGTATGAAAGCTATTTTAAATTATTAATGTTGAATTTTAGCCGGAGGCTTTTAAAAACGCCTGCGGCCTTAAAGAAGAACAAATATTCAGCAATATATGTATGAACATAAATACCCTAACTTTAAAATTCATTGAAGATATTAAGCTTTTAATATTTAAATAACTTTCTTTAATAATAAAAAATAAATAAAAAATTAAAATAAATTAAGATGTCCAGCTGTTATTGATTATGAAGTGTTGATTAAATGGTTAATAAAAAACTAGAAACAAAAATGATCATTCTTCGTCTAACATTTAGAAAAATCTACATTCTCATGTATTCATACCAGAATATATTCAAATGAAACAAATCTAATCTATTTGAAGTTGGCCGCTTTGCTTAAAAATAAGTTAAAATGTTATTTTAAACAATTTCTGTTAACATTTTTCTACACAAAATAAGAACAAATATGTAATTGACCCCATTAACAAATTAAAGTGTAAAATTATTTTAAGTCTCTATGTCTTTATATCTTATTAAATTAGTTTCAGAGAAAACCTTTAATATAGACTTTTTATAATTTAAAGTTTTATAATTTTTTTTTGTATGTTACGAGCTTTTCAATTAAAAATTATCTCTGTTGATGGTTTTAAAAGAAGTGTGTAATTAACAATTTTACTTTTTTATTTATTTATTTTTTCGTTATTGTTTGTGTTACTGATATTGCTGAATATTATTTCGATTTATATCAACACTGAAAGAATTTCGCTTCATAAATCCAATAAAACAATTTCGTTGGATTTTGTTCACAAATTGAGTGAACTATTTCACAGATCTAATGAAATTTCAGGAATATTTTGAAAGCAGTTCATTGGAATGGCTTCATTAACTTTCATAGTTTCGTCAGACAATTTCATTGCATGTCTGGCAGCAACATTTTGCCGTTTTATGGAAAACCCTTTCAGTTTAGACTAAATATTTTAAATGATACTTAAAAATCGTTGAATATATGTATACTATAAAAAATTTTTTAAAAATTAAAAATTGTATTTTCTAGAATGTATTTTGTTGATTTTATGAAGAGTTTCACTAAATTTATGAAATAAGTAAATTACATACATATTTTTTTAACATACCTTTATTTATATCAACAGTTGGCAGCCAAAAGCGAACAACAAAAATAGTTTTAAATGTTTGCTGTTGTTGTTTTGTACTCTTTCTTATTATTATACAGTCATAGGCACATTGTTTTGACAGTGCTGTTGGCTGAACTAGTTAAGACGTGCCTATAAAGCAAATGACGAGAATCAAGAGTCCTGAGCTCGATACTGTGAGTGGTCATCAACATTAAAAATTTATCTGATGTGCATGGAATTGTCAATGCATTAAAATAGACAGTAAAAAATATAAGCTAATGAGGCTACTAAGTAATGTAATAATTTCATTAAAACAATGAAATAATTTCATTACAATAATGACAGAATATCAAAAAATTTTCATTAAAATAATGAAATAGTTTCATTAAAATGATGAAACAGTCATATAATAACACTGATATAATGAAATATATTCATTGGCCTAGTGAAATTATTACATTAGAGCAATTAAATTATTTCATATATATAATGAATTTTTCATTAAAATAATTTTAACGAAACTTATTTCCTTAATCCATTCAAGCGTGACGTTGGTTGAGTTCTAATGAAATTTTTCATTAGATTAATGTCAAAATTCAGAGAATTTATGAACAAAATTCTTTCAGTGAACTCTAATAAAGCATATTGATAAATTAATTTTGATCAGCTGACTGACCGCGGTCTCAACTGCATTTTCATGGCTTTGAATTGAATTAGACACTTATCGTGCGCTTGGTGTAAGTCTCGCGTGATCAGGTATGATAGTGAGACAATTTTTTTTTTTTCAATTCGCAAGAGTAAAACTTATGCATTTCAGTTTAATTTTCATTAAAGTGTATTTGCAAGTAACTAAATGAAGTCACGAGTGATAATGATCATCAACGAGTGATTACTCCCGGTCAAAATATTGTTGCAACCAGTTATTTAGGTATTAAATTTTATTGTATTTATTTTACATTTTATAGTCAAATATAATTCAAGATTTCAATGCTAAGTACTTAGAAATAAAAAATTGCTTACGATTAATTTAGCGTAAAATGTTTTTGATATTTAAATATAAACATTTTGTTATGACGATGTTTGTGGCTTTAGGCCCAAATATTTGAATACATAACATTTATAGACATTTGATTTTTTATGGAAAAATTGCAATGTTTAAAGAATTCTTCGGAATTTTTATACAAATTTGAAACGTTTGGGCATGCGGTATTTTACAAAATCAGGCCATTAGTAAAAATATTTGTAGTTAATGTTATTTTTATAATATTCACTTGTAATGGAAAGAATATCTAAAAATGTCTGATTTCTATAATATTCATTTCGTAATATATGAGATGGAGTTGGAGTGGCTGACTTTGCATCGAACTAGAGATTATCGGTGTCATGCACAAATGGGTCGGGAGAATTTTATCTGAAATTTAGGCAATCTCCAGGAGATCATTAAGCCTTCGTACCATACTTTCTTAAAAACCTGAACATTTTCAATGAAGGGGGCAGAACAGTATTTAGTTTCTTCGAAAATTATTCTAATCATATTCACACGTTTATGTGTTTGTTCGATAGTTTTGTTTGTCTCCTTAAAACAAATTGATAATCTGTAATACATCTCCTCTCACTTGGTATAAAAGTCAGCTTATTAATAAATGCTTTTACAAATAGTTTTGACATATTTGATAAAAGGCTTATAGGCCGATAAAATTCCACTTTTGTATGGTCTTTTCCAGGCTTAGGTATCATGATAATTAACGAAACCTTAAAATCTGCATTATAATATTCTAGTCGCAAATAGAAATTAAAATTAAAAGAACTATTCTTTTCACTCTACGGGATAGATCTGAGGACATCTATTTGCTGATTTTATGTACAGTAATGCAGTTTATTTTCGCAGCCGAGGTACAAAGCCGCAACAAAAGTCTGCTTGATTTGAAATAACATACGTGTATCTTTTAAATGTTAAAGATATGTGGAACAAAGCTTTATTTAACGAAACTTAAACTACTTAAGACTAACTTAAAACTATGGAGTCTGTTGGGTATTAGCTTACGGTACGATATACGGGCGAAACGGAATAGCTGCAGGTGGCGGTAAGTGGTGTGATGGATGATCGTCGGTAGTCGAGGCTCAGGTGTCTGGTAAAAGAATAAAACGAAATATAGAATTCGGGTCAGATGTCTGGTAAATTGCTAGGCTGTAATGTATCTATGAAATCAAGAGGTATGCGGAAACTCTTGAGATCGGTAAGCTAAATAATACGACCGATGTTTAGTACGAGCGTAAGAGTGTATTCGGAAGCTCTTATATTCGAAAGCTCTTAAAATACTTGAATTTAGTACGGCATTTTTCTTTCTTAGTACGTTGCACAAAAATATTTATCCTAATATTTTCTACAAAGTTGCTAAGCATACCGTACACTTCGAATGTAAAGAGCACATAGTTTCATGTACTGACCAAGCCAAAACGGGGAAACTTTAACACCCCCCCCCCCACCCTTAAATAAAACCACGACGTGATCTTGCAAAAAAAAGGCCGACATATGTACATCCTTTTTTATCTCCTCTAGCAGAATCGGTTTACAGAACCAAGTAAATTTTAAATAAGTTTGAAATTGTTGTATAGTGTAACTAAAAAAAAAATACAATAAGAGTAGCGAGGTACAGGGAAAAAATCTAGTTTCTAGATAAAATTATACTTTTGACTTCAGCTTACATACATACAATTATATTATGAATTTTATTCATACGCACACCTTATTAAACAACCTATGAAGTTTTAATTACACATGCTTGAGATAAAATTTTTAATTTACATGAGAAAACAAAACGAATAATTCTGACTTCTAGTAGAAAAGAACTTAATCATTGAGTCAAAGCCTGTGTCAGTCTTTATAAGATGTATTATTATTGTTCAAATTAAGTTGGTCGCCATATCAATTTCACATCAGTATCATTTACATGACCGCCAACATATAATCTGTAATTACAAAGAAATGTTTTTTATGCGAACATGTAAATTTACATTTTCTATGAAACGCCCTACCTTTTAAAAAGAAGGAGGGGGCTCATTTCATTTTTTTATTTTAGTTTGTAGATTATTATTTTTTTTTTTAACAATGTTTCCAAACCAGGCCCAGCTTGTGGCATTTTTTTTATAGAATTATCATTATAATGCCGTTACTAATGTCAAAGTCATTGTTAGTGGCATGGCATAACTACAAAATAAAATCTTGTTTTATTGAATGTAAAACGAGTACATAACAATTTTATTATTACTTACGCATATAAGATCATAAAAGGCAGCAGCAGCTAGAACAACAGCAATAATGCGGGACTTGAATCATGTACCAACACAGAGGGAGACAATCTTACATGAAATTACCGCAAAAAAAATTAAAAAATTCAAATAAAAATAAAAAATTATCGAATGTTAAAGACACTTAGACACCAAATGGGGCATTAAACTAAGACTGAAAAAAAACTTAAGAAAAGAAAAAGGAAACAATAACCAAGAGTGCGTTTATAGTAATGACAGCAATGCGATTAGTGACCATATTTGTGTGTAAAATACATGGTTAGATATCAAAGATAGATTGCAAATACTTACTAAAGCAACAAGCAATGCACAAGAATATTATTGCTCTTTATTACAGAGACTATTATGTATTCTAATCGTTTGTCCGACTGGCTGTCTACCACAAACATGAACATTTGTTTGTTTGTGCAGCAGAAGAGACCTTTAATAGGAAATCAAATAAAAATATATTTATGGTTAGTAAAACAACAAAAGTTGAATCGTATTATTAAAGAAAATTAAATAAGTAAAAAAAAAGAACCTAGAGTCTTAACTTGAGTGAATAATATTCACTGAATTCAAACAGGATTTTACTGTAGGTACATGATGATCCTGATGAAAAGGGGCATTAGCCGAAATTGAGTTAGCTACATTTCCTAGAACTAAATGAAACTCTCAAAAGAATGCCGTTTATTTACCGTGAAACTCCAAAAAATTACTGAGGTATAAAGTTTTGAATATTATAAATGTAAAAATATATTTCTGAGTAAATCTATTACATATAATAAAACTGTAAGAGGGGCGTGTCTGTAAATGAAATATTTTTTGAAAATTTTTGTGGTAGCGTAAACAGTAATCGATGTAGAACAGAAAACACCAACTTTTGAAATTTTTGACTGCCTGTCTGTCTGTCTGTCTGTCTGTCCGTCCGTCTATCTGTCTGTCCGAGCACGCACCACGCAAAAACCACTGAATTGATTTGCATGCAATTTGGTATGGAGGTACTTAAGAGTTCTCGTTCGATCTTATGGTAGTTTTTACCGCGATAAAATATCTCATTTCTAAGTTAAAATAGAAAAAAGCGAATATATACTCCATTTTAATAGTAAAAAATTTTGCTGGAAATTAAAGGGATATTTTTGATATTTTTAACGTTCACAAAAAAAAAATAACATCAATCTGCAACTAACAATTTCAATTGTTAATATGTAATTTAAATTCATACATATATTTTGTTAATATAACAAATTGAGTTGTTGATACGACAAACACAGAAATTTTTTTCAACCAACTGAACTAACCAAATTTTTTGTTATGTAGATGAAACAAAGCAAATCATGCGTTATTTGCATATTTAATAACAAATTGCTCTGTAGCTGAGATTTAAAAACGTTAGTCTATTGGTCCAGAGGTCGCCGGTTCGATTCCACCCAAAGACATTTAGTGTTTTCCGCAGACAAGCAAAAAGTCACTTCTGGGATTGTGATTGTACAAAAAATATTGTTAATACAACAATTATGATAGTTAAAATTTGTTCAGAAAATCAACAATTCACATTGTTGATATAACAATAATCTTAATTGAAATAAATTTGAAATCAACAAAAAAATTGGTAATAATTTTTTGATTTTCCTTTAACTTACAATTTCGTAATTGTATTTACAAAAATCGTTGTAGATTCAAAATCAATTAATTATTTAATTGATATAACAAAAAAATTAATTGTATTTACAATTTTTTTTCTGTGTTGGCAGCACTGCTTATTTTGTATAACGGCAACTTTAAACAAAATGTAAGGAACTATATATTATTATATTTTACAGGCACCTTACTATAGTAATAAAGCGAACTTTAAGCGCGCGAAGCGGACGGGCACATCTAGTGAGCTATAAAATTTGGCAATATTGTGGAAGATATACCTCAAGAGGTTGGGAAAAATATCGTTTTAAGTCATTTTGGACCCAGTAAAAAATTTTCATGTTTTTTGAAGCACTAAAGAAATAAAGCGCTTCATAATTCGCTTTAAAATATGAGCTTGTTCAGAAGCTGATTTCATAGCGTCACAACAATTCAAGTTTTGAAGCGAGAAAAGTATTTGTTTTTTACTTATAGAAAAGCTTCGTACACAAGCTATACAAAAAGCTGATTTTATAGTGCTGATCCGAAGCAGGTTTATAAGCGAGAATGAAGAGTAAGGTAATTTGAGTTTCTTGGTGCCGTTTTGCAACAGTGTTTTTGGTCGAGTGATTGGTACGTTGGACATCAAACCTGAAGGTTCTTAGTTCGATACTAGTTGAAGTTAAAATAACAAACATTGAGTAAAAATTTATATTAATAAAAATAAATAAAGTAACGAAATAAGAAAAATTCAAAATGGCGTTAACGACGCTAGTCCACATCGAACCATTTTTTTCATATATTTTCAGTTCTAGTACTGAAAATGTTAATGATTTTCAGCGCTTTTGTAAGCAAAAATGTAGTACTCCAATCCGGGAACTCGCCATACAAAAATCAGCAGCGATAACATCAGGTTTGTCAGCGCTACTTATATTCCATAATAGTAGAAACCTGCTTTATTGGAAGCATTTTTTTTACTGGGGAATTGAGGGGATTATGTTTGAGCAGTGATACCAAGCATAATCTCTAAATAAAAAAATAAAAAAAGTACACAAACAGCTATTTTAGGCCCTACTGAAAATTCTTGCTGGGAAGTTAAGGTTCCTTTTCATCAGGATCACCACATATATTATATTTGTTATTAATGCCGGCTATGTTTTTAACAACTAAACATGAATAGTGAAATACACTCGTGGGTGTAGAAATTGTAATTTGCACGCTTTCATTCTATTCCAATATATAAGGTTAGGTCAAGTGTTTGAAAAGTCATACAAAAATGAATTAAATAGTTGATGTTTCCTTATAAAAAGCAACCGCCTTCAAAAGTGGTGATAGTGAACAAGATCGCTGATGAGACGGTGTAGCGGCCTGTCGAAATCAGTAGTACTGATCCGTTCTGCTAATCTGATTTGAATATTCCGACACTGCACTCTTAATAAAATAATTTGAATTTACATTAATTGAAATTATTGAACAAAAAAGCTGAAATAATAAATTTCAGAGAAAGCTTATTTTATTTGGTGTATATGTAGCTTATGATTAGTTAATAAATTTAAAAAATATATATAAATGTTAAAAAAAAGTTTTCCAATTTGCCTAAAAAAATATTTTTTATCTTTGTAATAAAATTGGACACCACCTTCCCAAGTAATGATAAAATTGGTAAAGCAGCCTCTTAAGAATTCTGAATTTTAAAAAAATATTAAAACAGCGTATTATAAAATTTTAACTTTCGACAGTATATAAGGGCCCATAACAAACTTTTCTTTAGCAAACACAACCACCAAAGCGATTAGCGGAAAAAAATGGCGGGAATTGAACCCACAAACTCTGGACTGACACGCTAGCTTTGCTACCACTCAGCCACAGGAGCACCCAATTTTACACCAAAAAAACATAGGGAACAAAAGTTGAATTTTTTGCATAGTATTGTTTTTCTTTTTTGTTGTTGTTTTTAAAAGAAAAAGTTACGCGAAAATCCTCATTTCTCCCTGTTTTTGGGAATTTTTAGCAATTATCGTAAGATATATAATATTTGTGGTTACATTTTAAGAGAATTTGAAAATCCAAATACGTCATAGTAAGCAAATTCCATTTGAAAATATTTTTACATTGTTTTTATTTTAAAATCGTGCAATTATTGGGGGAAAAATCTATGTTTTGAGTTAATACCATTTTTCTGAACTTTTTCGATAAAAATGCGAGCAATTTTATTATAAAAAGAGTCAAATTTCAAAATAAAATCATAAAGTAAAATAAATTTTATCAACAAAACAGTATCAACTCAAATTACAACCAAATTTAAATAAAACAATTTGATTATTTTTAACATGAATAAGGGGTCAAATCAAAATAATACCTTTTTTATGAAAATATACGATACATTTTTATTTCCAATTTTGTATTAACTCAAAATAATAACTTTTTTGTGATATAAAGGTATCACAAAAATAGTCTCAAATGTGGTTTTCGAGATGAAAGAGTAATCGGAATACGTTGGAATGTTTACAGTAGATAGATACTGATGTTGTCAGTTGATTTCTTGCAAAAAGTGTAAATTTAAACATTTTGAGCTAATACCCTCTTGTTGATTAAGTGCGATATTATTTTTTTTCATCGTAACTAATATGTATAAAACATCTTTTTTTTTGTTATGCAGAGGGAAATCACAAATATGCAATTGCATGTTTTTTCCTGTGCGATATATGTAGGTATAAATAAGACACTTGTACGTCTCAGATTTTTTTTTAGCATCGATTTGTTGCATTTTTTGCATATTTAACCCTTTACAACATGTTTTAGCACATTTTACACTTAATCGCATATTGAGGGCATTGTTTCTATTTTTGTGACATAATTGGCTGTTTTCCTACATATTTTGGTTTCTTAAATTTTAATCTGCAAATTTACAACAAAAAAATAAAAACTTCTGTTTTGCCATCAAAAATTTCGAAAATTTCCCACATTTAAAAAATTTTGTTTACGATTTTGAATTTACTCTAATGTATATTTCGCCGATTTCTTAAAAATTTCCCTACTTCCACTAATTTATTCCCAGTTTATTCACAGCTTGAAACATTTCCAATTATGTACTTTTTAGGATTTTTTGAGCAATTTCAATGTTTTCGAGATTTCTGGCTTATTTGCATTTCATATAACAATAGAAGGACGAAAATAGTCGCGTTTGAGAATATTAGAGATATTCGATGGGAGTCTTACGTTATTCTAACACTAACACACATCATATTTAGAGAGCTTTGCAGATATAGGAAAATTAATAATTACTTTGTATGGGTGGTACCCGTCTTCCCCACTTATAATCTCAAGATTTCGCTAGAAATTGCAATGTGTTCCAAGAGTATCCCACATCAAATTTTGCAAGCTGCACTATTGTAGTTGTGCTGATATAGGAATATTAATAATAACTTTGTATGGCATACACGTTTCCTTCCTTCTATACCATCAATATTTTTTCTAAAAATATCATGTTATTCTAGGAATAACCCACATCAAATTTAGAGAACCTCATTCTTATAATTGTACGGATATAGGAAAATTAATAATTACCTCGTATGGAAGTACCCGTTGTCCCCTCCGATACCTTATAGATTTCGCTGGAAATTGCGCTTCCTTCTAAGAGCAGCTCCCAGTAAATTTAGAAAGTCTCACTATTGTACTTATACAGACATAGGGACATAGGGAAGTAGACAATTGCTTTTTATGGGGGTACCCTTTTCTACCAAATTTAAAAAAAAGAATAAACAAATAAAAATAGCCTCTCTGAATTTTCCTGTCATTTCACAACAATAGGTCGCACCGTTTGGCGTATACACCTCAAAAAAACTCTTTCCAAGTATCAGCTCTTAACTTTAATAGGAAGGACTCTCAGGTTTTTATTTTTTCGTTATTATTAGAAAGAAAAGTTCATATCTCGGTATTTACTATTTTGAAAAAGATATCTCGTCTCATATATTTATAGGAAATTTAATTCTCTACAGTAAAAATCTCATACAATTTTTTTTGTAAACCTCACAGTTCAAAAGTTATTAAAGGTTGAAGTTTAACTATTTTCAGGCAGAATACTTTTTTTATGAATTTTATAACTTGTTAAAAAAAATTATTATGATACATCATCATAATTGTATAGGAAATTTACTGCTCGTCGTCAAACTTAGTGTGCATCGACTAATCATATTAGAGCATTTTTGTAGAGCATTTTTGTAGCGCAGTAAATTTCATAGATAACTGTGATTTTCGCATATCATAATAATTTTTGTTAACGAGTCATAAAATTCGTAAAAAAAATCTGCCTGAAAATAGTCAAACTTTAACCTTTAATAGCTTTTGAACGGTGAGTATTACAAAAAATTGTATGAAACCTTTTTTGTAGAGAATTCAATTTCCTACAAACATGTGAGACGAGATATTTCTTTCCAAATAGTAAATACCGAGATATGAATTTTTCTTTCTAATACTAACGAAAAAATAAAAACCTGAGAGACGGGAGACTTTTTTGACCAACCTATTTTTCAGAGTATAAAGGGAAAAATCAACAAAGGAAAGGTTTTCAGCCCACCCTAATGCTGTAGCCATGTTGATTTAAAATGAATTGTAACGTTGATTTTTTATTGATTCACTAAAGTACATGCAACTTCAACCTAACATGATAAAAATTGATGTCACTTTAAAACAGGGTTTTATGAATTCAATATTGAAATATTTTTTTTTAACAGCGAAAAATGTTAAATCAACGATATTTAAGGCAAAATTAATAATTTGTCGTTTAAAATTTATAATAAACAATGGTGATTTTAATTGATGTCCTTACTTTGCAAAGATTCAATATGATTTCCAATCAACATTGGAGCATGCTGATCTTACATTTGTATTTTTTCTGTGTGTACTAGGGCATTCATTTAATCGGGTTTCTACTTTACTCGGTTAATCGCTCGATTAATCAATCGAGGTATTGGCTTAAACTGCTAATAATCGGTTAATAATCGGTTGATTTCGGTATTAACCGGTTAACAGATTAATGAATTTTTTCATAAATCAAGTAATTTTAACAAATAAAAATTCATAAATTATCCATTATTTTGAATTTATTAGTAAAAAAAATCAATAACATAACAAACATAATAGTTCTGGAACAAAATCAAGCAAAAAAAAATCATAAATATGTATTCATTAAATAATTAACAAGTTTGTGAGATCATTAAATCAGTTATTTAAATAGTTTAAAGAGATCTTCTAAAACAATCTTTCCGAAAAATAAATAGCTTTAAATGCTTAGCACTTAAGAGATTCTCTTCTTTAGTTTCGATAAAACTTGACTTGGAAAAATCCTTTCAGTTATCGTTTATGTTGAAGAAATCGAAAGCAATCCATAATACAGAATATCTAGTGTCTCAGTCCTTTTCCAGGATTTCTCTAAGTTTATAAAATTTTCCATTATGCTATTAGAGTCCTACTTTAATTTTTTTTTTTTCAAATTCTCAACACTCTTAATTGTTTCGGTTAATTCTGTTAAAACATTTCTTGTATTACTATCGATAGTTTCTTCTGTTGTAAGGTCATCATCTGACTCATACTGGCAGAGCTCAGTGACGAACATTCTGCAAAAATGTATATTTCCGAATTCCTTAGTTTCCGTTTTTGTACTGTGTTTTAAAACGCTGTTGCTAGAAGGAAATATTCCTGAGCGGACGTATAAAATAATTGAATTCGTCTCTCATTAATTAAAAAATTGGTCATAGTATTATTGGATTTTATAAAACTATTACGAGTAAACAAAAATTTAATATATAATTCCCTCAAGTTCAATTAGTGTAGCAGAGTCTTTACTAAACTCTTTGCCACATCGAAAGATTTTAATGTTTTACTTAAGTTAAAATCCCTGAACACACTTGTTTGTTTGTATGAAAAATAATTTCTGGAGACATACATTTTGTATATGAGAGGAAACAAATAATTAAACACACAAAAAAGACGTTATAATACTACAAAAATTTGTTACGTCGGTTAATCGGTTAATCGACTGAAATTAACCGGTTTAACCGTTAATCGAAAATAGGCAATTTTAAATTAACCGGTCAGTTAATAGGTTAGGAATTAGCCGGTTAACCTATTAACGGTTAACCGAATGAATATCCTAGGGTGTACACATTATGTTTTTTATTGTTCTTTCCTCCCCTTACCATAAGTCAACTTTATAATACCAAAAGTCAGGGCGGTACCCTTAAAAACCGCCGTGTACTTATCTTGGCACGTCCAAAATAAAAAACAACGAAGTTATTTATTTTGTTCTGTCAATTTTTTTAAAGCTGTGCCATATAAATTAATCATTATATTTTAGCTACTTTAAAAGCGCTCTACATTTTTTTGAATATATTCTTGATTATAAAAGAAGTGAAAGCTTATCTAGGATATCCAACACATATTATTTAAAAAAACGTATCCTTGAGTTTACTCTACAATCTGAGAATGTCCTTTACTTTTGCAAAATATGTTTTTACTTTATTAATGATTAAAAGTCTAATTTATCTGACATTTCTTGGCTGCCTGATCTACTAGTTTCGATAAAGGCTGACTAGAATCAAAAGTCACTTAGGTCCAATTTTTTATTTACTTTCAAAGTACAGCTAATTCGTGTGAAAAATATAATTAAAATCTTTAATATTAAACTTATTAATTTATGACTAAATGTTTAATAGATTTAGTAATACAAAAAAAATTTAATTTCCCATTAATTCATAAATTATGGTCAAGTCGATGGACTTTTATGTGAAGAAAACTACTGTAAGCATGAGCTTCTATGAGAGTGTATATTGAATTTTTTATTATTTAAACTTAAGTATGCGACATCACTTTGGTATGGCTTACGGCTATAACTTTGGCTTTGACAATGCAGGTAACAAACTAAACTTGGCTATTTAGTTGTATGGTTGGTTGCTTTTTTATTTTTTGTATTATGAGTGTTTGCATCTAGTTTGGCTAGTTTTGCGACAGAACGCTTGGCAGCTTTCTTGTTATTTTTTTCCTGTCGTTTTTGGTAACAAGAATCTTGTTGTTGTCACCATTGTAATGATATATATTTTTTTATAAGAATATTTTTTGTTAATTTTCATAAAGTCAACAACATGTTGCTTTAAAAGCAAAATAAAATAAATAGATGAAATAATTTCTTTTGGCAAACATTAAATACAAATCTTTTGATATTTGTATGCCGTTGTTGGGCATAGTTTTACATGACTTTTATTCGCTCAATATGATCGCGATGGTTATGGCAGCATTTTAACTGTGTTTTTACTCTTTCCCTGCAGTTACTATGCACTAACCACACTCAGCATGCGTGCTGCAGAAAAGTTTCTTAAGAAAAGTTTGCTTGTTTTGCGTTTATTTAGAGATTACTTTTTGCTTTTTGTATTTGCCAGCATTTTGGCTACTGCAGTTGTAAGAAAATCATGCTAAAGTGTAATTAAATTCACAAATACTGACATAACCATAACTTTTGGCTTGAACTTAAAGTCTTTGAAGGCAATTTAGAAATAACCAGTTTTAATTTTTTTTCTTTATTTCTTTTTCAATTGCTGCAAAAACAAATTTTTTTTACTGCAATATGCGCAAACAAACGAGTTCTAGACTGGCTTGATTATTTTTCTCATTTTTTTATTTATTATTTTTATAAATTATTTGAGGTTTTTGGTACGTGCTGCTTAAAAATAAAACCAAATACTAATAATAAGAACGTAACAAGTTTACACCACCATGCTAATATATAGATAGACATACATACAGAGCAATGACGTGCCATAAAACAAATATTGGCTTATTTTTTAATAACTTGTTTTAGTTTTCCTCATATTTTGTCTAGTAGTTTTTTTTTATCAAATCAATTTCATTTTAAACAAGAAACCGTATTGCTGCAATGAAAATAAATTTCAACATATTAATGGTCAAATATTTTTACACAAAAACATCATAACTTTTATGGATTTTAATTAAAAACCAATTTAAGAATAATAAGCGTTAATACATACAAACAAACAAAAGACTTAAGCAACAAACCTTAAGTAATATGATGGCAGGGGTTTTGTGGCTATGTATGTGTGTATGTGTGTGAGGGTTTTACTGCACGTATCATTTTCTTTGTTTTTTTCTTTGCATAAAATTTTGAAATTTTAGCAATGTATTTTAAATACCACACCTGGTTTATTAAAATACATCCAAGCAAATAAATATTCAAGACGAAAATATTAAAAATTGAACAGAAATTCCTCTCAATTATAAGAACATCAAATCAGTTAATTGTCAGACGAATAATTCGAAAAGATTTTTATATTTTTAGAAATATTTTTTTAAAGTTCTGCATTTTTTTTTGCATTCATTTATTTATAATTCAAGCTGATGTTTTTTTCAACAACTGCAATTCTAAATAACTTGTTTAATAAGATTTATATATTCGTTAGATTAACTGCGTGTTTTTACCTGAGATTTAACAAATTATATACTTGTTTTTTTTTTATATTTTGTTTTCGAAAATCTTCATATCATTTTCTATACACTAATCTATCAAAGTGACCTAAAATAGCAGCATGTTTGTATTTATATCTTAATCGTATAATCAAAACTTAACAATCTATTTGCAATAATTCGTCTATTGACAAATCTAGATACGAACATAATTCAAGTAATATTTATTGGCAAAGATTTGTGCAATAGATTGATCTGTAAATAAAATGTTTGTGTGCAAAAATACAAAAAAATAAATAAGAAATTCTTGTTCCATACAAATTAATCTACAAATAAAAAATTTAATCAATCAAGTAATTTTCTGTAGTGTTATATTTTATTAAATAGAATGAGATAAGTTAATTAAAATTGATTATATAGGCTAAGGTTCGTAACGTTATATTCCGAACAAATTAGATATGATCAATATTCCAAGGAAATAGGGAAAAACCAAAAACAATTTAATATTCAACGTA